>CM076958.1:13945500-14601500 GCA_039566865.1 Aurelia coerulea | reverse complement strand
AATTATGAAAATTGATTCAATATTGAAAACTATTAACGTGAGTAAAATGATATCTATTTGAAATAAAAATTATTCGCAATTCTACCTGATGAAGGTCATAGTCTGCCATGTGTGAAGCTAATCTTGTCAAACTCTGTCGTCCACTTCCACCAACACCAACCAACAAGCAATGACCACGTGGTTGCTTAAGAACGCGCGAAATTCGCGACACATGCTCGATGGCAAATCTGAAAAATAAGAGCGTTTAATGAAGTTGTATCTCATATTTATAAACCATGGCCGGGGGGGGGGGGGGTATAATTATATCTATAACATTTCAACTGATTTTGTCAAACATGGATTGTCTTCTGGAACTGCAAACGTCAGCTTAGATTTGTCCTCTTTTTCTCTTTGAACCTTCAAAATGATGCTTCTCGGGGCCTTATACTGAATTTCATAATAAAGCTGGGCTTGTTTGACACACACCATATGATTGATTTCATCACAAAGACGTCAGGTAATGTTTTCATTGAACGAACTGCAATGCATGGCCGCCTGTAAAGTAGTTATCTTAACTGAGGGGCTACCATGCCTATAAAAGTTAAAATGAAAAATGAAATTAAAGTTTAAGGTATTAATGACTACCTGAAAAGTACAAGGTTCATTGGTTTTTTGCTCATATTGTTGTATTCATCAAGATATCCTTCAACAATCTTCCTCAGTTTTTGTATATCACTGACTTCCAGATATGGCCTCGGATCTGATTTGTTGTCCAAAAAATCACAATACATAAGACTATGAAGGTCGTGCTCAGTGACTTCCCCTTTTCCAGTGACATCAAGATGACTGAATAATTGATCGAAGTCAATGTTAAACACTTCTTTTGAAATTTCCTTTACGTGGTTTGTGAGCCATGATCTATCTGCATCGTCCACTAAACGGTCGTAAAATACACGGAATACCTGGAGAGAAAGAGAGAGAGAGAGAGAGAGAGAGAGTCCAATTAGAATTTAGCTTAGAGATCCTTTACTTGAGAACTTTCAGCCCATTCTGAGTTAAACACAAGAAGTCTTCAAAGTAATATTCATTAGTAAGTGGTATAATCTTTGATATCAAACATTTTGGGTTTCACCCGATAGAAAGTGAAACTTTTCCTCAAGCATTCATATGGCCAAACAAACTTTTTACGCATTGTACCGCGTGAGTCAGAGAAAACGTGGGATGTTTAGCATGCTCTATTTTGGCAAAAAAAAACAAGTCAGGTCGGATTTGTTGAAGATTTATATTGCAATAGAAAGATTGAATTAAAGGAATTGAATCACCATAAGACGGCAAGGTATACCCTATCTGTCAGAATTTGCTGACTCATGGTTTTGGATGGCGCATCTGATTGGCTAACGCTCAAGTGAAATGAAACTGATCACATGAAATGCATTGTGCTACGGCAGGTCCTTTTAGTTTGTTGAGAGTGATAATTGATCTTTTTCACGTGGGTCACATGATACACGATCATGACTCAATGCATTTAATGACGGAGATTTAGTTCGTTAGAATCCATCATTTCGTTCCATATCTATCTGTAATCTTGTCACATCATTATTTTGATGAAAAGATATTACTGATGTAACAATCATTTGCTTCCTAGCAATGCCAATTAAATGAATAGCCCCCAAGGGATTCAAAATTAACAATAATAATTTTTCCTTTTGTGGTCTAACACAATACATGCCCTGTTGTAGATTTTTGGAAGAGAATTAGCATACTTGTTATGGCTTGGAAGTTCACACGTTTGTAAATGTGAATCGAATTGAATTGAATTGAAGGCATATTTTAAGACTTTTCCAAAACATGATCTTACTAAAATTGTTCGTAATCATGGAACACAAAGTCCGATCTTGACTAAAAAATTTCATATCTAAGTTAGCCTTTTTCCTATGCAATAAATTCTCAAAGAATGAATTTGCGAAGAAAATTTAACGAACACCAATTGGCAAACACCTCACGTTTTTTTCTACCTCGCTCGGTAGACTTTACAAAATCACCTAAATCTATTTATATCTAACCCCAATGCATAAACAAAAACATTATCAAATTTTTCAAAAAGTATCATTAGTTTGGGTCACCAGCAGCATCGGGCTTAAATCTTTAAAAAGGTTGGTGTAAAATTCTATTGCAGTTTTCTTTGATATAAATGCTGTAAATCTGCGGTGGCAATTCATTGATATCTTGATTAGTTTCAATATGGCGGCATTTATTAAATTTGAGGCTATGACGTCTTCAAATTTCTAAATCCTAAACTAGAAAAGCTACAGGTTTCTGCTTGCCACCATATTGTAGACCTTCAAAAACTATGCTTTTCATGAAGGTTATGTAATTTTTCCTCTATTAGTTTAGGACTTACGATGATTTAAATTTTTTCAAAATTTTCCATGAATTTTTTCAAAAGTAATCAAATTGCCGCTATTTTGAAAACAATCAAGATATCATAAAATTTCCACGGCAGATTTACAGCAAAGTTCCATGAGTTCCTTTCAAGCCATCCAATTCAAAGAAAAATATAATAGAATTTTACACCGACCTATTTAAAGATTTGAAAGATTTGAGCCCTATGCTGTCACCAGCTACAGTATCAGAATTGAGAATAATTTTAAAGGAAGATCCATACCTCGTGAGTCCAAAGTCTTTGCAGTGAATCTTCATCTTCGGTTGTATTTGGAGCTGATAACAGAACCCCCTGAATGACTCTAGCAAAGTCTCTCAAATTAAACAGGTAATGTGATTTGGCCGGGGTTGGCAACAGATTCAGCATAGATGCTTTATAAATATTCATCGTCGCAGCGACAAGTTGTTGTCCACAAGGAATAAATTCTTTTGCAAAACCCCTAAAGAATGAAATGTAATGAATAATATAAATTTTAAGATTAAAAGCACAAACCTGACACCAAAAGCCTATCCATCGAGTCAACTCACACAAGGTATACACAATAACGTATTTAGTACAGGTTTACGACACAATAATGTCAAAGAAAGCAGTCAAGATTTATTGGCATCCGAAACGTAAGAAAAAACCTCTCTCAACAATCAGGTGCATTTGAAACATCATAACGCTGGCAAATAACAGCAGATACATTGCAAATGAAGATATTTCCTCTGGTTTGAAATCCACTGAATTAGCCAGTGCAATCAGATTTGCAAACCATCGACGATTTTGGAGATACAGCTGTACTCTGAGCCACAAGTGTTAGATGTGTTTAGCCTAAACACATGAAAGCCCACTCCATGCTGAAGAAATTCTATGACAAGCGACCTCTGTTTACTAAAATCTTGTAAAGCCTCTTTGATGAAAAATAACAAGTAATGTCCAATGGTTTTGTCAAGACAAAATATGAAGGTACGGTGTAAAACGGTGCCTACTTTGTTGTTAAATGCCATTCCATGATTCTGCCAAATATCTTGTTCATGGTACCGTCCTCAAATTCGTTGATGGTGATGTTGTTGAAATGACGCAAAAATCTTGGGGTTACGGGGTTTCTTCCTCCCCCAGGCGGGCCCATAGCACCAATCAACTGAACATCGACTAAATGCATTGGTGAGGTGTCTTTCAAGTCGTACCTAACAAGAAAAACATTTTTATCATTAAATTGAACTAAATAAGTTTACTCAAGAGTTGTCGGACAATATGCTTTATTTCAGGAGCCTAATCTTAATAAACTCGAATATTTGCCACATCGAAGTGCCATGAATCTCATCTTCTTTGGCACATATTTGCTCGTTGTAAGTTGAGCTCTCTATCAATTTGAGGCCTAATTTTTACCACCCTTTGTAAACTAACGATTCCATCCCTCCTGCGCAATTTTTTCCTTCGCTACATTCTCAAGAGCTTGATTTTGAAAATGTTGAGATGGAAAAATCGCACAGGAAAGATGAAATCGTTTCATCACGGTTAACGAAATAGACGAAAGAAGAGTAAGTCGAAGTCGTTGTAGAATTTTAAGGCTCACATTGTTTCTAAACAAGACCAAGCGCATCTTTTTACTTGACTCCTACGAAACAAGCTTTCAGGAGAAACAATGCCATAAGTTTATGAAAAAGACAAAATGCGACAATATACCGTTTAGACATTGTTTAAACAAATCTGGATCAAGTGATGTTGATTTTGAAGAAATCCGATGAATTTTCGACTTTGCACATCAGTGATAGAAGCTATAGCACCGCTCAATCTAACCTTTCGAATAAACATGCACAAAGATATCGCTGAATCTAAACTGTTTCGTATTATAGCTAAAAGGTCTATTGGCTGTTAATTTCATATTTCTGGCACAAGTTAAACTATTCGCTGTGGTCGGCCTTATTGACCATAGAGATATTATCATGAGTTGCAAGAAACGGCTACCGTTGTTTTTCAAATCTCGCCCATACCTCTCAACTCTATTCACGAGAAACTCGACTCGGGAGATCGTAAATTTGAGAAATTGTGAGACTGACTTGCTTGCTCCACGAATGAAAACGAGCAATGGTCAAAAAGCATTTTCGTTCAGTGGATCAAAGGTTTGGAATGAATTAGAACATGAGGTCAAGCTAGCCCCCTCTCTGTCTACTTTTAAATGCAGACTAAGTAGAAAATACTTTTAAGTTTTACATTTATTCTAATTTAACATTGTAAACATTCCTTTTAATTTTAGTAGCATTGTAATTAGGTTTTGCCACGGCCCCCTGAACAGCAGCCAGTCAAGACTGATGGGGCCACCGTGTATAAAGAATTTAAAATGAATGAATGGAAATGCAATGAAAGTTCATTCAGCTGTCGGCTACAATTGATGCATGAATGTCTCTTTTAGAAAATAACTTTGCAAATAACAGAATGATTACCAAGTCTTGTGATCGAGCCACTGTCTCAAGAGTTCAACTGGAGGCTGTGCCCCGTATGTTTCACGTGCTGGCATGTTCAAATCATCTACAAACACGATCTACAAAAGAAATCACTACCAATTAGCATAGTCATTCTACTTTTTGCATTCATGACACGAGCTTTCATGGCACGAAATATTTTAAGGAAATCGAAAGATTTTCATCGAGAGATTGATTACCGTAAAAGCTCTATTATTCAATTTCGGGCACACTACTATTTAATTTCGGGCATTCAAGAGGGGGGGGGCTTAAAAGAGAGGGGGGCTAATAGAGAGTCGGCTTATCAAAAATCAAATGACAAGTATATTTTGCGGATTCAACATACAATTTTACGAGTCAAATACATAAATTTTATCACAGCTTTATCTCAAACCATATCAAATCAACATGCAACTTTACTTACCTCAATAAATGGAAACTCTTTGGTAACCTCTGGAATTTGATATAAGAGTGGGGGGGCTTAATAGGGAGGGGGGCTTATTCAAAATTTTAGCTCAGAGGGGAGGGGCTTATAAGAGAGGAAGGGCTTAATAGAGCTTTTACGGTATTAATCAATAACAGTAGACGAAGTGTGTATCTTACTGTTTTCTTTCCGAGGGGTGGTCCAAACACTCCTTTTCTCCTTTTATCCAACTTTGACATGATGATGTCCTGCGTCTGTTTTGCAGTTGTTTGCGCAGAGAAATTGATAAGCAGCGGCTTGAATTTGTCTCCAGATAACTTCTTCAACAAGAAATCCTACAAAGGAGAATCGTGCTATCGGTTACCAAATATAACTAGCATAGGTTCCAAATCTTTAAATCGGTGTAAAAAGGTGAGTGTAAAATTCTATGGCCTATGTATTTGAACTGAATAGCTTGAAAGAAACTTTAGCTACTGATCTAAAATTCTACCGTTGGACTTTAAGAAAGCATGAATATTTTTTGAAATTACAGTGTAGTTTATATTTCTACTCATATGAGGACGTGGCGTCATCAAATGTCTAAATCGTAAACCAGAAGAGGGATATACTTTTGCTTGCTACTCTGTTGTAGATATCCATAAACTTTGGCTTTCTTTAAAATCATATCATGTTTCATCGAAAGTCTTAGAAATTACGATGGTTTTAAGATTTTGTCAACATTTTTCTTGAATTCTTAGAAAAGAAGAAAATCACTTAAGATGCTACCAAAGAGACCAAAATATCAGTAGCTACGGGTGAGAATGAAAACGAACACAAGGTTTCTTGTAAACACCAGTTAAAGAGTGCTTTAATCAAAATGATTTGTGTTCAAGCGACAGTAGTTGTATATACAGCAAGAGTGGGATAAAAGCTTGAAAATGTCTTGTTTCCTTGATATGATATGAGACCAGTTCACAACCTGCTCTTGATTCACTAGAAATGGGTACCGCAGTTAAACGAATAGGCGCTCACAATGATTTAACATCAGTGAAATGTTATATGCAGCGAAATAGGGACACGAATGCTATATAGGGATATTCAAAGTATTGGGGGGGGGGGGTTACAAAGTTTTGACACTGGTTTGAAACTGATTCAAATAGCTTGAAATAAATAAGGATGGTGCAACTGCCAATTCAAGGGAGTCCAAGCATAAATAAGCCTTTGATAAAAATAGCCATGCTAAAACAATAGACCGTGACACGTGCAGAACCATATTTGGGTAACTGATCTTCATCAACAAGAAATACTGATATCTGATAGGTTAGAATTTGACCACAAGTGGCTTGAGCAACTTTTATATGCTTATATCCCCTTTGACAATAAGATAAGATATTCTTACGGTCACATAAACTGATTTTCCCGTTCCAGTAGGTCCAACAAATAATATTGCTTTGCCATGAGTAATCAACTGATTAATCAGATATGTGTATCGCACAGTATCAATGGTTGGCACGATGATTTCGTTGAATGTGGAACCCTGGAGATATAAAAGAAAATACCGGTGTAAATAACCCAGAAAGATTCATGCTATAATGTGAAATAATTCAATATTTACATCAAAGAACACTTTTGAGAAGGGTTAAACTGTAAATCATAATTCAAACACTAATGCACAGGATACAGTACAAATACATACTACTGATAGAGAGACAGATTAAGACTTGCAACAGGTCATGAGTGAGTCAAAAAGAATCCCCTTTTTGAAAAGTCATACTACAAAAACCGTCCATTCGATGTGCAAAAGTGCAAAGCCAATGGCTGCCCGAGGCTCAAACTTAATTTTGAGAATTTCTTACATAATTTACAATGCAATATTTGCTCTCAAAAGAAGCATTGTCCAAAAATTGTTTTCCATTGGCTTTGGCTCCAAGGCATACGTGAGTGGTTCAATATATTTCATTTCACAACTTTTAGAATGGTGTCGTTTTCTTTGTAAGGAAATAACCAAAACGTAAATTTGCTCTTCAGTCACTGCTATAGGCATTGAGAAGACGATTTTGTGTCAAAATCTGCATAAGACTGAACAGCACATTTTGGATGGTTTTTGGGCGCATCGAAGAAAGTGATGTTTGCCTAATTAGTTCTTTCTCCGGGAAATGAAGATTCAAAAACAATTAGAAAAATACCAGAAATTAAGCTTAAGCCTCATTGTTAGCATGGCTTTAAAGGGGCTGGATAAGAAACCATCCGGGAAATGTTTGATTTGTCTGTTTTCTGATGAGCTAATTCATTGCCATTATTCAACGAAAATTCACAATAAATGTCTCATCTTGGAGATTAGCCTTTGCACTTTCTTCTGATAGAAATGAAATCTCCATATGTTTTAGGATTGCTGCGATATAAATGGATTTCCAACAAGTATTTTCGTTGATCTTTCATCCAAAGATCCTTTCCTTAGGATTTAAGCTAATTGCAAGGAAATTTCTTCCTTCAAAAGCGATTTTTGATGCACAAACCGTGGATTTGTTTACGTATTTCTTAAGCAGCCCCTTTCGACTTCTTCGACTGTGTTGGATAGTATTTTGCAGTATGATTGTTACTGGACACACGTTGAAAATAGCTTTTCGTAAGTTGAAGTGTCTATCTAGTTTAAATATTCGAAATTATTTATTATTTATTATTAACAAATGATAAATTTCTCTGATTCCCAACAACTTTCAAACAATTGTCAGCCATCTGATGTCGCCTAATGCACCAATATTTATTAAGTATTCGAAGACAGAGATCCTACAATCCTTGCCAAAACTCTTGAAAAAATCACATATTTTTGCTCAGTTCTCCCCCCTCCCCCTTACAATGTTGGTTCCTTGCGTGATTACGCATTTCTCACGGGCACAACAACGCAGCCAAAGCGATTTTCGTGATATCTGGTGATCAGTGCTTCGGACCAACATTGTTCAGGGGGGCAGGGGGGCGGGGGAAAAGAGTAGCGTGAAGTTTCCTGCACTGTATTTTGGATGCTTGGTCGGAGAAGAAAAGAGAGAAATGAAATTTTTTTCAAGTTGTTTTGGCAAGGATTGTAGTTCATTTCCATCAAGGAGATTAAGTAGACTAGATTAGATTAGATTAGATTAGATTAGATTAGATTAGATTAGATCAGGGAGATTTTCATGATGTAAAATTTGTGTGACAAAACTTCTAGGACAGATTCTAATGATCAAATCAGCTTTCTTTCCATGCAGCTCCGTTGTAAATGTATTGCAAGTAACAAGCAAGACTGAATTATGTTTTTGCCGCTGACCGACAGCACCTTGCGCCCCCGCATTTAGTTGGAATCTGTGAATCTGAAAAGCTGCCAGGAAAAACAGACAATAGATTTTCGAAGATTCCCGACCCCTGGGAATTGGCCTATTGTCTTCGGTACTTGGCCAAATGCAAAAGTTGGAAGTTGAAGATTACTTGGACGAGAGCTGAAGTTAATCAAACATTTTAAAAGGCTCCAAACGCGTGGAATAGATATCGTGGTGATTGTCACAAAAGACGAAGAATTCAAGGATTTAATGTTTTGGAAAATGCTCCAAAACCAGCCGCAGCCTTTTCACCATCATCTCTGAAATCCTTCTCCAAGATCTGAGCAACATTTTGAGCCAGGTGAGCTATTCGGGAAAATAGGGGATCATACTTCAATTTTTTATCAAAGTACCGGTGATCTTCACATGGTTATCGGCCTAAGTACTTTGGTCTGCCAAAATAAACCCTCTTAGTGTTCAAAATCCTTGAAATAAACAAGCAGTCAAATTATTTCTGAAGAGGTAAATACTTTGTTGTTTATTTCATTGAATTGCAAGCCTATTTGACTCTTCTGAGCCTCACAAGCCAAGAAATTTAAAGTTTACTAGATTTTGGTTCAAAAATAGTGAGGAAAAATTGATCGAATTTCTATGTAATTTGCAAAAAATCTGGCCGCAGCCTTTTCAGGAAACTCTTTGTATTGATCGAAATTTTATTTGGCTGTCAGAAAATCGTATCGGTACTGCCGGGAAAATAGGGGATGACATCGTAAAAATTAGATATCTGCGTGTTGGTTTTATACTGATTTCGCAGCCAACCATCTTTGTTTGTTTACAATCTAGCAGTCGCAAACAATGGAGAGCAACGACAACAGCTCAAGGTGAAGTCAAAACTATACCCCCGTCCTTAGCCTTTGTCAGTATTGATTACTTGAAATTTGGTTTGATGTACCAGGGGGTCAGTTTATGATAGATTGGAGCAAAATTCTCGTTGTTTTGAAGTATGTCGCAAATTCCTTGTGACGCTGATTTCACGTTGTATTCCCTTTATGGCAAATTGATCTTTGAGCAAAGGAAATTTTTTACATTTTACAGAATAGTTTTTTACTTCAAGGTAAGCATGACTGCGTTCAGAAAATATTACTCGCTCGTCGATGTTACTCGCAGTGACGCACGTCGGGCGGGAAGTTTTGGTCCATCGAAGGGTTAGTTGAGAGAGCAGAAACTCCAGGCTTTGCAAGAGATTTTCATTGCCAAGAATTAAATAATTTGATTTCTTTGCAATA
The DNA here is from genome assembly GCA_039566865.1 of Aurelia coerulea. Taxonomy (NCBI): domain Eukaryota; kingdom Metazoa; phylum Cnidaria; class Scyphozoa; order Semaeostomeae; family Ulmaridae; genus Aurelia; species Aurelia coerulea. The sequence goes on along the minus strand of CM076958.1, from coordinate 14,591,655 downwards.
TTGGTTTGCGATTAATAAACTGGGTAAAACTCCGCAGGTTCCTTGTGTGTATTTAAACTGGCTTGTTTTTGTTTGGTTTGTTCTCCGCATTTCAAAGTAAGCTCTTTCCTTGTGACCTTCACCTATGCTCGTTGTTGTTGCTGTTATGGTTTCAGCTGTAGTCAGTTCTAGAATTGAGGAAAGGACACCATTGCCTCGGTTTCGAAGGATATCTGCGCGCGCATAAAAACATAATTCAGTCTTGCTCAAGTAACATCAAAACTTATCAACTATTCATTAAATTGAAATGAAAAATGGAACATATGAAACAAAAGCCATTCTTCGAAGACTCACTTTTGGAATAGGAGGTGCATCTTTGATCGCATCAGTCCAAAATTCCCACTTTCCCATGCCCTGTCAAAACAAAATCGGTTTGATAAGACACAAAATAACATAACAAAGAATAGCCATATGTTATCGACACAAATTTCTCAAGACCTGGTAGCCATAACTAAAATTCTCTATCTTTAGCTTTGTCTCACAGCCCTTTTAGGGTGTGTTTGATAGTAATTCTAAACTTGCCAAATTCTAAATATATTAGACTAGGCAGAGATAAAAACATATTTTCTAATCAAACTCTTAAAAATCGGTAGGTTTCGCATTCACTATGGTGGCTCGCTAATGAAAAAGAGAATCTGCCCGAGGTCTGCTCAGTTATCTGTGCTTTGAGGCAGCAGAAGGTTCAGAAAATCTTCTTCCAAACCCACCATACCTGCTGCTCTCAGAAATTATGGGTCAATCACACACGAATTCTTGAGTCTACCGAAGTATTTGGCACCAAAATGTGAACCAAGTCTACCCTTGAAAGAATTAGTACCAATCAAACAAAATCTTTAAGCTGTTTCAGCTTTACTGAATGATTACATAAACAATTCAATTCAATTAAGAATGCAGAAGAAATATTGTTGTCGTTGTGACAACTGGGATTATGTGACGAGTCTAGTTTCCATTGCCAAAAGAAACATTTTTAATTGCATACATATAAAATTTCAAAAATCGTTAATCTGGTACCGTTTTGATAAATTTGTAGTCATACACACTTCCTCTGCTTGGGAATGGGCACAGGAAAGGTCTTGGTGGAGCATCAACCATTTCGATGATATGAAATTTGGCCTTTGTTTCGATTGTCAGTGCACCCTGAAAAATAATACCTTACTTCTAATGAAAGCTTATACGAAAGTTGTTCCAAAATTGAAGTTTGAAGAGAATCCAGACTCAAATCTAATATTTAAATGATAACGGGCCTAAGTTATCAAGGGCAAACATCGATGCTAAAAAGCTTAGGTTTCCGGGACTCGAGAGTAAAAAAGTAATTGCTAGTTTACACTGAGGATAATGCCTCTTTTGCCCAATAAATATACCAAGTGTCCCCAAAAAAGGTAACACATTTGATCAGGCATAGTCTAGCAATGAGAATATACGTCAAATCAATCCGCAATGATTTTAAAGACAATCTTCGATAGTAACACCCTCTTCGCGTCGCGTCAAAGACTAATATTGTGAATGACTCGCAGCATGCTTTCATCCGGGACCTTCCCGCCAAAACGAGGCTGTCCAAAAAGGAGGGAATGCCCCTGCGCAGCAACCAAGCCCATTCTCATGGGTGAATTATCTCCACTTAAACTGACATTTAATTGACATATAAATAAATTGTCCGTTGATATTGGTGTATTGATAGTTGGAAAATTAATCTTGGGACCGTTAGCACTTGGCCTCTAAAATTTGGAATTTAATGCAATTCATAAATATTGCAGTACGTTTTTCTACCTACTTCCTTACGATAGAATCAATCTACTCACATCAATCAATTCTCTCAACAGTGCATCAAAATGTCCTCTACCATCATTTGTCACACTTGCTCCAACTGACCATACAGTTGAGAATAAGAAAATGCACTAAAAAGGAAAACAAAGAGAAAAAAGTCAGCAGTGGCGACGTGTCTCTACAGCTGTTATTGTCAAAGGACCTCAGAACAATGGCCTGTACCAGAAGGGGAAAACAGCAAAAAATCTTCCTCTATGATATACAAGAAGTTTTGATGAATCGATCTTGTGATACTCCTTCTGTCAGTCAAAATCATTCTTGTTTAAAAGACATCGTTTATGAACCTTTCAGCTGTTCAGCAAAAGAGTATGGGTGCTGTGATATTCTCATACACTTTCATTCAAAGGTTCGATTGAGCGGTGTTATAGCTTCTATCACTGGTGTAGTCAAATTCATAGGAATGTATCAACACATTGCAGAACACGCAAACATTGCGGTTACCAAACGCTTGAAAACAAAGGTGCAAGACTCTGGAATAACCTCCCAGACGAAATATAAAATCTTAGACTCCTTCAATACCAATAAAAAAAGAAACAAAAACAAAAAATAAATAAAATACAAAATGACATAACCTTTAACGTTTTATAATATTAACCATTATATTTTTACCAGTTAGCTACTACTATTCTTTTCGTTACGTTTTGCATATATTTCGCTTGTTTTGTTCTCAAAGCGTCTCAGACGAGATAAGCTTTGCATTTTCTGAGTCGTATAAGTTTTACAGTACATTGTATTATGTTTTATGCATTTCTTATAAAAAAGTTTCAATTGAATTGAATTGAATTGAATTGCTCTATCAAGAGACTTATGTACAATAGCGAAAAGGACTTTTGCCAATTAAATGGCAAGATGGCGTCAGAAATGAAAAATTTAGTGCTGGAGATATATGGTAAGAAAATCAATTGCCTTTCTTTACCCTGAGCAACAAGGGCAGATTTTGCAATATAATGGCATCAGTTGCTTTAACTGACACCTCATTTCAAAGGGACTAGGGACTGCCGACAAAGGAAATTCCCTCAACCAGTAAATCAAAACAAACAAAGCCGCAAAAGTTGCCCTCGCCTTGTGCACGTGAAAGGCGGTTTTTAAGAGAAGTTATGTGCCTATAACGAAAGAAGAAAGGTAAATCTAAAGATCCGCGTTGCGGATTTTGCTTATTTGATTCAGAGCCGAGCAGAAGGCATTGTAATTCTCGCGTATTATAGTGCTTGAATGAAACAATTACCACGAAGCTCATGAATCAAATAAACAAAATCCGTCAGACAGATATTTAGATTTACCCTTCTTCTTTCGTTAGAAGCAAATAACTTCTGTTAGGAACCACCTTTCGCTTGCACAAGACGAGAGTTTGCCCTACTGGTTTCGGGGCAACTATTGCGGCTTTGTTTGTTTTGATTTACTGGTAGAGGGAATTTCCTTTGTCTGCGATCGCTAATCGCTTTGAAATGCGGTGTCAATCAAAAACAGCTCACGCGATCGTCTTACAAAATCTGTCCTTGCTACCCTGAGCTGTACCATGAGATCTAATAAAAATGAAAAGTTGACTAGAGTGCCTTGAGAACATGAACATACACTCGTTTCAGGCGTAACATTTCAGTGTGCAAGGTTTTTATGGACTTTAGGTCCTCAAAATTATAACTTTGAAGGTACCAAAGAGATTTCACTTATAATTTAAAATCAAGCAATCTAAAGAAACACGAAACACATACCTCAAGCCAAGCAGCAACCTCTCTTTCATTCAACTCATTGAACTTCTCTTCATCATGGAATTCATCCAATAATGTATCCATCAAATTCATCAACGATTTCACCATATTTGTATCATTTGTTGGTGATAATTCCTACGAAATGAAGGTATTTTAAATCAAGTTAACTAATGCGACCAATAAACAGGAACAGTTTGAGAAATAAAGATCATTTAGTTGTATTTCTGATTTCTTAGACGGGAAGAGTTGTTAATACGGAGGTGAATGCTCTTCCAAGCAATGGCGCGAAGTCAGCTACATGCTCTGCACAGCTTCCAGAATAACTGACTGTACGAAATTCTCAAAAACAAAGACAAACGATGGCAAAGGCTACTGGTCTTTGTACCCCCTTTAAATTTCACTCGGAAAGTCTACGATTGGTCATCAAAGGCGAAGGAATAAAAATGTTTAGCAAACCATCATGCAAGCAATCGAGCTTCGGGATTCACAAATGCAAACAAACAACGACGAGCCAATATTTTTGTGAGCAGATTTATGTAGTTGTCATATTCCTAAAATATCCCACGATGCTTCAGTAAAGTAGATATGTAAGGTAGGTTCAAGGAAGATTTTGTTAAAGTCTTCTCTTTCTGTTTTTAACCCCCACGGTTCATTTCATGTATCCCTTGTCTTTGAAATTTTGTTTACCAGTCCTAACCATTTACACGAGATTTTCTCAACTCAAATGTAAACATATTTACCCCTGTCTGATGTAAAGAAGGTCTCTACTGCATTTCTTTGACAAGTAACACAATGGAGTAAATCTGTTCAACAATCCTACTGTATGAGCCGATCTTTTTTCAAATTAACTATAGGATCTGGCGTAGTCAATCTTACCTTCACTCCTCCTTTCCTGATGAAATTCAACAAAGCTGGTAGCAGGCGATCAAATAAATCCCTGAGTAGATCTCTCATATCTTCATTGATTGTCTTTGGCAATGTGTTTAACCATGAAATCATCAATGGTCTCCAGCCAAGCATCTCTGGTTCCAAGTAAATCATTCCACAACGACTGACCTAAAATAAGGGCAAATTTCGGGTACAAACTATCTTTCCAAGTCTTATACTTGGTTTGCAAAGGTCATTCTTAGAGAAGCTAGACATACAGCATAAAATAAAGATTATTTGAGGCAAAAACAGATACTTCAGATAAAGTGGAAAATGTCTAAGAATGCCTACTAATGATATTCAGGCCAGTTTAGACCTAACTTGAAAATGTTCTTAGAAGAATTTCAACAAGGAACGCTAACATGTAAAGAAAGCAGGAATCGTACTTTAGCAGTGGTTTAGTTAATCTTATAATCTTGAGCATAACTTCCCCACATCTGTCCATCAACAGATAGGACGGTCTATAGGAGTACATTGAAAGAGTCGCAGAAAGAGTTTTATATTAGAATATCAACGAAAATCGACACAAATGGTTATGCAATGTAGACTGTTTTTATGTGTATAATGCTTACTGTTGCAGGAGAAGCAACTTCTAAGTCCATTGGCTCGAATATCAAGTTTGTTGTTGGGGAAAGTTGAATGATTTCACCACTGTTCAAGCAAAGCTGCAAAGAGAAAGATGAAAGTAATTTGATTACAGGTAAAATTCGAGGTTTCTTGATGCAGGCTTGTGGTAATCACATATGTAAAGACAGTATCGTTATAGACAATACTGACTAGGCTGTATATACGTGACAGAGGAACAAAGGCAGATTTTCTTATACAATAGCAACAGTTGCGTTTGATTGACACCTCAATTCAAAGCGATTAGCGACTGCAGACAAAGGAAATTCTCTCAACCAGTTAAGTTCAAAACGAACAAAGCCGAAAAAGTTGCCCTGAAACCAGTAGGGCAAACTCTCGCCTTGTGCACGCAAAAGGCGGTTTAAGAAAAGTTATGTGCTTATAACGAAAGAAGAAGGGTAAATCTAAAGTTCTGTCTGATGGATTTTATATATTTGATTCAGAGGCGGGATGAAGGCATTACAATTCTCACAAATTTAAGGCTCAAATGAAACAATTGCTACTCAGCTCCTGAATCCAATAAACAAAATCCGCCCGGCAGATCTTCAGATTTACCCTTATTTTTTCGACATAAGACATAAGACATAACTTCTCTTGAAAACCACCTTTAGCGTGCAAAAGGGAAGAGTTTGCCCTACTGATTTCAGTGCAACTTTTGCGGCTTTGTTTGCATTATGCATCAGTCTCTATAAGCTGACGTGGTTGAGACAAGGTTTAAGTGATTAGGTTACCCTGTTGGCTAATGAGCTCGCCTTCTGTGCGCATTTTCATATTTCAGAAGGTTTGTTGTGAGTTGCAGACGCGTGTGAGCTCCAGCTATGATGAGCTGGCAGCCTGGAGAGGTACCACCAGTCATCCTAAGAAACTTCTGTATGCTTCTCTCCTTGGAGAAGAGCTTAACATCCTTGGAATGAGGTGCCAGTAGGAGTGGTCTGTTCCTCTTTGGCAATGGACCCCTTGCAGGCACTTTGAGCAGACAATACACAAAATAAAGACAAGGTAACAAAGGATATGAAAGGGTGAGAGATTACCTTTTTATTATCATCTAGCACAGTGTTCATGTTTTCAATCCATACAGCATCAACTGGTCCATCAAATATCAGCCATTTCCTGTCTGGGGTCTACAAAATTAAACAGATTTCAAATCATGACAGGCATAACCATGCCAATTTCTTGAAAATTTACAACTGGACGAAGTACATGCAGTAACTTCCTTATGACGTACAGGGTGTCCTGAAGAAATTGTTCGACGTTTGATTAAATATTAAAAAATAACGAAATACTCAACGGGCTCCATGGTAAGATAACCATATTGCTGAGATTGTAAATTAATTTTAGACACCAGAAGCTAGCAAATCGGCTAAATATTCACGGAGTTATGAGCTTTCAAAGTTCAAGTTTGTGCGAAAGCTGAAACCAGACGCCCTTAATTGCATATTTTGTGAAAGTAGAATCTTGTTTATTCAAAGCAAATCAAATGTAATTTCAAATGCACTTTCGATAAACTAGCTTTCTATAACATTGAATCAAGGTTATGGATGCTTGGAGGAATCCTGTTCAGCACAATTTGGAATTGCCCCATCTCTCATTGATTAAGTTTTCATTCCATGTTTTTAGATACTTACATTCTTAAGTAGATTTTGGCAACATCTACAAGAATTAAATAACTTTGGAACTCCTATTTGGTTTGCTCTGATATCAACGAGAGGTAAAACATTGGACAGTCTTCTGTTACCTCGATTTTAGGACTTCTATTAGGAAAACAAGTCATTCAAGGGCGTCTGGTTTCAGCTTTTGCACAAACTTGAACTTTAAAAGCTTGTATCTCCGTGAATTCTTGGCGAATTCGCAAGATTCTGGCGTCTAAAAGTAATTCAAAATCCTAGAAACAGGGTTGTCTAACCAGGAGCCTGTACACTTTATCATTTTTTTTAACATTTAATCAAACGTCGAACAATTTTTCTGGGACACCCTGTAGAATACAACATTTCAAAAAATTACACATTGGAAATCATAGAAAATGGAAGACACTGGTGAACAGATTTATAAAGTTGAAGCCTTATTTCCTTCTGTTCCGTAGACGATTAGGATAAGGAAACATAAGAATTGCTTTTGCATAAAAAGTTATCCAGAAAGCCTTATTTTGATAAGTTTGTATCCTTTCTAGTGCCTAATGCTAATGAAATGAAATATTGAATGACATGAGGATATTTCTTTGAAAGGTTCATCTCACCAAATCATAAGCAGCATGTTTGAAAAGAAATCTAAATATTCAGCTATTCAAAATAAACAGTTGATGACAGACAAATTTCCATAAGGAGATTTTTGGATCGTTTGTACTGACCTGTGATGAAGCAAACACTCTGTAATTGACAGCTAATATACCATCAGACCATTCGTGAGAGACAGGATCAAATGAACCATACAATTGTCCCATTGTGATTGCTTTGGGGTTGAGTACCACATATTGCACTTTATTTTCGTCCATCAAACCCTGAAAAAACAAAAAGTGTATCACATTTTGTACAACATTCAAGGCTATATGTTTATTTATAACCAAAATCTTCGTGTACATTTCAAAGAATCATAGCCATACGTACAAAAATTGATTGATTTGTATCACATTTTGTACAACATTCAAGGTTATATGTTTATTTATAACCAAAATCTTCGTGTACATTTCAAAGAATCATAGCCATACGTACAAAAATTGATTGATTTGTATCACATTTTGTACAACATTCAAGGGTATATGTTTATTTATAACCAAAATCTTTGTGTACATTCAAAGATTCATAGCCATACGTACAAAAATTGATTGATTTGTATCACATTTTGTACAACATTCAAGGGTATATGTTTATTTATAACCAAAATCTTTGTGTACATTCAAAGAATCATAGCCATACGTACAAAAATTGATTGATTTGTACCATATTTTGTACAACATTCAAGGGTATATGTTTATTTATAACCAAAATCTTCGTGTACATTCAAAGAATCATAGCCATACGTACAAAAATTGATTGATTTGTATCACATTTTGTACAACATTCAAGGCTATATGTTTATTTATAACCAAAATCTTCGTGTACATTCAAAGAATCATAGCCATACGTACAAAAATTGATTGATTTGTATCATATTTTGTACAACATTCAAGGGTATATGTTTATTTATAACCGAAATCTTCGTGTACATTCAAAGAATCATAGCCATACGTACAAAAATTGATTGATTTGTACCATATTTTGTACAACATTCAAGGCTATATGTTTATTTATAACCGAAATCTTCGTGTACATTCAAAGAATCATAGCCATACGTACAAAAATTGATTGATTTGTATCACATTTTGTACAACATTCAAGGCTATATGTTTATTTATAACCAAAATCTTTGTGTACATTCAAAGAATCATAGCCATACGTACAAAAATTGATTGATTTGTATCACATTTTGTACAACATTCAAGGGTATATGTTTATTTATAACCAAAATCTTCGTGTACATTCAAAGAATCATAGCCATACGTACAAAAATTGATTGATTTGTATCACATTTTGTACAACATTCAAGGGTATATGTTTATTTATAACCAAAATCTTCGTGTACATTCAAAGAATCATAGCCATACGTACAAAAATTGATTGATTTGTATCACATTTTGTACAACATTCAAGGCTATATGTTTATTTATAACCAAAATCTTTGTGTACATTCAAAGAATCATAGCCATACGTACAAAAATTGATTGATTTGTACCATATTTTGTACAACATTCAAGGGTATATGTTTATTTATAACCAAAATCTTCGTGTACATTCAAAGAATCATAGCCATACGTACAAAAATTGATTGATTTGTATCACATTTTGTACAACATTCAAGGCTATATGTTTATTTATAACCGAAATCTTTGTGTACATTCCAAGAATCATAGCCATACGTACAAAAATTGATTGATTTGTATCACATTTTGTACAACATTCAAGGGTATATGTTTATTTATAACCAAAATCTTCGTGTACATTCAAAGAATCATAGCCATACGTACAAAAATTGATTGATTTGTATCACATTTTGTACAACATTCAAGGGTATATGTTTATTTATAACCAAAATCTTCGTGTACATTCAAAGAATCATAGCCATACGTACAAAAATTGATTGATTTGTATCACATTTTGTACAACATTCAAGGCTATATGTTTATTTATAACCAAAATCTTTGTGTACATTCAAAGAATCATAGCCATACGTACAAAAATTGATTGATTTGTATCACATTTTGTGCAACATTCAAGGGTATATGTTTATTTATAACCAAAATCTTCGTGTACATTCAAAGAATCATAGCCATACGTACAAAAATTGATTGATTTGTATCACATTTTGTACAACATTCAAGGGTATATGTTTATTTATAACCAAAATCTTCGTGTACATTCAAAGAATCATAGCCATACGTACAAAAATTGATTGATTTGTATCATATTTTGTACAACATTCAAGGGTATATGTTTATTTATAACCAAAATCTTCGTGTACATTCAAAGAATCATAGCCATACGTACAAAAATTGATTGATTTGTACCATATTTTGTACAACATTCAAGTGTATATGTTTATTTATAACCAAAATCTTCGTGTACATTCAAAGAATCATAGCCATACGTACAAAAATTGATTGATTTGTACCATATTTTGTACAACATTCAAGGGTATATGTTTATTTATAACCAAAATCTTTGTGTACATTCAAAGAATCATAGCCTTACGTACAAAAATTGATTGATTTGTACCATATTTTGTACAACATTCAAGGGTATATGTTTATTTATAACCGAAATCTTTGTGTACATTCAAAGAATCATAGCCATACGTACAAAAATTGATTGATTTGTACCATATTTTGTACAACATTCAAGGCTATATGTTTATTTATAACCAAAATCTTTGTGTACATTCAAAGAATCATAGCCATACGTACAAAAATTGATTGATTTGTACCATATTTTGTACAACATTCAAGGCTATATGTTTATTTATAACCAAAATCTTTGTGTACATTCAAAGAATCATAGCCATACGTACAAAAATTGATTGATTTGTACCATATTTTGTACAACATTCAAGGGTATATGTTTATTTATAACCAAAATCTTTGTGTACATTCAAAGAATCATAGCCATACGTACAAAAATTGATTGATTTGTACCATATTTTGTACAACATTCAAGGGTATATGTTTATTTATAACCAAAATCTTCGTGTACATTCAAAGAATCATAGCCATACGTACAAAAATTGATTGATTTGTATCACATTTTGTACAACATTCAAGGGTATATGTTTATTTATAACCGAAATCTTCGTTTACATTCAAAGAATCATAGCCATACGTACAAAAATTGATTGATTTGTATCATATTTTGTACAACATTCAAGGGTATATGTTTATTTATAACCAAAATCTTCGTTTACATTCAAAGAATCATAGCCATACGTACAAAAATTGATTGATTTGTACCATATTTTGTACAACATTCAAGGGTATATGTTTATTTATAACCGAAATCTTTGTGTACATTCAAAGAATCATGGCCATACGTACAAAAATTGATTGATTTGTACCATATTTTGTACAACATTCAAGGGTATATGTTTATTTATAACCAAAATCTTCGTGTACATTCAAAGAATCATAGCCATACGTACAAAAATTGATTGATTTGTATCACATTTTGTACAACATTCAAGGGTATATGTTTATTTATAACCAAAATCTTCGTGTACATTCAAAGAATCATAGCCATACGTACAAAAATTGATTGATTTGTATCATATTTTGTACAACATTCAAGGGTATATGTTTATTTATAACCGAAATCTTCGTGTACATTCAAAGATTCATAGCCATACGTACAAAAATTGATTGATTTGTATCACATTTTGTACAACATTCAAGGGTATATGTTTATTTATAACCAAAATCTTCGTGTACATTCAAAGAATCATAGCCATACGTACAAAAATTGATTGATTTGTATCACATTTTGTACAACATTCAAGGGTATATGTTTATTTATAACCAAAATCTTCGTGTACATTCAAAGAATCATAGCCATACGTACAAAAATTGATTGATTTGTATCACATTTTGTACAACATTCAAGGGTATATGTTTATTTATAACCAAAATCTTCGTGTACATTCAAAGAATCATAGCCATACGTACAAAAATTGATTGATTTGTATCATATTTTGTACAACATTCAAGGGTATATGTTTATTTATAACCAAAATCTTCGTGTACATTCAAAGAATCATAGCCATACGTACAAAAATTGATTGATTTGTATCACATTTTGTACAACATTCAAGGGTATATGTTTATTTATAACCAAAATCTTCGTGTACATTCAAAGAATCATAGCCATACGTACAAAAATTGATTGATTTGTATCATATTTTGTACAACATTCAAGGGTATATGTTTATTTATAACCAAAATCTTCATGTACATTCAAAGAATCATAGCCATACGTACAAAAATTGATTGATTTGTATCACATTTTGTACAACATTCAAGGGTATATGTTTATTTATAACCAAAATCTTCGTGTACATTCAAAGAATCATAGCCATACGTACAAAAATTGATTGATTTGTATCATATTTTGTACAACATTCAAGGGTATATGTTTATTTATAACCAAAATCTTCGTGTACATTCAAAGAATCATAGCCATACGTACAAAAATTGATTGATTTGTATCACATTTTGTACAACATTCAAGGGTATATGTTTATTTATAACCAAAATATTCGTGTACATTCAAAGATTCATAGCCATACGTACAAAAATTGATTGATTTGTATCACATTTTGTACAACATTCAAGGCTATATGTTTATTTATAACCGAAATCTTCGTGTACATTCAAAGATTCATAGCCATACGTACAAAAATTGATTGATTTGTATCACATTTTGTACAACATTCAAGGGTATATGTTTATTTATAACCGAAATCTTTGTGTACATTCAAAGAATCATAGCCATACGTACAAAAATTGATTGATTTGTATCACATTTTGTACAACATTCAAGGGTATATGTTTATTTATAACCAAAATCTTTGTGTACATTCAAAGAATCATAGCCATACGTACAAAAATTGATTGATTTGTATCACATTTTGTACAACATTCAAGGGTATATGTTTATTTATAACCAAAATCTTTGTGTACATTCAAAGAATCATAGCCATACGTACAAAAATTGATTGATTTGTATCACATTTTGTACAACATTCAAGGGTATATGTTTATTTATAACCAAAATCTTTGTGTACATTCAAAGAATCATAGCCATACGTACAAAAATTGATTGATTTGTATCACATTTTGTACAACATTCAAGGGTATATGTTTATTTATAACCGAAATCTTTGTGTACATTCAAAGAATCATAGCCATACGTACAAAAATTGATTGATTTGTACCATATTTTGTACAACATTCAAGGGTATATGTTTATTTATAACCAAAATCTTCGTGTACATTTCAAAGAATCATAGCCATACGTACAACAATTGATTGATTTGTATCATATTTTGGACTACATTTTCGATTCTTGAAAAATTAACGAATTTCAGTAATGATTCAGGCTTCATTCTGATGACAAGATTAAACTTTAAAGATATTTATTCAAGACTGCATGAAGGCTTTTCCAGGAACGATCTTAAACAATGAGCTAAATGAACAAAACTTTCGAATCAAACACTTCCCTGATTAACAAATATACTATACTTTTCGTAGCAATATCTTTTGAACTCTCAGCTGAGCACTTTTACAATTTGTATAGCAGTATAACGTAAAATGGTGATGACTGCAATTTCATATTTTAAGTATATGATAACAACCTAACACAGATTTGAAGAAATGCGAGTTCAATGATCTCTGAAAAGAAGCAAACAAAAGAATTCCAGAGAAACTGTCCAAAGATTAGTGACATGTGTGAAAAACACTAAACAAGAAAACGTTACCTTTTCAGCAATATCAGATAATGCTGATGCTAGTACTCTGTATGCCATTGTTTTACCTCCAAATGGTTCACCAACGATCATGAATCCATGACGTACGATCATCATCTCGTATATCTAAGAATAATATAAGAATAATTCTCCTGATGATGACCTTATGGTCGAAACTAGTTGGGAATTGAGATAAAATTTATATATATATATTCCTGTTCGTCTTTCTTTTTGTTCATCTTAAGAATAATACGATATATAGTGAACGATGAAGAAGAGGGACAACATCCACACAGAGCAGGCATCGAGTTGATCTTTTGCGCTTTTTTTATTTATTCAGTTATCTGCTAACTAGTTTCGCCCACTAGGGCATCTTCAGAGCAAGAAAAATTAAGGATAATACGAGATAGCTGAATCAACTCAGTGGAGGTGAGAGTGATGCTACCTTTACATGACAGGTCTAATTAAAATACTCTGTACCTGCGAGCAAATGATTTGGAACAATGTGCCCACAATCAAAACACTCTGAATACAGTAAAGGTGCCAGTAACCGATGCATAACGACATTTTGGGCCTGCGAGCAGCGCTCGTGCGCTCGGGAACCTTAATGCGGCCTGTTGCATGATAACGGCAAAATTTGAAAACGACAGAAAGTTTCACAGCTTCAAAGTATTTGCAGTCTTCGCGACGAAGAAGCTGGATTTTGACGCCAAAAAAGTATCTGGGCCTAATTTTTCCAATTATGGCGTTATCGTGTGAATGCAGTCGGAGATAATTTACTGAGACAAACGTCCCAAGAGGTGCGAGTTAAAAGCGATAATTTTGTAAGCTTGCCTTGACTGAAGTGCGGAAAAAAGTAAATGTTTCCAGGGAAGAATGTGAAAATAGTTTTGGATGTTCTCGACGTCATAGAAAATATAGCTAAGGTTGTTCGTACCGAGGAATATCACATACCTTGTATCGAGCAAACAGTTCATGTAACTTGGATTGAGTAAACCGTTGATATTGATTAAATTTGATCATTTATCATGCAATATGTCCATTTGTTACATGTTTCTCTTGTTTGCTTATCAAATCATCGATGAGTCACATACATCACAAATAATTGTGGCATGATTCCCGCTTGATAGAATATTTTTGTGTAAAAATCGTCTATCAATAGACAGTTATTTTTCTCATTCATACTACTTTAAGGACAGTAACAAAAATTACCTGCAAGATTTTGGTCAAGAAGAATTCCGTTTTCTGCAGATTGAGCTTGTCGCAATTTTCTTTGATTGCATGAAGAAGAATTTTGTAATCTGGCTCTGGTAGAGTGATGCCAGGGAACAGATCCATCGTGATACCCTTAGCAAAATAAATAAATGGCGTTGATATTTCGTAGTAAAGGAAGTAAGGGCTTAATATAATCAATTCAAGTCATAAAAAATAATGTGCGCATACTAACCGGTTTTGTGTTTTGCAGGAAAATATAAAGCCCGAGGCATTAAAAGTGCAGATCAAGCGTGCGAGGTCTGTGCAATAAGACCGAGGGCTTTACATTACCTGATAGCTTCTAATTTTGATTTAAATCATTTAGTCAAACGCGTTTTGTTACTGTTATGCCGCTCAAGTTTATTGTAAATTTCACAGGCCTGAATCAGTTGTTGTGGTGACAAAACGCGTCCTTGTATCGTATTATACAAGGCTACGGGAAAACAGTTTCAGTTTCAGTTTCATATTTTAAAATTCCTCTACATACAATAACATTCAATACAAAATAACTAAAATACAACACAATAACGTAATTATCAAAACAACACTAAGTAAATGAATTGCATGCAGGGGAATTTCTTGAGGAGGAACTCTCTCAGTAGCTAGGTTAATCGAGGAGAGAGCACCCCCTGTTTTTAAAGATGACTACTGAACTTGGAAAGACTTATTTTCGACATTAAGTTAATTTCATAATCACTGGTGAATTTTAAATGGCTATAAAATTAGTACTTCTATGACTGGTAATTGTTTTCAAAAAGAAAGGCTTTGAGTTTTCATCAAAAGCAACGAGAAGATGGTGAACTTTTTATATCAACGGGAATGTCATTCCAACACTTTGCTCCAAAATAGCGCACAGACCTGAGTCCATACTGCAGGGTATTTTTATGAGTTAAAAAAATGTTGTTCTTGCTAACTTGTCGTGTACGATGTTGATGAACAGCGGGAAATGTGCGATTAACCAATGAGATTGGCAGGATTCTTGTATTGCCTTGTTTTTGAAACGTCAATCAGGTAATACAGCCTCGTAATAATAGAAAAAGATGAATGACGGTCCAAAGTGGATATGATTATGAAGCAGCCTCTTTATGCACCTAGTAAATGCATAAGCAGCAAGATAAACCGATTGAAATGCTAATTAACTGAACATTTAATTGGAGCTAATTAAGAGGGAAGGCACATTACATGATACTAGGTGTGGCACACCCCTTTTCCCATTTTGTGCACCTTTGACAAAAGCAACAACTTTCCTATTTCTTCTTCCGATTATCTCTCTGCTCTTTCCACAATCTCGGTGGAACGGTGTATTGGCCCGGAAATTTGGTATTTCAATGGCAATCACCAGCCTTAAAGAAGCAATTTCGGGCAGGCAACGTGGGCCGGTACGCTGACCTCCCAGTTTCCTGCAGTTGGCCAATTTGATCGAGGTTTGATCAAATTAAAAATCCTTCAAGGTGTACCTCAATGATGGTAAATAGTGAATCTCAATTTTTGGAGACAAAGCTTGATCTGAGAGGTGCTTTTCACGCCTGTAATCCCGAGTGTAAAGGTTTGATTATAATAGTTGTGGAGCTGGGCTAATTATTGGCAAATTTGATCAGGGATTTTTGGCCTGTTTAGAAGGATTTGAGATGATGCAATTTTATAAATTGCTTTTAATATGAGAATGATAAGACAGATTTTGACAAATCAAATTTTCATAGCGAAGTTGATACGTTAGCTACACAAGAATCATCACTTTGTAGGAATCTGATAAAAGGCAGGAGATCTACAGGCTTTCAAACGACCATACATTTTTCATTCGCCGCATAATAAATACAGCTAAAATAACATTATGAAGATAATAAAGAACGTTAAAATGTCGGATATAAGAAATTTTCATCATTTTAAGGATGCACTTTAACAAATTTAGAGCTCAAGCAAGAGTTAACACACATTTACCTTAAACAGAGGCAAGTCATGCCCAAGAAATTTAGGCAGGTTGACATCAATGATTGATCGCAACACCAGAATGTCTTCATTTTCATCCGGATATTTCAGCTAAAAGATAAAATTTGGAAGTTGTAAATCAACGAGAATTTATTTTGAAACTTTAAACAATATTTTTGATACTGAAGTACTTTTATAAAAGAAATCAAATCATCGTAGATCCTAAATTGATAGGGGAAAAACGGTAGAATCTTCAAGAAGCCTATTGTTTATGATTTTTTTAAGGATTTTGTTTAATTGATTCAGGAGCTGTGTCAATGTCTTCTGCTCGACTTCTGAATCAACTAAACAAAATCCGCCAGGCAGATCTTTAGATTTCCCCTTCTTCTTTCGTTATAAGCACATAACTTCTCTTAAAATCCACTTTTCACGTGCACAAGACGAGAGTTTGCCCTGCTGGTTTCGGGGATTACTGGTTGAGAGAATTTCCTTTGTCTGCAGTCGCTAATCGCTTTGAATTGAGGTGCCAATCAAAGTAACTGATGCTGCTGTATTACAAAATCTGCCCTTGTTCGGTACGTATTAACCTTCAACAGAGGCAAATCATGCCCAAGGAATTTAGGCAGGTAGGTGTGTAATCTTTTCGGAAGATTTGACACATTTGCTGTATTGATTTAGTTAGAAACAAGGAGCCTACCTTCAAATTTCCAGCGGCGGTAAGCACAGATTTTACAGCTCTCATACCATAATCGTAGTGATGTTGTGATGAAAGCTGCTCTGAACACAGCTTGTACGTTGTCACAATTTTTACAGCAAGTGGACGAGCCTTGTGGAAAAATGGTAAGCGCATAAAATAGTATAAAGAAAGACAAAGCCAAGATGCAATAGACCAAACCGGCTAAGGTTCGTTTACATCCACTTTAAGTCAAGTGATCAATCTCGTGATAGAACGTCTTTTGATTTCTTTAACGTGTTCCGTGCTATGAAGACTTGTGATATGAATCCAAAAGTACGATAATGATAAAACTCTTCAAGAGTATGGTCCAATGACTGGAAATGGGTAAAACCATCACTAGCTGATGAGGTCTTTTGAGACGTTGATCTATCAAGAAAGACATCTCACAGAAGACCAAAGATGTTATTGATTCTTTGGCAAGCCAGAAAAATTGATCAATGATGTTTGAAATTTTCTATTTTCAATAATTATTGCTAGTTTGCCAAAGCCTTAAAATCTTGACAAAGTTTAAAATAGACTTGGAAAATGTAATGAGAAATGAAATAAGGTCGAGATTTTTATGTGCTATTATCAGCACATGAAAGGAAGTATAAGTAAATGCAATATGACTTGCTTTAGCTTACATTGACGAATCCAAAGGAGTAGAGTGAAATTTCTGAGATCAATGCGTAATCTGGAACCATCATTGCTACAGTTCTGAACAGTGCCTGAAAGTAAAGTGAATATTCCATTTGAACAGAAAGATAACCAAACCGGCTTGACATAATGCCATAAGCGAAAAATAGAAAGCGAGGCGCGTATGGCATTACGTCATATTTTCACAATCACAAAGGAGGCTGCAGAGTAGGGCCTCTTTTCATTGGGGGAGGGTGATACATTTTCCTGGGGCACCTGTGCCCCAACCGGCAGATTAGTAATCAATTGTGCTACCACTGAGCAATTGCCACTCTGAGCACTTGCAGGTAGTGATCATTTCGCATCTAATCAAATCCCTTACCTTGAGATTATCAGGCAATTCTGACCTCCCTGCATATCCAGGGTTCATTGTAATAAAAACTGCACATGTTGGATCAAGTTTAATCTCTGTTCCTTCAAATAGCAACGTATCTTGTCCTGCATTGATTCCTATATGAGATAAAAATAAACAACGATCAAAGAACAGCAAGGAACAGCAAGGAGCAACAAGGAACAGGAAAGGGTTAAAGGGTTTGCGCAACGTTAAAATCTTGTATTCGTACGGAGCATAAAATCTAAAAACATCCCATTGAAATCAAAATTGCACACGTGCCATGAACAATGCATTGCCAAAGAAGAAATGCTGTATTCGAGAATGTTCTTTGTTTTCTATCTATAGACAAGCCTAGGTATCATTTCATACTCCCTTTGATGATCAAATTCTAAGATGCAAAAAAATGTATCGATACTGATAGATAATAACAACGACATGGCATGAGCATGTGTTAACTAAAGAGAAGAAACACAATCAGCGAAAATTCAATCGACCGAAATTTAAGAAAGGAAAATCGCAAAGCAAGAATAGTCCTCATACTGTCTTTCTATTGTCTATGCGGACGTGCCGGAAAAAGTGTTGTAAACAACTTCACTTTCCTTCCCGTTTTACTATTTTTGCATACTTCTAGAAGTCGTACGAAAATAATAAATACATTTTCAGAATGCACAAAGTCTCTACTTTATACACGAGGAGTTTCGTTGAGGTTTTCAGACACACACAAATTGCGATCGTGTCTCTTCGAACATCTTAAAACTTAAACGTTTGAAGAGAGCAGGGCAAATAAGGGGCTTTGTACTTTGAAGTGTTAATTCAAACATTCAGTAAATGAAACTAAACCAATACATCCAGCAATTAAAAAGCTGAAAGGGAGCTTATTTCTAGACAGTTGTTGAAATTTGTTCACATTTTACGTAAAACGACGTTTCCAGAGTACTGAAAAAATTAAGAATATTTACCCATTTGAATGGTCAGAATCTGTTGTGCAACGACTGAGAGTACCTCGAGATCAATACGATTGAATTCATCAAAGCAGGACCATGCTCCGCAAGAGGCAAGCCCCTGTAAATAAAACGATTCTCACGGTAGAAAGTAGATCTAGAGCGTGATCAAATGACTTACAAAATAAAAAATCAGATTACAAACAGTACAAGATTGTATTCACATAACAACGAATCACTCGATAAAGCTTGGGACAAAGCAACGCAAGAATGGAGCAGTAAACGATAAGCCTGTGAGGTAGAAATATCTGACATTTGGTAGGTTATGGCCCAAAAACTCTGCCCAAGATACCGATAAAAAATTATCTTGTTAACAGAGAATCTCAGATATTTTCTGTGATAGGGAATGAGAGCAGTCTATGGCTATGTATAAATATTAACTTGATACTAAATGTGTATCAAAAACTAGATACTACGAAGAAGGCGGACGCAAAAAAAGAGACATATTATTGTTGAAAGTTTTCAAGTCGTTCTGAAAAATGTGAGTTTTAAAAACATTACATATCTGCTAGTTGATACTTTAATCAACAAATCAACTTAGAAATTCATACCTTGAAGAATTTCCCAAGAGCGATGTAATCCAAACCATCAGAACAGTTGAACACAACACATTGTTTAGCGACGGCTTTAGCAAGATCTTTCGTTGTTTCTGTTTTTCCCGTACCAGCAGGACCCTCTGGTGCTCCACCAAGATGTAGTTGCAATGCTCCAAATAGTGTCCTGTAAATTCAATTTTGTCAATTTAATGCAATTTAATCCTTGCGGGTACGCTACAATTTCAGACTGTCTCAACATCAAATTTGGCCTGAACAGAAACTATAAATCCACAGTGCAGTTATTGAACTTCTAGAACAGTTCAACAAAAGTAAAACTTGTTTATCAGTTCATCTACTGCAGTGTGGATCCATGGTTTCCATTTAGGCCAAATATGATTTTCAGACAGTCTGAAATTTCAGTGTGCCCGCAGAGGACCTTGGGTGACAATGGCTCTTTTACCTGACATGAGATGAATGGATCACAGTTTATTTTGTCTCAATAATTTTTCTACAAAAAGATTAGACTGGTTACACGTTCGTACGTTATAGCTATTGATAGACTGATGGACGCTACAACTACGACTCATGGCCATAGGTTTCGAAAAACGGACATGGCCTAGATCACCTGCTATTTTTCTCAAAACCACCGACCCTAAAACGCCGCAAAAATCGGCTTTCCTGAAGTGCTACACTGCGAAACAAGCTATCGGTACTTAGATGAAGTTTTCTTCGAGCTATTAAAGCAAAGCTCCTACCTACAAATGATATTCTCCTAATTTCGCTCGCTAATTCGATATTTTGATCGTTGCAGCTCTTCGTTTGCCTTTGGCGGGAAGTTTAAATTGAAGAAGAATCAGCCAATGCGATCAAGTTATTTCAAGTCTTGGATCCTGATTGGTTCAGGAAAAAATTTATTCCTGGCGGGAATTTTTATGCCGTTTTGAGAAGAGTTTGGCCATAAGGCCCTCAACTGGAGCGACAACAACAACATCAATTCACTTCAATTAGATGAGCGTAAGCTGAGGGTCCTTGTGTAGCGAGGCTAGTTTGAAACTACCTCAAGGCTGAGCAGTTTCAATTTTTCAAGGAATACAAAGATAAAAATCAACAGCTTTCAAAAAATGAAACTGACCTGGCAAGATACTCTAATATGCCACAAAATATCAAATTTTAGCTGAAAAGCAATCCTTTCAAGTTCATATGAATTTTCGAGTTATACCGGGTGAGTCAAAAAAAAGTTTACCAGTTTGGCGGGCTGTGAAATAAAAAGTAAGAGATTAAAAACTAAAGTGTTAATCCACCAGTCAAAGGCCAACTAAATGAGAAAATTTTGTTTGGTAAGGTCACTCATCTCCAAGACCCAACATTGGAAAAATGCCTGTAAGGGGCTTGTTGGAAATCGCGAATTCCACGTTCCATTCTGGTCCATGATTTATTTGGCATAGAAATCTACAATTGTCAGTTTCAGATATAGAATTTTGATATAGAATTTTTCCAATTTTTGGGTCTTAGAGACGAGTAATTTTACGAAACAAAATTTTCTCATCTAATTCAGCCTTTGCATGATAGATTAACATTTCAGTTTTGAATATCAGCCGCATACATATTATTCCATAGCCCGCAAAACGGGTCAACTTTTTTTTTACTCACCCGGTACATGATAAAAGAGCTTTGTCAAGGACATAGGCAACCAATTTAAGTGGTATTGCGGTGCGGGGTAAAAATTCAAATTGATCATAATTTCCTTGTTGGGGAGACGAGATACGTTTTGTCCGAGGAAACGCATGTGGCCCCCGTGCAGTAGGTTAATGCTCATGCGCCCGGCAGAGCTCCAACCCAAAACGCTACTGCGCATGAGCTTTAACCTACTGCACGGGGGGACACATACGTTTCCTTGGACAAACAGTATCTCGTCTCCCCAACAATTCCTGTGATTTCACAGTATGCCTCAAAAACTCGGTTGATTGTGAAAGCAGACATTCCCACAAATCCAAAGCAGTTTCACGACTTTTGCAATATGTCCAAGATTAACTTGATCATTGATACGAATGCACAAGAAGAAATGTTCTAGATCAGTGATATAATCAAATTTTGATGATTTTTCAAAATTTTCACTTTTTTGGGTCACCCAGAATTCTTACCTGTAACAACGATCAGTCAATGGTGTAATAACAAGGCGTCCTGAATTTCCAAGATATTCATATCCATAGGCCAAACTAGCACTGATCATACGTGTTATCAAATTTTCTTCCTGCAAGATCGAAGGATTAATTGTGTAATCAAGGTGATATGGTACCAACAAGATTGACTGATAATAAACATTCTTCGCAAATCAAATTACAAGGAAGAAACATCAACAAATTTGATACTTGAAACCTGAAAAATGTTTTGCATATCGAATTTTGAAGTTCTTTTTGTTCCATCCTGTACTCCTGCGAAAAAATTTCCAGCAGGAAAACCATCTATAAAAATGGTCAAAGAAAACTAATTAAGGTATTAACAATTGGAGACAGCAACAAACGGATTCCAATATTTCGTAACTGTAAGTCATATCTCGGAAACTCGATGTAGAGAGATCTGCACGAAAAAAATACCAGGAATACCTATAATTTGAGCACACTGAGGCCCTTCGGATTTGTTTCCTCATCAGAGTATGATTTCGACTTAATCCAAAAGGCCCTTTACATGAGAAACTCGTGCCTGTCTGCAATTTCACAAAGAAATTCGGGAAGTGAAGATTACGAGGTATGCCGTTGATTTGATCAAGAGTTTAAAGGGTATGTCATTTCTAGAAATATTTTCGTGATGTAACGACGAGTCATTTTGTTCAAAGAAAACGAATGTTTTGGAAAAGAATACTTCTAACTCGTTGTGTCCTTCTCCACACTCGTGTACGAGTTTCGGAAAGTTCGTACAAACTTCAACTATGATCACATGAATATCAAAGCATAAAGAAGATTATCATGAAAACTTTACCTCCCAATAGTAACGCATTTGAGCGAGCCAGTCAAAGTCGTTTTCATCAGAGATACCTGAAATGAAGGGATTTCTTCGTCAACAAAGGGTTCAACTATTTAAAAATGGTGGTGTAAACTCTATTACCTCTTTTCCTTTGAACTGAATAACTTGAAAGGAACTTAAGGTAATTTGCTGTAATTTAACAGTGGCAAATTTTCCATGTATTGGTTATTTTCAAACTGGCGACAATTAGCGAATTTGAGGCTGTGACGTTATCAAATTTCTAAATCGTAAACCAGAAGAGCGACAGATTTTTGCTTGCCACCACATTGTGGGCCTTCTTCATAAACTATGCCTTTCTTATACATAGAATCAGTTTTCCACTATCAATTTAGAATTTACGACGATCTCAATTTTTTTCAAAACTTCCGATAAAAAGGGAAAACGCCACATTTAAAGATTTGGACCCTATGCTTTCTACGTCAACTGGTTAGACCTAGCCTTACCTGATTGTAGAAGTTAAGGGTACAAATTGCTAGGGAAGGGGCAGAGAGCTAAAGGAAACGAAGACATCTTATGTCGTTATATTAACAAAAAGAACATAAATTTATCCCGAAATCTAAGCACTTAAAGTACATCTAAACCCTAATTTGTCTTTAAAGCTACACATATACATGCGCTCATTTTTCGTAATTTTAAACAAGTGCAGAATTAGAATCTTGTCTTTTCCCCTTGGCACGCCTTTCCTCGTTAACGATGCGATATTGTGTTATGAGAATCAAGAGAAAACAGGAACCCAGTTATTCAGTGCAGATTTGGCTTCTAGAATTTGTAAATCTTGGCGATAGGAGGAAGAGAAAATTAAAGGTTAAAGTGATTGAAACATAAACCAACCGTCATTTGTGATCTTCTCAAGAACATCCCTTGCATGAACATCCAATACAACGAGTGCACCAAGAGTTGCTCTGTTTTGCTTTGACAAATTACCACGAACAAGCTCGACAATATTGTCAATTTGTTTGTTGTTCTGTTGTAAATATTCTTGCAGTTTCTACAGAACGAAAACGAAAACGAAAACAACGTCGTAAAATTAGCATAGAAAATGATTGGTTTCTGTTACAAGCAAATGGCCTGGCTGATTTTCCACTATAAAGGGTTCGTTCCAAAAAGATGGAGCGATTTTCTTTTAAAGGACAAGTCCGGGGTTGGTATGATTGATGATAAAATACAAGATAATACTGCTATGAATGATTAATGATACTTTTTTCCACCATTTTTTGCCTTCTCCTTGTGAAATTACGTATTCAAGTAAGTAATTTGAGCAAAGTGACGTCATATCGTGCAAACGAAAACGAGTCTGTGCGATTGTTTTTGCCTCTTAATCGCTGCTAGCCTCTTTATCGTGTACTCATGCATTTAAAATGGCATGAGAACAAGATAAAGAGGCTTGCTACAATAAAGAGGCGAAAAAACAATCACACAGCCTCGTTTTCGCTTGTGCGATATGACGTCACTTCGCTCAAATTGCTTATTTGAATACGTAATTTCACAAGGAGAAGGCGAAAAATAGTTTAAAGATCAAACTGCCGGATTAAATTTATGGCAATCATAAAATTATGCTATTATATTAGATCTAGAAGATATTTATATTAGATCTCCCACTGTCACATATGATACATTATAATATGCCTTACAATTTGAAAATGTCTGAATAAGAGAGACAGCTGGTTTAATAACACTTTGCCCTGTAGACTTCTACGTTCCTTCTACGGCGTAGCTACAGAAACTTCAATATTGCGAAAGGCACCAAAAATGAAAAGCTGAGCAGTTCGACTCATATGGCTCAAAAGTCGAAGTTTTTTATATAAATGCTAAGTTCATTATATAACAAACAAAATAAATTGAGCACAATAACAATAAGCTGATTTCATTCTGAATTTTTGTAAATTGATCTAGATAAACTATTCTTTACAGAATGGGGCGGGGGGCATCATAGCATGGGTCAGTGTGGGGCAAAGTAGGCTTCTTGGTTCTAAACTTGAGGCAAAGTGTCCTTGGTTGTAAACTTGTAGCTTCAACAATAACTAAAAATGTCTTTGTTCATGACGGAAACTGATCTTCGTCAACTAGAATACAATACCAGTGAATCCCTAAATCTTTCCCCGTGATTCATTTTGCATAACTCTGGCTCATTTTTGCCCCTCCTTGTCCAGCGCAGCGGTAAATATTCTTTTCAGCTTCCCTATCATTGCGCACATTTTCGATTTACGCACATCATTACGCACATCAACAGTGTCTCCGCATTCTTCGTACTTGATTCAGAAACAGAACAGAAAGCGAGGAGACCTGTTGTTTTTCACAAACGCAAAATCATAACATTTCTATGATAATAAATACAAGAACCAAAGAGTATCTTTCTCAAACTGTCCTGGGCACGAGTCTCTTTTCGTAAACAACTCAAATGTCATGGTCTACAAGTTCATTTGTAGTCATAGACATTACAAGGTTCTTTACCTTTTGTCCTCCTTTGATCGCTACATGGACTTCATGGGTCCAGTAGAACTGTGAGACGCAGAGAACAGCTTGCCCTGGCCAGTCAGTAACCCATTTTACACGCAGTACATTTTTGTATGCTTCCATCGATTCAATGATAACCTTGAAATAAAATTAAGAACAAGTTTACGGATGAAAGTCATTTTGAACAACCACTCAAGGGGTAAAGTTTAATACAATGCTGGTTAATGAAACTTTTGGTTAAAATCTATACAGGGGAACCTCGGCTGTATACACCTCGCATTAGCCACAAATCTTAAATACCCATAGCACACCAACAAGTTTTTAAATATAGTTTTTGTTTGCGATTGAGCCTCTGACGCGGTCATTGAAGGTGAAGTTGCGGTTTTTAGCGCCAAGCGCTGGGATCGTAGAAGAAGAATAGGCCTAATCGAGTCTGCGACCCCTCGCCATGACCCTCAAGCGGTGGGGCTCTACCTGGGATCAAACCCTGTCCGCCTGACTGTTCTGGCTGCTATGTCAGAGCTTTACACCACTGCGCCACAACACCTTCATTACTCTCTGAAAGCCCTGGTTATTGATAGAACAATTTCCGATGTAGAGATTTTCTGTGGATGAACCATTAACAACACGTGCCGCTTCGTATGTGTGCAATGGGTCTTCAATACAGCTATTGGAAGTCGTATGAAAAGCTGATTATTTGAAGTCGCTTTTGAGATTACGATCCAAAGTGACACGAAATAAAACTTATGTGTCTCAAATACCGGGTGAGCCAGAAAAAAGTTCCCACTTTTGAAAATTCATAGAATCAATCAACATTTGCTTGACAGCCAAAAGATTGAAGTATTTTTGTGATTTTTCTCGCCTCTTTACAATCACTCGTAAAATTGGTACATTCAAGTTTACAAGAACTCAATGCTTGCAAAATGATTGAAAAAGGCCCAAAATACTTGATCAAATCATAAAGGATTCCTTGCTCAGAACAACAGAGAAAATGCAATTTCTCGCGGATGAGAGATATCGTCGCTACATTTATTGTCATGGGATTGAAAATCTTTTGTATCTGTTTGAAAATTTATGTCCTATAACTCTTGAGAGAAGTGAAACGCCTGTGCGTATTGTTCTGTGTGAGGAGCGTCCTAATGATTTGATCAAGTGTTTTAGGCCCTAAGTTTTGGTAAAGTTGAGATTACCTATATTTCCAGTGCTCCTAAGAAAACGAGAAAAATCACAAAAATACTTCGATCTTTTGGCTTTTAACTAGAATTTGAATCATTCAAATCCATGAAGTACTTGTGGTGCTACTAATTTTCGAAAGTGGGAACTTTTTTCTGGCTCACCGGGTATATCATTTGGATGCCTGGCCCAACATGAAATGAACAGAGTCTGATCGTCAGCATTGAGCTCTCGTCAATAATCTACAAAGCAAATAGTTGAAGCTTTTCATGTAATTCCCCTGGGGTAGTGAAAGTCTTTTGTTCCCCATGGTATTGTCCATATAGTATTATGATGTAGTTTGTAAGTAGAGTAATCCGTGATGTGTTTTGTAAAGATTTTAAATGGTGAATGAGCAAAGCATGTAGCCTATGACTTGCTTATAAAAAATTCATGAATATAATCATTTACCAACTACATCGCACACTATAATTTGAATTTTATAGTAAATACCTTTTTCAAACTTGACAGCATTTGTTCTTGCAGTTCAAGAAGCCATTTTTCAACTTGACCACGAGCTTTTGAAGTTGAAATCGCTTCTTTCAGTGGAACGATTTCACCTTCGGAGCTCTTCATATGAGTAATATCAAGGTCTTCCGTAAATTCCAGCTTGGCAATACCTTCGAAGCACTTCTTCAAATGAGGCTGCACTCTGGAGAGAAAGATAATGTAACATAAAGTAAAGTAAAGTTATTGTTTTTATATAGTGCCCCTTTCTATAAGTATAATTTCAGGAGCGCTTTACAAGTTGAACGATTCAAATACGCTAAGTAATCTTGGTGCTGCGAATATTCAAAAGCGGGAACTTTTTCTGGCTTTTTCTGGCAAAAGTTACATTTTTTTGCTGTGTCCCCAATTAGCTTGTAAGCTAAATATTTTGACACATTATTAAAAAATGTTGATTGATTGATTGATTTATTGCTCAGCACTGTATAAGATAAAAAAGTACGCAGTAAATCTAATGACGGCACTTCACCCGGAGCTCCTATTTTTATTGAAAGCAACGTATATTTTAGCTCAAATAATCAAAAGTTTAAAAATATCATCAAGGCTTCTTGTCAAAATATCATCAAGTGGACTTGTCATATCATTTACAGAAAGCATCATACAGTGCAATCATGCATAGCAGTCAGAGTCAACTGTAATAAAAGAATAATCTAAATTATACATTCAAAGTAAAGCTACATTATAGAGTTAGAAATTTATACCTAAATGGTGTTCCGTAACACAAAGTACGGGGCTGAAATAAAAATATTGGCATGCTTAAAATGCTTACCTGGTTGGGTCTTTCGTTTCGGAAAGAATTTCCAAAAGTTCGTCATTGGACAAGAAGAAGAAACGAGGGAAATAAAGACGTTTCTTTTCCAAGTATTCATTCAGTCCCTACAAGATGAGAATTTTAGTGACTATACTTTATTAGAGAAAGTACGAGACGTACAAGAATATATGAGAGAAAATACAGTAGCATTCACGAGTCTGCATTCAAGAACACAAATTAGACCTTTTAGCTATTCTAGAACAACGCTCAAATCGAATGATATCTTAAAAATTTTGTAGAATCTTCGAATTTGAACAACAGTGATAGAAGCTCTAACGCCACTCAATCAAACCTTGCGTATAAAATTGTATAAAAATGTTGCTCGATCCAGACTCCTTCTCAGAATAGCTAAAAAAGTCTACTGCTGCAAAGAACATAGCTTCGTTAGATCATGTCTTCAAATTTTACAAAATTTGGTCTTTGGCTAAAAAGAGATACCGGCAAAACAAAAGAATGATCATCACAATGTCACAATTTGTTCGAATTCAAAAGAAATTTTAACGAAACTGCTTGTTTCAATACGACTGTCAAAGCGATAGTATAGGGAATGCCATATAGGCATGCTCTTAAAGACTAACGCCTGCCATTTTCGTTCATGACTCCGTGAAGAAATGTTAACCGCAAATAAGTTGAGCACAATTTATTTGAAAATCGCTATAAAATCCAAATGGTTAAACTTGCGCCGTATAGTTTCTCCTAACTGCCTTAGAAACACTGTGGGGTGAGTGGCCAAGTGGCTTAAACAGTTTCCATCAGGTGACCGAAGTTAAGCTTGGTCGAGTAAGGTCAAACTCCGGATGGGTGAGCTCTTGGAGGCCTGACCTCGCAACTCACCTCGCCGTCCTTCGAAAGGGACGCTAAACTATGGGTCCCATGCCTGGATGTGGCATGCATAGTGGGCCTAAATTAGCTTTAAACAGCTAGAGATCCTTTCAGCCCACTTATAATAAATCACTGAAAAAAATTGATACAAAAGTAAATTACCTTCAGGATGAGTTCAAGAAGTTCATTTGATTTCTTCAGTCTTTCTAAAATCTTTTCGATATCAGAAACAGCAAGTACGCGTTTGTCCTACAAAGTAGAGAAAGTATCAAATGAGGAAATCAAAATTTTAAAGGCTTTAATTGACAGAGGATATATAAACAGCACCAAAAACCAGTCAAAACAACTCACTACAAAAGCAGAATGCAATAATTAGATATCAATCTATCCATCAATAGACCTTTTAGCTATTCTCCAAAAGAGCCTGGATCGAACGATATTTTTATATATTATTATTCGAGAGGTTCGATTGAATGGCGTTAGAGCTTCTATAACTTAAGTGCACATTCGAAAATTCTACAAAATGTAGCAAAATATCGTTCGATTCAGATTCTATTTTAGAATAGCTGATAGGTCTATTGTTCAATCAATCAATCAATCAATCAATCAATCAATCAATCAATCAATCAATCAATATACTGCAAAAGTGTTTTAATTACCAGAACCGCAGCTTTCATGATGTCTCTCCAGTTCTTGTCAACAGTGCTGAAACGTCTAAAAAGGAAATTTTGATGAATATCAGTCTCGGGAATAAGATCGATTAATGAGAAATCTGATAAAGACAGAAAGTTGACATGTGTTGTGCTGTGAAAATACAGAATTTTGTTAGGACTTTAAATCAATGACAAAGTCTGCTGGCCCAATCTTTGAAAATATAACAAAGCACACAAGTGTATCGGCAAGCCTTTATTGAATTACAGTGAGGAATTACCTCAGGGAATCTCACTTTGAAGTAACGGCATCGAAAAGCCTTAACGTTTAAAACAAACTTTGGGATGAACTTGAACATCCTTCTCATTCTTGGAGTATTTCATACACGATTGCAAGAAGTATTTCTCACGTTAACTTTAAAAATGTGTTATATTTCACATCTGTTTAAGAAAGACAGATTTGGTAAGACAATAGCATGAGTTGCTTATGATTGACACCGCAATTCGAGCGATTAGCGATTGCAGACAATGGAAAATCTCTCAACCAGTAATGCAAAACAAGCAAAGCCGCAAAAGTTTATCTGAAAACCCAAGTAGCTAGCTCGCTCGTTGGGCATTCCAGAAATTGTTTTTAAAAGCAAACATGAGCATAGATCGAAAGAAAGAGGATATATCTACACATCTACCTCGGGCAGTTTATTTCTTTGGTTCAGAAGCTGAGCAGTAAGTGATTTAATTACACCAAAAAAATAAGAGAATTGAATCGCTTCCCAATCGGCTTTTGACTAAAACAAATAAAATACCCGAGGTAGATGTGTAGAAATATCCTTCTTCTTTCGATCTATGCTCATGTTTGCTCTTAAAAACAATTTATCGAATGCACAACGAGCGCGCTGGCTACTTGGGTTTCAGAGAAACTTTTGTGGCATTGTTTGTTTTGAATTTCTGGTTGAGCGAATTTCCTTTGTCTGCAGTAGCTAATCGCTTTGAATCCAGGTGTCAACAAAGGATTTCATGCTATTGTATTACAAAATCTGTCCTCGTTCATCTGTTTTAGCAGCGGTATTCAAAAATCCACCTACCTGCCTTCCTCCGGCATTTGAGCCATGATATCTGGTGAACTGAAAATTGGCTCTAAGTAAAGCCATGTTGCTTGGACTTTCAACCATTCATCAAGAATTTCTTGAATCAACAACAGTTTGGCTTCCCAATCTCTGCAAGGTAATTGATTGATAGAGTAATGCATTGTCGTATTGGAAAACAAACATTTTTCAAATTGGACAGAAAATTGAACAAAAATCTTCGTAAATACCAGTAATTAAACCAGAAGTAAGTTTTCAATTACTGGATAGACCAAAAAGAATGTCAACTGTTTGAAACTTTGTAATGCAGAGAACACTTATGGTATTGGAATGAATCAAGGTTTAATTGATAACAAAAGTTTGATGAAGCTTTGTGATAAATATGAAGTATTTTTATGATTCTTGTGCTATTTTTCCAAGCATTGTTGAATATATGTAAAATTGGATCTATGAACGTTCCTTTACTTCATAATGCGCGAAAAAGGGTAAGCAATATCCTCGCTTTGAACAACATGCAACTAATTTTCATTTCTCTCGAATCTCAAAAACTGCTATTCGCAACAAAAATATCAGAGCAGATATGCTGTTGCTTTTATAAAGATTTGATTCTTAATGGGAATGTAAGCATATCAAAAGTGGCTCAAGCCACTTGCGGTCAAATTCTAGCCAATCACATATCCGTATTTCCTGTTGAATTCGACAAGCTACCCAAATACGGTGCGGCACGTGTCACGGCCTTTTATCTTTGCACGGCTATTTTTATCAAAGGCTGATATATGCTTAGATTTCCTTTAACTCTTGAGAGGAACGAAATGTGATTGAGTGTGGAGATTTTTTATAATTTTGATCGAGGGTTTTAGGCCTCTTTTCACGCATTTCGAAGTTACAAATGTTTGTAAACGAAATTTTACCTAAATTTCCAATGCTCAGGGAAATAGAAAAAAATCAATAAAATATTTCCAACTTTCGGCTATCAACTACACTTTGGTTCAGTCCAATACCTCAAGCATTCTCAGCGTAACAAATTTTTAAACATTTGAAGTTCTTTTTGGTCCACCTAGTAGAATATTTCAGAATAAAAATGCCTCATACCTGATCTCATTTTCAAATGGCTTGATGAACGGTGATCCTCTCATTGTTTGTGTTTTCACAATTTGATCATCAAGCAGACTCTGAATATCGTCAATCGATGATAAAATATGAGTCCCACTTTCCCGATAAGCGATAATGACAAATTCCATCTAAAACATGAGGGGAAATGAGTTAGTCATTTGCTAAATATATAATAGATACTGACCAGAAAAACATTAAACTTTTTCGCGATATATTTGGCTAAACTTTGACAGCTACTGGCCTTCTTGTAAAAAGAAACTGAGACAGCAGCCCAAGCTACCTGTCATTCTGGTATTGCTAATCAAAATATGCCAGATTACATTACGAGAAGAGAAATGGAGCATAGAAAGAAAGGGATTTTTGTACAAGTTTTCTGTTGATCGATCAGACTTTGTGCCTCTCACACCTACCAAACTTCTAACGACAAAGTAAATCGATTGCCCAACTTGAAAAATCTATTGCAGCTTAAACAAGTTTGTCATTGGACATATTCTTTATGCTGTACTCTTATACCGGGCTGCTTGGTTAAGATATATTTCCATATTTCCTTGGTTAAGATATCTCCTCATTGTGGTATCATTCTTGAAGAATTCTTTTATCATAAAAATATATCTAAATTTTTCTGCCAGGTTGTCCCAAAACAGTACTCTTGTTTGAAAATCACCAAAATTTGATTACAAGGCCGATCTTCAAATATATTTTCTTGGCAAGTAGATCTAGGACCAAATTAGTCTCCTAGACAAAGCTGATCTTGTGATTGGTTAAAAATCAGTAAGTTTAGTTCGTTTTAGGGCTGCCTTGGTTTTGAATCATACTGCAAATATAGCACTGATGGTTACCAGATCAATTTCTTTGTGCATAATAACCTTCTTAATTTTGTCATAAATGACAGAAAGAAATGTGCACCATCATTGGAGAATTCAAGGATGATAAAAAATCTTAAAAAATTTCGCTCTGTGTAAATCTTTACCTTTAAATATTGGAAAGCAAAAATTTTATCATGAGCAAATATTTCTGGGTTGTCGACAAAACAAATCAAATAAAAAATGTTGTCATAGGTGTGTTAATGGATTTTTGGTGATTTTTTAAATAGAAGCACTTATATTGGGACACCCGGTATACCTACCTCTTCCCATTCTTTCATCATCTTCTCGAGAGCTTTCTCCAATGAGTACTCTTTGCCAGCAGCTTCACTGATTGATTCAAACTTTGTCAGATATGGTTCCAAGTTCATTTCGACAAATTTGTTCAGGTTTGAATCCTCGTCTGGCTGCAAGGGGTATCCAACTATTTCAGACATGCCTTCCCAATGACGATCTCGTAGACCAGGATTGAAAAGAACTGCCACGAGGGGTAAATGCTCCTTGAATTCTTCCACCCTTCCTTTCACCTGAAAATGAAAATTACGATGCATTAAACAACTCTTCCAGTCCTAACGTAAACAAACATGGGGTCAGACAGCCAACATCGACATTGGTATGCGAAAATTCCTGTTCAATTGGTTGAAGGCAAAGGACGCTGTGATTCCCCAGCAGAGTTGTGGTCTTTGGGTGAAAGACCTTTCTTGAACCCCTCGTCGAAATCGGTGTATATCCCAGCATTCATACGAAAAATTGAATATTGAACAGTATATTGAAGATCTGCGATCGTTATTCTACTAGACTGAGTTATTATTTTCCAAAAACCTCGCAGAATAGCTTAAGGAAAAGAGCTTTGGTACACCGCATTTTGCTTTTGCATGAATTTCCATGAAATGGCAGCACAGCCCCTTTAAAGCTAGTTATTGGTCTTGAACAAAATGTCAAAGTCATAGCAAATATCGGCTGGACCAAAACAGGAACTTTACATGTTTGAAAAGTCTTTGTGCAGAGAATATTTGAGGGATTTTAATGAATCAAAGTTTGGATGATAGCCAAAGGCTGAAGTATTTTTGTGATTTTTCTTCTACTTTTCTGACCATTGTAAACATAGGTAAAATTGGATTCATAAAAATTCCTTTACTTCGAATTCGTGAAAAAGGGATAGATAATCTTCTCACTTGGAGCAACATGCAAATGCATCGTATTTCCTTCAAGGCCTAATAAATTTCTTTATAAAAGTTTCGGATCATACACGTTATTGCTTTTATAAAGATTTGATTATTAAGTCTTGATGGGAACAAATATGTTTGAGTGAGGATTTTGGCTATCAGACAAAATCTACAATTTATCTTACAGGCAATCTCGTCCCCAGAATGAGTTCGTTGCTCTACCTCTTCTCTGGGATACAAGAGGCCGTTCTGCAATTTGATTGGCTATTCAAAAACAATAGCAAACACAAATTATTTCTCGAAAACTTCCTAATCATTCGAATAACAACAATGTAATCTTGTCACTAAGCAACAACCATTACAATGTTGCTTTGTTGTTTGGAATCGAGGACCCATAATTAGGGTTGCCTGGCAAACTGCAAATCCATAATGGCTACTAATCTGTCCTTACTTTGGACAGATTTGATGGAAATGTACCAGGTGTTCATTTGGCTTCATGATCAACGTATGACGTAAGGACACCCTGGGAACGAGGTTGTCTTACAGGATATGGCTCAAAATAGTGTTATATTCTCACAGACCTTCTGCTCTCCTTACCAAATATTTAGACATGGGGAGTGCGAAGGAGACTTCGCTGTTGTGGTAAGGAGAGTGGTTTTAAACGTGTGCTGCCACTGAGGGAGGAGGGTGGGTCGATTTCGAAATCACCGATGTTCGTTATTTCTTGAAGAGGACTCGGACTGACTGATGCAAAAGTTTAAATATGACCCTTGGACCGTGGGGGACTAGGGCTAGTCCCAAGATAGGCGATTTTGCAAAACTTAGGCCCGTGGGACTAAAATGTTTAGAATTCCGAGCGTTCGGTCTTGTGAGAATAGGTTTTATAGTGCGTCATTGCATACCCTTTAAGTGATGAGAAAAATATTTCTAACACCTTCAAAGATAATTGGAACAATAGTGAAACAGATAAAAGAGAAATCACAATGATATGCTTAATACCCTGAAATTTGCTGATTTTTCAAAAAGGGGAACACAATTTGGGACAACCGGTAGTATAACAAGAAATACCTTCACAGCAATCTTCTGTGCTGTAGGAATCTCATTGAACTGCTTTTCAGATTTGTACAGACTTCTCCAAAAGTTTCCAGTCTCTTGCTCCACGTGGTCAGGATCAACAACACCAAGAGGACCTTCCATCCATTCTCTGCAAGCAAATAATTGAATGAATCCAATCCCAGAATCCAATGAAATATTGATTATGGATACGATGAAATCCTTAATGTTGGATGTGATGAACTTAGATCTGTTAAAATCCCATCAAAGAATAATCTTTAATGGAACTGGGGGCATCGAAGGGAGAGGATGCCAGGAAAGGGACTTGAATGCGGGAAAAACTATTTTAAAGCTATCCCTAGGGGATTCAGGATTCCCAGGCTTTTGATTGTGATTTTAAGGCCTTTTAAAGGGGCTGTCCAAAAATAGTCCATTTGTGGTAATTGAGTTGTCCCTTAGCATTTGCGGAATGATATTAGCATTATGTAGCAGTTTGTTACTTAGTACAAATTGAGTCAAAAAGCAAAATAGAATATCTTAAGCCATGCTTCAAGACTCAAATTAGCCTGGAATGAGGCTATATGCCATACGTAGATAAACTCGAGCCTGATGATACAGTATACAAAAAGCGTTTGCAAGGGTACAAACGTTTAGGTAGAACGATTGAATTGGCTAATTTGCATCGATGCTGTATGCAAAGACATTAAATTATTTCATTTTTTTAACACTCCTTTCAAAATGACATTTTGCCCCCCCCCCCCCGGGGGAACTATCAACTTGATCTTCTACCAACAAATATTTAAGTTCATTGTGAAATAACAAGTCTTGATGCATGCTTTCATCACCCAAGGGGGTATAAAATGGTTGCTGTAAACTTGAGAGTATTTTCCTGCATGCGCTTTTGTACAGCGTATCCTCAGGCATCTCAGGCTCAGGAACATCGGGCATCTCCTGATCTCAGGCTAGGCTCAGATCAGTTGGGAACATCTTATCTTCTTCTAGACAAAATAACTTACTTGTGTTTTGCTTGAAAGTCGACAGTGGTTTCATACAACTTCAAAAACGGATTGAGTGTATTTATGATCTGTTGTCTTTGTGGATATGTTGTATTGTCCCATCCAAATGCCTCTTCTTCGTTGTTTATTGCTTGAATCTGCAAGGCATTAAGTTAGAGGGATTAGATACCGTAAAATCTCTATTAAGCCCCCCTCTCTATTAAGCCCCCCTCTCTAATAAGCCCCTCCCCTCTGAGCCAAAATGTTTAATAAGCCCCCCTCTCTATTAAGCCCCCCTCTCTTATATCAAATTCCAGTGGTTGCCACAAATTTCCCACTTATTGACCTAGATAAGCTTGCATGTTAATTTTGATATGTTTTGAGATAAAACTGTGTCGGATTTATATATTTGACTCGTAAAATTGTATGTTGAATCCGCAAAATATGGTGGAAAAGAACCAAAAAGCTATCATCTGTATCCCTGTCAAATGATTTTGTGAATAAGCTCCCTTCTCTAATAAGCCCCTCTCTCTAATAAGGCCCCCCCTCTGGAGGGTCCGAAATTGAAAGAGTCCCTGGGGGCTTAATATAGTTTTGACGGTAATAACCAAACCTATTGCTTTGGCTAAAAAGCAAAAACAAAGTTATTGCCGATAGTTTCTGTTACTTCACATTCAATTCCTTAGTATTTTCATTCCTTGTTGATTCTTGCCTCCATTTTCTAAAAACATTTAGGGAGAGTGATAGCATTTCCTCTAAGTGGCGGTAACGGGGCTTTAACTAACGACCTTCTGTGAGAGAGGTAGTACCTACGAACAGGCCAACCTACCACCGTGAAATTTGGTGCAGTGAAACTCGGGTGAGTCGGATATTCTTGTAAGTAGGAAAAGTTGAAGAAACCTGAAAGTCCAGTCCAATTTTCTTTTAAATTAATTCGCATGATGGTAAGAGTTCGTGTACGTCGAATGCCTTTCCTTAGTCCGACGTTATCCGACCTTCTACGAATGCAATGAACAATGCAATGTTGACAAACAGGACTTCAATGCATATCGTTAGCAGTAGCATTACCTTTTCAAAGGCTGTTTCCAGTCTTGTTTGCAGGGCTTGTGCTTTTCTCAGGTATCTGTTGATTTCATTCATGTCACCAAAGGTCTGAAATACAACAATGAAACTCTGTATCCACAAGTACTTGACAGCAACATGTAAGAAGCAGTGGTAAATTGCAAAAGTAATACAATATAACTAATAGTATCACTGATGTAAAGAAGGTAAGTTGGTAGAGTTCCTCTTTGTGACACCGTAAAGACATCTATTTCTCAAGGGCATGTTTCACAATCAATAACTTAGATCATTTCCAATTATCATTTAATGTATCTAACAAAAAATACACAAAATTCAAATTCTCAGAACATATTTTGCAGGATGATTGGCAAGAAAATTATGATATCAGCACCGTTACATTTCAAAAAGCAAGACTTCTAGGAAGCAAAACAACATTTGTGCGCCATGTCGTCTGTGTATGAAGAAAAGGATACCATAAAGTTAATGAAAAGTTGCAATAATGACCTCGAAGAAGCCGTATAAGTTATTAAAGAGGCCGTGTAAACTTGACTTGCACCAATCCACCACTTTCTTTCCCTGGTGCAGAAACTAGCTGAAGACAAATTACAAATGAAGATATTTTCTATGGTTCTAAATTCTTTAGAATTAGCCATGTGAAGGTGAAGTTGCAGTTTTTAGCGCCAAGCGCTGAGATTACAGAAGTAGCTAAGCGCTAATCGAGCCCAAGACCCCTTCTCACGACGCTCAAGTGATGGGGCCCTACCGGGTATCGAAGCCTGTCCGCCAGACTGTTCTGGCTTCAAAGTCTAAGGATTACACCACTGCGCCACAACACCTTCCAGGGCAATCAGATTTTTCATAGCAGACTTAAGAACATTTATGACACACACTCTTTGTTTACTAAAATCTTGGACAGTCCCTTTACTGCATGGATATTCAAAACTATTCTTATAATTGTCCAAAGGATACCTGGAATTCATCAACTTGTTTCGCATATCCATCCAACTCTTCAACGAATCTTTCTCGGCGCATCTATAAAAAGTCATGATTATAGAATGTACAAAAGAACGAAACTTTACTACCTAGAGCCATATTTTAAAGGGCTCCGTCGTCAAAATGTAAACAAAACGATGATTTTTGCAGTTTTTTGAAAGGTGATATCACACAGGATTTTCGTATTTTTTTCAAAATGAAAATTGCTGTTTGGGCATTAATCCTTGTACTTCACTAAGGAACAAACCAAGCATTCGTATCTTCTACGATTGCTCGGATATAAATGGCATTTTAACGGTCACTAATATTGGCTGAATTAGTTGTTCCTATATGTCAAACCTTGTTCCTATTTGTCACTTTTTATACAGTTTTGTATTACATTCCAGGTTCGGAAACTGCATATGTTTCCACATGATCCAGATATGGTTGCATTTTAATGTTGCAAGCCCAATCTTCCAAACTGAGAAAGTATGTTGTTATCAACATAATCTTTACCTGCACCGTAAATTCTAGAAAGAACAATTATACTGATAAAGTATCAAGTGCTCCCAATTCTAAAGGAAGACTCTGCTCTCGAAATTAACTATAATGATTCAAGCGAAAGATGCTAAATTGAGAATTAAAAAGAAAAATTTGGTTGTAATACATCATCTTTACTACCATGGTAATTTCTGGAAACTCGGTAGAGAGTGCAAATAAACTAGAGAAGCAGCCATCATTTTATTTACTGAGTTTCATAGGTATTAACCACGGTATCCTTTTGCAAACCTGGTAAAGGCATTTGGTTATAGTGAACCTTCGTTTTAGTGCTGTTACTAGCATATGTATTGTGGCGATCCAAGCTAGATAACCAATGCTTCAGTTGGGTTGCGTAGAATGTAGGTATTTTAACAAGTCTTCTTATTTGTAATTGCAGATACTTGTATTTTACTCATAAAATGGACTTGAACTGAATGGAATAGAGTCCTCCTGGCACACAGAGAGCATCAAAAAGCCATGAGTTGACAGTTATCAACATGAAAGGCCCAGCATAATTAACGAGGTATGTCATAAAATCATAAATACCGTGAGAGCATTTTCGTATTGAGTTCTGTTTTGCTGTATGATCTTTCGATGTTCATCAAACACTTCTGGCATTCTTTGATGCCACTGGAAAACATTGTTATTCAGACGAATATCAGCTGGTGCAAACGTCGTGAAATCAACCTGAAAAAAAGAAACAAAATTGAAATATTCTTGCACCTCTGATAAGGGCATTGGATCCAATGAACCAAGAAAGGTCAGATAAAATCTTAAACGAATAGCAGTTTCAATTCATGAAATGATCTTGACAAAGATCGATGAAGTGCAATATGGACACTCAGCAAGACAACGGAGAAGAAGATAGAAGCAGCAGAGCTGTGGTGTTTGGAGGAAGATGATACAGATTTTATGGGTCAAGGAAGTGTCAAACGAATAGGTCTTGCAAAAAGCTAGAACAACAAGAGAACTACTAACTCACAGTGGGGCATCATCATGACATAGACCAAAAATTCGATTTCCTTCAACTACTTCCAAACATACCTATTTTGAAAGAGTAATGGTTGGGGATCATAAAACTTTTTAAATATTCTTTCTATCCCTTTTCTGAAAGAATGTACGAGCCTTTAAGTACTAGGCTTTCTCACAAACAGGAGCAAGAAAATTCCAGTGCAGTTGATCACTGAAAATTAAGCTACCTTATCTGCCTTCTGTAGCTCCTTCAGTGGATGTTACAGGTTAAACCTTTATATCAGTTTGATCTTTAGCCATTCGCGGACAATATTCATTACGTTGACAGCACAAAGGACTATTTTTCGGATTTTTTGCTAATATTTTGATCGGCGTACCATTGGCTGCGCTATTTAGGCCATTCTTAGCAACACACTTGCCTTTCTAGTTGGATACAAAACGTGCAGACAAGAGCAGACAAACCACACTATGCTTAAATTGTACCTGAAGTGTCCATGATAACATCGTAGAAAGGATTGTTTGCGGAAATTTGCGGGTTTCAAGGAAAATCTGTCACAATATCTCAGTTTTTTATGAAATAATGGAAGTAAAAAATAGCGAAGGCATCACTTTGGGACTCTATGCTTCTGAAATTTGGTTCTAAGACAGCTGACCCAATAAATATTGATGTCAAATGGTTTTTAAGTGTAAAAAAGAAAAGAAACAAAGTAAGGGGGCATGGGCAAACGGGGGAGCTATTGTGGGTCTACAGGGTACTGAGCAGAACAAACCACAATATTTTTATAATTTAATCCTTAAAACGGTCAAGCATTACAAAGGGCTTTCATATTATCCATAGCAACAGAACACATCATGATGAACACAAAGTTTTGGCAGTTATTATCTCTGGTTTCATTGTAAAACCTTCCAATAATCATAACAATAATCATCATCACAACTGTAATTTAGTATAGAAAATAAACGAAATTAATTTGCATTTTTTCTAACCAACCAATTTATTTCAAACATATTATTACATAGTTGCAGTAAGACCTTAAACATGAATTGTTAAGGATAAACAAAAAATTCTTCTTAAATAGCGAATGTCATGATGCCTTGTACAAATGCCCCACTGTGCAACTGGAGAAGGCATAAGACATAATGGGTCATGTGTTTAGGGACGTGAACATTAAGAAGGATATCACCGTTGGGGAGACTGAAAGAAAGATAGCAAGAGGAAGAAAGAGAGCAAGGAATTTAGGCCATGTGCTGAAAAAGAAGAACTGGAGAATTGAGGAAAATGGTAGAATTAGCAACAGACTGCAGCATGGAGGGCGGCAATACCATGATAGCCAACGGTGCTTAGCGCCACGGCACTAAAGAAGGTCGAATTATATGTATCTGCATATTGCTAACTGCTAGCATGCTATTATCTATTTGTCTGCCTTCCTTTGCACAGATTCTAAAATCTCAAAGCTTCAAATTCCATTCAGAACGAAGCCGGCTCGAAATGGTAAACAAATACCCACAAATGTAATCAGCGTCTGGCAATTTATTAATAACTGAAAGTTAGGCATGTGAGACAATTTAAAGTTAATAAACTGAGTTGAAAAAGGAGATCTCATAGATAAACAGCCTATTGTATTTCATGATCCAGCGCATGGTAAAAGAAAGCAAAACAAAACAAAACAATGGCGTGTTTAATGTTTTCTTTGTCCATTATATAGACTGTGCCATATAGCTCGGGTCATTCTCTCCAGTTTATCGGCTCCTCGCAACAATCCCGGAATTCTTTAGCCTTATAGTTATGAATGAAAAACGGATGGATGTCTCCTTGACTTGTCAATTATTGGAACATCAAGCTCTGCATGAACTTAACCACTAGACAAGAAGAATAACAAAGCTAAAACGCTGGATTTCTAGCCCTCAGAAACGTTTACAGCACTTCGTAGACTTGCCGTAGCTTATTTATGGCGTATGAGAGAATTCTGAAATCATATATGATTGCCAACGATGTTTGATTACTTGTGGCTCTCTTTAAACTTACCAAAAAGCTCAACCGATCTTTCACTTCCATTAACTTCTGTTCCAAGTCGTAGAATGTCTCATTTTCAACCTTTTCGATGTATGCCTGTTCGAAAAGATTAGAGATGTCAATATACATGTATTTTTTTAATAAGAAAATGAGGTCCGGGGCTGGCAGGCAGTTTCTTAAATTTTTGGGCCATTTTGCTGCCAAACGTTTCTTACGCGTTTTTTATATTTTTAATGCCGGAAGTGTAGAGTAAATTTAGCTTTGTCAAGAGGGCTCCCAAATTACTTAGCAACATCTCAAAACAAGTAAATAACATAATTCGCAGTCAAAATAATTTCCAAACAGTTGCTGTAGCTGTACAGTGTCAAAACAATTTTGAGTGCGATGGGAAAATTAAAACTGCAAATTAAAAACGTTTCTTGGCTTTTTATATTCAGGTAGAGTTGTTTCTTAACTTTCGAAAAATTAAGCCTACTGTTTCTTATAAGCTGTTTCTTATAAAAAGAATACGTGTAGCAAAAGTGCAACAATACGGGCCAAGGATTAAAAAATATCTTTAATTTAAAAAACAACTTCAAAAACAATCAACTTGCACTCTGAAGAAGCTTCTTTTTAAACCATTTATTGATTAGCGATATGGACCTTCCAAGAAAAAAGAGCTAAAATAATACGAATATTATATTCAACAAGACGAACCATTTAATGATGCTTTTCACTCGAACGAATAATGCAGTCCAGTTAGAAATTAAAATAGAAGTGTACAGAATCTTAAAAAACAAGGCTAAGGAATCATAAAGGCTTGATAGGGTATCACGAGGATCACAAATGATCAGCTTCCTGACAGTTATACAATAGTCTGAAGACCTTTAGATTCGATATAGCGCAAACAAAACATCATTTTA
The DNA here is from genome assembly GCA_039566865.1 of Aurelia coerulea. Lineage (NCBI taxonomy): Eukaryota > Metazoa > Cnidaria > Scyphozoa > Semaeostomeae > Ulmaridae > Aurelia > Aurelia coerulea. Next base: position 14,549,822 of record CM076958.1, on the reverse strand, counting down.
CCTTCAGTTCCATCAAATGTTCTGTGTTTGCGGGAGACGTCAATGCTTTTTCTGCGATTTTCTCATATTCTTCGCACAATCTGTAGGAAGGTGAAAGAATAAATTTCATGATGGCAAATTGATTATATCAAAATGTGTCAAAGTAAAAAAGAATAAGATTTGATGGCCTGTCTCCCGAGGGAAAAGCCTTACTCGCCTATCCGACGCATTAAAGGGGCTCCGTCGTCAAAATGTAAACAAAACGATGATTTTTGCAGTTTTTTGAAAGGTGACATCACACAGGATTTTCGTATTTTTTTCAAAATGAAAGTTGCTGTTTGGGCATTAATCCTTGTACTTCACTAAGGAACAAACCAAACATTCATATCTTCTACGATTGCTCGGATATAAGTGAATTTTTAACGGTCACTTTCTTGTGGCTTGGGTGAAGCCACCAAACAAACTGCAGAGAACAATGGATGAACAATGGATAATCCCCGACACGTGCGAGTTTACGGATTTGTTTACTGTTTGACGACTGAGCCCCTTTAAGAAAATTCAAGATAAAAACAATACCCTTGCCATGTTTAAACTAAAAGCAAAAAGCATAAAAAGATGTCTGAATTATATCATGTTCCCATTTATTAACTTTAAAGGACGGATAGCTCTAGATTACTGAAAATAGCCCGGGTTAAAACTTAATCTTGCAATAGTGTAGGGCTACATTTCCCCGGGCCTCCTAGCTGAATGGTCCTTGGTAGGGGAGGTCTCTCTCAAGTCCATAAATCTTAAAGTAACTTTGCCTGCCATCAATTGTATATCAATTCTTCCTTTTATTTTACACCCGAGCATATATATATATAATACTTTTATGCGGTCCTGCTCAGTACTTCGATAGATGTATAGATAGCTTTAAAATATGGGTCTCGTAATGGAGATGTTTCAACCCTGTTGCCAATAAACTTACTTGAGAGTTAATAGGAAAACAGAAACGCGAATAACCATCATTAGACATAAAGATAAAGGCACAAGAAAGAAAAAGAAATGATAATAACTTCTTGTTATAAGTCTGATGATCCTTCATCATTCGTTGAAGAAGTTTGCCACGAAGGTTTTCTGCTCTTTTGCACAAGCCACGAACCAATTCATCGCAATGGACTTCAAACATCCCAATTCGGATAATCTAAGGATTGAAAGATACACAAACAAAGTCATTACATTGAACCATAGCCTCATGATGGAATGGTACAGAAAGGGCACACATCTAAAATCTGCCGACACTGTATCTGATTGCATTGCTGGATGATTAACAAGAAATTCTCCTTTGACGAAACGTAGCTGCGAATCTAGTAACTTTAGAGAGTGTCCTAAAACAATCGAGGAGTACTTCTTTATGGGACAGCCGCTAGATAGACTCATTACGGTTGACAAAATAGACTTGGAGCAAGTCTATGAAGCTGCCGAAGAAGATGCCAAACAACTTAAGCAACCAACTAAACACCCTGTTTTTAAATATTAACAACCAATTGTGTAATCAATTCTATATTAATCCAAATCAACTCTGAATTATTCGAAATTAATCTATCTTCGAGTTTTCTCTTTTGACGAAATTTTCGTACCTTTTGTGAATTGTATTGAATCTCGTCAACAAGATCACCATATCTCTTCACTTCCTACAATAAAAATTGTCAAAAATTTAAATCCCACGAAATCAAACTCGATTCAAGAGAAATCTAATGTCACACGACCTTTGATCATTGGTTAGAAATCAAAGAGCATCATATTTGAGTGAAAGTCTTACGGAAAATCAAGGAAGATCTTGTTTCACATGAAAACACAAGGATCAGTACCTTCTGTAAAAGAATTGCCTATTATACAGTATAAACCTGCTTAAGAACCATTACCTTTAGAACCTATCCTCGGAAAGGTTCTTAGTTCTGAGGTATGAAATTTAGGAACAATGCAATTAAGAGGGCGTGTATTATGGAATAACCATATAAATAACATGGTTTGCACATCTAGCAATTTGTAAAGAGTCTATTTCTACCGTTGATGTAATTTTCAAAAAGTTCAGAAAATGTTGCTCCAAAATTTTAGCCCGAAGGTTCTTAAAATTTGTGGCTCGATATGCGGGTATTTACTGTATCCAGTTGAGCTGAGGCAAATCTTTAAAATGGCTACTGTAAATTGCTACTATTGTATATTTCGTCTGACTAAATTCTTTTATGAATTTATTTTAAGTGGGCTGGAAGGATTTCTAGCTATTTAAACCTAATTAAGCAAATAATGCATGCAGCATCCAGGCATGGGACCCATAGTTTAATGTCCCTTCCGAAGGACGACGAGGTGAGTTGCGAGGTCAGGCCTCCGAGTGGTCGCCCATCAGGAGTTTGACCTCACTCGACCGAGCTTAACTTCAGTCACCTGACGGAAACTGTACAAGCCACTTGGCCACTCACCCCGCTTTGAATGGCTTTAAAGAAATGCTATCCACATTGCTACAATTCTACTTATAACTACTACCAGCTACTTTGCTACAATGCTAACTGACTCTGGAAGTCTGTTTTATCTTATTACAAACGTATTCGTTATTCTTGGTTGAAAACTGTGGTCGCTAAACAAATGAGAAATTTGCAACCAAGAAAAACGAAACGTAAAGTTTCAGAGATAGCTTCATTACCATAGCAGAAATGCCTCTAAAAACTTCCTAAACGTTGCTTTGTGTGGGAAAGAAAAATAAAAAATTTCGTGTCCAATAAGGAAATGGTACAAGACAAGTTTTTCTGCGGGCTTTCAGTCATTTGCTAGGCTCACGCCCTTTCCTACTGAGGTTGAAAAACAGAGCAGCGGCTGACGGCCTAAAAGGCTAGGTGACGAAACAGAAGCGATGCTACACTGTTCCAATATTATACATTAAATTGATTACCTCTGCAAATTCAGCAAAATTGTGACCTTCAAGCAAAAACTGTTCCACTTCTTCGTCGGCCTAAAGAAAATGTAACAACTTGAGGCAAGTAGCACTAATGGGTTATTTAATAGAATAGCAATTGCAATTAAAGACAATCAAAAACTAAAAATAAAACATTTGTAGTTCATTTTATGTTTCGTATTCTCTGCTGGTGAAAATCAGCTCCTTTTCCGCAGGGTTACCCTTTGCATTACCATTGTGAGCAAATTAAATATGAAAGAAGCACGAAGCGAATCATTTTCAACAATCTTGTTTGCATTTAAAGCAACCGATATCACTTTATCAATGATTAATGAATATCCAATCAGTGTTACCTCTTTTGTAATCAGTTTGGAGTATTGATCGTAGGTTTTAACATGCTGTTCAGGGCCAACGCTTTCTCTGTTGACCACTACGCGAACCTGAAATAGACCAAACATTTCTAGCTTTAGACACATATTGCACATGATTTAAGGTCAAAATCCCGGGGGGGGGGAGTACATGACTTGTGGATGGACGGGGGTCTGCCGCCCGGTTTTCAGAAAGGTGCCCTCTTCTAATTACCGAAACTTGCCTCGGTACCCACTATTATGATGGATTTTGGCGGAAAACTGCCTGTTTTGAACTATTTTTTCAAATTTCAGCAAAACCCCACCCATGTTTATGACAATCTGCCGAAGAAAGGACCTTTTTTAGAGAATGTTCGGCCCAAAAACCCACCCATATGGGCGGCACATACCCGTACCCTGAACATGTTATGTACCCCCCCCCCCCCCCCCGGGGTCAAAATGAGGTCTTGGAATTGAACATTCAAGCTGGATGTAGTTCAAAAACAAAATACCTTGGTGTACAAATCGACAGTTCCCTGACTGGAAAGAACAAATCAAGGCAGTTTCTACCAAGGTATCCAGGGCTGTTGGCTTCCTGAAACATGCAAAGACTTTCTTACCAAAAGAAAGTCTGAAGACTCTCTACACAGGCATTGTTGAGCCCCACCTTCGATACTGTGTTCTGTTTGGGGTTGTGCTGGTTTTACAGAAATTAACCAGTTGCTAAAGCTTAAAAATCGTACTGCTAGAATCATAACGAATAGCAGCTTTGATACCCCAAGCAGACCCCTTATCGAAAGGCTGGGTTGGAAGACCATTGAAGAACTCATTAGAAATGAGTCTAAGATTATGGTCTTCAAATCTCTCAATGAGTTGGCTCCACAATACCTGTGTAACCTCTTCAGCAAAAACTCACAATGCTCCTCCCGTAACCTGCGCAATACGGAGACTTGAGGTTACCAAAGAAAAAATCAGCAAATGGGCAGAAATGTTTTTCTTCCCCGGGGGCTAAGCTGAGGAAAAGCCTTCGAGCTGAGTCAAAGAAGGCCTCCTTAGTAGTTTAAAAAATTATATTAAGGGTTAATTTTTCCTTTATTGTAAATATTATTGAAAATAGGTTTTCAGCTTTATGGTTTTTCTATGATGTAGGTTTAATTCATTAAGCAAAAGACATTACCTTCTGTTTCAGATCTTCAACGATTTCTTCTGCAATGACAGGTTTCAAATGTCTTCTGCTGCCAGACTGTTAAAGAAAAATGGAAAAATGTGAAGGAGGAGGCCTATAATCACTTGTACCGGGTGAGAGTTATAATAATGTTTACAAGCCTGTAGTTTGCTAGCTACTCAACAGATTCTTGACAACTGATTACCATTATGTAGGGTGTGTTGGTAAAATATCATCTTAGATAATGTAATATCTAAGCTTATATGCACACATGAACAAATGCACGTGATACTAAACCTGACCTTTGTATCAATGCAGGGCCGTAGGAAGCAGCTTCGGATTGGGGCGGGGGGCCATTGTTCTTAAAGCAGTAGAGAACAATACATCTAATTAATGCTTGTGACGTAGCACCATTGTTTTCAAAATCATTGGGGGCTTGAGCCGCCCTGTCCCCAAGCTTCTTATGGGCCTGATTCATGTAACTTGTTTATTTGTCTTGCAAATACGTTGATCAGCCCATCTATATTTAGTTCAGATTACCATACACAGAATGTAGTCATGTCTATAAACTCTCTCTCTCGCCATCCTTACCCAAGGATATTACAGATAACAAATTTGAGTTGGTTTAAATCGGCCACGTTTTTCCTTAGTTGTGAGCGATTTTACGAAATTGTTCAATCTCAGAATCCTTTAATACAAGTAATTGCCTAGGCAATAAGATACCCCCATTAAGTTTCATTTTCGTCAATGGAGAGCTTAACTGTTGGAAATTTTGATCCGGAAGCTTAGGCCTGTTTTGAACGATTCCGATATAAAAACACATTTGTAAGATCACCCATCAATCAAGAAAAATATGACTGAGTTTTTTAGCAACAAAATCTATTATCGAAATTGAAATTTTACCCACAAAATGATAATCAGTTTTAAGGAGTTTGATGAGTAGCCAGCTAACTAAAATTCTGCAAACGTTTTGATTTTTTCTTATTCGCCCGGTCTATACGAGAAAGAGTAATCCCAAGTAAGACAGTAGAGACCCGCAAAAAAGAACCTAGGTTTTCTTGAGGCAGCCTTAATGAAGTTTTTGATTAACTGATGCCATACTCAAGTCCAGCCTGTAAAGTTCTTAAAAAGGTGCTTACAGTTGGTACAGTGCAAATGTGTTCTTATACATGCTAGTGCATTCCTTCTAGGAATTGAATAGTTTTCAATCCCGGGGGGGGGGGGGGTACTTCATTGTTAAGTTGTACTGGACGTGCCGCTCATATGGATGGGTTTTTTCATCCGAAATTCTCTACATATGGGTCTGTTTTTAACCACAATTCTGGTAGATGGGTACTTCTTTGAGAATTTTCTTATCAATCAGCCCCATAATGATAATCCAAGCCAAAAAACTGAAATTTTCCTTTGTTTCAAATCGACAAATTCATGCACATGGGTCAAAAATTTCCTGATATTCATGCAAATGGGCTCGAAATTTTTGAATACTCCGTCATACGAATGGGTCCTTTTCCCAAAGTCCAGATTCAGGTCGAATCATGTTGACAATGAAGTACCCCCCCCCCCCGGGTTTTCAATCTATTTCTCCTTGATAAATTTAACATCATGAAATATTTTGCAGTTATCAAGTAAGGTATCATCTATCAAACTATTATATAAGAGCCTTTAGAAATTTCAGCCTCTTGTGGGTTCTTGTTTAAAAAGTTGTAATCATGGAATTTCAGCCTCATGGTTCTTATAAAACTAGCTTCTTTTATGCGGCTTTCTACTGTATCCAAGAAAATAGTAATTGAAAAGATTGAACCGTAGTATCATATTTATACTTACCCATTCTGAATAAAGTTTCGTCTCAACCCTGGGAACAACCATCACAGCTTTTAGCATGACGTCGAAAACATTTGTCAGAACGATCTGAAAGATATAAACAGAAGGATCTAGTTTACATTCAACATAACACTTTTTTCCACTGGAAAGAAGATAAAGCTGTTTTAATAGCTTCCAAGTATGAAAAATAACGTACAAAACATAACAAACTGCAACTGAAGGATCTTCAATCAAATTACAAACAATAGACCATTTCGACAATTGAAATTGGAGACTAGGGAACCTTCATAGCGACGTTCTACGCAGTGCAATCGTTCATGTCTCCCAGCAAGGAAAGCATGAGATTCGAACACAAAAAATACATTGCAGGCAATTTACATTTGCTTAAAAGGAATCGACATAGATATGCTGAGTGGCCCCTATAAATGGGCTAAAGAAAACGCCTAAATACCCATTGTTCCTTCAGCTACACAAAGACAGGGCACGTGCCAATAGCATTAAATAAGATAGGATATTTCCATCACATGGCCCAAGCCAGGTTTAACTTTAACGATTCCGTTTGATGTTATACGATATGACGTCAGGAGTCAAAGGAAGGTCACATGCTAAGCAACAGAAGAGACAGAATATCTTTGGAGGACGGAGAAATCACGATTAACTGTTCAATTAGGTTTTGCGGTGAAGATGCACATACCGGGTGTCCCAAAAAAGTACTCCTGTTTAAAATATCACCAAAAATTGATGATCAAACCTTTGATAAAATTTTCTTTGAATTGCTTTCTCAAAGACCCAAAAATGTTCACAGGTGATAAAATGTTTGCTTTTGACACAGCAAGGTAGGAAATTTACACATTGAAAACCTTATTTTGAGCTATAGTTTTTTAAGCAAAACACTCAATCTTGCCTGGGAGTCAAAATTTTCAAATCTTTTATCATCATTGAAGTCTCCAATGATAGTGCACATTCATTCCTGTCATTTATGACCATACTAGAAGTTTTAAACGCACAAAGAAATTGATTTGGCAATCATCAGTGCTTTTTTGCAGTATGGTTCAAAACCAGGTAACCCTAAAAATAGCTAAATTTGCTCATTTTTAAACCTCTTACAAGGTCAGCTATGTCTTGGAAAATAATTTGGTCTTTGATCTACTTGACAAAAAAAGAAAATTGAAGATCAGCCTTTAATCAAATTTTGGTGATTTTTCAAACGGGAGTACTTTTTTTGGGACACCCGGTATATACCAGATGACCCAAAAAAAAACTTCAAGAGCTAGATCATAACTAGCTCTCTGAAATCAAAAGCTATTGTCATATGCTTTGCATCACAGTTTAGTTTAAAAGCTTAGCTTAGCTGTCTTTTGAGATGCTGCATGGTCGTTTTAATCAATGATTACCATCCAAAAACCAGATTGAAAGAAGAGTTTGAATCTAGGATTCTTCATTATGAGTGAAATAATCGCCATCATTTCCATTCAACATTTTGTGAAAACTCAACCTAGCGATGGATTTGAAGTCGACTGGGGAAATTTTTGTTTGCAAGGTGATTAAACTCTGTTCCTCATTCAAATATCGTGCTCCAACGCAAATTTAGAATTTGGCTTTGTTCACATCTTCCAAAACATGGACTGGAAAAGGAAGGAACTGAGGGAATAGTCCCAAAAAATGGAACGAGTTACCCTATATTGTAGGCATAACTTAAACTAACCAAGCAACATCTCAAAAGGTAGCTGAGCTTTTCAGCTACATGCTGATACCTTGTTTGTGTTCATAACATTTGCTTTCAGGAAACTATGTGCGATATAGCTCGTGAATTTTTTTTTGGGTCACCCAGTATAGACAGTATATATATTGTGAAAATATAAAAGGACTTACGATGAAATCTTTGAAATCAGGCTCAAATTTAATATCACTGTCTTCAACAACCAATCGAAGGATGAAACCAGGATGCTCATAGACATTGACTGACGTCTGGAAAAATAGAGAATATATCATGAGTTTAGTAACATTATGTTATAGATTCAAATATTGGGAAACCTATTCATGCAAACAGGCATTATTTTTGTCCACTTAAATATGATTATCCGTTATTATCCGATATTTCAACAAAGATAGTAATGTTTTTTTGTACGTTAAAGTTTCCGACGAATATCGTTCTTGGCTTGATCTGGTCTATTGTTTGCAGCTGGAAGCTGCAACCATTCATGCAAAACACCTTGTCAAAGTCAGTCTTGCACTTTTGACACTTCACAACCAATTCAAACAAAAAATTGAATGCAAAATGGACCCGAACATGAAACATTTCATTTCAAGAATTTTGAATTTTGTCGTTTTAGAATTAAAAGTCCAATACCGTACTTCAGAGAAATTCGCTATTTTTCAAGCTCCTCAAAAATTATAACGAAAAGAGGATCATGAAGTAAGTGGTTCATAATTTTGTTGTCGAAAGAGTAGGGAGAATGAGGCTAGTTGACATGTCACAGGAATAAGTTATCACAGTCTCATTTCCAATCGAATGCTTTGACTATTTCAAGTTTTTGACAGAAGTACATCATAACCTCCCAGAAAAAAGTCATCGGCAAAGTTTCCTCGGTTTGTGTTTGTATTCACTTTATGACTGTGGCAACCTACCCCTGTGACAACTACCCCCAACTCTTCCACTCTCCTCCAAATGTAAAACTATTTTGTTAAATAAAGTAGCCCATTTATGGAATGACCTTCCATACAATCTTTAAAAAATAATGCAAGTAAAAGCATTTTCAAAACAAATTAAACAAAGAATAATAAACAGCTACTAACTTAACTTAGATTACGATTACCAACATAACCATGACGTGATGTTTATCCTTTTAGCCCCTCTGTTAAATTTTGAAACAGCTACATTGTACTAGTACTATTTTCACTCAGATTTTTAATTTTATATTCCCATTTTATTTAGCGGCCAAGGCTTGATAAGCTATGCTTCTCCTGGTTCGTATAGAATACACATTTTTAATGATAACCTTGTATTACGGTGTATTTCTATGAATAAAATTTAATTCCATTGAATTGAATTGAATTGAATTAGCTATCCTACAAAGAAGCCTGGATCGAGCAATATTTGCATACATTTTTATAGGAGAGATTCGATTAAGTGGCATTCGAGCTTCTATCACTATTAAGCACATTCAAAAATTCTTCAAAATATATCAAAATATCGTTCGATTCAGATTCTAGAATAGTTAAAAGGTCTATTGCAAATGGTTATGGATCGATAAAATGTGACTAACAACTGCAAACGTCAAATAATATCCTTACCGGTGGTGGGGAGAAGATATTAGCGTATGTATCAATGGAGTCCAATGCCAGCTCTTGCAATATATTCGTCATCAGTACACTAGCAGCGTTGAAGAATCCTTCCAGTCTCTTGGCGTTTTGGTTGCTAGGTAACAACCGCTTTTTGTTTCCTTGGTAGTAAATGTTTTGAACTTCTGGGAACCATCTGGATAGAAAAGCATATGTAGAGCGCTTGAATTCATCGGGCTCGCTTTGACAAGTGGACCATAAAATCGAAATTTTGTCTCTTATCAGATGTCACTCATGCGGAAGTCTTTAATTGCTTTCTTCACAGATAATTTTGCCTGACGCATAAGACAAACTTTAATTAGTCTAAACGTATGACATTTCCAATCACAGATATAAAATATTACACTCTTCCATTGCGAAAATGAATCACAAAGTTAACGTCCCTGGAGCAAAAAAATGGATTAAGCTTGCAGTACATTGCGACACATTCTTCCAAGAAGACGGCATATGTTAAAGGGCACAGGTCGCATCAGCAGTTGGTTAATACAACAAAGAGTTTGGAGTGGAATTTCATTGTTTCGTGACTTATTATTTCTGCTTCATGTGCTTTCCGCCTCGATCCTGTGCTTTGTACTAAGCAAGAGAGACAATTGTATTGCATTAGCCAATCAGGTTCACGACACATGCCCTTTAACTAATCGATCGACATTTTCAGCCAGTCCTGCAAGTTTTGTGAAACACGTTTCTTAAGAATATCCCTAACACTTTCGAAGCAAATGGTTTGATATCCATGTTGAAAAGCTGATAAATCAAGAGCTCCACTCCACTACGACACTATACGAAATATAAACAAGAATTTAAAGAAATGTTGCAGACTTAGTTAAAGGCAGTCTATCACGCATTTGATTGGGTGGTAGTGACAATACAAAGAATAGGACATTTGAATGGCTGCTAATCCCCTGACTTTCTACGACCGTAGAAAGTGATAACGATCAGCCCTTCTCTGTTTCAAATACACAGATTCACAAAGAAATTCGTTGTGTTGAGCTCTGACTCTGTTGCAGCCAATCAGCTACGTGATAGACTGCCTTTAAAGGACAAGTCCGGGGTTGGAATAATTGTTCATAAAATGAAAGATCACAATGTTGTGAACGGTGTGTAGTACATTTTCCAACCTTCTCTGTCTTTTCTCTGCGAAATTGCGTATTTCAATTTATGAAATTAGCAAAATGACGTCATTATTCATGACGTAATTTCATCCATTTCGCCTTCGACCTGAACGAGGCTGTTTTCTTACAGAACTCTCAAGTAATTTCCGACGTCACAATCGAACCTCCAAACCAAGGCTAGCCATTTTTATCGCGTTTTTCAAAATGGCGACGACATCGGGCCTAACTTACGAAAAATTTCGTACAAATTTACAACAGAAAAACATCGCAAAACTTGGAAAGAAGTCACAAGTGATGCTTGGCAGTTGGTAAGGTTGCTTTTTGACATTAATTGTAGAAACCCCGGACTTGTCCTTTAAGCGTTTTGAGTGGTGATCTTCATCAAGGAAATTCTGTTAATGACGAAATCCTCAATCGAAACGTATAAACAAAGTGTACAACATTATTAAATTCTCATGTGAAAACTTGGATTTAGTTAAATTTCCATTGCTAACCCAATTGTGCAAGGGTTACTCGTATCCAATCATGCCTGATGACAACAGAAAAAATAAGCAAAATCGGATTTAAGAATACATACTTCTTTAGCAAGGTGTCTTTTGCAAGTTCAATGTGTCTCATCATTAAGTTTTGAAAGTATGCCAGTTCCATTGCTTCGGGTCTAGACATGACATCTTGAGCATTCACTAAACACAGGTCCCTGTAAACAATGACGAAACCTACATATCATTGCGAAAATCTTTTAAGATTGCCATGGGGTAGTCATAGTCTTTCGCTCCTCGTGGTATCGTCCTTGTAGTGTTGTAAAGTAGTTTGTATGTAGAGTAATCCGTAACAAGTATTGTAAATTTTCGATGGAATATAAGAAAAAGAAAACAAAATCTTTCAAGAACGATTGTTTCAGATAGATTAATGCCAAAAGTGGAGATTAAAGAAACTTCTGTGCCTAAGATGGCATGCCAATTCTTGAGCAATACTTGAAAAGACATTTGAAATGGTAACTGTATAATTTCAAGGTAAAATTTGAGAGTTTGCAGTACCAATATTCATCCAATAACTTTGCTAGCATTAAGCCCTAAATTATCTGGCCTTGAAGCAAAATATAGCCACATGAAACAAGTCCTGTCACCCTGTGCAGTAGCAGCTACTGTGCAGCAGCAGTCCACAACTTCCAGGGTGTTCGAATTAGTCAAAAAATCTTCTTGTTGCGTGTAGTGCAATTGTACAATGATAAACAAGTAAATAAAGTAAAATATAGCACTTTGATGCGAATTGAAATAAGCACGACGTTTCGAGCATAGCCCGTTATCAAGCAAAGAAATATTAGTAGAACCGACACTAATCAAGCTAAAAGAACGGCAGATAAAAAGGACGGCAAATATCTGCCGTTCTTTTAGCTTGATTAGTGTCGGTTCTACTAATATTTCTTTGCTTGATAACGGGCTATGCTCGAAACGTCGTGCTTATTTCAATTCGCATCAAAGTGCTATATTTTACTTTATTTACTTGTTTATATTTATGTTCGAATTAGTCTCGTCTTTAATTTCACAGGGCGTTGTCTTTGAATGAATGATAAAAAATAAGGTAATGTCATATCACAAGGAAAAGAACACCAACCCAAATACACTATGCCAAATATCCAGAACGCCAGCCATTGTTGGGTTAGTGACGAATAAATCTTGCTCCATGATCGCACGTGTTTGGTAGAAGGATTTCTTCCACGGTTTTGGCACTTGCATCAATCTAGGGAAAAAATCGAGCATTTAGTGAAATTGTTAATACATATTTTGTGTGTATAATTTGCGTATGACGTTCATTTCAGTTGATAAGGTATGATAAACCATTGGATTAGCATTAAGGAGTCGATCGGCTCCATGAATTTCTGTCACAACCGAGGTATTGAAGTGAGTAGGTAAGCCATGTCGCACTGGTCACAAAGATTGTTCTTTAAATAAGACCACAGCACAGGTCCTTAATCCTTAACCTGTGTAAAAAGGATGGGTGTAAAATTCTATGATCTATTTCTTTAATTGAATTCCTTGAAAGAAACTTTAGCTACTTATCTATAATTCTACAATTGTACGTTTCAGACATCTTGACAACTTTTCGAAATTACAGCGTATTTCATATTTCAACTCATTTGAGGATGTGACATCATAAATTTCTAAGTCATAAACCAGAAGAGTGACAGATTTCTCTTGCTTGTTAACATATTGCAGGCATCCATAAACTATGGTTTTCGTGAAAATTGATGCCTGTTTCGTCAAGGTGTTTAAAAATCACAATGTATGTCAGTTTTTTCAAATTTTTTCTTGATTTCCTAAAAAGAAGAAAAATCTCTAATGCTGAAAATATTGAAGACTTCAGACAAGTCCAAAGGTAGAATTATAGTGAAATAGATGAAGTTTCTTTGAAGCCATTCAGTTCAAAGAAATAGGTCATAGAATTATACAACAACCTTTTCTTAAAGATTTCGAACCTATGCTTGAAAGCGTTAGATCAAAGATGAATCCTTAAACTTCACAGAGAAACAAACGAAATATTCACATGTTATAAGATTGCAGAGATATACGCAGATTTCTAACAGTCACTTCGGAGAGGATTCACCCCACCTACCAAGATAAATGCAGAAAGCAATGGACAGTCAATGGAAACGTCCTTAAAACAATAGAAATGAATGGTTTGCTTACAAATTCGTGACCCAGGCACTTCAAACTTGCAATTTCTGATCGTTAACCAGGTTTTTTTTTGCTTATTTTCGATACTTACTCTATTCTGTGTGGAAGAGTTTCCTCTTCTTTGTCATCGTCTTTTTCTCTTGGATCTCTCAACACGAAATCGACTAAGGGAAAAGGTTCTAAATATTAGTAACGTTATCAGGCGAGTGGTGGACTTGCGCGAAAATAGAAACAAAATATAACCTCTGCGAAGGAGAGAGCGAGCCCACTTTCCTTTCTCTCCCTCCTTCACAGAGGCTTTTCCTACTCTCCTACGCAGCGGTAGTGGGGCAATTTTTTTTGCGCAATTTGTTTCGGTATAAATACGGGAGAGACTTGGGCGAGTGGGAGAAAACGTGCAGTTTTGCTAAATCATCAACAACTAATTGTTCTACTCGTCATTCAACTTTCTTTCCAAAACTCCATCGTAATATTCTTTTCATACATAATGAATGAGCTTCTTGACAATACAGCTACATAAATGCCTCACGCAAAAGTTACCAATGTACAGGTTGTCCTAAAAAAATTTTGCCCGTTTGCCTGAAGATTGCGACAAAACAGCAAAAGATTCGCGCCAAACTTTTGCATGATGGTGCTCTTCAGATATTCAATTAAAGTTGTTACCATCCCCGTAAAAATCCGTTAAAAAATGATGGAGTTGTGACCTTCAGGACTTCAGGAGACCAAATTTGCCGGATGACTGAAACCAGCGGTCGGCCATTTTGTCTTACTATTTTGCAGCGATCACAATAGCTTCATGAATAAAATGAAACAGCAGCCTCCAATTTCATAGCTTTCGTGAGAATTCCGATCATCATCAGAGAGTTCAACCATTTCTTACCTCACAGAAAGTATTTCTTACAGCACATGAAGCTATTTATCACTGAAAATAGTAAGACAAAATGGCCGACCACTGGTTTCAGTCATCAGGCAAATTCTGAAGGTCATAATAGCTCCATCATTTGTCAACGGACTTTTTACGGGGATGGCCGCAAACTTTATTTGAACATCTAAAGAGCAACATCATATAAAAGTTTGGCGAGAATCTTTTGCCATTTTGTCGCAATCTTCAGGCAAACGGGGCACAATTTTTTTGGGACACCCTGTACATAAAATAGATTTGATAATCTTTTCTTGTAGTTGAATTTGATATTAAGCTTTAATAATATTTGGTGCTTATAAATGTTATTCTAACTAACCATTTTTCTGAAAATGTAATTCATTTCGACTCAATCCATTTAGAAATAAATTGGCACCTACCTAGTTGTGCCATACAATGTATCTACAGTAAAATTCCGCATATAAGAACCTTCCTCAAATAAGAACCTACAGCCTGAAATATTCAATATCTACTCCTTTATGTAAGAAACTTTTCAACCTGGTTCTTCATAGGTTCCTATTTTTAACAAAAAATACATTGATCTACTAAAAGGCAAACTAGTAAAGGAATCTAGTTAAACTTTACATCATTCGCTGCACAAGAATGTGGGGATTCTAATACCCTGGGTACAAGACTCTCTAACATAAAAACAGAGTGTCTCTGTTTTTATGTTAGAGAGGCTGGTACCCAGGGTAGGATTCTAACCATATCAACACAATTGGTAAATATTGTAAAATGATATTTTCCAGGCAAATTTATTGCTTAAAGACTGTACCACTTTCAAAAGCTATTTTGTGCACTTGCGTTTGATGTAATAAAATCTGACTTATACCAGCAAGAAGTGCAGATCCTAAGCTTCCAAAGAGTGTTTGGGATTTTTCAAATTCCTCCTCCCCTTAAAACTATACGCTGTCGAAAATTGGCAAATAATGTTTCTGCCCTCCCACAGTTGTAATTGGCTATAAAAGACGGACTACAGGACATAACAAGATTTTGAAACATCCTTTGCATGCTCGAAGTCTGTCCTGGCCGTGCGCAAATTTTTTAGCCATTCGAATCAGTCAAGGGGTACAAAATAGCTTTTTCATACCTGTACCTAGTGGATTCTTCAATCCTTGGAAAAGGGCCGTTTACTGAAGCCATTTCATTTGTAAACATCGAAACCGAAGAAGCCACGAGATAATCCGGGTCAAGCAATTAGAGCTTATAACGCAATTTGCCCATTTAAACAGGCATAACGGAATAACCAGACCCAGGACCAGTAGGACCGGACCCTAACGGACCAGACCCTCGGGGAATACCCATTACTTTCCTTCCAGCGTTTGTTTGCAATGATTAAATGGCGGCCAACACAGAAGTTTCGCTCCAAAGTAAGATAAGGCAGTCACTGCTGTATGTAAATTCTACCTTCTGGATTCCACAACAAACGCAAAAAGGATGGTATTTCAAATCTTCTAACCAGGGGACAAACTTTGGTCCAGCCTCAATCCATTGCCCACTGGGCCTAAGCATTTAATAACATGGCCTAAATATTTTACCTCTGCCTTGCTTGGTGATTCAAGTTGTTGCAATGACGTCGTGATGCCAGCCACGTTGTATTCCATCTCCACAATCTCAATTTCTGGACTTGATTCTGGCTTCTCCATTCTCTTTGCAAGTTAGTTTGGGACAGCAAAATCATTTAGCAGGCAACTTTTTGATAACGTATTTGTTCGTAATGTTTATTGTGAAGGTGGTAATTGGCAGATATATGGGGTAAGGCAATCTCGAAAGAGAGAGTGATAATTTTGGGAATGTTAAAACCATTCTCTCAAACCACGCATTGACCCAGGCATTGACCCCACTTGTCTTTGTTTTCTCGTATCATGCATGTGCACTCACCTTTTTACAGGGCCGTAGGAAGCAGCTTTTGATTGGGGGATTGTTCTTAGAACAATAGAGAACAATACATCTAATTAATGCTTGTGGCGTGGCACCATTGTTTTCAAAATTATTGGGGGGCTTAACGCCCCTGCCCCCCCCGCTTCTTATGGACCTGCATTTTTATAAGAAACAGCTCATAGGAAACAGTAGGCTAAAATTTTCGAAAAATACTACCCCATCGCCTGTATCAAAATGCTAAGAAACTTTCCTAATTTTCATTCAAAAATACTATTACTGTTGCTATTAATGTACCGTGTCCAATTTTTGAGTGCCAATTATGTTATTACTTATTGTTTTAGATCTTATTAAATAGTTTGGAAGCCCTTCTAACAAAACGAAATTAATTCTACATTTTCAGTATTAAAAGTTGAAAAAACCAACTTTTCAAACTTTAGTAGCGAAATGTCCTAAGATATAAGAAACTACCTAACGACCTCCGTCCACAGTTTCTAATCGAAAAAGATGAGTGTAACCCATATTTCAGAGATACATGTGACCAACTCCCCCTAATAATTTTCTGGGGGCACCATGGGAGCTAACGAAGTCCCTAAGTGTTACCTGCGTGCCTGATAAATTTGAACTCTAAGCGCTGAGATGAACTTGCAGCTTGGAGGCTTAGCCGTCACGCCAAAGAGAGGGGAGGGCATTCCCCAAGGGTCCGGTCCGTTTAGGTCCGGTCCTAGTGGTCCTGGGTCTGGTTATTCCGTTATGCCATTTAAACAAAGGAGTTGATACATATAAATATGGTTTCATATTTGTTTTCAAGCACGCGAGCGGCTTAATAGGTCAAAAAACTAGGATTAACATTGAAACCACATCGGAAAACTGTGTGTGAGAATTTTAGTTTCTTTCTATTGATCAAGATCTCTCCCTTTTTCAACATTTCTGTTACTCCCAAAGATGGTATCTTTGTGTTTCTCAAAAGTTGGGCTGTTGAGATTTGAGGAAATCTTAAAGTCGACATTTTTGACCTACAAACGTTTACCGTAACTTGATGCCACAACAATGCAAGTGTTCCATCCTCTATGGCAGTATTTCGATTTCAAACAAAGATGCTTCAAAGACAGACAACAAGGAAATATCATTTCGCCTATGGCTTCGTTTTACGGACCATGTTTTTTCCTTTTGTCATGTTCATTATGTTACGTTATACGGACATCTCTAAGGAGACCATTATGGAAATAAGGTCAGCTTGACCATTTAATGCTATCCCTGCCATTGTAATTAGGGGTGTTTTTCTTTACGTTTTTAACCTCATATTTTGTATTGTATTTATTTTTATATCATAAACTTAAACATATATTTTAATTGTGGCAATGATACATACATACATATTGGAAAAACCTTTCCTGACAAAATTTAAGAATCTACTTAAGAACCCTGCAGCCTGATTTCATGAACGTTGTCCATTACATAAGAACAAAAACAGCTTGGTTTGAAGAATGTAGGTTCTTATATACTGGTTGGGTTTTACTCAAGATACTGTGCTGTACTGTACTGTGGTGAAGTAGTTATCACCGACGCCTAGAAGATGCGGTCTTCTCTATGATTTTTTACATGCATTGGGCGTTGTTGCACACATTTGTTTGTTTGACAAATATACTAGATTAGAAGTGGGGGGAGGGGGGGGTGGAGAGGAAGATTTTAGAAGAATGTGCTAGATTTTCGTCGCATATGTACTAATTAACTGTCCATGATTACCTATAGCATTTTGTTGCAATAGCTCTAGCACTACACAAGTTAAATGAAACAAACTTTTGAACAACATAGCGAATGTAAGTCAAACGTTTATAAAACAGTGTGTATACAGGCGGTATCTATCAATTTGATCATACCTATGGCTTTCTTGACACTGAGCAAGTAGTCTTCCCTCATCTCGTCTGACAGATTTTCAATGTAGTCATCTAGACCAGCCTATGATAATATTTCCAATTATAAAACAAATCTTTTGGTGGGACATAATTAAAAAGCTGCACAAATAAGGGTGTGTTTTATTGGTATCAATTCTGAAAACGGCAGGCTTGGTAGACTCAGAATTTGTGTTTAATTGACTCCAAAATTTTCTAAAAGGTAGGTTTTGTAGGTTTGGAAGGCCTTTCTGCTACAAAAGGCAGAAGGTTTGGCAGACTCTGGAGAGATTCTCATTTTCATTAGCCAACCTTGATGTTGAATCCCAAACCTACCGCTTAAGAATTTATATGTCTGATTCGGAAATACATGTTCTTCACTGTAAATTCCACGGTTTTCAGAATTCTTTAGGTTCGGAATTACCAATTAAACACACCCTAAAAGTAACAAAACTAATTGCTGCCTATTATCCAACTCCAGCTGGTCAAAGACACACGGCAGATAGCAGTCATCAATGTACCTGGCCTAATAAATCCGTTCTTTGCCGATAAGTAACTCCTTTAATCTTTATGTTTGTTTAAGACATTATTCACAATTTACCAGACTTTTTGATTGGCTAACTTTTAAAATAGCACTCATTTTGCTTTCAGCCTTTCTGCTTCATATCTGACAATTTGATATGACCAACGCTCAAGCTAGTATTAAAAAAACTTCTCAAAATTTGGTGACTGAAATCGGTCTCTATGTTTACACTTTTGTAATCGCAGAGTAATAACTTTGGTCCAGATTTATTCAACGAATATATCAACATTGTCCTTGAGGTTAAAAAGGATGCTTGGAAACATCTACGGCCATCTACGTGAAGTTTATCAGCGGAAGCAGAACATGAACTTATATCTCGCAAATCAGTTAAAACTAGAGCTGATTGCGAGGTCCTTAAAGCTGATTTGAATTGTCGATTTACGAAGCTACCACAAGGATAATCTCTTAATGGATTACCTAAGTAAAGCTCCTATTTCGCTTAACCGGTTATTACAATAGAAGCCCATATCAATAGCCATTGGTAAATCTCACTGGGTAGTTTCGTGAGATTTCTGTGGATTAAGAAACTAAGATCTACTTTAAGTTTCAAACAACTGAAACGATTTACAATGTTAAGAATAATTTACCTCATATATAGAGACTTAAGAGAGGCACAAAGGTGATGGTCAGTTTTCTATATCCAATAAACTTTCTATAACCCAACCATTAACAGTGTAATGAAGATCGTTTTCCAGTTTGTGAAGAAAGAGGCAACAGTGCTGATTCTTTCACGCTATTATGACAAGTCCATGACAACTAACTCTAAAAATATACTCATTTTCAATGTAATCCTGTCCCCTATCATCCTCTAAAGTTTCCGTAAGGACCTTTTCGCTAGTTTCAAAATCAGCATGCTTTGTAAAACATTCCTCCAATTTGATAGGATTCGTGCAGCATATTATAACTAATTCTAAAATCCCCAAATCAAAATCTCCCCCATGAAACAGTTTTCTTTTTGTCCATTCATGTCAAGTCTTTGGAAAAATTTGATCAACGTTTTTTGATCGTTTTAAGTATTTTCGAGAGCGAAAACTTTAAGAAAATCGCCTGTAGCTCTAGGAACAGAAGATTAAAACTTTGCAAAAAAATTCTACGATCTGATTCCGGATTTTAGCTAAAGATTAAGTCACAAATCTTCAAGATCGGTCCAGTGTCCACTTTATCATGATCTGGCAGACGCGGATAGATTTTTGGTGCAGCCAGTAAATCGATAAACTATATCTATTAATATGTAAAGAAATGAAACATTATAGCCCAAATATACCTTGAGTTTATCTGGTACCATGCACATTACGTGATCAAGCCATGAATCCTCCATTGGTGCTACGTGCTCAGTGTCAATGCCATGGTGGATGTAGTAGTAGTATCTCTGTCAAGAAACGTTGGTGGAAAAATTAAGATTGCCCTCAAAAGCATATTTTGTCCCGTTTTTTTAGCATGCTGCTTATCATGGCAAAGAAGCTGACAAAAAGCCAGCATCAAAAAGGGTCTACCACTGGTACTCATTTACTGAGAAGTAATGAGTGTGGTAACAACTATAGCGAGCATTGTTTACGAATTTTGGGTAGGGCAAGGTCTGCCTTCCACCTCGAGGTTTTAGAAGCGGTGTTTATTAAACTTCAGGATCCCTCCCTCTGCCGACAGAAGGAGTTTGTTTTCACGTTCCAATTGTTCTAATTTGCGCCAAAGGCTTTGATCTTCGGCGGTGGTTGATTGAGTTCAGCCAACAAGTGGCTTAGGTGCTTAGGTGTTATTGGCGTGTAACTTTCGATTTCTTTTGTTCGTCTACTAATAAAAGTGGTCTGTTTTATTGTTAATTTGTTCTTCGCACGAATCAAACTGATGAGAGTGGGACGAAACGCGATTTCACGTTGATCTTTACAGCAGTTACTGGCGAGTTAGTTACCAACTTATTTCTTTCCTTTCAGGTTTTAAGATTAATTCGGTTTTCTCTCACAGGATTTAACAGTTTTTTTCTCTTGTTACAGGTTTATTTTGGTTGTTGTTTCTTTTGAGTTAACAGTCTTCTTTCCACTGATTTTGGTGTGTTTGTTGCGATTAGGTTGGGTCTAATATGATGAGTCCGTTATTTAAGGCTATTCTCAAATTTTGTACCACGAATCATCTGTTTAAAAAGGGTCTACGAAACAAAGAGCAGAAGCTTGCTGCAGCTAGCGGAATTGATGTTGCCTTTGCTCACCATTTACACATTATTTGAATAGAGGGTCAGGATAGTCAATTTAGCGGTCGTGGCAAGCTTTTGCTCAAATTTTGTAGACCCTTTATTTTGGAGAATAGATCCACTTATAGGCTAAAACATCCCTTGCATAGAGCAGAGCAGGTCAAATTCAACTGGGAAAAATAAAAAAAATTGATTACAAACCGAAAACAGGTACAGGTATAGGTATAGGGGGAGGGGCACTCAGCACATACACATACAGTCCGAGAGATTTTCAGCCAACCCAAAAATATCAGTTTAGGTTGATTGAAACCCAAAAAGATCAGCTCATTTTGTACCTTGACATTTGCAAGAGGACATAAACGATCCTGAAACAATGCAAATTGAGGTCAGGATTGCTTCTAAAGAACCCAGAAACATCATTTTGACTATATTTGATGCCCAAAAATATCATGGCCATAATTTCTTGTTTTTTTTGGACCCAAGAGTATCACTTTCGGCAATACTCTGACCCAAAAATATCAGACTTACCTCCCCATATGTGCATGTGCCAAGTGCCCCCCTGGGATGCCAATGCATGTCTGTTGTGTTTAAGATCATTCTTGTGGTCTGATAAGCAAAGTATTTTAATGCTGAACAATCTATTCATTGCAAAAAATTATATTTACTCTTTGCATCTCTTTAGCTTAGATATTCTAACAAGTAATAAACGGGAATAGATTCAAATTTCAACAAGGATATTGACTGTATGACCAAATGCAAGGTTAGACCATTAAAAGTAAAAATGCCCATAAATGCCTACACTCACCAGTACATCTTTTTCAGCTGGTGTTGGTGAATCTGGCCTTGGTGAATCACCTTCTTCCATAGGAGGAAGCTTTGGTGGGCCATTGGATGTGTCCGTTTGCCTGTGTAAAGTCAAATGATTGATATAATATGCTTTGTCAAAACTGCAGAACAAGGAATCCTAATTAGAAATATTCATAATAATTCATATGAATCCTTTGAAATGAAATCTCTTTTAAGTTTTAGAGCTTCATACTGTACTTAGGTGCTGTTTATCTGGAGGAGGGCTTTGCCGAGATCTCACCTTCTGGTATAATCCTTCATAAATTTTTTTTCGTTTACATGAGAGGAGGGCTAGCCCGCCTAGGCGAGATCTCGCTATTGCATACCCGAGCTCTCGCCTAGGAGGGCTGGAAATTTCCCATATGTAAAAGCAATCAAGAGGGCTAGCCCTCCTAGGCGGGCTGGCAGAAACAATAGAATCAACCTAGAATGATAGGATTAGAACGGTTGGCGCCATCAAGTCTAGCCCTCCTAAAAGGGCTGGCTCTCCATGTAAACGCAAAATAAAATCCAGCCCTCCTTGGAGGGCTGGCCCTCCTCATGTAAACAGCCCCTTCGGACAGGCTTTCTGTAACTTGACATTGATGAATCATAAGAAACCAAGAAGAGTTCTTAAGTACATTGGTGAGATTAGTGATAAATGCATTGGTAAGAATTCTTTAAAAAATTTATGTCAATTCAAATTCTAAGGAGAATCTTTTATCAAGAAAAAGACTACATTCACAAGTAGGATCACACAGTGATTCCAATGTTTCTATGATTCCATAGCTATATAGCTATATCTATAAAAATGGCCGCATCTGTTAGTAGTTAGTTCCAGCATAAAATCTTACATAATGATGTTGACAAGGGCTTGTCTAAAAGCCTCTCTATCCTTGCTTGGATAATTCACAGTCCTCCTGCCATTTCCATTTGCAGCACCTGGGTGACTTGGACTAATCTTTCCAGTATTGTTTGGGGCATCCCGAGACTTAGTATGCATTCTCTTTGGTCTTCTTTCATTGTAGTTCATGCCTTGAGAAAATACAAAACTTTATATATTGAATGTCACAATGTACGAGAACTTAAGAAGATCTGCAGATCTGCTTCTGGAGGAAGTCTTAAGCATTTCCCCAAATGAATACAAGAATTCTCCAAAAGGTACTGTATGAAAAAAGACCTAAATAATTCCCAAACCAGAATCCCCCAAACCCCCCAAGAATTCTTGGGCAAGAAAACTTTAATGTACCTTCAATGAATTTGCGTGGTCTCTGAAGTTAAATTAAAGCCGTAGAAAAAGTACTATGTTGAAATTGAACCTGGTTCGTTATTTCACGATATTCAACCATGGCGGTGCCACAGGGAAGATTGGGGGGAACACCTCCCCCAGATTCTGAAATTCGGCAAAAATTGTCAAAGAAAAGTGACACAAAATTAGTTGGGTATACCTTTAGGCTGAAAAATTACATCAGAACCCCCCCCCCCCCCGTCTTTCAAACTTTTTAGAGCTGGTACTGCCACTGCATTCAACAGTACACTTTTTGGGACACCAAGTACAGTAATAAAAAATCGTAGGAATTGCAAAGAGCTCTTTTCAATTTTCAAATTCTCACCAGAGTTCTGACTTTATTGGGCAAGAAAACTGTGTTGATGCACATACAGCTTGTACAGTATTTTGGAAGTGATCATAATCAAGGTGAGTTTAAAGGCCTATTGGCTTCATTGATATGAAATGTAAATTAATGCTATTTATGGCTGGGGTTAATAAATAATTACTTGTCACAGGTGAAAGACCTTCCACTCTGCCAGGGCTCTCAAGCTTGAAGGTTGGTGCTGTTTGTTGCCATGTAGGTTTACTTCTTGTCTGCAATAAAAATTTACAGATAGATACAATGAGAAACAGTGGCGGACACCTGGGGGGCGAGGGGGTGCGATCGCCCCCCCAATGTTGGCTAGAACAAAGATCTTTTGTTCGAAAACAATAGAAACAAACAATGCTTTTTAACCGAAACAATAGCTTGGCCCCCCCAATATTTGGCAAAGTGTCCGCCACTGATGAGAAATCAGAACAAATCATCAATGAATAAGGGGCAGTCTGAAGATGTTGTGATGCAGTGGTGGAATCCTTTGTCTTTGCAGAGTCAGGCAGCCAGGGCTCAAGCACATAAGCCCCACCACTTGATCATCACGACAATGGGTCACATACTCTACTTCTGTCATCCAAATACTAGCATACATGCTTAAATTATCAAATTGATGATATTCCTATTTAATTGATACATCAATCAATGTCAAAAGTTTTGTTGTTTTTAACCAAGGGGGTGCTCCCTCCTAGATTAGCTTACTATCTCCTTTAAGAAATTCCCCGCAGCATATACAAATTCCCCCAAAAAGTTATTATATCTTTTTCTTTGGTCTACTGTACATTTCCTTATTGTAATTTGTTGCTTCGAAAGGCTAATTTCCAGTCTGGAATATTCCGAGTAGGTTGAATTTTACAAAATAAAAGGTCGCTCAGCCGTAACTTTATATTCAATTGTAGAGAGACATTATCCCTTGCATAATAGAAATTCTGCCCACTCGGAAAATTCCACTGACAGGAAATCAGCCTGAACTGGTATCTTGTAGTTCTTTAAATAGCATTTGGATGTAGTAGAAGTTTGAACTCAAATGAACTGACCTCAACTGCTTGGCAATAAAACCTGCAGTTCCAACTTCACCAGACCAATTTAGCTCAGTTGGCAGAACATTGGACAGATGTAGATATCATATCCAGTGGTTGTGGGCTTAAGACATTTACAGTACTGCCCATTGATTCATTTCAATTTCTACTAATCAGAACATTTTAGCATTGCAATCTCAGTCCAGAAATGCTCAATTTTCCAACTAAACTTGTGAAGTCCAAATAGATATATTATTAAATTATCACTTACTGTGGGTAGACTTGGCAAAAATCTCACAGGAGTAGCATTTGGCTTTCCTTTATTCCTCTGAGATCTCCCCTATTATGTAAAAAAGTTCATAATAGACAATGCATGATGACATTTGTAACTTCCTTCATGTTCAATATTACACACATTTTTGTAAACAAATTTTTTTTAGGGCTGCTGTGTTTGTTTTGTCAACTTTTTTCAATTCAATTTTTACCTAGCTACACATATTTACCTTTATACAACTAACCTAAATCAAACTGGTAGCTAGAATCTTGATTTTTTCAGGAAATTTTGCAAAAATTCTCTGAAAGTAGAATTGGTCTATTTTGTGGGACTTCAAAAGTAACAGAAATCATACTCAAAACAATGTGAAACAGCTGAAGCTGCAAATTACAAGAGTTTCTTTGCTTTCAATTCAGGCAACTGGTTGAACTTGAAGACAATTTTTGGAATTGACTGTACAATTTCTTGTAAGCACTTTCTTATAAAAATTAGGATAAATAAAAAATACAACATAGCGCAATTTTTGATCATATTCATGATCAGTCTTCTTGTCGTTTGATTTTTTTGTGGTAACCTTTTTTTGTGTGGAGAAATAAATAGCCAATAATAGCGCTCCGGCTGCAATGATCTGACCTGCTGCCGCATATTGGCCTTTTTCACACTCATTAAGCTGTCTAGATTGAAGTCGTCAAGTTGATCAACATTCTCATCAAGATATATTAATCCTTTATGCAAAAGAGGAGTTTCAAATCCCCATCATTAATCTTCGACTTTGCCACACATATGAAGATGGCCTATTACAGTATAAACAAAAGCAGGTGATTTCATGCCTGCGGTTGTATGTACGTACAAGCATGGTACAAACAAGGATAAATTTTTCAACCAACCTGGATATCCATACTGTATCGGATGAATGATGTACTTTCTTTTTGGGTTATTTCTCTGAATGTTGTGCGCCTAGTTTGTGTGCAAGCAGTCGATAAATTGCAAGTTTGATTTGCAGACAGACTTCGCCATCTTTTCGCGCTGTCTTTTTCTGTTGCTATGCTTCGTTTCCAAGGTCTAAGGTTACAATGCATCATGGGAGGGGTATTGACGCACAACAGAATGTTGTTGTTGCTGTTTTTACCGGATCAAAGTAAATAGATACAACGAATGTAGTAAGTCTAACATCAAGGATCGATATATTTTGTTTCAGGAGGGGGCTTTGGGAAGTACTAGCACGGGGGGGGGGGGTTCTTGGCTTAATTTTGGGTAGGGGTCTGCCGCGCTGCGAGCATATTCAAAATGGTACCGTTGACTAGACTAGTTTTTACGAAAATGGCACCCTTGGCTTGACCAATTTTGACAATTCTCTGGACCAATATTGTCAAATTTGTACCAAATATGATATCATGACCGTTCGCTAGACCAATATTGTCAAAAATGATACCCTTAGCTAGACCGTTGCTAGGCCAAAATTGCAAAAAGTATACGCTTGGCTAGACTAGACTAGAAGTAGACTGATTACGATTGAGTCCTAGTAATCGCTACCACCCACCCACACTACTCGCTCATACTCAGGGGCGCACATTAGGGGGGGTGTGGGGGGGGGGGGTGAGACACCCCCCCAATAATTTCTCAGTCGGTCCAAAAATTTCCTCAAAAGTCGGTCCACGACAAAATTGGATGGACCGACTTTGTGGACCGACTTTTTCATGGACCGACCAACCACGACAAAGCTGAAAAAAACCACGATAGTTTGAATCAAAGTTGGTCCGATTTTAAATGTTTTGAGCAAAGGTCGACCCATGACGACAGTTAGAATATTCACAAGAAGTGCATGACAATAACCGGGAGAGTCGTTCTAAGCCAAAGCAGAGGATGGCATTTAAAAAAAATTCTTAGATGCATTGAAAAATTGTCCAGGCTTCCGTTTTTAGGGGCAAGCAATCATTGGCTTGTAAAAAGCAGTCTAACACAAAATGAAAGGTGTTTGTTGTGCAAAGATTGTCCCAAAGGAACAATGCTGTTACAAATACTCAAAAACTCCAATCTGGCACTGGGGTGCCGGTGGTGGTAGTTATGTGGCGTTGGAAAACATACACTTGTGTATAAATCCCAAAAAATAAAGGAGACATTGGTTACAAATATTGTCCATCAAAGGTGGTATACGCTTCTACCAAAAGCTAACACTGCTGACACTATAATCATAAGGGAAAACCTTCATAGAGGACAAACACACCAAAACAAGTCGCTTTTGCTAGGCTTGGCGGTGAAGAAGTCGTTGTACTTAAGATTACGCCTATACTTAAAACTCCAAGTCCATGATACATTCTAAGCCATAAAGTAAAGGATCTTTCTCAAAAATTATCCTTGTGTGCTGATTTATAGCATAACTGTCACAAATGATCAAGGTTTCCTTGTCGCTAAAGGCAAGCATGAATGATATTAGGAGATGCATTCTAAGCCAAAGTAAAAGATCTTTCTTCAAAAATTTTCCTTGTGCGCTGATTTATAGTATAACTGTCACAAACGATCAAGGTTTCCTTGTCGCTAAAGGCAAGCATGATATTGGGAGATGCATTCTAAGCCAAAGTAAGGGATCTGTCTTCAAAAATTTTCCTCATGCGCTGATTTATAGCATAATTGTCACAAAACGATCAAGGTTTCCTTGTCGCTAAAGGCAAGCATGAATGATATTAGGAGATGCATTCTAAGCCAAAGTAAAAGATCTTTCTTCAAAAATTTTCCTCTTGCGCTGATTTATAGCATAACTGTCACAAACGATCAAGGTTTCCTTGTCGCTAAAGGCAAGCATGATATTGGGAGATGCATTCTTAGCCAAAGTAAAAGATCTTTCTTCAAAAATTTTCCTTGTGCGCTGATTTATAGTATAACTGTCACAAAACGATAAAGGTTTCCTTGTCGCTAAAGGCAAGCATGATATTGGGAGATGCATTCTAAGCCAAAGTAAGGGATCTGTCTTCAAAAATTTTCCTCATGCGCTGATTTATAGCATAATTGTCACAAAACGATCAAGTTTTCCTTGTCGCTAAAGGCAAGCATGATATTGGGAGATGCATTCTAAGCCAAAGTAAAGGGGTGGCCCCAAAAATTTTCCTGGGGACACCCTCGTTTCAATACCCCCCACTTAATTTATCCTGGCCACACCGCTGCTTGCTATACTTTCAGTCGGTCCGAAAAAATTTAGTCGGTCCAAAGCATGTTGACACCCCCCCCCCAAACAAAATTTGAATGTGCGCCCTAGACTAGACTAGAAGTCCGAAAATGTATACCCTTCGTCGCGGCACATCCCCAGGTACCTATACTATGGAAGAACCCCCCCCCCCCTCCGTGAGTAGAACCGGCAAACCCGGACCAAAATGAGCAAAGACCGAAAACCCGAAAAGCAAAGACTCTAGAGCCCAAAACTGCACTAGACTTACGACGTGATTCCTTGCCTTCGTTCAATGCTGAGACTTATGTAATGAGTATGAAACTGCACTTCTGAACAAACATTTTCAAGTTTCATCAGTAATCTTCGATTATTTCCAACATTTCCGCTTCACTCACACTCGGTGTATCGTTTTAAGCATTCGAAAGCTGGTTTCTAGATCTCAGTTAAACCCGAAAACATAGGAATCTTTGAATGAAATACCCGAAACCCAAGCATAAAAATTGGTCAAACCCGCAACCCGTGACACATCTCAAAACCCGACAACCCATACGATTTGAACGTAAAACCCGAAACCCAAGGGCTAAAATCGGGCAAACGCTCAACCCGTGAAACCCCAAAGCCCCCTCTTTTAAGGGCTGATTATGTGAGAATATTCTGTCCAAGCTGGAGTTTCAGCCCGGCTAACCAGGCTGAAAACTCAACCCTCTTCTCCAGCCATCTCTTTGTAAAACTGATCATGCTACCAACTACGATCACCACCGTAAGAGATTTTGTTCAGCCAGTCTTGTTGATCTATCGTTTTCATTCTCATTAAATGAAAGCGTACGATTAGAGGGGTCACCAAAAAAGAATGTATTGGTTCCAATAAATTGCTAAAACCAGCATGGGCGTTGGGTCTTTGGGGGGATTGCGCAGTTTCGTGTGGTCTTTTCTGGGGATCTGATGCTTATGCTCTAACTCTCTCGTGTAAACCTTTTCTCCTTTATGTTTAGAGTGGCGTCGTTCATTATGCCCGGTCGCCCATTTTAAGGCCGATTAGCAAGTAAACTAGCTACTTGGTTTTGTTCATTATACTTTGTGAGGACCAATTCCAAATTGCGACAACATGGGTATAATGGGCGACACCACTGTAGATATTTTCGTTGTCTCTATGTTATGTGTAGGATTTAGCCCTTTGCAGTTGCTTTGTTATTTTGAGATTGTTTGTCATTGTAAATTTTATGAGAATATATATATATATATATATATTCTCATAAGCTCATTCGCAATATGTAATAAAAAAGATATATGTAGTCAAGAAAAACACATTCTAGTAAACGTTTCGGCGCAAGCCTTCATCAGTACTGATGAAGGCTTGCGCCGAAACGTTTACTAGAATGTGTTTTTCTTGACTACATATATATATATATATATATATATATATAATAATAATTGCATTGGTACCACAGCACAGATAACCAATTTTGGGGAAAGGAGATAGTAACTGATAATTAAGACAGTACAGTCTATTGTCGGAGTTCGAGTTCTGAAAAGAGGTCTACATCAGTTCCTCGTGAGACCATGGACAAGACCAAACCGCACCTACTCATATTGGCTGGGTACCAGCAACCCTATTTGTGGTACCAGGTTCCACCATCTTTGCAGAATGTTGTACCAAGTACCACCCCACTGGTTTTCATTTTTCATTATTTTTACACGGTGGCCCCGTCAATCGAGAGGATTGCTTTACAGGGGGCCGTGCCAAACTTTACAATATTACTAAAAATTACTAACAAATTACCTATATTTACAATCTAAAATAAAAAAATAAATGAAAAACAATGGAGTTAGCCTGAGAGAGGCAAATTACTTTTCAGCATACTTTTAAAAATGCTAAGAGAGGGTGCTTGTTTGACATCCAAAGGCAATTCATTCCAAGTCTTTGCACCCCGGAAAGATATCGCTTTCTGCCCATTGCAAGTTTGCTGGTCAGACAAAGGGACTCCAAAACTGAAACATCTTGGTTGAGTCATTTTGCTTTCGTTGTCTCTTGTCTGTTGGAGTTTCAACAAGCAAGTTATTGAAGCCAATCAAAACCAACATCTTAAAACATTTACGCTATTTTTGGTAAGAAGATCATTACTGATCATGGTGTCAATTTTCGATTTAGCTCAAATTTTGCTACCGTCGCATTTTTCACCGTTTTCACAATGTGCCGGCGTCACTTGAACGCAGTCTAAAAGGGGGAGAAAGTGAAACATTTCAAACTGGTTTCATGTTTGCCTACATTTCGTTATTAAATTCGTTACGCATTGAAAGGATAGAGACAGGCTGCATCTCTCCTGCCAAAGAATGAATCTGGAGCATAGAAGACCGATCTATAGGAGCATTGAAAATGATACAATCGTGGATCAATATGACTTCGAGGGAGAATCTTATGAAGATTTAACAAATTACGATGAAACTGATGTTGTACACGAAGAATATGAGGCTGTGGATTTGTCTCCATTTTCTGAGGATGAAGAGGAGAATTCTCAAGCATGGAAAATTAACAGGCCAACATTCCTTATGTCACTGTGGCGATGTGTTTGGCTAACAATGCAAACGACAATGGTGTGTGGCGTTATCTTTGGTGTGATAGGGACATTTTTATGGTGGCTTGAACAGAATCTGACTCTATTTTGCTTGAAATTTGCTCAAAATTTAGATGAAATGCCAATACATTTACAACGCATCAGACTTACAACTGTCGCTCTAAGATCAATGATTATAGAGTTTTGGTCCTTCATTGCCGTTGTTCCAGTTTTTGATTGGACCTTTCTGAAGCAGCTGAATTTACCAATATGGAACGTTCTAACAGCCTTTACCAATGCTTTATGCCAACTGGTGTTTGCACTATACGGCGGATTATATCATCCGAAATGGACTAGTTACATCTCCAATGTTTTGTTCTTCTTCATTACGTATTTCAATTACACAAGGATTGCAAGGCACAAAAAAAGGATCCTTCGCTTGAGTGCCAAGTCAATTTTTTTGGCATCAAAGCTTGGCACTCAATTCATCCTTGGTCTGTTTGTTACAATGTTTTCCGACTATATTCTTTTTCCCGCAATGAGAAACATGTCACAGTTTGAAAGGGTTGTTACGGTGTCTCTTTTACCCCTCTTTGTTATGATTCCAAAACTGGTCGCAAGTTTCATCGTTGGGAGATTAACTGGATTGTTTAGCCCGGGAAAAGCTGTAATGTTTACTATAGTCACACAAGTCAGTGGAGCACTCGCGTGCAGATTTGTGCAGGTTTTTCTAGTGGAAAAGTTGGACACTAAAGAGTTCAATATATTTGTGATTACGAGTCTTGCACATGCTGTTCTTAAAATTCTGGACAAAATCTTGCTTCCGCTGAAAGAGAGACTTTGCCAATTCCTATTTCGAGCAAATGCAACAGCCAAGAGGCCACCGCGAGTCTCGCGGCTTCTCGCAGATCAATATTTGATTGACTTGATGACAGAGACATCAGCATTGTTGATTAACTGCGCAGCTGTATACCTGATCAAATACTTTTACTCAAAGT
This sequence comes from Aurelia coerulea, assembly GCA_039566865.1. Lineage (NCBI taxonomy): Eukaryota > Metazoa > Cnidaria > Scyphozoa > Semaeostomeae > Ulmaridae > Aurelia > Aurelia coerulea. The sequence continues at coordinate 14,518,530 of CM076958.1, read as the reverse complement.
ATGAAGGGACAAGAGATCGAAAATACAGAATGACTCTGTTCATATCATTCCTGAAACGAGTGGGTGTTGGCGTGCTCATAGACTCCATTGCTAGTGTGGTTGCATTAAAGATTCTCACATATCGATACAATATCCCGGTAATAAAGGTGTGGTCGCTGCGATGGAGATGGGTAATTGGTATTCACCTCATACAAATAATGTTCGCTATGATTATTTTTCCAATGCTCATTTCCGAAGCAATCTTGAAGGGAGATGTAACACACGTAAATGGCACTTCAAGATGCGATGGTCCTTTCCAAGATTTCATTTGAAAAAAACTTACTAAATACAACAAAATCTACAAAAAGCAACAAACTGTCAATTCAAAAACAGCATTAAAGATTGGACGGGATCCAATTGCAATTGTATGATATGTAGATAAAAGAGAACACTGTAAATAGGTAACACCAGTTGGCCTTTATTAGTTTATAAGCTATTCCTTTAGCCAAATTTAAGTAAATGTATTATTATTATTATTATTATTATTATTATCATTATTATTATTATTATTATTATTACTATACCGAACAGACTTCATATATAATAGCCTGCCTTTATATGAATTTACCTACCGGGTGAACCAATAAAAAGGCCCGGCGTTTGAAAGGCTACTGCCTTTCTTGAGCCATTTGACTGTAATCCTCCTCTTGATGTTCATTCTGTGTATCTCGATATTTCTAAAGCATTTGATAGGGTATGGCACGATGGTCTCATTCCTAAACTGAAACGATGTGGTGTCTCGGGACGACTTCTTTCTCTTATCCAAATTTTGTAAAGGATTGACAACAGCGAACTGTTCTGAACGGATTGTGTTCTACTTGGGGAGATGTTTTAGCAGGAGTACCTCAGGGTTCTATCTTAGGACCATTATTCTTTTTTGTGTACCGGGTGTCCAAAAGAAAAACGCAACAGATTCAAAAAATTCTGATGCAAGCTGTTTGAAATTAATGATAAAATGATCATTTTTATCTAAATCTGCAATAATTAGATTAAATTTTGATATATTTTTCAGAATTTTTGGTGACTTGGTTGTATAGTAAAAAATCAGCAAACTTCAAAATTGCCCTGAGGTCAAAACCAGAGCTATTGCATTAACAGTGGTGAATCATTATGTCAAATTGTAAAACATGACTATCTCTGCAATCGCAAAGCATTGCTGACAAACACGCTAACACACAATTCAATTGAACATTGAACAGACATTTTCGTAAAGATTTCTGTCAAACAGTCGTACTTCTTAAGTGTCCATGATGGTTGCTTACGTTTGTAGAATGACAAGGTCATTATTAGTTTTATACTTCCAATCATAAATTAACACAGAGCTTCCTCGAGATAACTCACAAATCAGTAAAGGATCCCTTTGTTACATTTTCTCTATGAAGTTGTGTGCTTGTTCGTAACTATGTGAAGTTTTAGATATAATTTTTAGATATTGATTTTAATTGTACAGTGTACTTTACACTAATGCTGGCAGCTCTGGTTTTGCCCTGACAGCAAATTTGAAGTTTGTTGATTTTTAACTCTTCAATCAATTCACCAAAAATTCTCAAAAATATATCAAAATTATTATTATTATTAACAATTTAATCTAATCCTTGCAGATTTAGAGAAAAGTAATCATTTTATTATTAATTTCAAGTAGCTTGCATCAGACTTTTTTGAATCTGTTGCCTTTTTTTTGGACACCCGGTATATAAATGATCTCACTGTAGATTTGAAATGTAATGTTAAACTTTTTGCTGATAATACGTTCTTGTTTACGGTTGCCCAAGAAGCTAATGAAGCTGCAGAACACATGAACCATGACCTACAAACAACGGATAAGCCAATGGGCACATGATTGGAGCATGTCTTTTAAATCCGGTCCGAAAAAGCAAGCTGTTGAACTGCTAATCTTATTAATGTTTTAAGATTTTCAATCATAGTTAGGTTGCGTTTCTTTCTGAAACATCCTGTATTTCACATATCACCCAACAAGGACAGATTTTCTAAGACAATAGCATCATTAGCTTTTAATTGACACCGCCATTAAAAGCGATTAGCCATCGCAAACAAAAAGAAATTCTCTCAACTAGTAATTCAAAACAAACAATGCCGCAGAAGTTTCTCTCAAAGCAAGGTAGCTAGCGCGCTCGTTGTGCATTCTAGAAATTGTTTTTAGAGCAAACATGAGCATATATCGAAAGAAGAAAGAAATATCTACACATCTACCTCGGGCATTTTTATTTCTTTGGTTCGGAAACTGGGCAGTAAGTGTTTTAATTACACCCAAAAAATACGAGAATTGAATTGCCTCCCAATCGGCTTTTGAGCCAAACGTTTTAAATGCCCGAGGCAGATGTGTAGATCCTTCTTCTTTCGATATTTGCTCTTCAAAACGATTTCTGGAATGCACAACGAGCTGGCTAGCTACCTGGGTTTCATAGAATCTTTTGCGGCTTTGTTTGTTTTGAATTTCTGGTTGAGGGAATTTCCTATGTCGGCAATTGCTAATCACTTTGAATTCAGGTGTAAACAAAAGCAACTGATTTGATTTGATCTTTTTTACCCATGGTTGCCCCTCAATAAGAATAATTGATTTACAGGGGGCCATGCTAAAAACTTACAATAGCTAATAATTTACAATAAATACGAAATTTGCTATAAAACCTAAACTAATTACAAGTTGTCATAGATAAAGAAAAGGAAAACGAAAGAATTGTTGAATGTTCATGTTTGCACCTTCTTTTTGAAAGATCTCACGGTTGAAGGATTTCTGACTTCAGTGCCAAGACTGTTCCAAAGTTTGGCGCCTCAGTAAGCGAAGCATTTCTGCTCCCCTGCCGATTTCAGTAATGGCAACCTGAGATTGACTTCAGCGTTTCTAAGAGAACGAAGGGTAGAGTTGTTGACTCTCGTGACCATGTCTTTAATATAAGAAGGCACGTCCCCATTAAAAGGGCCGTTTAAGCGCCCGAATAACTGATAAAGCTATTGTCTTACAAAATTTGTCCTTATTCTATCATTCGGCTTTCGGCAAGGATACATATGTAGAATGATTCTGTGCTGGAGTAGTGTAACTGATCTTGAACAGTCACAATTTTGTAACGGATCAAAACTGTACAGTGTAAATGTGGTCTTAGGGTAGCCCGCTAATTCCACGAACGCGTTGAAGGGGGGTCATTGCCCCCCCGGCTCTTCGGCTACCACGCCACTGTTCTTCATTCAGAGCTCCCTGACCTAAATTTCTTCCGAAAAATGCGTGTAGTATTAGAAAGACAAGAGAACGAACGACTGCACAAAATAGAAACGAGGCTCATTTATTTCTTGCATATCATTGATAATATAAGTAATCATTACAAATTCACACATCTTAATTCATTCCAAAATAATTTATGCAATGTGCATGATAATCGTATCTTGTAAAGAAAATTACAACCTAAAAATGCAACAAACAGAAACAAACGAAATAATTTCGATCCTCATACTCTTATCTAATACGGTCCTACATTCTTAATTCTTGGGTCCCAACAAGCAAGAAAGTCCCCCATTTTAACCAACTTTATTACCTGAAAATTGACTATGAAACTGTAGTGTTACCAACAATATGAGGAATCGACGTAACAATCTTCACGAATTGTCATGATCCTGACCCTATGAACAGTACAAACAGTATGGACAGCAACATGAAAATCATTTTTCAACCTACTTTTCACCAAAGCAAAATTCATTCTTACCTCTGCTAGAACGTGTTGCTGACAACTGAATTTCACCTTTTGTAATCGTGTTAACGACAACGAAGATTTTCGTCTGGAAATAATCAAATGCTAACTTCTAAATGGTTTGTCCTGGAGCTTCTAAAAATATGCTGATAGCCAGATGGGAGGGAGTGGGGGGGGGGGGTACGGAAGCTAGGTTTGCATTTAGGCCAAAGCTGATTGGGTTTTAGATATCAAACAGTACCTTTTATGCATGGACAAGAAAGGATTCCCTTATTTGACAACAGATGTGACTAACGTATTTCTCTAGGGCTCCTTATTTGAATATCCCAGCTACATCGTTGCCTTTTGGCAAAAGGTGTACGCCACTAATATCAACGTCGGTTAATCACAGCAACTCATTTTCAAAAAGAGTACAAACTCGGGTATTTTCAGCTGAATGATAAACAAAGGCTCGGTGTGACCATAACGAAATTATTGCGTCATATCTAACAAAAGACCTACAAACAGTAAGTTGACTAAAAAAGTCATAAAATAAAAGCCTTTATAAATGAGGAATATTTATACTAGCATACGGACTGTGCGTCTACATTTATGCAAAAATACTTTGCTCTGATAAGTGATCTTGCAAATTTTGCAAAAACTGTGGAATACCAAAAAAAGACCGACCGACCACCATAGCCTGCGTGCAGCCTCAACTTAAGGCTGCACGCAGGCTACGACCCCCACAATTTTGTGCAGAGTTGCTACTCGATGAAATTCCAAATATTTAGGTACACCGGGTGAGTCAGAAAAAAGTGGGGCATTTGCAAGAACCTGGTGAATTTAAATGTGATCTGAAGAGAACATTCTTATTGTTGCAAATGAGCAGCACTGTTGAGTTATAAAAACTCCTGTTTAAAATTTTTTGACATCTTGTTTAATTTTCGAGTTATCCACCATTTTGCGTGACTGGCTGATGACGTCATTTTGTTTGCAAAAAGTAAAGAAAGTATATAAGGTTGACTTATGTTCCAAAGATGAATCTAATCAAAAAATCATGTTTGCCTTTCTGAACATCATATCAAGTTATGAGACAATTTATATTACACTTATTCCGCTCAGCTAAATCTTTCTTACAACTACGTTTCAAAAATGAAATATAGCCATATTTCCGTATGTTATTCCAGTAATTTGCAGACAAAATGACATCATCAGCTGATACTTGAAATCTGTGGATAACTTGAAAACGAAATGAGATATCAAAGAAATCTAAACTGGATTCCTTATCATTCGACAGTGCTGTTCATTTGCAACAATAACAATTTTCGCTTCAAGGGGCTCCGTCGTCAAAATGTAAACAAAACGATGATTTTTGCAGTTTTTTGAAAGGTGATATCACACAGGATTTTCGTATTTTTTTCAAAATGAAAGTTGCTGTTTGGACATTAATCATTGTACTTCACCAAGGAACAAACCAAACATTCATATCTTCTACGATTGCTCGGATATAAATGGATTTTTAACGGTCGCTTTTTGGTGGCTTAGGTGAAGCCACCAAACAAACTGAAGAGAACAATAGATAAACAATGGATAATCGGCGACACGTGTGAGTGAGCGGATTTGTTTACTGTTTGACGACGGAGTCCCTTTCAGGTCACATTTAAGGACCTGCCGGCTCCTCATGAACAGAAGTGCAGTGGCTGACAGTAAACAATAGGCTTGAACTTTAAATCTGAACAAAAGAAATTGATGAAAGCCCCGAATGAAATATTAAGAAAAGAATGAGGCAAGCGACGACAATCATTGTAAACTTCATTTTATCGACATTCCATGTTGTTTTTATAAATACAGTTAACAATTCCAGGAGACTTTGGTGAAGGTGAAGTTGCGTTTTTCAGCGCCAAGCACTGGGATCGCAGAAATAGAGCAGACCTAATCGAGTCCGCGACCTCTTGTCATGACGCTCAAGTGGTGGGGTCCTACCGGGTATCGAACCCACTCCGCCTGACTGTTCTGGCTGCAAAGTCAGAGGATTACACCACTGCGCCACAACACCTTCACTTAAACGGTTAGATAGTTGACATAAACGGTTAAATATGTTTTTTGTTGCTTTGACTTAAACATATGCTTGTTTACCGCGTTTTCATCTTGTTTGTTCCTTGGTATAAATTGCTATGTATCATTGTTCAGATTCGCTGAAGATGAACCAAGTTTGGTTCGAAACGTACAAAAGCATGTTCAAGTCAAAGTAACAAAATTGCTTTTAACCGTTTATGTCAACTATCTAACCGTTAAAGTCTCCTGGAATTGTCAACTGTACCTATAACAACAACATGGAATGTTGATAAAATGAAATATACAATCATTTTCATTGCTTGCCTCATTCTCCGCTTTCTCATCAAACTGCGCTTTCCAACGAATTGTCCAATCTCAATTGAATAGTAAGAACCAATGCACGACCGTGGCAGCCTCCACTAAATACCCAAAATATAAAAACCTTGTCAAGCTTACGTGTTGCAAACTTTTAGGTTCTTATACCTCGTATTTCAGCTCTTTAAAATCAGGCAGGCTAAAGCCTGATGCCATAGCCAAGTCATGCTGACAAAGATTTCCTTGATCTGCATTAGAATATCTCTGAAAATACAGCAGATACTATAAATAAAATCTATCTTACCATAAAATAAGGATATTTCTTTTCCTAGTTCGTGTGTATCAATTTACAAAACGTGAAGTGCGACAGCAATTCAGTGAGATGGTCCTCTGCTAATTTCGGATAACTTAGTCCCTTCCTTGACGATGTTGAGCTCCGGGTCGAGCTCGTCTCCGGGTCTACCTTTGGCTTCTCCATATCTTCCAGCTTTATTCTCAAATGTTCTAATCTATCCTCCAGGTACTTCAATTCTCCTAGGAGCTCTACTTGTTGAAGATGTTGTGCAAGGCTTGAACTTGAACCTTTGCTCAAATCCACAGTTGGAGTCCAACGAAGAAAATATCTTTGCCATAATTGAATATTGACACTAGATGAATCGGGGTTGATAACTGACACATTCGGATCTTTCGATGATTGATATTGCATATTGAAAGAGAGAGATGCATTTTGGCCCTTTTTGCTCTTTCGAGATCTTCTTGGTGACTTTGATATCGTGTTAGAACTTGACGTCGTCAAAAATTCCCTCGTGCTTGCAGTGGCCTTCTCAGGGTGTAGATAATCTGTCCCGTAACTCACAGGTCGCCTTATTGAATCTTCAGTGAGGCTGCTTTCAATGTTATACAGCTGGTTATGGAACAATGTTTTGAATTTCGACGATGGTACCTTATTACCAATGAAATCCCACACAGATTCTAATGCTACTGTGTTAAATTTCTTCCTCTCAAACTCCGAATTAAATAGAAATGTCTCAAACAGGCACATGTAAACACTATCGATCAACAGTAGTAGGAATTGCTCTGTGAAACCAAATCGAGACGGAAACTGCGTCCACAACTGATGAATGCAATCTAAAAACAGAATAAATACCGGTGATTCGTCATCGTCTTTTTCATCTTTGTTGAACAGCCAACTTTTCCCGCCTTTTGTTGCTTCTTTGACAAGTGCCAGTCTCTGGCCAAACGGATGTCCTTTAGTTACCCATTCCTTTTGGATCAGCGACTCCAAGCCAATAACAGTGCGATAGTATGGATCAACCATTAGCTGTACCAATGAGACTAGCAGTGTTGTGTAATCTCGCCCAGTTGGATCATGTACTATGACTGAAGTATGTCCCATCAATATTGAATTAGCGATTTCTGAAGCTGTTGTCAGTGCTGTCTTCACATGTTCCAACCACCTAGCGACAAATATCAAGTTACAGTATACCGGGTGAGTCAATAAAAACAATCCCCATTTGAAAAAAAATACTGCTCCCTGAATATCAAAGCAATACTATTGAAAGCTGTCTTGTTTTATTGCCAATATGTTCAATTAGATTCAGTAATTTACCCGGCTTCAATCAGTCTCTCCTTCCCGCTGATATGGGAGACTTTTTGCAGAAAGACTTTTTCAAAACCTGCGAAAAACGAGTGAAAACGACGAGTAAAATTTCCTTTGTTTTCCTGCATAACTATAATGACACTTACATGTATTCATGTATTTTGTCCTCTTGGGGGAATGAAGGTGAAGGTGAAGTTGCGGTTTTTAGCGCCAAGCGCTAGGATCGCAGAAGTAAAATAGGCCTAATCGAGTCCGCGACCCCTTGTCATGACGCTGAAGTGATGGTACTGGTAACTGAATCCCCTAGAATGAGTTATTCATACCAGGGGGAAGACTTGTTCAGCCTCCCAAGAGGATAGCACGTGTTAAAGCGTGTTCAAGTCATTGCTGTAAGGTAAATATTAGCGAACCTTGCTTGCGATTTTAGCAAGTTTTTTAAGGTTTCTCGAAGGGACTTTCTCGAGAAAATCCGTTGTAAAATCTGAACGGAGCGACTGATTTCAGGCAGGAAGTTGAACATGTCCATTGTTAAATGGTATATTGGCCAATATCATTACCTTGATATCCAGGGAGCAGTAGCCTTTGAAACGGTATTATTATTATTATTATTATCAATTTATTTAAAGTAGGCCTACATATATATATATACATACAAGACATATATACATATAGATTAAATAGCTATAACTAAGAGCTAATTCAAGCCTACTATCTAAAAAAGTAAAATTTGTAAGAAAAAATTAAAAAATAAATAAAATTCCGAATGATTAAATACATATACATTTTACAGATTTTTACAATGCTTTTAATATTTACAATGTTTTCTTTCTTTTTTTTCGGTAAATACAGAGCAGAAAATTTAATATCAGCTCAAGAACCCAACCTGTGCCACGAAAGGTCTGCATATTCTACAATTACATTCCTCTCCCCTCCAGGTTTTGATAGAAAGAAAGGAAAGAAATGACAGTGAGAAATTAAACAGGCCACTGCAAGTTCAAGGATGTAGCACTACTTTTATAAACATAAAAAGTCAATTTCCAGCAAAAATGGTCCACGAGGCTCCCTTTTGTCTCGCTATACTGCCATAGATTATATATAAACATCTCGCACATAAAGCAGTCACTTCCCTTTGATGACAAGAATGAGGGCATGTTATGGAAGCAAGAAACATTTAACTGGTTCATAAGGAACTAAGTAATAGGGTGGTGGAAAATGTAAGAAACTCTTGTACGATGTTTGAGAAGTGCAAGAAACTTTTTAAAAGCTAAATCAAAGGATATTGTGGCAAAGATGCTGTTAAAGCATTACTATTGAGTAAAATTCACAGCAGTTTTAAAATATGAGCCAAACTGAAGTTATTTTCTAGATTATTTTCTATAGACCCAAAAAACGAGAAACGAATTGAGGAACTCTTAGTACTGAATAATATAAATTTTCGTATGAAATTAGAACAAAGACACACCCATACACAGTTTGCTTCCTTAGCTTGTTTGCATAAATTTCACTCCTTTCAATATACCCTTGCTGTTTTCATTAATTCATGAACACCTTTTAGCCCTGCTAATTTTAACAACCAAATGAAGAACTAACCTTGAGTTATCAATCTTGCTTAACCAATTGCTATCAGATGACCAGAATTCTTTACTAGAGCGACACAAGCAGGCATCAAACAATTGGTCATAACTTGTCTGAAGTTCACTCATGGATGGTAGAATCAAGGATGCATCAATTGTGATTGGGTCTTTATCAACTGGGGTAAAGCATGCTTCGCTGATAGCCTGGATAACCTTTGCAGAATGGCCACTACTGTCTTCCTCTTGATTCCTGCAATCAAAGACCAAACAGTTTTAAAAATCAGTCAACCAATTCATTACTTTCATCAGTCAATAGCCTTGGATTTTCGAACTGGATTTTCAGAAGCATGTAATGATACTGCTAAAGATTTTGTTTTTATCTACAGATTTAGGCAAATTTAAACAATTAAAAACGGAAAATGTAAACAGTTATGAGCACAGTTTCATTCGTTGAAGAACTTGACCAGCGTGCACGATTTTGTCTAGTCTCTCGACCAATGCACGAAAATGAATTCTGTTTTCACATGCTTGTAGGTTAATCATCTATCTAGAATAATGTTCTCTTTTATCTAAAACGATCAATGTTCAGGAACTCCACGAAACGGAGTTTTCAGCAGAAGCATCACTGATAGAACCCGTTGCAGATGCGGTTTCCACAGGGCGAGGGATTTCGTTGAGTCTGTCCACAGGGTTAGCTTTGAAAATCTCCAAAGCACACTTATTCCGTTCCTGGCGGCCCAGCCTGGCGTTTTTTGGCGAAAAGAAGGCTATTCGTGGAGCTTACATTTTTGCGGATTTGTTGGCACCTAAATGCAAGTGCTAGTAGGACGGGACAGAAGAAGATCTCAGTGACATACAAAATGCGTATGGATCGTTTGATCTCACCATCTCACCGCTTAGTTATAGTAGATGACGATTCTTCATCATAAATAAACAATAAACTTTGGAACAATCTCTGAGACCTTCAAAATAAGGAAACCTTTAAATTGCTTCATCTCTAGAAACCCATAAAAAGGTGAAAAATCTAGCGATGGAGATATTTTCCATCCCTCCCATGCGTTGTCTTTGTTGGCAAAGAAATCAGCAAAAATTATATGGATCCAAGTTAAAAGCAGTCTGTCTCCTATTGCTCTAAGCTTGGTTACTGTCTAGTTTCATTGGAGCTAAATTCATGCATCACTGAGTCTCTATGATCCTGATTTCTTTGGACAAAGCGAATTAGCACAAACTTCTGAAATATACAATAGACATGTTTATCAATTTTATTTTCATTCATCAAAGGGGACAGATTGCCTTTAAGGTTTAAGCCAGGGATTACCATTTAAACACCTCAAGAAGGGACAATGGTTGTTTTTCTGGATTTGTTCAAACAGGGAAACTTTTTTTGGGAAACCTTGTAATTTACATTACCTTGGTGCAGAGCTGCTGAGTAATGAGGCACCACTTTCCCTGCTATGCCAAACTAAGGTAGGAAACCTTCCATCCATGTATGATTCCGCAATTGATTTAACTGCCTCATCATCTAAACTTGCTGGTACTATGTTCAATTCTGGAAGAGTCTTGCAAACTACAAAGTCCTTATTCACTCTGCATATTCTCCAACTTTGCTGTGCCCTCAGTCGTGCTAGCTCAAGTTCCAAATCTTTCTCATGTCTAAATGTATGGAATGCCCTTCCCCTGGGGTTTGTTTTGGTTGCATTCTTCGTTTGCCTTGCATAATCAAAGGCAAATAGCTTTTGAACATTTACTGGAAATGCATAAACGAAAATGGTATTTACAACTGATGCTCTCTCTTTCTCCCTACATAATGAAAAATCAAATTGTATCACCCTGAGGTCTTTACATGCAACCTCAATGATATCGTATTTCTTTGAAGGGACTTTTCCTGGCCTAAGTTTCTTAGATACTTGTTTGACTGTTGATATAGCTGTTACATAGCTTATACTTGTCACTGGAATGTAGTCACATTCATTTCCAGATTCTTCATCCGCTAGAAGGTCATCAAGAGCTCGACAAGAAGACTGCATCATTTGGCTTACACTTGGACTGTGTTCTACCTTTGTTGTCATAAATGCAATCTTGAAATTGGTGACGTATAAACTTCCCATTACTCCTGATCCCCTTTTTGACATATTGTTGAATTTTAGTATTGTTTGTGCTTCTGCCAATATTGTTTCTCCATTCAGAAGTGGTGGTTTGCTTATAAATCTTTCTCTCCTGTCCAGGGATGCCACTGGGCGCTTTGCTGAAGCTGACAAACTTGTAGCTGACTTGCTTGCCATGTTTTACCTTTATCTAAAGAAAAACAAGTTATGCTCATATCGTCTAGAGTAAATTATTTGAAAAAGTAGGTATTTTAAGGCCTTCATTTACAATTCACAAATTGCATGTGTTTTGTTTTAAATTAATATGCACAAGTTCCCAACTCTCATGAAAAATTTTGCAATACGATTTCCATCTGTTTGCAACATTCGATTCATCGCAAATGTTCAAATGCAAACTATTGTTCCCAGATTAAAGGAAGCCAATTAGGAAACAACTTTGTGAAACAATGAGACAAAGGCAACATGTGCTATCAAAAAGAGCAAGGTTTCATTGGCTAAATAAACTATAAATTCCTGCCAACAGATTTGAAATGTGTCTTGAATTTGAATTTGCATTATTATTATTATTATTATCAATTTATTTAAAGTAGGCCTACATATATATATATACATACAAGACATATATACATATAGATACAATAGCTATAACTAAGAGCTAATTCAAGCCTACTATCTAAAAAAGTAAAATTTGTAAGAAAAAAGTAAAATAAATAAAATTCCGAATGATTAAATACAGATACATTTTACAGATTTTTACAATGCTTTTAATATTTGCAATGTTTTCTTACTTTTTTTTTCGGTAAATACAGCAGAAAATTTAATATCAGCTCAAGAACCCAACCTGTGCCACGAAAGGTCTGCATATTCTACAATTACATTCCTCTCCCCTCCAGGTTTTGATTTTCCTTTTGAAACTGGAGAGAGTATCTGACTGTTTTAGGTCATTGGGAAGTGCCTGCCATAATCTACACCCAAGGAACGATATTGTCTCTAAGCCATAGCACGTAGTGCGTGCTTGTGGCAAGGATAGGTTATGGCAGCCTCTTAACCCATAAGAAACTTGTTTTTCAGCGAAAATGTCCCTCATGAAGCTGGGATTAAGGCTCAATTTTGTCTTAAAGACTTCAGTCATTAGCAATTGTAAATTCCTTATGTGGAGTGGGACCGAATTGTCTCTCAGTAACATCGTATCAAAATCTGTTCTCATATCTTTGTAAGTTATTCGCAATGCCCGTTCGTGAATATGGTTGATTTTATTGTTCAATGTTCTGTCACAGAACATCCATACAAGAGGACAGTAGTTGAATTGGGACAAGATAAATGCCTTCATCATTCGTTTCAGCTGCTCAGTATCAAGGAAATGAGAAATTCTTGAAAGAGCATGTAGCTTTTGACCAGCCTTTTTACAAAGAGATTTTACTTGCTGTTTGAAGCTGAGCTTTTTGTCAAAAATCACACCCAGCAGCTGTTCTTCTGTGCTTTCATTTATCGTTACACTTCCGATATTTATGGAAACATTGTTACTCTTGTCTCCAAATACCATTAGGTGGCATTTGTCCTCATTCAGCTTCATGCAGTTGTTTGGAAACCATTTTGTAATTTTAAGGGCATCACTCTCTAATGTTTTGATGACACTTTCAATGTTGTTAGCACTGGCATAGATTGTCGTATCATCTGCATAGTTGCAGATTTGAGTGTCTTTCACAAACATGAAGAGATCATTTAGGTATATGTTAAACAGCAGAGGCCCCAAGACCGAACCTTGTGGCACTCCAATTACTGTTTCTCTCCACGTACTGAAAGACCCATTTATCTTCACCCTCTGCTTCCTTTCACTGAGATAGCTATGGATCAACCGCAATGCACTCACACTGAAACCATAAGCACTTAATTTTGCAATCAAGAGCTCATGATTTAAGCAATCAAAAGCCTTTGAGAGGTCCATGAGTAGTGCTGCTGCTATACCCCGTTTATCTAAGGTCATTTTACAAGCCTCTATTAGTCTTACAAGTGCATGCTGGGTTCCATAGCCCTCTCGAAATCCACACAAAAGAGGAGAAAGGAAGCTAAGGGCATGAGATTTTATTTGACTTTCTAAAACCCTCTCATAAATTTTGGAAACAGATGATAAAACCGTTATTGGTCTATAATTCTTCTTGATAAAAGCATCAAGACTTTTGAAAAGAGACGAGATCTCACCAGTTTTCAGTTCTTTTGGAAAATTGTTTCTTGACAAATCAGAATTAAAAATTTTCTGGATGAGGACGGCAAAAATGTCTGAATTTTGTTTAAGGATCTTGGCAGGGATGCTGTTTAATGGTGATACTTTCTTTGAATTTAGCTTTTCTATCTGAAGAAGTATTTCACTTACAGTCACCGGCTTGAATTCAAATTGGCTTAGCTCGCAACTTCCTTTAATCATCTTGATGCTAGGATGATTTTCATATTTCTTGATAGCTTTTTCAATGGGATCATTTATTCCATTTGTTGGTGATAACACTGCCTGATCCTCAGAAATTCCTAGACTTTCTGTTATATTTGCGAAGTAATTACTAAAAATTTCCGCAATCTCTGAGTCTGCAGTTATCATTTTGCCATCTTCAATTAGAGTAACAGATGAATTTATTTGTACCTCATTTGAAAACACCGGTTTTACAGTTTTCCAAAATTTACGGTTATCTGTGAGGTCTCCTAGGTGAAAATTTCTATAGTAATCTGATTTCGTCTTGCGCAGAAGTTTGACACAAAGATTTCTTTGCGTTTTAAATGCTTTTAAATTTTCCTCAGTTCTGTTCTTTATGTACCTGTTGCGCAGTCTCTTGCGATGCATCATCATGCATGCATAATGAATTTAGAATTCAGGCATTGTTTTGTACACATTTTGTGAATGAAGTGGAAACGGGCCCTTCTTCATTACGAGATCAGCCAGCTCACTCGAGGGCTAGCACATCCAGCGAGGTCAATTGGTCTAAGCTTCTGTTCATTTGAAGAATCTGGGGGGGTGTGCTTGTGCACGATTAAGAAAGTGACACTACATGACATCACTGGGCTGACTGACCAATGTGGCCATACAAGAAATTTTAAATCCCTATAGCTAGTCCAGGGATCCCACTCAACCAGGCTATCCTACATCTCATATGAATAGACTCTTGTTGGGTCCTTAGATGATCCCATATCACATATCTAGGTTTTTAAGAACGCACAATTTTTCACAAGAAACCATTTATAAGAAACTCGGACTCTCAGATCGTCAAAAAATTAACAAACTCGTGCCTGTTTTCCTTTACACTCATACATTCATTTCCTGTATTATATCATTATGGGAAAGGCTTCAAAGCACCTTGCTTTGAAATGTTCAGGAAGGCACAGATCTGATAATTATAAGAAACTTTCAGTACTGGCCAAAAATTCTTAGTTCTTATAAAAATAGGTGTAATATGCCCCTAAATATTAACAAGATCAAGAAGAACAGCCAGTCTGCATCCTTTGTGTAGTGACCGGGCCCGGGGAAGATCTTCCCTGCGCCACTTTGATTGCTTCCAGCCACACCTGCACCATAACTCTGTAACCTAGTTTGCTTAGTTCGTGCACAAACTATTGGTGCATTTGTGTCAAATGAGATGTCATGTGAGATTTACGATAACGCAAAATTACTTATGCAGAACCCAACAGAACGTTTCAATTGTTGCCATTCGCGGGCATCTAATTTGAGACAAGCAGTCACGAAGATGACCTCTGTGCAGAATGATATGCAGGAAGATGGTTTGGTTCATTGTGATCTCGTGCCTTTCCCCTGTCAATGGCGCCATTGTTTTGCTGGGATTCTGCAACTTTCTGTAGCTGTGTAGGAGGGGGATCCTTCTACCTTCGGTGATGCTGCGAATGCTAGCCTCTGTGCAGGCCGCCGGTTACATCATCCTCTAAAGTTGACTTATTTGCATAATGAGTACTATCAATAAGGCTAATGATTCGTTCGTTCTAGAAAACGATTGTTTTGACATAATTGAGCTGCTAATGAAGTCAAGAACGTGCCAATTCTGGGTAAATTTGTTGTTGCGTCAGGGTAAACATCTTGGTGATTTATCCATCTTAAGGTGTCAAATCTGTCTAACATGAAATAAGCCGACGTCAAATGTTCCTATAGGATCGCGGGAAACTTCTGTCTTGTATGCGCTTTATGTGCGCTTTCTTTATTCCAGTGCCAATTAGCAGAGATAAAACGTTAATCAATTGCTTTAACGAGCGTGACGGACTTTCTTTCTTTCTTTCTTTCTTACTTCTTTCTTTCTGACTGACCTGGAGCCCCCTCTTAGATTACAAAGTTGGACTTTGTAATCAAAAAGGGCCACCTTTGGCAGTTCGTTTATACAATTTGATAGTACCCCCAACGTTGTCATTCAGATGCGCCAGTATTTACTTCACAACATGCTTCCCCACACCAAAATCAAAGAATAAGAATGCAATCTGGAAGGGGCAAAGATTTTATCAGACTTTGTTTATCCAATTCTTTATATCTTTAATTCATAACAGGTATTCGATGAGTTAGGATGCACACATCTTCCCATCTTCCCTTGCATATACAAAGTTAAAGGGTTGCATTGCAGGGGCCTACCCACCATCTAAGATGATCTAAGATTATCTAGGCCCAAAAACTTCTCGTATCTTACTCTCGTCCAAAAAAGGCTCAATTCAGGCATGTTGCAATCACTGCAAATGCTGATTGAATATGTTTATGAATATGCAAAATAAACAACAGAGGGCACTTACATTATAACAGTGACAGGTTCTTTCTGCTTTCATCTCTTTATTGTGCTCAAGTTTCTCGCAGCTTCCTCCTCCCATCCCATTTCACCGTCATGTTTAGTGTCAGTTTCACCCACATTAGTTCCCATTCCTATTTGTTGTTTCAGTAAGTTTCAGCATTCCAGGATTGTTGTTGTTGCTCTAGCAAAACCCAAATATTGATTGGCTGACATTCCAACAAGTCGGGCGGCAAATCATGGCAAATAAAATTGCATGGAAGCAACAATAAACACCAAAATGAACGAACGGCGTTCATCCTTCCTGCCCGCAGGCTAGTCAGATGTCAGATGAAGATCAAAATCAAGACCATATACGGCCTTTAAACCATCCAGCCATGTGGGCTATGTTAGTGCTTATGAATAGACTAGCCCAAATCTCTTCCGCGTATTTTCGTTGGTCAATTGGCTATCCTTATACAAACTAATCGAAATCGATACGTCAAACATCAACCAGCAACGTATCCGAAGTCTACGAAACCTAAATACCAGTTGGGTTAATTTTCTCAGGGGACAATTTTTCAGGCATGAGACGGGTAAGTCCATGTTACGAAAAACGATATATGATTCGCTCATTCCGTTCACGTTTAATACGCCTTGATCTGACGTTCAGCAATCTTACTGTTCCCGTACGCCTTCCTTATGAGACATCACAATTGCACTTCTTCAGTTGCCCCTTCCGTGATTTGAGGATTACATCACTGGAATTGTGCCAGGTCAAAGAGGTCTCTGATTTTGAGAACTGGCAGCACTTCTGCTACCAAGAGATACCTAAAATACCTCAACAGTTCTTTCTATTGTGTCAATTCTTATTGCTGCAGCTGCAGAAAGTTTCGGTCTTCCTTTTAGTTTGATCAGATCTTGTTCGGGATACGAATCATCAAATTTCCAAGCAACGGTTATCCCCCAGAAAGGAAACCTGTGATCATGCGCAGAAAGCATGTTTGGTTTGTGAAAAGAATGTGGGCGGAGAATCGAACCACAATCCAAACCTAAAGATCTAAAGATCTAAATGGGACTCCATGCTAGACTCCATAACACAGGGTGTCCCAAAAATATGTGCGCCATTTAAGTGGCTACTGTGAAGGAGCCATGAATCCAGTTTCCTCGTTCTCGGATTTGTGAATAAAAGAGACTTCAACTTACTTAGAATTTGAAGATGCCAAGCTTAACTAAATCTAACAACATAGTTGCTGTTTTATGGAGCAAGAGATTAAAAATCACTGGTTTGGTTGCCTCAAAACAAGAAGATTTGATCTCCGTACCTGATAACCAAATGGACTTTAACTTTACCTTTTTACCAGGAAATCAAGAATAGTGTATGTACCAAGAAGCTTTTAGAAAGCTACACCCAGGGTACCAGACTCTAGACTCCATACCCAGGGTATTGGAAAGCAATATTGTTGGTAAATGGATTTCATGACTTTTGAGAAGCAAAATGACAGAGGGACGCATGGCCTGCAGCGCCTTGTGCTAAACATAACCATTTCTAGCAACCCTAGATAATAGATATGTTTCTCTTCTTCGTTATCACAAAATCTAATTTATCACTACTTGTTTGACTCGTAGAAATTCGAAAACCGGGGTAGGTAATTTTTCATTCAGTCTCTTGGATTTCGACATAAATGGAGAATATTATATCCTCCAGTTTTGAAGCAACCAGTAATTTCGACTTTCTTGCTCGATAAAACAGCAACTACGTTGTCAGATTTATTTAAGCTTGGCATCAAATTGTAAGTAAGTGGAAGTCTTTTCAATTCAAAGATCTGAAAAACGGCAAAATATAATTAATCGCTCCTTCACAGTAGCCATTCAAACGGCGCACATGTTTTTGGGACACCCTGCACATCCACAACATGAAGTACTAGAAAGGTAGACTCACGAAATAGTCCCAGGTATCGCAACAACAACAACAATCTTAGCAACATCAACAAAATTTTTTTGCTCAAACTGGGACTTACGGACTTCCACATCAAAAAGTGGGACGAAAAGAAACAAAGGGGGCATCGATTTGTCTATTCACGTCGAAACGAGGTCAGTTCGCAGTCATGGCAACTTTTCGGTTGGAATTTTTGTTCAGCTGTGGTGAGAGCACAGGAGCTAAGTGGCCTTCAAAATGAGGAAATTTTGATTGAAGCTGAAAGGTTTGTTGATTGGATTGAGGAAACATTCATCTGTTCATTCGTCTTCTGTTCATTGCTAACGTCACTCAAAACTTGAATTTTTGAGGCGATTTATTTGAGGCGTTAAAAAAATAAACAACGATATCCGACGAAAATAACTCCAATACCACCCCGGGTAATGTCTGTGCAGTACAGTGGAGGCTGTTCAGTACAGTGGAGGCTGTTCAGTACAGTGGAGGGCTCACATCAGTACTGTGGCGGGCTAGCATCAGTACAGTGGAGGTTGCCAAGTACAGTGGAGGGCTCATATCAGTACAGTGGAGGGCTAGCATTGAGTACAGTGGAGGCTGTTGAGTACGGTGGAGGGCTTACATCAGTACAGTGGAGGGCTAGCATGATGAGTGTGGGGGGCTAGCATTAGTACAGTGGAGGCTGTTGAGTACAGTGGAGGGCTAACATGAGTACGGTGGAGGGCTAGCATGATTAGTGTGGGGGTACAACATTGAGTACAGTGGAGGCTATTCAGTACAGTGGGGGGCTTACATGAGTACAGTGGAGGCTCTGCAGTACGGTGGAGGGCTTACATGAGTACAGTGGAGGGCTAGCATGATGAGTGTGGGGGGCTAGCATCAGTACAGTGGAGGCTTTTGAGTACGGTGGAGGGCTAACATGAGTACAGTGGAGGGCTAGCATGATTAGTGTGGGGGTACAACATTTAGTACAGTGGAGGCTATTCAGTACAGTGGGGGGCTTACATGAGTACAGTGGAGGCTCTGCAGTACGGTGGAGGGCTAATATGAGTACAGTGGAGGGCTAGCATGATGAGTGTGGGGGGCTAGCATCAGTACAGTGGCGGCTGTTGAGTACGGTGGAGGGCTTACATGAGTACAGTGGAGGGCTAGCGTGATTAGTGTGGGGGTACAACACTGAGTACAGTGGAGGCTATCCAGTACAGTGGGGGGCTTACATGAGTACAGTGGAGGCTGTGCAGTACGGTGGGGGCTAAGTTTATATGTTGTTATGATGCTTTTTGACCACTATTATGATTGATCACGACTGAAGTTCTTCCACTTGGATTCCACTAATAATGTGAAGTTGGAGCTTGGTTAGATAGATGGATGAACAATTTAAATCGTTTTTATTGAAAGTACCCTCGAAGAAAACAAGTAGCCCGGCCAGTTCCTTTGACAAGTATCTTGAAACGTTTAAAGTTTCTATCGATCGAGCCTGTGAAACAAATTTTCTTGATGCAAATGACGATAGCTTTTTAGAATTTGGAAAAACTAGTGAAAATGAAGATGCCAGACGCCGACGCTGTTTATTTCCTTTCAACTATTCTGGTTTCCACGAACTAGAATTCGATCTTGAAGATGTTGACGAGTTGACAGGAGATGATTTTGCTACCATCATAGGGGACCTTGATGAATCAGTCCTCAGTCAGGATGAGAATGAGTCATCATTTGAAGAGGCTGGATTATCAGATGAGCAAACATTAGGCAAATGGTATCATATGACGCAAGGGCAATCACAACGTTTACGCATTAAAAATTGCAACTCTCATTGCTAAACCTCTTAAGAGTAACACCTGTTCGGCAGCGCACAATAACGACCATTCCGCTACAAACCAACAAGATTTGAATAGAGTGACAGATTAGCTTCTCTCGTCATTCTTGAAATAAAAAGTCTTATCATCAGAACATCGAAGGTAAATTCAGCATTTTACTGTCTTATATCCATTTTGCGCCCGAAATCGCAAATCGCTTGAAATAACTCGCAAATAATGAAGCTTTTATACACAAGAAAGTAACTTTATTACATAAGTGAGACACCGTTATCGTTATGTTTTCGTCAACGCCAACAACAGGTATTTTGTTATTCGCAAAGCGTCAGAAAATTAAGATACTCCAGTGCTGAAAAAATATTCAAGAAACTATTAAAGGGAATATATATAGCCATCTTGACATAGCTATATCGACAAGCTGCTATAGATCGGCGGAAAAATGCCCACAAACCCATTGTTTTCTTCGCCACACAAGGCAACGGCAGGCGTCAAAGTTGCTGAATACATTATACAATAGATTATATTTTTAACTTGGCCCGCACCAGCTTTTAACTATGTCGATTCCCTATAATTCTAGTCAATGAAATCCTTTGCATAGTTTCACTTTATTTTCACTTCTTTCCTGTATCTTATTAATCAGGAGGTACTTGAGTAATGTCTTAATATTGGAATGCAACGAAGCTGCTTTGAAATTTCCATGAGGCACAAGAAATCAACATGAAGATTGTTATGGAGCTCGTAAGATTTCATTTCATTTTCATTTTAAATTTTTTATACACGGTGGCCCCATCAGCCAAGAATGGCTGCTTTTCAGGGGCCGTGGTCAACTCATTAGAAACTCAGAGTACTCAAAATCTGACCATTTTAGAAACCTTTCAGTACTGATTCAAATTCTTAAAAAAATAACTATATTGTATTCGAACTTTGCACGCATTCACGATACTTTTATTGCCCGTAAATAAACAGGGCTCGCTGGCCCTTTACATACTTCAAAAGGCGTAAGATAATTAATGATACACCATAGATTAAAAACATTTTCAACAAAAATTACTTTAAATCTGTCTTTTGTCCTAAACTCAAACGTCTCATTGATTCTTCCAGAAGATTCCTCAAATTGAATCCGCCTTCACAACCATTGGTATGTTTTCAAAATATGTACTGATGCTAGACCCCACACTCATCATGCTACTGCTGCAACGAAGCAGTACTGATGCAAGCCCTCCACTGTACTGCAGAGCCTCCACTGTACTCATGTAAGCCCTCCACCGTACTCAACAGCCTCCACTGTACTGATGCTAGCCCCCCACACTCATCATGCTAGCCCTCCACTGTACTGATGTAAGCCCTCCACCGTACTGCAGAGCCTCCACTGTACTCATGTAAGCCCCCCACTGCACTGAATAGCCTCCACTGTACTCAATGTTGTACCCCCACACTAATCATGCTTGCCCTCCACTGTACTCATGTAAGCCCTCCACCGTACTCAACAGCCGCCACTGTACTGATGCTAGCCCCCCACACTCATCATGCTAGCCCTCCACAGTACTCATATTAGCCCTCCACCGTACTGCAGAGCCTCCACTGTACTCATGTAAGCCCCCCACTGTACTGAATAGCCTCCACTGTACTCAATGTTGTACCCCCACACTAATCACGCTAGCCCTCCACTGTACTCATGTTAGCCCTCCACCGTACTCAACAGCCTCCACTGTACTGATGCTAGCCCCCCACACTCATCATGCTAGCCCTCCACTGTACTCATGCAAGCCCTCCACCGTACTGCAGAGCCTCCACTGTACTCATGTAAGCCCTCCACTGTACTGAATAGCCTCCACTGTACTCAATGTTGTACCCCCACACTAATCATGCTAGCCCTCCACCGTACTCATGTTAGCCCTCCACTGTACTCAACAGCCTCCACTGTACTGATGCTAGCCCCCCACACTCATCATGCTAGCCCTCCACTGTACTCATGCAAGCCCTCCACCATACTGCAGAGCCTCCACTGTACTCATGTAAGCGCTCCACTGTACTGAATAGCCTCCACTGTACTCAATGTTGTACCCCCACACTAATCATGCTAGCCCTCCACCGTACTCATGTTAGCCCTCCACTGTACTCAACAGCCTCCACTGTACTGATGCTAGCCCCCCACACTCATCATGCTAGCCCTCCACTGTACTCATATTAGCCCTCCACCGTACTGCAGAGCCTCCACTGTACTCATGTAAGCCCCCCACTGTACTGAATAGCCTCCACTGTACTCAATGTTGTGCCCCCACACTAATCATGCTAGCCCTCCACCGTACTCATGTTAGCCCTCCACTGTACTCAACAGCCTCCACTGTACTGATGCTAGCCCCCCACACTCATCATGCTAGCCCTCCACTGTACTCATGTTAGCCCTCCACCGTACTCAACAGCCTCCACTGTACTCAATGCTAGCCCTCCACTGTACTGATGTGAGCCCTCCACTGTACTTGGCAACCTCCACTGTACTGATGCTAGCCTGCCACAGTACTGATGTGAGCCCTCCACTGTACTCAACAACCTCCACTGTACTGAACACCCTCCACTGTACTGCACAGACATTACCCGGGGTGAATACGTGTCCAGTGAGAAAATCACCCAGAAAAGAGCCACATAATATTTGAGAACGAAAATTGATCTAAATGCAACTATTCTAATTCTTTTACTTCAGTTTATGAAAAGATCATGAAAAAATTTATCAACGAACAATAATATAAACAAAGCTACAAAGTGCATCTACTTTTGACTGAACTGAATTCTATAGAATTAGTCATACAGTCATCTACTTTTTGAGTGCAAATACCAAAAGCACTAAAGTTTTTTCAGTCGTTAAATACAATAATAATAATATTTTTTTTGATATTTTAAGTGGCTATCATGCAGCAAAACGCGTTACGCTCAAAAATTACTTATCAACTACAACTACTCCAAGCTGGTAGAAATGTATTGGAAAATTCCAGCTCAAAATCTATCTGGTGAGTCAACAAAGTGGCGCACTACCGATGAAATTACCGATAAAACTACCCATGAAATTACCGATGAAAAGGTCAGGAAATGGCCAAAGATGTTTCTAGCCTCTCAGCCGAGTCAAAGCAGGCATCCTCTTTGTATCGTTTTTAGAAGACTATTTAAAACAGGGGTTTCTGTCTTTTATCATAAATGTTTGGATACCATTGTGCATTTGTTTTGAATATTGTAAATAGGGTATTATAGTTTAATTTGATTGATAACTTTTAATTTGAATTTTTTCTTAGATTGTAATTATTGTTTTATCAGAGGGCCCCTTGAAAAGCAGCTTCTGATGAAGGGCAACCCTCCTTAAAAGAATTAAATATGAAATATATACAGACTTTCCGTCAAAATAGATTTCAATTGCAACTTAGGCAATTGTCCTTTAGATTTTCCGTCAAAAATAGATTTCAATTACAACTGTGGCAATTTTCCTTTAGATTTTCCGTCTATAATAGATTTCAATTACAACTGAGGCAATTGTCCTTTAGATTTTCCGTCTATAATAGATTTCAATTACAACTGAGGCAATTGTCTTTCAATTACAACTGAGGTAATTGTCCTTTAGATTTTCCGTCTATAATAGATTTCAATTACAACTGAGGTAACTGTCCTTTAGATTTTCCATCTATAATAGATTTCAATTACAACTGAGGCAATTGTCCTTTAGATTTTCCATCTATAATAGATTTCAATTACAACTGAGGCAATTGTCCTTTAGATTTTCCATCTATAATAGATTTCAATTACAACTGAGGTAATTGTCCTTTAGATTTTCCGTCTACAATAGATTTCAATTACAACTGAGGCAATTGTCCTTTAGATTTTCCATCTATAATAGATTTCAATTACAACTGAGGTAATTGTCCTTCAGATTTTCCATCTATAATAGATTTCAATTACAACTGAGGTAATTGTCCTTTAGATTTTCCATCTATAATAGATTTTAATTACAACTGAGGTAATTGTCCTTTAGATTTTCCGTCTATTAGCTGGCTATCATAAACTAGGTTATCACAATAAAACCGTAATCGATACTTTCTAGGAATCACCTAAAAATCTGCATGAAAGATAGGTTTTCAAGGAAATTTCGTAAGATGCGCGAAACAAGCCCGTGTGAAATGGCGCAAAGAGTGTTCTAAATTGTCTCGTTGTTGTGTCTGTTTGAAAAAACGGTATCCTGGGTCTGGCACAACTCTATGCTTTGAGGAAACACATCCTTCCTGTCAGTAAGCTTTTTAATTAAATCAATAATGCATCTTTTAGAGATCTTAAAGCATTCATAAGTGAAAGATCTCAAGTGTGAAAATCAGTCATACTGACTGACGGGGCTACCGTGCATAAATGATTTAAAAAATGAAATGAAAAATAGACTAGTACGTCAAGCGTAAAACGATGATTTTGAGTGCAACCACACAGACCAACATTTTATGTCCGTTTGGTGTGTGGAACATGCCAATAAAATACATCAGGTTTTTGCCTTGAGATCACTCTCTCAACTCCTACACAACGTATAAATGTACTTCTCTGCTCCTTACACTCCCATACATATTTGCAGCTCTCAGAGTGTAGCTTCCTTGATCTGTCAACTGAACATTGGAAATTTCCAAAGTTTCTCTGCAAACTTCATCATCAAGTTTTGCTCTTTTGTATTTCTTTCTCACAGTTTCTCTAACTTCTTGTCCATTTCTTATCCAGCAAGAGCCTTGCAAAACGAATCTGGAGTGCGGCAACAAGCAAGTAAATGCAGCATCGGATCCTTCAAGCGCATAGATGTCTTCAGGCTGCTCGATAAATTCTGGTTTTTTTGCATATGGAAGTGCTACGAAGGAAAATGATAAGCTCTTTTAATATTCTCTAATTTTATCTATGCAATATAAGCCAAGCGCTTTTGAGTCTGAAGACAGGATACTTCAAATAATTAAAAAATACAATAGCTTCCCACTTTGTATTGTTACACTTTGTAGCGCTTTATACTTAGGTTGTTTATCATTTAAAAAGGTTGTACAGTAAATCCCCGCATATAAGAACCTACTTTTTTGACAGCCAGGCTGAAACAGGGTCTTATTTTAAAGGTACTAAGACTAATTTCAAGGTATAAAGGTTCTTACTTGAAGGGTGCATTGCGTATGCCGTTTTTTATCTTCACCAAAGATTTTCAGCCCTGTTATTTGTTTTTGCGAAGTTACTTTGCACCTAATAACTAATTCCGAGTTTACAAACAGCAGGAGAAGAGATTCAAAACTCAACAGCCAACTGGGACAAAAATGAACTCAATAACGACAATCCGAAATCAGCTTTGCTACCCCTGCAATAAGAACATATTTTTCATCAAACTGAAATAGGTTCTTAATCACAAGGTGCATCATTTAGGAAAAACAGCCTCTAGGTTCATATTTTTGCAGGTTCTTATATGCGGGGATTTTTACTGTACTGGGTGAGCAAAAAAGAATTAACGCGTTTGGCGAGCTGTGGAATAAAAATTGCGTCCCCGACATTCAAAACTAAAATGTTAATCTATCAGTCAAAGGCAAAGTTAGCTGTGAACAATTTGTTCGACAAAATCATCCATTTTTTAGAACCAGAAATTAGAAAAATGCTTGTAAGTGGTTTATCACCATGATGCATTGCATTCTTTCATCGAATCCCGATAGAATTTTTAAAGAATCGTGATTGGAACGCAGTGCATCTTGGTAAAAAGTTCCTTGCCGCCATCTTTAGCGTAATCGTCCATACCATTCCCAAATTTTGCAAGGAACATATTTCAAAGAAAATCGCCAATAATTCTAATACAGTTTTATCAAATTTGGTGAAATAAATAGCAACATCTAAGATGCACGTTCCACAATAAAATGACATAGACGCACGGCCCACTGTAAATCAGTCCTTTGACTGACGTGGCCGCCGTGCCTAAAGATATTAAAATCAATCAAATCAATCAATCAATCAAAATCATAGAATACGTTGAAATTGATGGACGACTCATGTTCGTATATTGTGGCAAAATGCAGATATTTCTTTCAGCTTATCCAGTACATGCCACCCTTTTCTAGTAGAAAAACGGTTCCAAATAAACTTGTCAACTAACTACCTTTCACGGTCAAGTTACACGATCTTGTGACTTCCCCAGTAGGATTCTTCAAAACACAAGAATACGTGCCAGCATCATCAAGGGTTAACATTCGGACAACCAATCGTCGACTTCCATCAAGGCATTTGATTCTTGGGTTATTTTCGCTCATCGTTTGTCCATTATGTTTCCACGTGATTTCGGGTGATGGCGAACCAGTAACAACGATTCGTAACTCCAAATCACCGTCAACGAATTTTTCTGCACTGGGTTGGAAGCACGAGACAAAGCCTGGCCGGGTCGTCGCGGCTGAAATGAAACAGTAAATTTATAAAAAACCGTTTTTATAAATCTAAATTGCTTCAACTAGATATAGCTATATACGTCCCGAAGGGGGAGGGGTCGGGGGAGGGGTATCTAATTGTTCAAATTATGCCATCTAAATGGGTTACTTCTTAGCCCAAAATTCCTTACGTATGGGTCTATGTTTTGTACGAAATCCCCAGACATGGGTTGTATTATCTAGAGAGAGCTGACTTAACTGACTTGTAAGAAACTACAGGTTGAAATTTTTGGATAGACCGTTGGAGAAAACAGCTTTGATTGTAAACTTTCACACAGCAACCCATTTCTCTGGGGAAAACTAAGCCTTGACTGTTGTTGTTAAATTAGTACCGGATGAGTAAGAAAGATTTATCCAAGATTGAAAATTGTACAGAAAATGCTTTGCAACCAATTTATAAAATCTTAATTCCATCATCATATTGAGGCTTTAACTTAATTTTCGAGATTGTTCTCTTTATGCTACCGGGTGGGCCAACAAAAACTATGCACGTTTGGCATTTTGAAGATTTATTAGTTAATCGTTAGCAGAAAGCCTGAATTAGATACTGGGATTTTTTGCAAATTTTTTCATTTTCAGCGTTTAGAGCTAGAAGCGCGTTTCCTACAATTTTAGTTTTCGAAAACACTGAAAACAATAAAAAAACATCGATCAAGTGTTCTAAATAATTGACATTAGTGGACAAAGACAGAACTTGTTCATGGTGAGTTGCGATTTAGAAATCGACCAATTGTAATCTGCTGTACGAGAGTTCGTACTAAACCCCTAAATCCCCCTAAAAAAAGTTTTCTCTTTGTTCATTCATGTTGAATCTTTTAAAATTTGATCGACGTTTTTTAATCGCTTTCAATGTTCTCGAAAATGAACATTTTAAGAAACTCGCTTCAAGCTCTAAAAACTGAAAGCGGAAAAATTTGCAAAAAGTCCTAGAATCTAATTCAGGCATTTTGCTAAAGAGTAAGTCATAAATCTTCAAATTGCCCACCCAGATAAATCTTCAAATCGGTCCAGTGTACGAGTTATTGTGGCCTGCCAAATGTGCATAGTTTATTTTGGCGCACCCGGTAGGTTCATTAATTTCCTTCTGAAATCAGGATTTAGACAAAATTCCTAATCCTCAATTTGTGAAAAGACAGCCAAAAATGAACTGTTCACTGTGAAGAAAATTTTGAATTTTTGATGCTCAGCATTGATGCGAGAGCATAATCACGTTTGGACAGTTTCCATATCATGAGAAGGCAAGGATTGAGCTAAAAACGTTATTTACCGTTTTGATGGTTGAAAAGTGGATCAGATTGAGCTATGTATTTATAATTAATCAGTTCACAAATGCACGTAAACAATGGCTAAATGCTCAAAATTAAGCTAAACCGTTAGCTAGACAACAGAGTTGTAATTTTTCGCATTGATGTTGCAGTTTTTGTTTTACCAACTTTCAAACAGTGGATGTATCTTTCTGATTCACCCAGCATGGTGAAGGTGAAGTTTATAGCGCCAAGCGCTGGGATCGCAGAAGTAGCTAAGCGCTAAATGAGTCAGCGACCCCTTCAGTACCTTTTTTAAGGGATCAGGACTCGGGGAGCAATCGATTGTTTCCTTGATTTAAAGGTACAATAGGCCTATTGTTTCAAAAGGTAAAACAATGGATCTAAAGAAGGGGCTGGGGGGGCAATTGCCCACCCAGATAGTATGTTAAAAAAGGCCCTGGACCCCTTGTCACGACGCTCAAATGGTGGGACTCGACCAAGGATGGAACACTGTCCACCTGACTGTTCTTGTTGGGGAGATGAAGTGCTGATACTATTGTTTGTGTTTCAGTTTTGTTGTGAGCGAATCAACGTTGGGGCGCACGTGCTTTGTCTAGCGCATCGCTGCTTTAGTTTCTTCTCTTGTTCTCAACGGTCAAGCTAATTTGCATATTATGTCATTGAAATAAATCGTCACTGCGCATGCGACCTGGAGCCCTTCTTGGGGGATTCCTGTGTCCCCAACAAATTCTGGCTGCAATGTCAGAGGATTGCACAACTACTGCGCCAGAATCCCTTCTAGGTATAGGTCTGTTAACACCGCGCATGCGACAGCTACTACTATTGGACGATGAGGAACAAATGCTCTGATTGTAAAACGAGGACACATTGTGCGAAGCAAACAAAATAACAAGGAATTTTACGTGTAAGGTTCCAGTCAATTGAGAGGAGACAACACAAATCAAGATTGCAGCTTGGAAACAGGTTGTCAGAACGTGCTCCTTCAAGTTAGTCGTAAACAGCAGGTAGTCAGTGATTACAGTACTGAGAAGTTCACAACAAAAGAAAAGGTAAGTACATATATCAATGAAATTTTGCAACAACATTGTAAAGGGCGTATAACTGCCCATCTCAGGGCTGTACCCCTCCATATAAGTTCTCCTTCCTTACTTCCTTCTGCTTCGCACAATCAATCCTATGTTTATGCCCAATACGTTAGATGCAAAAGCTGAGGGAAGAGATCCTTTTTTGCACCACTCTTCTACAAATTTTTCAACCTCGTGCATGTTCAAAAGTGCTCGTTGAATTCTATCACGTTCCTTTCGTACAGTGGTGTTCCAAGATCTGCTTCCTATTGATATTGTATGCGTTTGACTATCAATAACGTCTATGTCCAATAAATTAGGTGCGAAAACTTTAAGAAGAGGTCTACATGTAGTCAAGAAACCCAATGTGCCCTCCCGGTTGCATGACAAATACATAAGAAGAGGTCTATAGGTTTGCACAGTTCTCGCCGTATGCTTGTTTGTCCAATATATCATGTGCCCAAGCTAAGAGAAGAGAACCATATTTGCGCTATCAGCATTATGTCAATTGTAGGTGGTAATTAAAATAATGGATCTTCGAGATTCATCTCAGGCCTCATTAAAAGTACTCTGTACCTGCGAGCAAATGGCTGGGAAATTTGTCCAGCAATAAAGCGCTTTGAGTACAATAAAGGTCCAGCAACTAATGTGTAATAATATTATGTAACAGCGAGCGGCACTCGCGAACTGCCTAGGGCAAAAATAAGCTGGCATCACAGACAATTTATCCGATATTGTATGTTTGACTGTCCAAAAATATTTGAAAATATTAGCTGCTGAGTTAAGAAAAGACATCCGTTTTCGCTTTAGGATCATCGATGTGTTGATGCTTGAATTCAGCGTAATGCATCAATTAAAGGATGTTCCAAATTCTGGCGAATACTAAAATAAATATGCATTGCAGAAAAATCTGCCCCATACTGAATGCTTTGGTTTGAATGTCATGACTGAGGAATGAAATCAAAGTGGTGGCTCATATTCTGACACAGGGCAAAGTTAATAGGCATCACAGGCAGATTATATGATATGTGATACCTCTGACTGGCTTTGAAGTGCATTCTCCACACATTTAAAGCGAACGCTATGGGATCTCGTTATTGTTTCATGGCAAAACGACTGTGGAATAAATCTGAAGTGGTGTCCCAAACTCTGACACAGGGCCAACTTAACAGGCGTCACAGGGATGTGATATTTTGGACTGGACTGTCTATGAAGTGTATGCTGCATATATTTGAAGCCAAGCCAATGCCATGGGACCCCGTTTTACTCCGCGATTGTCATGATCGAGGTATGAATTTAAGTATGAATTTTAAGTGTTGTTTTAAAGACTGGCACTGGGCCAAATTAACAGGCATTACAGGAAAACTGTGTGGTTATTGATACTATGGTTGCCTCTTAAAGTGTAGGTACCATACATTTGAAGCCACGCTATGGGATCTTGTTTTGTCCCATGCCAAATATGATTTTTTTTTGGATGCATCCCAGCATCATATTTGCCATTGGACAAAACGAGATCTAGTTTGCAATGAAGGTTAATTTGGCCACGTGCCAAGCTGTGTTTAAAGGCAAACATAAGTTTTCGTTTTGTTCTACGGCAATCATGATTTTCGGATAAATTTCAAATGGTGTCGCATACTCTGGCACAGGGCCAAATTAACAGGCATCACAGGCAAATCATGTGATATCTTACACTTTTTACTGCCTCCAAAAGTGTAGGTTCCATATATTTGAAGGCAAAAAGTTTTCATTTTGTTCCACGGCAATCACGATTTTGGGATGAATTTCAAATGGTGTCGCATAATCTGGCACAGGGCCAAATTAACAGGCATCACAGGCAAATCATGCGATATCTTACACTTTTTACTGCCTCCACAAGTGTAGGCTCCATATATTTGAAGGCAAACCTAAGTTTTCGTTTTGTTCCACGGCAATCATGATTTTGGGATGAATTTCAAATGGTGTCGCATACTCTGGCACAGGGCCAAATTAACAGGCATCACAGGCAAATCATGTGATATTTGATGCCTTTTACTGCCTCCAAAGTGTAGGCTCCATATATTTGAAGGCAAACCTAAGTTTTCATTTTGTTCCACGGCAATCACGATTTTTGGATGAATTTCAAATTGTGTCGCATAATCTGGCACAGGGCCAAATTAACAGGCATCACAGGCAAATCATGCGATATCTTACACTGAAAGTGTAGGCTCCATATTTTCAAGGCAAATAAGGTGTTTTGCTCCACGACAATCATGATTTTCGAATGAATTTCATATGGTGTCGCATACTCTGGCACAGGGCCAAATTAACAGGCATCACAGGCAAATCATTTGATATTTGATACTTTTTACTGCCTCCAAAAGTGTAGGCTCCATATATTTCAAGGCAAACCTAAGTTTTCGTTTTGTTCCACGGCAATCTTGATTTTCGAATAAATTTCAAATGGTGTCGCATACACTGGCACAGGGCCAAATTAACAGGCATGAAATGGATCTATAGTGTTGGATGCGTCTTTAATCCTAGTTCGCATTCATCGGAAGAATTATAAGAATCCCCGACATAGGAGACCTGGGATGTTCTCACTTCTCGCGACTTTTTCCAGGATTGTGAACCAGGTTTTAAAATAGAATTTAATTTGTCTTAATTTGTGGGAACTCAGTCTGCCTGACGGGTTCGACCGGGATTCGACCCAAAGTTTCTTAATGACGGAAGTCCTCTAGGGTCCTGAAGACAGAAAAAAGAGCTATGAACGGGCACGGGAATTGAAAGAAATCTCTTCTTAAAATCCCTTCTATATTCACAGTAGGAGATTCTCTCATCTCGTGATACGTTTTATTCTATCCAGATACATCGTCTTGGAAAAATATAGACATAACTTCAGTACTTTAGGCTAGCTATTTTTCTTGTGTTTTTATGACTATTGACTTGATGAAAATTTCTTGTTCGCAAAATGGCCGAAATTGTAAAGAAATTTCTCGCACCGAACAATACTACAGAACAATTTTTCACGAGTACAGGATGTCGTATGTACATTTATTGCCATCGAAAATGTGCACTATTTGTTCAAAAATTCATCTCCTATAATTCTTGAGAGGAATTAAGTGTTGTGCCTTGTTCTGTGTGAGAGATTCCTTTTTTCAGTAATTCATTTTAGTGGGCTGAAAGGATTTCTAGCTATTTAAAGGAAATTTAGGGCCACTGTGCATGCCGCATCCAGGCATGGGACCCCTGGTTTAACGTCCTTCTGAAGGACGGTAGACTTGCCCCAAGTTTATTTCGTCAACTGTAATAAGTTTTTGACGAAATTTTTTTTGACGAATAGACTTGGGGCAAGTCAAGAAGGACGGCGAAGTGAGTTGCGACATCAGGCCCTCGAGAGGTCACCCATCCGGAGTCTGACCTCACTCAACCGAGCTTAACCTCAGTTACCTAAGGGAAGCTGTTTAACTAAGCTGCTCGGCCACTCACCTCCCTAGTATTTGATCAAGTGTTTCAGGCTCTTTTTAAGACATTTCAAAGTCAAATCCGAGTTACCTATATTCTAAGTTTCATGAAAAAGTAAGAGAAAACCTCGAAAATACTTCTGTCTTTCTGCCATCCAGCAAAGTCGATCCAAATCCATTCAATACACGTTTTTTTTTTCATTAGAAACTTGGATCAGCACTTAGTACTAAAAGTTTCTTAATTTCGCATGAAAATTTCGATGTTTTAGTAGTAAAAGTTTCTTAATTAGTTTCTTATATTTTGGGCCTATAATTGTGGTATTGTTCGAAGTTGAGCCTTCTTATCGACAAAGGACTTTCATTTTGCATTGACATTGTCACAACCAATAAGCCATGCACATTAAGGCAAAAATTTACCAATTTTTGCAGTTAAAAGTAAAAAAAAGATGAATGTGCCTTTGTTAGAGAGACATAAAATAAGAGAGACCTACAGAAATATAATTTTAGAGTTTCTTAACTGTTCTGGAGCGTAGTACTAGAGTTTCTTAAATTTTTGGTCATCGTAGTACTAGCTTCTTATAAACCAGTTTCTTATAAAAAAAACGTGTACACCAGGCACAAAACAACAAACAAATAACTTCTTTTCATAGAATACAGGATTAAATGCTGTTACAGGTGAGTGGCCGAGCGGCTTAATCAGTTTCCGTCAGGAGACTGAAGTTAAGCTCGGTTCAGTGAGGTCAAACTCCGGATGGGTGACCTCGGAGGCTTGGCTCCCGGGGGTGAAGCTACCCAAAACCGGGGTACGGGGACTTGTAGACCCCGGTTTTGGGTCATAAATTCCGATCAGTCCCCAGTTTTGGGTCATAAATTTCTCACAATCCCCGGTTTTGGGTTAAAAATTCATACCAACACCTTTTTTTCAGGAAGATCCTATCATCCTCAGTTTTGGGTAGGAATTCTACCACTGCTTACTTGTCCAACGCAAACTAAAGTTTAAGCTCATCTCTATAAGAGGTCTGATTAGTTACTGATGCTTATTGCTTGACAACTCACGCCAATTCATTTTTTGTTTTTACTAATAAAGCAGTTTTCGAGGTCTTTTGAAGTTCATAATATCACATGGTTTGACACTACTGGTGAAGTGGAGCATATATTCCCTGTTCTCTTTGCTGTACAAAGTCTTTGCTGTAGTAACTTCTCCTGGAGCATTTCTGCTCTTGTTAATACACCACATTATATGCACTCTACTATAAATTAGTGACTGTTATCTGCCTGCTCTGTCTGATGCTTCGCCAACCATCGTTGTCGTTCTACCATGGCATGAAATCATATCAATGCTGGATGGGATATGTGTGTTTGACACATACATACCCCAAAGGCCAAGCCAACAAGTCTCTACTGTGGTTCTCTGTGGTTTCAGGTTGATAGTATTATTAATCCACACTATTTTCAAGTTCATTGAAATATTCAAGATTACTCCATCAAATAACATCAGATGAGATGAAATCTTCAGTAAAAGCCGTCTTTCGTTGCTTTCAGACAATTGCCTCAATCAGTTGTGAAAAATTCTGAAAAATTTTGCTCGGTCATTTTCGAATGACCTCGCTTTCGCCGTAAAGGGCGCGAAACTAAACTTGTTGTTGTTGTTGTTATGTTGTTGTAAATTTTGAAAACTTGAAAACTGGAGAGATGGCAAAATTACAAAAGGCGAAAGATAGCAATGCCACACACCAGGGAGGGTATGTCTCCGCTTTTATTGTATTATAAGTTCAAATTATGCCATAACTGAACAGGATTTTTGCTGTTACACTCACACTAAAGGGGAAGTATGTAAATTATTAGGCCTCCTCTACTAGCCTCAGATTTCTTTGGCTGCCAATCTGAGATCTTGCCTCATTATTGATTAAGCAAACAGAGAGGCGAGAGCTCAATAGTTGTTGTCAAAACAGTATAACAGATGGTTATTATCTTGATCAGCAAGCATGGTGAATCCCTCTCCATCTCATCAAGCTTATTCATGAAAGGCACACTACTACTGATGACGATTTCTTGTGCAGTTTTTGTACACACATGGAATAATCTTGCAGGTTGCTGTGTTTGTTGTGATATTTAGACATTTAGATATGCAGTAAAGCACTAAAGTAAATATTAATCAAGCAAATAGAAAAAACGAATACAGCATAGTGTTGACCAAAGTGGCCCACTGTCACTGATTAAGCTCTGCATTTGCTCATAATTATATTATTGTATATAGATTGGGATATACCTGTTGACCCAAGAATTTGCTGTTTTGTTCTATGTATGTAGGTATTTTTTAGAATTTGGCCTTGCTATGAATTAAAATTTGATGTAACATGAATTTAGGAAAAAATAATCAGTTTAATTACAAGTGTACAGTCCTTTTCGGGAATAAAACAACACGCGTGCGGCAAATCACACAGGCAAATTCATTTGCGCGTGCGATTCGCACGCGTAATTTTTCAAGACGGTAATTAAGAAGTGACGCAAAAATAGGTATTCAAGTCTCCCTCTATTGATAAAGATACTTTAATCACACTACCGTAAAATTAATATTATCGTTATGATTATGTGTGAATGAGTTTGTAGGGCTATAAACTGCATTTAAAGATATTTCCTGTACTACTCGGAAGTTTCTTCGTCGGAAACTCAGACTCGTCAGTGTCTGATTCGTTTGAACTACTGTATCAATGTCAACAGGACAAATCTGTCTGCTCTGTTCATTTTCAACATCACATCAGTATCGATAATAACGTCCTTTCTTGGTGGGAAGGCTATCTTTGTCTTTCGGCGTTTTGAAACATAAATTCCCACTGCCTGTTTAATGATGTGCTCTCTTTCGATTGGAGACCAGTTCGTGCCATTCCCGCTTATTATCATTATTGACTCCATCCTTCTATGCTTCGTCGCAATTATTTCATATTGTGGGAATTGCCACTTGGGACTTTGTTGAAAGTGTTGTGGGATCTGTCAGTTATCACGGTTTATTGAAGCGCAAGTTGATATTAGATGTGTCGAGCATCAAAGTACGGCTTTTCTTAATCAAAATAACACTTTGCGCGTGCGATGAAAAGCACTCGTGACTCAATTTGCGCGTGTGCCTAGGCGTGCACGTGCGATCGCACGCGTGAAACGAAAAGGCCTGAGTGTACCATATAATATAAAAGTTAAAACTTGAACCTAAAAATACCCCCAATTGAAAATGGCAGGGATAAGCATTAAAAGATCAGTGCAACCTTGTTTCCATAATGGTCCCTCATAATGGTCCATAATAGTTTGGCTCCAGCGCATTACTTTTTGTACAGAACACATTTGTAGAGCTTCTACACAGTTTGAATCTGTTTGAATTAGGAAGAAAGGTTTTTTCATGTGAAATATGTTGCATGTGTGGGATTACAGGAATTCCACAATTTTTGGTATTTCATCATAAAAGTTACCCCAGTTTTGGGTGGTCTTTTCAAAATATTCTCCCCGGTTTTGGGTACTCTTGCCTAGATGACCTACTCAAGTCCCCGTCCCCGGTTTTGGGTAGCTTCACCCCCGGGGCTTGGCTTCGCAACTCACCTCGCCGTCCTTCGGAAGGGACGTTAAACTAGGGGTCCCGTGCCTGGATGCGGCATGCACAGTGGGCTTAAATTAGCTTTAAGTAGCTAGATATACTTCCTGCCCACTCAAAATAAATTACTGAAAAAAAAAAAGTTTAGAGGCAAAGATTTGTATCCTATACGGCCAAAGTAAAGCATAGCTTATCTGGCTTTGGCTGTTGAATTAAAATGCAAGAAAGAAAAGAAAAATATGAATATATATCGAAAATCACAGCATTGTCAAAATATATACATATTGATGAAAGATCAATTATTCATAAAATGATAATTCTGATTAGAGGTTTGTGATTGTTAATATTTAGCTATTTTGAACGCTTTAAAAGGCTTGTAGTATACTGCTTTATCTTGGTTATGTTTGTTTTTGGCACACCCGATACTTCTACGGTGGTCAGGAACCAGTTTCTTATAAAAAACGGGTAAAACACATACCTGCTGCCTGGCCTAACTCCTTGACTCCCATGCTTGCTTTGTTGACTTGGATCAACCTGTTGCAAATAACGAAGAAAATGAAAAACAAAACGAATGCATAGGTCATGTATCATAAGGCTGCAAAGGAAGTGTTGAAAATCTACGTAATAGGAAGTCCGACCAAAGAATAATAGTAGTTGTCTATTGTATCATAGTTACTATGGTTGTTTTAGTAGATGAGTCACACACGAACTTTGACTTGTCATATTGTTTGAGAAAACCAATCTTGCCTGGGCTTGCCAAAACAAAGGTCTAAACTTACGACATCTTATCTAATAAATAAAGAAATCCAGGGACGCCGGAGCGA
This sequence comes from Aurelia coerulea, assembly GCA_039566865.1. NCBI lineage: Eukaryota > Metazoa > Cnidaria > Scyphozoa > Semaeostomeae > Ulmaridae > Aurelia > Aurelia coerulea. Next base: position 14,482,054 of record CM076958.1, on the reverse strand, counting down.
TGGTAGGGCAAGGGGGCGACTAGGAACGTAAGGGCAATCGAGACCGAAGGCGAGCGAAGCGAGCCGAAAAATGGGGGGTCCAGGGGTACTCCCCCGGGAAAATTTTTGTGGCCACGCCCTTAAGATTGGCTTAAAATGCTATCAAAATGTTTCAACGAATATTAATCATCTTCTTTCACGAATTTTGTTCGCCTATTTCTCCACATGTCCTCTTTTCGAATCACATAAAATCGCATATTTTATTTTGAAGTTACAATTGCCAGTCATTTTTCGTTTCTGATATGGGAATGAAGCTATAACGGCTCTTCTATCAAGTTTCAAAGTAAATTATTGTTTTTCATTGAAAGGGCACCTTTGCCCCCCTTGCCCCCCTTAGGAAAGGGCAGGAGGGGCGCTTGCCCCCCGCGCCCCCCTCTCCGGCGTTCCTGAAGAAATCAATACGGTATCAGCTTAGCTAGCGCAAGCCCATGAGCGTAGGAAAGATAAAATTTAGGGGGGGGGGGGGGAAGAGGCTGCCTGAGAAAAAACCTATGGTTTGCAAAGATTTTGCCCAACTTGAGGCGGATTTCTGCCCGATTATGGCTCATTTTTGCACAATTTTCTCGCGTTGGCGGGGCTGTAGCCCTTCCAGGTCTTCCAGTTCCTCGAGTTTCTGCGCAGGCTAAGTATCTAAGTGTAAAACCACTTACAATGGGGCTTTACAAGTGCGACTTCAATCATTGTGCAGGATTGGCATCAACACACTAAATAGTTTCTTTGACAGCTACAGTGGTGTCCCGCATATAAGAAGCAACCTTTTATAGCCTGTGTTCCAGACCACTTGGAAAGGAAAGCTTGGAAACTTTCCTTTCCAAGTGGTCTGGAACACAGGCTACCTTTTCAATTTCAGGTCTGACACGTTTCTTATAAAATGAGGTAAAATTCAAATCAGGGTACTGTAAAGTTTCCTATCAGAAAGATCATGCACTATCGATCGACTACTCAGACACAAGCTCTATGATTGTGATAAACGGCATATTATTTTGATTTGCATTCGTAAATTTTCACTTCCAGGAAATGATATAATCATTCCAGGAAGGTGCTTTTTGTTTAGTTTTGTTGAATAAGAAACAAGGTTTTTTACAGACCTGTACTAGTTTCTTATAGAATGGGGTATCATTTTGAAAATCAGGATTTGTGTTTCTTAAACTTGTGTTTCTTATACGCGGGACACTACTATCTATATGGCATGAAACAAAACATGTAGGTAGATAAAAGAAATTTCATTAAAATGGTGACTTAACTACGGTATTTGCACTAAAAATTTTCCTAATTCATTGACATCTCTTTATCTTAACCTCTATTCAACGACTTCAATGGCGTAATCTTCACGATTTCACGATTTCACGATGTCACGACTTCACGACTTCACGACTTCACGACTTCACGACTTCACGACTTTAGGACTTAAGGACCAGAATTCACGGCTAATCTATTAAAAAACCCACATACCACATCTATATTAATTTCCAAATGCAAGCAAAGTCTTTACAAGAAGCAATAAGAACGATCGCAAAATTATTGCAGCACTGGTTTCTCTAGCAAGTTACGTCATCATCTAATCTCGGATGCCTAGCTGCGCAGGAGCCTCCTTCATACAACATAAGTATGGTATTAGCCTATGAATAGGCATTCTTGAAATTCACAATATGAAAAAAATATCGAGTAGGCAAGAAAAAACGTAACCCAGAGAATTGAAAATTTCTCGAAAACTTTCTGATAGCAGCGGTTGTTCAAATAATGTAGGAACGTTTGAGCAAAATCACCAAAATTCCACTACCGGCAGTTGTCCCCAACAAAATTAAGAGCACTCCTTGACGAAATGAAAACGCTGAAAATACATCACAACACGACCCCAAGTAGAACAGCCAATTTTTTCATCTCACATTTTTATTTTCATTTATTAGTAAAATTGTATTAGGCCTTTTATTGGAACTACTTCATATAAGTCGAAGTGTATTCTTGTTTGAATAATAGCTGATGAATGAACGAATAAATGAATGAATGCATGGATGAATGAATGAATGAATATGTAGAAATGTTCCCAAAATATCAGCGTTTGATAATGATAAGATTTATACTGCATGAAGTTCGAAAAATGGCGACAAAAGGTTGCAAATCTTGAAAAATGAAACGAATAAATGAGTAGTCTTTAAATAGCTTCAAATAACTGGAAAGAAAATCCCAACACCTCTAAAACAAAGCAATTTAAACAATTAATGAAGTGATAATGAAGTGCTCTATTTGTGGAAAATCTCGAAGCATAGTGTCCTATAAGGTGAGAACAACACGGCTTGACGACACGGCAAGAAACATAATCAAAAATTCCGATAACAAATTATTCGACCGATTGAAAAGGAGACCCAGTAGGATGGCAAGAAAGTATTTTTGACACCAACAATAAAACAAGGCTTCTGTTGCTCAAAGCTGCGCAATCTGACGTAATAGTATTGGGATATTTCGAGAACACGCTGATAGAAAGAGGGCAGTGAACGTAAATTTCAAATGTATTAGCCGCGAGAGACTAAAATTAGATTCAAAAAGTTTGATTGATCGGTGTGAGAGCATCTATCACTGTTGAGTGCCCTCGAAACTTCGTCCGATTTCTGCAAACTGTAGAATTATTTCGCTCGACCCAGACTCTTTAGCAAAATGACGGGGCGAGGCTCAGTAACAGGTTTGCAGAATCGCATAAAGGTTTACTTGAAATGCCGCTGCATGGCATGAAGCATGTGATACGCTTTGAAGCTGTTAAAATTTAGAAAAACTTTGTTGGTACGAAAGCAACAAGAGTTTTTTACGAGTTACTGTATTGTGCTTGGAAGCTATTTCTTAACAATCTTCATAATGAATTCAAATTTCGATAACGTTTTTCCTACGTTTGAGCTTCAGAAATTAAGGTGAACATGGTCTATATTTCTCCCTAGCATCCAAATTGTCCTTCCTCTCTATGTGATCACACTGACCACATCTCATGAATTCCTGTAGCCTGGAATTACAGAGGGTGTTCTCACTCTATGTAGCAGGTTCGGCAGGGCGTGGACTCGAACTACCAACCTTCAGATTGGTAGTCAAGCGTGGGTGCTACCACTTGAGCCATCCCCGCTCGACATGGTCATGCTCCAAGCAGCAAAATCTACAGACAAATATGGTGCATAGTTCATGATAGTAGGGGAGAGTAGTGATGGTTGCCACAAACTGAATCCAGACACAAACCATGGAGAACTTTGCTGAAAATGTTTTCTGTTTTATGGAAGGCTATGAGGTACTTCTTTCTAATGTATCAGCCGAAATGAAAATAATCAAAGTATTCCATTGAAAATGAGTGTGTGACACTGATCTCTCTGACAGCTAGTCCCTATTAATTCGCAATGTAGAATGTTGCTACTTTTCTTTCAAGTTGATTGAAAATTGCAAGTACCACTGACAGCTAGAAGTCGCGGCCCGTGTGTCTTTTGGCTATGAACGAAATAATGATTGTAAGGTTTGTGATTTTTTTTAGTTTAAATGATATGTATATGAAAACTAGCCGTGTACTCTCCCCCCTCATTTTGCCAAGGACCTATACTCCCATACATAATTTTGGGACAACTGGTATCCCCCTGGTACTTTACTGAACATAATTCTCATATCTACGTTGATATTTTTAATTCTACTATAAATAACTTCTAGTACGTTAATATAGATTAATAATTCACGATTCTACAGTTCGGAGAACGTTTAACTTAGCACGTTTCTTATGAATAATTTAAAAGGTCGAGAAAAACCCATTATATCGAAAAGGTTCCAGGTTGCTTTAAATAGTTCATTCAAAACTTCACGATATTCTTAAAAGCCCTACTATTTGAAATGTAACAGTGAAACTGTCCTACAGTAGCCATTGCACTATGTGCCTGTCTCCCGTATCATTGGTTCTCGTTATTAAGAATTTTGTCAGAATCAAATAATATTCTTCAACAAGCAGCCAAAAAAGTCGATTCCCCCAGGAAGAGAACTTTCCTCCAGACAAGTATTTCTAAGTAATTCTTTAAGAGAAAATTAAAACTTTTCATGTGCTAAAATAATATTAATACTCTGTTCTTGCACGCACCAAGATGATCAAATACAGTTTGGCCCAATACGCTATTTCTAGACCATTCATATGTAGAAGGATTCTCGAATATGAAAACGATGTATTCAAAATTGGCTAAAACAACACGAAAGTGATTAAAGGGAATAAAAAGACCAGCAGCCTTTGCCATCGTTTTTTTTGTGAATTTCGGACAGTCACTTATTCTGGAAGTCGCTGATTTGGCGCAAGGCATGCTGGTCTTTTTACTACCTTTAAACACAATATTTGATAATTTTTGTTAAGGGCACTTGCAATTGCAAAGAACGTACCTTATGTCTGTTCGTTATACCAATGAAGCTGACGCAGTCTTCGCTAGGCTTACTTTTATTCTCCCGTTAAATACTGCCTCTGCGAAGTAGCGTGACCTTCCTGTTAGATAACAGTAGCGGTTATTGGAAGCGCAGAAACATCCGTCATAAAATAGCCAACATGCTCTTAAATAGTAATTGTTGGTCAAGCTTGGACCTGTTAAATAGGGAATTATCTGAATCATTTGCATTGAATAAAACCTTTTATTATTAGGCTTTCATTTTGCTTTCGAATCACTTTCGAATCACTTTCGATCGTCAAAAAGGGAATACCAAACGCAGCAGTTCTGTTGTTTAATCAGAATATACAAGGAAGTTGAGTAAAATCACTGGGATTTAAGATGCCTGGGTATCATTTTCTTTAAGCTTCAATAATTTCGACCAATCAGATCAAAGGATTGTTAATAAATCTTGTCTTATGATTAATCTTTTGTTCTCCAACATCGTAACTTGCTGATCGTCGTATCTTACTGATTGATCGAAAACGAAAAACAGTGATGGTTTTCCAAGGGAGAATTTTTCAATCTCGGAAAAGCTAATAATGAAACTCTGATCAGCTGGTGACAACAGTGGCAACAACAATGAAAATAATTTTTGCAAGATCCTTGTGAAAGAGAAACAAGTTGTGGCACAACGAGCGGGTCGGATGGGGGAGCTACTTTAAGAGAAGAAGAAACTTTCGCGGGAAGAGATTTTCTTCGCGACAGTTCATTCCACGAAATTTCCAAAAATGATAAATTCGCGAAAGTTTATTCCCGCAAAATTTCTTAAAATATATGATTCATGCATTTTTATTCCCAGAAAATCATGCTATTATCGCAAACGGGAAAGTTTATTCCCGTTAAATTTCCCATCTTGGTTGATTCGCGAAAGGGAATTCCATAAATTTAGCTCTCTTTCAACTCGCGACAGTTTCTCCGCGTGAAAGTTTCTTCCCTAAAAGTAACCAGATTTTTTGGTAAGAAGCGCTACCCCACTAAAACTTAGAAATTTCAGTGCAGGAATAAACGGGGATGAAGCATAATAGCTACGCCTTGTTTCTAGTAATCGAAATCAGCGATGGAGATATATCCATTTGTATACCGGGTGTTCGAAAAAAGTATACAGAGCTGTTTGCGTTGAGTGATATGAATTTAGCTTTAATAAATTTCTAATCCCTTCCAAAATTTCCCTTGATAGTTAACTTAAACATAGGTAACTCTTTTGTTGGTATTGGTGCTTTGAGAGCAGAAATATTAATCTTGAAAGCTCAAACTTGCATCCACCTCCAAACTAAAGCTTTATCGTTTTGGCCTACGCAAATTCTTGAAGCACATCAAATCAAAAACTGAAATGAAAGAAAAAGAAAACAAACTGCACTTTGGGTGACCTCTAGCAAACAGAATGTAATATGATCTGATATTTTCAAATTTTATCAAGGCTATCGTTGAGCTATCTGCTGTGTTTCAAGAATTTGCTTAGGCCCGAATGAACGCCAAAGCTGAGATTTGGAGGTGGATGCAAATTTGAGATTTCAAGGTTAACGATTTTGCTGTCAAAGCATCAATAGCAACAAAAGAGGTAGCTATGTTTAAGTTAGGATACACTCTGATAAGATTGAAAGGCCTCAGTGTGCTTGGAATAGTTTCCGTTTTTTGCATCTGCCTCTTATAGTATCTATGTTTAAGTTAAATATCCAGAAACCTTTGAGAATGATTAACCATTGATTAAAGCTGAATTCACATCACTGGAGCCAACTAAATCCGTAGATTTTCTTACCCAAGAATACTCCAGGGCAAAACCAAAACATTGACACATCCATAGCTATCCGTCACCAGCACTATGGAAAACAGTACTTTTAATTTTGATAACTGTGATCCGTCACAACTTGGCTACTGCCTTCCTTGTTAAGTTTTCTGCAGAGACGTCCATTTTGAAATGGACCTCTGATACCCCAAGTCGAAAATAACTTCAGGAGTGTCAAGGAAACAAGGTCATTTGTAGCCTTATTCACAGACCAACTCGTTGAAGGTGTTGTGGCGCAGTGGTGTAATCCTCTGACTTTGCAGCCAGACTAGTCAGGCGGAGTGGGTTCGATACCCGGTAGGACCCCACTACTTGAGCATCATGACAAGGGGTCGTGTACTCAATTACGTCTGCTCTATTTCTGCGATCCCAGCGCTTGGCGCTGAAAAACGCAACTTCACCTTCACCTTCATCCTCGTTTCTGTGCATTAGGCTAGGTCATTTGCTAATCTAGCGTAATTCCCGGGCTATTTTTACTTTCTAGGTATTTTAGGAATATTTTATCTCGACCAGGCAATTATGGAATTCAAAAATATAATCTTATCCAAATCATATTTGTGGTTGCTGGCTACCCGTGACACGACCCTTGCAGAAGCGACTATGGTTACAGCAATAGCAGCATTCCAGAAAATGCCATCATGCATTCAATTATCTTACGGAAATGCAAACTATTGCTCGAGAGATCATTTATCTTAGAAGTCATATGCGATAGATTAATGAGATGACACTGTTTCACTCCACTTCTTATAACAGACTGACTAGCTGTTAATGCAGTTAAGTAAGTGCTGCTCAAAGCCTTAGTGTATGGCATACTATTTGTGGAAATTCCTTGTGATATCTATAACAGTATAGTAATAGTATACATGGTAGTACAGGGCAGGGCAACCAAGCATACGTGCACACTTTACAGATATTATTTCTGCACAGTCTGCACGCAGGCTAACTCCCTAACTGCAACCATTCATTAGTTATGTTACGTAATGAAATTGCCTCAACTTCAGATTGAGTTTGCAGGTTGTTAAGAGAATGAGGAGAATGCTACACTGTTTTACAATACCACTGTTAGATATACACAGAACGAGCTGCGCGGGAAAATTGAGGAAATTTTAGAATTTAAGAAAACAACACCCATGCTATGAAAATGATGATTGTTAACTTCATTGTGAAAGATAAACTGGTCGTTGATAAGAGTCAATTTCATTCCTGGTGCAACGCACGATCATCGCATCGCCAAATGGCCTAAAACGACATCTATTTAGTCATTTGAGCATCCTGTGGTGCAACAAGGCTATCTAGACTAACTCCTTCAGTTCCAATTTCCACTTAAATCAGCCTGAGTCAGCAAAATTTGGGATCTAAACTCCACTACCCGTAAAATCCTTATCAATCGCGTCTTGTTGCAGGAATAATTATCAATGCATTTAGAAGCTTACTTGCTTTGTTCCATTACTTTATGCGATTAAAAATTTCAGATGATTTTCATTACTTGATGCTACCGACTGACCCAATTTTAGGTCCATGAACTACCATTTGGGGGTTTCAGTAAAAAGATACTACAATTTGAGGGTATCTTTTAATGCTTTACTTTTAGCCCTCTTTAACCCTCTTTAACCCTGACTGGACCCCCTGTTAGGCCATAATAGAAGTAACCCCCCCCCGAGAGTAAAAAAATGAACCAGGTCCTAAGGGCCTGATTACATAGGCGAGTTGACCCGCTTGTAGCTCGTTTCCGGCTCATTGAGTTGTCCCAATGCTTCGGTAAAAACCCTCTTGAAAACGGGAGTCACTAATTCAAGATTCAATAACCAAGAACCAGAACCAAGAACCAAAACACCCTAATTCAGGAACCGGAATTCAAGAACCAACTTTGGACACCCTAATTCAAGAACCGGAATTCAAGAACCAACTTTGGACACCCTAGTTCAAGAACCAGAATTCAAGAACCAACTTTGGATACCCTAATTCAAGAACCGGGATTCAAGAACACCCCATACTTTATAATATTTTTGGCATGGTTGATAGATGTAAACCATGCATTACACTGCAGGATTCGTTGGTAAATGCCAAAAATATTATAAAATATGGGGTGTCTAACTTTGGTTCTTGAATTATAAAATATGGGATGTCTAACTTTGGTTCTTGAATTCCGGTTCTTGAATTAGGGTGTTTAAAGTTGGTTCTTGAATTCCGGTTCTTGAATTAGGGTGACCAGAGTTGGTTCTTGAATTCCGGTTCTTGAATTAGGGTGTCCAGAGTTGGTTCTTGAATTCCGGTTCTTGAATTAGGGTGTTTAAAGTTGGTTCTTGAATTCCGGTTCTTGAATTAGGGTGTTTAAAGTTGGTTCTTGAATTCCGGTTCTTGAATTAGGGTGTCTAACTTTGGTTCTTGAATTCTAGTTCTTGAATTAGGGTGTTTTGGTTCTTGGTTCTTGGTTCTTGAATCTTGAATTAGTGACTGCCCTTGAAAACAATTTGCGATTACATGAAGTGGCGCATTTTTCGAAAGTGGGTCAACCCGCCAGGCGAACTGGCCTTTCCCATGTAATAGCAGCAATCGAGTCAACGCCGGGTTGGCGCAGGGCCAGAGCCGAGCTACAGGCGGGTCAACCCTCCCATGTAATCACGATCACTGGCGAGCCAGAGCCGAGCTAGATCCGAGTTGCAAGCGGCTCAACTCGCCCATGTAATCAGACCCTAAGTCTACGAAAGATGCAACATTTGAACAAATAAGGAAACTGATTACGTCACTAGCCCTTATCATGAACCGTATCATTAGGAATAACTAATATAAGAGCAGCTAGAGTTAACAAAATCGAATACACGAGATAGAACATCCTATACCCGGTTAGATTTGGTGAGTTGGCGTATTTACATAGTCCTGGAAAAGGAGCTTTCCATAAGTTACTTGTATACACAAGTACAAACAGAATGAGCTGCGATATTATCGTGAAAAGGAAGACGATCATCATCACTATGAAATCCCTCTGCATTAACACGTCACAATGCAACTTGGAAATGTTTTCTTGCATATAATGAAATATTTTCGATATCGAAGCAAGAGCGGTTAACGACATTGTCGCAACCATGCTGACGAAACACAACAATCCGGTTATTTTGCACAGTGAATAACCATACTTCCACTCTCCTTCTAACAACGAAGCTGCCATCAATGGCATACATATTATTGCTGATATGAAATTCATTATCGTTGCGAGCAGTATGAATTTGAGATGCAATCCGCCATTGTTCTGTTTGAAACAGTTTAAAGCACAAACGAATGCATTACCAATAATGACAGTTGCGCACACAGCGATGATTGCAGAGGCCTGGAATGAGAGTATTGAAGGATCTAATTCTCCATCCATATCACCCATAATTAAGTCAATATCTGGGTCTGAATCGGAAGCCATATTGGTGTCGCCTCGTTTTCACTTTTCTTAAGATGATGGTCACCCTCAACCATTCGATATTTCACAGCTCTGTAATTAATCAATCCTTTGCCCTCTATGTTCACATTCAAACTAAAAGACCATGCAATCCAATCCAACTGATCACAGATGTTCAATCACTGCAAATTGCTAGCTAGAAAATAAGTAAAATCTTTACACTTTCTTGTAATCTTTCGAAATCAACTGCTCTTCCAAGTTTTGAATATCGAATGCCAACTTTAACTTGGTTGTATCTGAATTAAGCTTATTCGTAGAAGCAATCTTGTCTTAGACTAGCAATTTGCAGAACAATCTTTCTGCTACACTTCAGTTGTTCACGTATAGGTGCACATACTTTGCGGCCCAAGTCAGATGCGTTTTCCGAATTATCACGGAGTGCAGAAACCAGGATCCATCCAGAAATTCAAGTTTGCTGCTCACTTGCTCAGTCAATCCAAGTCTTTATGATCAGTCTTGTTGCAACTTTTGTTAGTCTGCACAAAGTATACGCAGCCAAGTCTTTGATGAAAATAAACAATTTCACTTGCAATGCTTCGGTTCCGAGATTAGGACCATTGAAGCTTTTGCTGTTCGCGTTGCAGTTTTTTCAAATCATAAAATAAAGGGCCTAAAAGTCAGCCTCAGTTCTCCCACAAAAAGTTGTTTACGAATCTGCCAAGTGGAGCTTGCAAGCGCGTTCGATACAGGTTGCCAGGTGGCTGCATTGGCATTTAATTAAATTGAAGACGCGTACATTTACATTCAACGATAACAGACTCGTTAGCAATGGCATGGTTTCTACTCTATCTCAGCTTTGGGCAAATTTCATCGTTCCTCTTGCTACGTTATTGAAAATAATGGTGGAGATTAAGTCAAGGTTTAAGTGCAAGAGATAAAAGTCTTGATTGGCTTATGATACATGGACTGTTTCTCTACTTTTAGGTCTAAAGTTGAATTTGTTTCGACAGAGAAAGAAATGGCAGGTGTTAAAATACCCTGGGTGCCCTCGAACTCCCCCTTTCCCTGTTTTATATCTTCCTTTCAACTTTCATCATGTTTTGCTGGCTTTGGTACACAGGGCCGTGCTCAGCTTACAGGACGAAAAAGACATATTTTTGTACAGAAAATCAAGCTAGTTTTTAAGTAATTTGTGAGTCTCCAGTTTTTTGTCTGAATTTCTCACATCTTTTTTATAGTTCAAGAGCTGAGCTGAAAAGTTGGTCTCATAACATAAATCAATAGCTTTCACTTATTGTTGTTGTCGTTGTTGTTGTAATCGCGTACTTATGCCGAGATAAGTGGCTTAATGCTGTGAGTCTGGGGGCTAGTTGCCTCCTGGATACTGAAGCCAGGAGGAAGGCACCTATAGCCCAGGAATCAAGTCATCATTGCAGTATGTCATGTTTGACGCTATATGCTGATCTGTTTGCGTGATGTAGGACTGCATTGATGAATTCCCCCAAATTCAGATATCGCGTGGTTCGCTGACCAAGGTTACGAACGTGACTTACGCATCAAGGAAGATGGTCTTAAGGTGAAAGATGCATTGTTACAGTACTTTACAGTATAATCTCATTGTTGTACAGTGCAACACATCAACATTGTGTGACCAATGCTATTGTGGAAGCGGGGGCAAGAAGCCAACTATGCGATATTATCTGTCGTGATAGATTACAATGCCAGAATTGTAGACCGCAAATCCCATACCAAATTGTTATTGTTGATGAAATGATTGAAAAGTTGAACTTTTAACTTCTCGGCATCTTTGAAACTGAAGCTGTTCAAAAATATGGATGATGGACAAAAACGAGTACAATCGATGGTTTCAAAATTAAAATCAATTTAGAACAGGATTTTTAGGGCGTTGTTTAGCCTCGTTTGACTGAATTGATAGCTCAGCCAGTGAAAGTTTGTTATTCATTGAAATAGTGCGCTCTGATTGGAGAGACAAAAACTTGGACAGTTTGGAAATGAGAGTCTAGCTTTAGGCTGCCTTTCCACTAGCCCAGGTAAAAACAAAAACGGGCTAAAAGTTATCCATTTATGCGTTGCGTACTGGTTGCGTACACACTAACCTAGTCAACAAAAGAAGAAGTTCAAAAACGAGTCTCCGAGTGGGCAGGGGTGGCGCCAGAAATCTTCCGACAGGGGGGCTGGAACTTCCGACAGGGGGGCTAAAATGGCTAGAAAATGCAGTTTTCGTACGTTATTTTCCCAAATTTCCTCCGACAATAACCCAAAACTTACTCCGACGGGGGGACTAGATGCTTCCGACGGGGGGGCTGTAGCCCCCCCTAGCCCTCCCCTGGCGCCACCCCTGCGAGTGGGTCAGTTTAACCCGAGTATCTTTTAACCTTTTAACCCAACTGTGGGTTAGTCAAGGTTAGTGGAAATGCATTAAACGGATAACTTTTGACTCAATTGCAACAGCAACAACATACTCTACTTTTGGCAGTTCAAATTAAAGTTGAAACGACAAAAATGGAGACAAAATCGCTAAAAATGACTGATGGAAACGACAAAAACGACTAAATACGAGTTCACCGTAAAACTAGGGTTTCCATTGACTCACTTTAAAAGCGCCTTCTGAACATAATTTTTGAATTTTCTTCACATGATTGTGAAAACGACTATCTTAAATTTTTCCAACCACCCTTCGATTATTACTATATGGAACTATTTCCAACCCCCCCCCCCGATTGTTAACCCCCTTGTTTATTCGGTACTCGAGAGTACGTACGACTATGATTGAGAAAAAGACTGATCATCACCATTCCAGTATTCTTGTTCGTCTTATTGAGACATGGGGCACCCAATAGCCTTCTCCATTCAGCTTAGACTTGCTCCAAGTCTCGTTCCTTATCTTATTCGGGCCTATTCGTTTGGCAGTGAGCTGCGAAAGTGGATTGGTAAATACGGAACCACTCTATATGGGTCTAAAGGGGCCCACTTTATAAGAGTAATGGAATGAGTCCCTCTTACCAAGTGATATCAGCAAATCAAAGAACGCAGGGAAATAAGGGACGAAAAGTCACAAGTCTACTGCGAAAGTGGAGCGAGCGAACGGGCAGCAAATGAGACTTGAAAATGTTGAACGCTCATGAAAAATTAATGACATTTTTAATTGGCAGCGGACAAGATTCTGGTCGCTGCGGTAGCTTTCGAAGTTATATCTAGCCAATGAAAGATGTCAGAAGACAAAAGGAGATTGATCTTGAGGGAGAAAGAGAGAGATTTTGGACAGGGGGATAATTTGCGTGCGAAGCTTGTTGATATGGTGGAGGCTTGATCGAAGCGCCAGTGGCGATTCTTCAGAACATTTCTATCCACAAGAAGTCCATAGTCTACATTCAGCTTCAAGGGGCTTTTTGCCGACATCCACAGGCAACTCGCAAAAACCACAGGTAGCGCGGGGAATAGACCTTTTAGCTATTCTGAAAAGAATCAGAATCGAACAACATTTCGTAGAATTTTCGAATGTGCACAATAGTGATAGAAGCTCGAACGCCACTCGATCGAACATCGCGTATAAAAATGTATAAAAATAACGCTCGATCCAAGCTCTTTTGTAGAATAGCTAAAACACGCCCGACAACACCTTTCTCGAGGAGTTCAGCCTCCCTTTGATGCCCCTATACAAATGTATAGGAAAATGACCGGAAGTGAATATTTTCGTCCACTTTGAACGTTTCTTGCAGGGATGCGGTGTGATTTTTCCGCGTTAATTTAATCTTAAAAGGTAGTGAATTTATCTAAGAAATGTTTAAAACTAAAATCGTTTTGATTTAAAGATCCTGGTAAACTCCACGCAATTTGACAGGAGTGATGGTCTTATTTTAAGAGATTTTCATCCGTATTTGGGCAAATTTTTCGAATTCATTGTTTTTGGTGCGGTAAGCAGCGCCTTGAAAGCCATGACATTTAGAAAATGCCGTAGATCGTAGAAATTGTTTTGAAGCGGCGTGGTCTGCTTGCTGCTTGCTTTCAAGAAAACTTTTTAATTCTGATAGGAAACGAAGCAATAAACCAATATGCAGAGCACTAGCGATCCTTTTACTGCCAGTGAAGGACAAGAGATGCTTTCATGTTTTCAAATAAGTCTCCAACCCGCCAGAAAGAAAGAGACAAGAAGAAGCAGCTTCCAACGAAAGAACTCGGATATTTATGGATCAAGAACTGAAATCGTTTTGTTTATGATGGCAGATGTCTTTGATGGACAAATGGATAGCAAATTATAAACAATATGTTATTTGTACTGGGCAAGTTCCTGTCAATGATGGAGCAACTCAATGCAGTCTGGAAATCTTCCCTTGTTGGCTCTAAAAACTCACAGACAAGGAAGATAGGGAAGGATGCTGTCTATCGAAATTGCAATGACTATTTCTGAATGGACAACGGCAATAACTGCTTTTTGGTAATTTTCAGAAACTCATGAATAAGCATGGCAGCAGGGGCTACAGGGTGAAACGGGCGAGCTTTGTCTTTGTCTTTGCAAACAATTGTCTTTGCAGATCAAATTCAGAATAAGTTTCAGACTGTTTCAGAATTGGAAGCATTAAATTTTCAATTTTGTGATGATTCAATTGCTATTATCTTACCATCTTCCTATTATCAGAGTAAAATCATCAGAGCATCAATTATTGGATTGCTCAAATTTTTTGATATATCATAATATTGTTTTTCATTGAATGCTTTGTCCATTAGTTTTGCATCAGTCTTCAGGCATTGGAAAAGCAAGAATTGCAGTCTTTTGTGGTTGTTGTCAAATGCTGCTTCAAGGTTGGGCTTGATTGGTAAAGGATAATCTTGTTCTGTTTGGGTCCTAAAATAAAACAGAGACGATATTATTTCCTCCTACTAAAAACATTTGCTGCATAGCAAATTTCACTTTGTCTCATAGAGAATTGCATGTACAAAAAAGAGCAGCAAACCAAAATAGGAGAGGTCTTTGCAAACTTAAATCAGAGCAGCAATACTGCTCAAGAAAAAGAAAACAGATTCAAGGGCAAATAATTGCAGTAAACTATCGTGTTTATAGGCAAAATAATCAAAGCTGATAATTTTTTGTACAAGGTAGCATTGATAACATTGTTTTAGTAAGCAAATCTCCTATTTCTAGGTCAGGGCTTCCCCATTAGTCTTGAAGAAAATAAGCAACAATGCAACTTTATGTTTGTTTACAGTTAGGCCAAACCCGACGAAAAGTTCTCTGAGAGCGAAGTCAAAGTTTTGTTATTATTCTCATTGCTCTGGTGGCCAAAACAGCTAGCAAGTACTCTAAAATACTTTCATTTCTGAAACATCAGATCAAGTTCGAAAGTGATACATTCAACCAAGGTTAACGTTTGTTTTCTGACTTAAAAGCAGACAAGTTTGTAAAAGGAAGCACGTAAAGTTAACGAAGATTAAATAGTCATGGCTCTCGAGGAAAAATCGCCTTTGAAAATTGTGGGAATTGGCAAAGGCTACTGCAAAAAAGGCAACATTTCTAGAAACTAGATGCTTACAGCTATTGCGTTATATCTCCAAAATGAGAATTCCTGTCTTAGTTTAGAAAATATTGGAGTTTGAATAAATTTCGGTTAAATTTAGGCCAACAAAAGTTCATTTTCTTGAAACTGCAAGCCGAAGTTCAAGACGAGAAAAAGACAAGTTTATTTCGTCAACAATTGGCGAAAGGTGGCAAATAGGACAAAACGACATCGAGGAATCCAAAACTTTCAACAAAATTTCGATGAAACAAAGGACAAACGTTAAATTTATGATAAAGTCTGCTTACCTGCTGTGCTGAATCCCGAGTTTGTAAACAGAGTTGTCCACGGCCTTTGAAAAATATGAAAAACCAAGGGGCTCTGAGTTCAAAATGCTAAAAGAACTTGACAGAGCGAAGATACAGCTATTGCGTTATATCTCGATATTTTGCTTTGGGACACTTGGGACGCCTGCTGACGCCATTTATCACAAAATTTTACTTTCGCGCCACAGCTTTCTTGCAAGAGAGGCCGGAAGTGACGTCAGAATTCAGGCTTGGTGTTGTCGGGCGTGTAAAAGGTCTATTGGTGTAAAATCAATACAAATACTTCTCTTTCTTGTTTCAATTTCTGCCAAGTTCGTCTTGTGATGGAAATTAGTGTAAATCAATACAAATATCTCTCTTTCTTGCTTCAATTTCTGCCAAGTTCATCTGCCATCACGAACAGTAGGCTAACCACCATTTTTTGCTTACAACTTAATTTTTGGAACTAGTTGTAAGCAAAAAATGGCGGTTTTAGCCTACTGTTCGTGATGGCAGATGAACTTGGCAGAAATTGAAGCAAGAAAGAGAGATATTTGTATTGATTTACACTAATTTCCATCACAAGACGAACTTGGCAGAAATTGAAACAAGAAAGAGAGGTATATGTATTGATTTTACACCAATTCCCCCCGCTACCTGTGCAAAAACTGAATATATCAAAATAGCTGAAGCGTCTATCAGCAACAACAACGACATTTGGGAACGTTGTAACCATAGAAACAGTGACCTTCTGAGATGTAGAATAAAATTCCGTCCAGAATATTCAGAAATCGATCGACTCATTAGTAAAGAAAAGCAATATCCTGCCTCATGCCAAAAAAGACTAAATTCAATTTGTTTGGAAGTTTCCAACCAACTTGTGCTCCAAGTTGTCTCGTGGGAAAAATACTCCGCTTGCAATCTGCCAGACTTGTAATGATGCTCTAAATACTTTAGCTTAATCAAACTATGGTGCACATTCAAGTTAATGAAATGAATTGAAAATTACTTGTAGTGGGGACAGTTTATCGGACATTCTTTCAAAATACATTTAGCCTTGCAAGGTCATGGCGGCAGGCTCTCTGATGAAATCAAAAGTAAAGTTGTGTGTCTCTTCATGTTTACATGTTTGCAACAAAGCTCACTAATTGAAGGCAGCGCTGATTCACGTCACGTCTCTGCGCTGATTCACGGGCTACTGAAATAGCAATGCCTAATTTCTATTAAAACAAAATCTAATAATCATAGGTGTTTGGTCATTATCAAAGAACTGTTCTAAAGTCCAATCTCAAACTCTTTTCAAAATCTCGTTTCAACTTGTCCCTTGTCTCTTAAATTTAAGTGGTAGAGAATACACGATACCTCCAGCATTAAACAATTAAGAAACCTGCCAAAAAGACTGCTGAAGATAACAGAAAACCAGACATCTGTCTGGTACAAAGTTCCTTGACGCCTATCGACCTTTAGCTATTTTACAAAAGGGTCTAGCAAGTATCTTTTAGAAAATTGCATACTGAATAACGACAGAAGGATGTGTATAGCACAAATCAAAGGATCCCAGTGCTGATTCACGGGTTCTACAAAGAGTGAAAGAAGTAGCCGTCTGTGCCTGTCAAGAGGTTTGAAGTTCTAGCCTGATCACCTGAAATCAGACAAGTTAAACACTCAGCTGCTTCATGAGAACTTTGAAGTTCTAGCCTGATCATCCAAAGACAGACCGGTTAAACACTCGGCCAATGGCACTCGCCTCATCAAGTATCTATGTGATGAAATGCCGACTAATCTCAGGGAATGTAAAGTAAAAATCAAAGGATCCTTGCGGCGAATCACGGAGTTTACAGTGAAAGAACGAAAGCCTGATGAGAAGTTTTAAGTCCTAGCCTTATTATCCGAAGACAGACTAGTCATTTACAAAATATGGGATCGGGCTCAGTTGAAACTTGGGATATTCAGCTTCTGGAGCAAGCAAAAGATCTGTTAGCGTGGTCCGTGATTCACATAACGGCTACCTTTGACTGATGAATGGCTGCTCGCCTTATGGCTAAAAGCTTTCGTCTACGATTCAAGATGCTTCAACACTTTAATTGGCAACCGTCCAACAGCAGTAGTCCCTATAAACAGTTTATCGTTGTCTGATATGATTGCAAGACGGCCTGAAAACATTTTTCAAAAGAAATGGGACTGAAAGACTTCCTTCGGAGTGTACCAATCAAAAGTACTCCTGTTTCAAAAATTACCAAAAGTCAATTATCAAACTAATAACAAAATATTCTTTTATGCTTCTTTGTCACAAGTTAAAAACCTCATTTTGAGTTGTATCTTTTGAGAAAAGTAGGCAATCTTGCCTTTGAGCCAACATTTTCAAATCTTATATTATCCTACAAGTCTTGATAGTGCACATTTTTCTGTCATTTATGGCCAAATCAAAAGCTTAACATGCACAAAGAAATTGATCTACTTAAGAATCTGCGTATTTTGCAGTTTGATTCAAACCATTGCAAAAAAGAACTGTGAAGATTGGCCTTGTCAGCTCATTTTTGAAACAGGAGTACTTTTTTGGGACACCCGGTAGTTTGTATACAAAAAAGATAGAATAGTCAGCGCACATGCAGCCAACAATAGGAGGGAGATATTCGTGTTTTGTCCAATATTTTTTCGTTACTTTGTGCTAAAATCATCAATATGCAGCTACCTGATTGACGTTCAGACGGAGCCAAACAAACTACCGGGTGTCCCCAACCTCGTTCCCAAGGGTATCTGTTGTTTTCAATAGGAGGCTAGACCTCGATGCAGCAAAACTCACATCCAATGCATTCAGAATCGAGCATGAGATCCTCGCTCCCATGCAGAATCCTTACGCACTTGGCTAATTTCTCGGTCTAAAATAAAGGGTGATTTTTTCACATCTACATTAGTCTTTGATTGATAGATTAAAATTTCAGTTCTGAATACGGGCCGCATAATCTTTATTCCAACTTTTGACATCCATATACACCCACGGACGCAAGAATAGCAGAAAAGCATAAATGCCTTACAAGCAAGAATCAAGCATATCAACAAATAGAAGACGTGCTCGTAGACTACGAAGCTACAATCATGTCATCATATCATTAGTATACCCATATCATTATTATTACTATAGTCATCATATCAATTCTATACCCACGGACGCAAGAATAGCAGAAAAGCATAAATGCCTTACAAGCAAGAATCAAGCATATCAACAAACAGAAGACGTGCTCATAGACTACGAAGCTACAATCATGTCATCATATCATCAGTATACCCATATCATTATTATTACTATTGTCATCATATCAATTCTATACCAACTGACGCAAGAATAGCAGAAATGTATAAATGCCTTACAAGCAAGAATCAAGCATATCGACAAATAGAAGACGTGCTCGTAGACTATGAAGCTACAATCATATCATCATTTAAGTAGTATACCCATATCATTATTATTATTATTGTCATCATATCAATTCTATACCAACTGACGCAAGAATAGCAGAAAAGCATAAATGCCTTACAAGCAAGAATCAAGCATATCAACAAATAGAAGACGTGCTCGTAGACTACGAAGCTACAATCATGTCATCATATCATTAGTATACCCATATCATTATTATTACTATAGTCATCATATCAATTCTATACCCACGGACGCAAGAATAGCAGAAAAGCATAAATGCCTTACAAGCAAGAATCAAGCATATCAACAAACAGAAGACGTGCTCATAGACTACGAAGCTACAATCATGTCATCATATCATCAGTATACCCATATCATTATTATTACTATTGTCATCATATCAATTCTATACCAACTGACGCAAGAATAGCAGAAATGTATAAATGCCTTACAAGCAAGAATCAAGCATATCGACAAATAGAAGACGTGCTCGTAGACTATGAAGCTACAATCATATCATCATTTAAGTAGTATACCCATATCATTATTATTATTATTGTCATCATATCAATTCTATACCAACTGACGCAAGAATAGCAGAAAAGCATAAATGCCTGACAAGCAAGAATCAAGCATATCAACAAATAGAAGATGTGCTCGTAGACTATGAAGTTACAATCATGTCATAATTTAACTAGTATACCCATATCATTATTATTACTATTGTCATCATATCAATTCTATACCAACAGACGCAAGAATAGCAGAAAAGCATGAATGCCTTACAAGCAAGAATCAAGCATATCAACAAATAGAAGACGTGCTCGTAGACTATGAAGCTACAATCATGTCATCATTTAATTAGTATACCCATATCATTATTATTACTATAGTCATCATATCAATTCTATACCCACGGATGCAAGAATAGCAGAAAAGCATAAATGCCTTACAAGCAAGAATCAAGCATATCAACAAATAGAAGACGTGCTCATAGACTACGAAGCTACAATCATATCATCATTTAAGTAGTATACCCATATCATTATTATTATTATTGTCATCATATCAATTCTATACCAACTGACGCAAGAATAGCAGAAATGTATAAATGCCTTAGACTGATTGCAAGTTCGTAGTTATTGCTATTGATAGGCTGATGGACGCTATAACTACGACTCATGGACTTTCACATTGAAAATTGGGACGAAATTGTTTCCCTCGATTTCATGTCCGATATGGAAACCATAGCAACGCTGTATGAAAAGGCGACTAATGGCGGTGGGCCTAAATTGTCAGCTCAATCGTCAGATAATAAAACGCCTCAAAATTGAAGTTTTGAGTGACGTTAGCAATGAACAAAAGTCACAAGTATTCGCACGAATGTTTCTTTAATATAAGAATTAACAAACCTTTCAGTTTCAACAAGAATTTCCTGATTTTGAAGGCAATCTTCATCTAGCAATAGTGCACGCAAACAGAGCACAGCTCCTGAAATTCTCCAACTGCCGAAAAGAGGCCATTAACCTCGTTTCAAAGGGCACAGAAAAATCTGTGCGCCTATTGTTTATTTTCGTCCCACTTTTTGATATGAAAGTCCATAAGTCCCAGTTTGAGCAAAAGTATATATTGTTGTTGTTGTTGTCATTGCTGTTACTGTTGTTGTTGCGATAACTGGGACTATTTCGTGAGTCTATAAATGCCTTACAAGCAAGAATCAAGCATATCGACAAATAGAAGACGTGCTCGTAGACTATGAAGCTACAATCATATCATCATTTAAGTAGTATACCCATATCATTATTATTACTATTGCCATCATATCAGTTCTATACCAACTGACGCAAGAATAGCAGAAAAGCATAAATGCCTGACAAGCAAGAATCAAGCATATCAACAAATAGAAGATGTGCTCGTAGACTATGAAGTTACAATCATGTCATAATTTAATTAGTATACCCATATCATTATTATTACTATTGTCATCATATCAATTCTATACCAACTGACGCAAGAATAGCAGAAAAGCATGAATGCCTTACAAGCAAGAATCAAGTATATCAACAAATAGAAGATGTGCTCGTAGACTATGAAGCTACAACTTGTTCACATCATGTCATCATGTCATGTCGGATATATACCATAAAAATTCAACAATGCTGCACGAATCTAGACTTCCATGTGATTCCTTGTATTCGTTCGACAATTTTCATCTGATCTTTTGCGATAACAGTCCAAGTCAATGAGCGATGCTGAAACGTATGTAATGAGTGTAGCATGAATCCCCATTTTCGTTCATATCTCATGAAATTAGTTCTCTTCATTCCTGCAGTTGAGCCTGTATGTGTTGATATGTGATGTTGGTTTATTAGCTGCATGTTTGTAGATTTCTATAATGATACCCCTCAGTAGAAGGTCTTTGTAGTAGTCTGGAGGTTATTTCTTCGCCTTACTGCATGTTATTGTATGTTTCGTCTTATTTCATTTTGAAAAATTTAATGCAAATAGCTTCTAAATATTTAGAATAAGAGAAGAAGTTGATCAACTGTTATCCCTCCGAATAATTGAATAACCTCCAACTTATTGTATGTTATCCCTCCAACCACATGATGTGATTCCTCCATAGCACTGCATGTTATTGTAGGTGTCATTTTATTTTATTTCTAAAAATTTAATGCAAATAGCTTCTAAATATTTAGAATAAGAGAAGAAGTTGATCAATTGTTATCCCTCCGAATAATTGAATAACCTCCAACTTATTGTATGTTATCCCTCCAACCACATGATGTGATTCCTCCATCGCACTGCATGTTATTGTAGGTGTCATTTTATTTTATTTCTATTTCAAATAGCTTCTAAATATTTAAATAAGAGAAGAAGTTGATCAAATCCCTCCGAATAATTGAATAACCTTTATTGTATGTTATCCCTCCAACCACATGATGTGATTCCTCCATCGCACTGCATGTTATTGTAGGTGTCATTTTATTTCATTTCAAAAAATTTAATGCAAATAGCTTCTAAATATTTTAGAATAAGAGAAGAAGTTAATCAATTGTTATCCCTCCGAATAATTGAATAAC
This sequence comes from Aurelia coerulea, assembly GCA_039566865.1. Taxonomy (NCBI): domain Eukaryota; kingdom Metazoa; phylum Cnidaria; class Scyphozoa; order Semaeostomeae; family Ulmaridae; genus Aurelia; species Aurelia coerulea. Next base: position 14,460,107 of record CM076958.1, on the reverse strand, counting down.
CTCCGACTTATTGTATGTTATCCCTCCAACCACATGATGTGATTCCTCCATCGCACTGCATGTTATTGTAGGTGTCATTTTATTTTATTTCTAAAAATTTAATGCAAATAGCTTCTAAATATTTTAGAATAAGAGAAGAAGTTAATCAATTGTTATCCCTCCGAATAACTGAATAACCTCCGATTTACTGCATGTTATCCCTCCAACAACATGATGTGATCTCTCCATCGGACTGAACAGCCTCCACCTACTTCTCCACAAGAATAGTTCACAGACGTTCCACGGGATGACCCAACTATACCGGGTGAGTCAAAAAAGGTAACAACGTTTGCAAGCATATTGTTTGCTGATTGCTTAAAACTGTCTGTAGTTGGGTTGGCAACATCTCAAGTAAGATACAAGATTAACAAGGGCAGATTTTGTAATACAATAGCATGAGTTGCTTTTGTTGACACCTCAATTCAAAGCGATTAGCGATTGCAGACAAAGGAAATTCTCTCAACCAGCAATTCAAAACAAACAGAGCCGCAAAAATTTCTTTGAAACCCAGGTAGCTAGGTCGCTTGTTGTGCATTCCAAAAACTGTTTTTAAGGGCAAACAAACATGAGCGTAGATCGAAAAAAGAAGGATGCATCTACACATCTGCCGCGGGCATTTTATTTGTATGGTTCAAAAGCCGTTTAGGAGGCGATTCAATTCTCTTATTTTTTTGGGTGTTATCAAAACATTTACTGCTCAGCTTCTGGACCAAAGAAATAAAATGCCCGCGGCAGATGTGTAGATATATCCTTCTTCTTTCGATCTATGCTCATGTTTGCCCTTAAAGATAATTTTTGGAATGCACAGCGAGCGAGCTAGCTACCTGGGTTTCAGAGAAAATGTTGCGGCTTTGTTTGTTTTGAATTACTGGTTGATAGAATTTCCTTTGTCTGTGATCGCTAATCGCTTTGGGTTGAGGTGTCAACAAAAGCAACTCGTGCTATTGTATTACAAAATCTGCCCTTGTTTACAAGATTTTAATTTGCTCAAATCTGTCGTATCATTCCAGTCAGTCATTGTCATTCTCACGTTGCAATGCAAGCGAATGTATCGGAATTTATCACATATTGATTCAATTCAGAATCGTTCAGAGAAGGCCTAAATTCTAGATCAACTGAAAAAATAATTAAGGCTGTTGATACTAAAAACTGAACAATTCTTTGAGTGTAAACAAATAATAGGGCAGGCTCTGTAACAGCATAACAGGTTTTCTTCGTGGATAGGCTTGCTTTGCCATTTGTTTGCTGGACGTACCATTTCCATGACGTTTTGACTTAACAGGACTCGCCGTGGAGCTTAAATTGTGCAAATTTGATCCAGAAGTGTAGGACTGTTTTCAAGCATTACCAGCGAAAATACTCAAATAAATATCACCAATTTTTGCCAACTAAATTTGATTATCTAAGTTGACATGTTACCTAAACTTTCAGAATCATTTGGAATGAATCGGATGAATTTTTGGCATACTAAAAGCTTGCAAACGTTTCAAATTTTCAACTCACCTGGTAAATAAAGCGGGTTGGTAAAATAAAGCGGCTTGTGTGGGGATGACTCAGTGGTATCACGACTGACTACCAAACTGAAGGTTGGTGGTTCGAGTCCCCGCCCTACCGAACCTGCAACAATGTGTGAGGAGAGTAGCCAGCTCTCTGTACATAGTTCCAGATTGAAGAAATCACGAGGTGTGGTCATATCGACAGGAAGGACCAGGACGCTGCTTCGATAAGCTCAGCTTCTCTGCGTCCGAAAACACCTTCGGTTGCAAGGTAGAAATATAGAAAAAATACAAACTAAATAAAACGACGAAGAAAGTTATTTGCAACAAACACCAGTTAACGAACAGAGGAAAAGGCAACAGCTACGGTTTCATCATACTCCCTTGAGCACAAAGGAGTTGATGTTTTGTTTGTTGAAGAAGATTTAACTCCATTTCTAAACCAAAAGCAGATTTCAAAGTTGAACTCACGGATGCTGAGAACGAACACGAAAGCCAAACACTTGGTCTCAGAAACCAATCGGAAACCCAAGCTTTGAACCCATGACCTTTTCGTATGCTTAATGCTGGAGCGTGATAAAACAAAATATTCAACCAATGCCCTTCAAAATATTTCCTACCTGCCTAAATTTGAAAGGAACTATGAATATTGATGCTGACGCATTCAAAGCTGATTCGAAATAAAAATGAAATCGCGTGACAGTGCGCTGGCGTTAACAGCTTAAAAATTTAGGGCCTAGAATAACATATCCACCTCGGGGATGGGCCTAAGTTGACCAGATAATGTACTGGAATTGTTTTGCTTTTAGATAATTAATCATTTTAAAGTTCCTTTATGACAGGTGCAACGAAAAACAGCGCGGTGTGGCTGTGAATCTCGCAATATGTCCACGAAGAAATCTCGTATAGTATGGCTTTGGTTTCGTGCCAAGATAAGATAGCTCTTTAACAGCTTTCCGTGCAGCATTTTGAGGTCACACCAGATGCTGTTCTCAAGAAATAAAATCCATGGATCACGCTATAGGATCGCATATTGCTAAAATGCAAATGTATTGCATCCATTATTCATCTCCGGATTGACGTTGCGCTGTGGAAAAACCAGACCCAAACCACACGGACTCTCGAGTTGAAACAGTTTTACAGTAGCACAGAACGTGAAATTTGCGTTGAGTAACAGAGCGTTCGGAAAAGTTGTAACTTCAAGTAATTCGGTACATATGGGTTTTCGTAGCATTTTCGCGCAAATCGAATCTTCATGCCGCGAAGAAATCCGAGGGAGAAAATAAAAATAGATCAAGTTGTGAACCTGGAAATTGCTGATCCTCTCCCATTTCATTGAGAATAACGGTATCTCTCAAGCAATTCTGGACAAATCCCGAATAAAAACGCCGCATTTTGAAATAGTGTTGATATGCGGTTTTTTATGCCTCAGAGGTGGAACCACTTACACGGTTTGTCCAGATTATTTCTTGTATCTTGAGGACAATTTGAGGCAGATAATTAAAAAACTGGTTTATTTTCGGAATAGCAGTTTTGCTAAGACTGGGTAGATTAAAGGTGTCTGGAGAGACAAAGGTGGAACCAAGATGGTGGGAGAAATGGGTGTTTGATACAAACTTGAAAAAGGAGCTGGACACAAGTAGATTTAGCAATTACAAATGTCTGTCCCCAAAACCAGTCTTTGGTGGACAGTAGATCAAATTAATTCTCCAGAAACTGGGTAGATTAATTTTTTCTCGTGGACATACATAGGACCATAAAAATTACAGTACATGCCCACCCTTGAGCAACAGAAGCAAAACAGTCAGAAAAAGCCTCTCTGGCTGAAGCGAAAAGAGTACTTTCGTCCTAAAATTGTCACGAAGTGGGTACATAAAAATTATTAGGGCCAAAAATGCTTAACTGGTATGACTATTTATTACATCAAGCAAGCAAACCTCAGTGCATTATCTTGACTGTTTGGACCAAGTAGACGTAGAGAACCATTGCTTTGAAAAGCTGGAGGTGAAGACACACCAAAGAAATGCGAGCTTTGGTATTCTTGATAACAAATAGCCGTTATTTGATGCTTTGACTACCTTCATAAAATCAAACTCATCAAACTAGTAAAATAAAATCATCAAAATTAGATACCAGGAGGGGACAATTGTTCACGAGCAATTTTATTTGATCACAACTTTCACCTGAAATCTATTTTGAGAAATTGTTTCACAAATATTTTTTGACACTCCTCATTTCTCATCAACTGGGAAAACTTAATCAAGAAAATTGTCATTTCTACCAGGATTCCCCTTGTTTGTTTTACTTTATCCCTTGTATCGGTTTTCTTTGAGTAGCATTTAGACAAAGGCGTGTCCTTTCATAGTGGCTGCAAATGTTCACTAAGACAGGTGATCTCCCCACCGATAAAAACAACAAGGGCTCGAATCCCGGGGGGGGGGGGGGGGGTACTTCACATATTTTGGGTACGGGGACGTGCCATCGGGAAGGGTATCGATTTTCACGATTTTGGTATAAGGAACGGTATTGATATTCACGATTTTGGTATAAGGAACGGTATCGATTTTCGCAATTTTGGTTTAAAGAATGATTTTGGTATACTTTTTCGGAAAATTGGTATAAGGTCGGGTATACTTTTTCGCAAAATTGGTATAAAGTCGGGTATACTTTTTCGCAAAATTGGTATAAGGAACGGGTATGTTTTTGAAGCTTCGATGGCACGTCCCCGACCAAAACCTGGTCAAGTACCCCCCCCCCCCCCCGGCTTTCAGTAAAGGGTCAAATTATGATTTTCTTATAAAAAGGTGTCCCTCTACCGTCTGCAAACGTTCAAAGTTGCAAGTAACCGTCTAAGATAACTTTTATCTCAAAGTGAGTAGCTGTGACGAAACACTTCTTCACTGTTGAGATTTGTGCTGTCGTTTACTCTTAAAATTCTTCAGAAAACCGTTATGATTTCTGGTTGACAATTTGTGGCGACCTTGTAGGCAACAATTTTGAACCTAAATCATTGCAGTTGAACTAAGATAAATTGAGCTCTGAAGCAAGACGGAGATTTGTTTGGGCTAAAGGCCCATCGTAAACCATGATCCTTACAAGGCGAAGAGAACTTAGGCCTAAAGCAACGTTCGTATCTATAAAAGTCAATTTCAGCGTAGATTGCGTTGGTAAAGCATGTGCGCAGGCTGGCATTGGCGCCGCAAAGAATCATGGTTAGCAATGAATCGTTAACGAGTATTTCAAAGCGTTCGTGGCTCTACATATACTTTTAAGCTAAGTGCTAGTTGGCCCGGGGGGGGGCACTTCACATATTTTGAGTACGGGGACGTGCCATCGGGAAGGGTATCGATTTTCGCGATTTTGGTATAAGGAACGGTATCGATTTTCACGATTTTGGTATAAGGAACGGTATTCGATTTTCGCGATTTTGGTTTAAGGAACGATTTTGGTATACTTTTTCGGAAAATTGGTATAAGGTCGGGTATACTTTTTCGCAAAATTGGTATAAAGTCGGGTATACTTTTTCGCAAAATTGGTATAAGGAACGGGTATGTTTTTGAAGCTTCGATGGCACGTCCCCGACCGAAACCTGGTCAAGTAACCCCCCCGGGCTAGTTGGATGGAGATATAGAGCAATTCGAGATAACAGTCATCGATGTCTTTTCAAGGTTTAAGTTTAACTGTATATTTTGTTATGTTGAGAAATACACTGTAGATGAGAGATAAAAGAGATCGAATTATCTTTAAAAATTGAAACTTTATTTTCCAGATTTTATCATCGACCGACAATTCTCCTGGCAACAAAATCCACCGATCAAAATCTGCTTAGAGTACAATAACATTCAGTTTATAAACAAATCGAGTTACACAGCCCGCTGGTCCAAGCTTTATGCCATGCAATTCCGCGGCTAACATGTCCTTATCATTGTTTTCCTTGCCTTGAGACAACGCCACATACAAAGACCGGGCATTAAAAATCATACATCTATTCTGTGGCATCGGACCACTCAACAACATACAGCAGAAGAAGCTGGGTGTACCTACGAGACAGCACTGCTGTATTCCGGATAGGTATCTGAAGTCAATAACAAGGTATGCGAGAGTCTTATTAACTTTATATCAATAGATTAACTGTGGATAATTATGTGTGCATGTTGAAAGGTTGACATTAGATGTAGCAACAGTTTTAACTTTTCGATGAATTATTCAGAAAATGAAAGGATAAGTTAAATGAGACTCTCCGTGGCTTTCTTACAGGCTTTTTTTAATTAATATTTCAGAAAATCGCCAATGCCTGAAAACATTAAAGTAGTCAGGGTAATTAAATTATAAAGGATTCCTAGTTACAACAAATCCTTGACCGAAGAACACAGCAGTTCGATAGAATGAACATTCTACCATCGAAACATCGAAAATCGAAACAAAGTGAAGCGATGACAAGGAAGATACAATGGTGTAAAATCCTAAGTTATACTTGTAATCAAAATGTTCACTTTGTTCTCTATGAATACTACTTGCATACTTTAGATGAAAAATACCGATGCGATGGGCCAGGAGACATTCATCTTTATATGGAAATCTATGCTGTTTTCAGCAGTGGAATATTTTCTTCATGCCGTTGTAGTTTAAATAGATTTGAGTTCCTTTGAAGATAGTGGAGTAATCGAACCCAATGAGCAGCTAACTACAATCAAATTTTCAATCAAAAGGTCAAATTTTCGCCTACTTCTTACATTTACTGTTCTTGTTTATAATGTTATTTGCAGTTATGAAAAAGAACAATGAGACTTTAAATGTCATCTCTCTCTACTCAGGAGTTAACTTGCTACTTGCAATCGATGTAGACCTGCTATGCTTGAGGTGATGACTGATTTTGTGATAAAAATTGTGGAGCGTAAATTACCTCCTGCTCTTAAGCACCGATAATCCGCGATGATCTTTCCAATCGCATATTTCCTTGTTCAAGTTTCACAATAATACATATTTTTTATAAGAATCCATTTAGAGATTGTGGTAGTCCCTTTAGCACGCAAATTGAACTTTTTTTGAATAAAACTGTTGAGATATTTAAACGGAAGGCAACACCCTCCTCTTGAGTCCAAATCTTCGCATACCAAAACGCCATCCTTCTGTAAATACAGTAAGTTATGCAAAATTGTCGTACAATGATCGATCAGCAGCTTTACTTCTGTCACGAATAAATCTCATATCTTTCTGAAGATAGAAATTCACAAGCTATCACCAGACAAAACAATCCCTCATTGTGAATTATTGTCTAATGATCAAACACTTGTGGGATGGTATAAAGATATCTTAATCTTGTACCAAATGCTTGACTTTGATTTTGAAGGTATTTATCTCTGGATTATGCTAAAAATATCTTGAGCAATCATCTTTTGGAAAGATTGCTAGGCAGTCCATTGGATGGTGAGGTGTAAGATGGTAAGAGCAATAAAAAAACTAATTGCAACAACAGATTTGATATATTTGCAATGGCTGCTTCCTTAAAATGGCTGCATCACAAAAATGCTAACAATTGTTGATTGTCATTATTTGCATGTGAATTATTCGCTCCCAGTACATTTTTTTGGTCTTTAGGTGATAGACGTTGCACAGTATTCTCTTAAAATATGTCCAAGTGCTTCTATGACTTTGCATTCATTCAAAATGGGCAATTTTCAAAGGTGGATAAATCTTGCAGTCACTGGCTTCTTTGAATATGTTTTTATTCACTCGAAATATTGGCAAAAATTTTCTTGCAATCATAACACACTCTCCTTGTTGGAAATTTATCCAGAACCACTCCAAACAATCGTTTGATGTTTCACTTAACATTAAGGATTTTATGCAAAGAAGACATAGGGTTTTACTCTCTAAAGCATTGCTGGTTGATGAAAAATGTTTACCAGGAACCTCAAAGAGGATTTCAGTTACCAAAGGTCTTGTAACAAAAAACAATTTTCTTGGGGATGTTTGACACAACCAACAACTTTCTTATCTTTTGGCCATATTGCAGGTTTTGGCCATATTGCAAAGCATTTTCTGACTGAATGCAATGCTTGTGAAAGAACGTGATTTCTAGTTTGATCAGCTCAGTTTGGACAAGGACAGACTTTTCAAAACAATGTCCAACTACAGTATAATGTTCTAAAAAGATTGGGTTGGTACAGTACAGATCTTTGTAGCTTATGGGCAGAGTTAAGTGGAGCGATCTATAAATAGGACAAAGAAAAAGCCTACTCACAAACTGCTGTTTCTTTAGCTACACAATGTTGGAGCACATGCCAAGATTGTGAAATACAGTAGGCTAATTCTAGACATGTAAGCATGAAGCTTTTGACTCTATTCATTCCCTAACATTCATAAATTCTTGATATTTGATAAGAATTTTCAATAACTCAGAAAAGAATTTTCAGAAAAAATAATATTCTATTCTAATGTTGAGCTGCACACAGCACATTACTTTTGATGCTTAGCTTCCCAAAATTTGGAATCACTCTATGTAAGAGTTCAAAAGATGTACTACAGTACTGTAGGAATTCTACAGAAGTCTTGAAAGAAAGAAAAGATTGCAAAAATAAAAAAGAAATGTGTACTGTAAATTATGGAATAAACATGAAATTAATCTCTTCCAATCCAGATAATCTTCCATCAGCACAATCTACAGTAACTTGAACGCCAAAAACCTTGCAAGAAAACACACCACAACAGTTAAATGGGCCAAAATAAAGCAGCTTGAGGCAACTTCTTTCTGTAAGTGGTTTTGAGAAAGCTTTAATAATTCAAAAGGTGATAATGGATTATTTTCCTGATAAGCCAGTGATCTTCTCTTCATTGAAGGTAGTGCATAGGCTGATTAGATATTGGGTAACATTTTCGATTCCTCAAGTCCTCTAAAGCTCCCCTGTCTATTAAGCCACCCTTTTAGAGCATCAAAGAATAAATAAGCCACCTTGGGCATAAATAAGGTGCTCTGTGGTATGCCCTTGTTACTAAAATCTGTGGAAATGCATATGAATAACACGGAAGAACTTAGCGTACAAATTCAACAGATCAAATTTAGAATACTGAAAACTGACATATTGATGGAAGAAAAAATTTGTTGATTCGAAATGGCTCTTCCTTTGTCTTGGCAAAAACAATTTATCTATTTCACTTGAACAGTAGAAATTGGCAGGCAATCCTTCATTTATAAACCTGTCTGAGACCCCCCATCATGTAATCCACTGTTTTGTCTGAAGACATGATGAATAGATCATTTTGCCCTTGCATCTGGTATAGAAAAAGAAAGCCTTGTCTTTGGGATGTTTAAATGGGAAGTATATTAAGCTACTGGTAGAAGCAATAGAATGATAAATGCGGTCTTTAGGAACCAAAACAACTTTATTTGCAGTAAGAAATAGTTGTAAGTAAAATACCGTATCAATTTTCAGTCCATGTTGTTCAATGTGTGTCATAACATGCACACACATGAAATATTTCAAAATACTCATGATCAACCCAATGCAAGTGATAAACCAAGCACATCACATTTTTTGCATAACAAAGACTGAATCTTAGGGCACTGTTGGTCTAGCACCAAAGTCATATAATATATTAAACATTTCCAAAATGAGACATTTTCCTACTCAGAAAACAAATTGTTTGCAAATTGGACATAAGGGCTAACAGGAGTATTTTTAATGGTGAGGCAATGTAATGTTGTGGTTTTTAGTGCCAAACACTAGGATCTCAGAGACAGAGAAGACTTGATCAAGTCTGTGATGTATTTTTGTGATGATGATGTGTGCTGGCAGGGATTGAACCCTATCACCTGACTGTGCTGGCTGCATTCAACTGATTCAACATGAAACAATGGAATGTCTACACATCAGAAATGATGAAAGAGTTCTGAAACCATTTTGCCAAACTGGCTTTAAAATATTGAGGCTAATTTGTTTTCCAATAAGGAATCCCTTGTCAATATAGAGTATGAATCAGACTGTTCCCTGAGTGGGAAATTTTCTATCAGAGAAACTTTTCGCATTTGTAACCTTGCTGGACTGACCACAACAACTGACAGATAATTTGAATGGACATTCACAAAGAATGGTTTTCTCATTGGGAAAACTCCTAGTCCAGACACAGAAGGAACATTTCTTCTGTTAAATTTCTTTGAAAACTGTATATTCAGTAAACTATTTATGTTGAAACTACTTCTGCACATCAGCCAAACAATACAATCAACAACTAAGCAATACAGCAGGAGCATCATATACTTGGGGGCAGGACATCACTTCAACAAGGGCACTGTTTTTATTAAGCAAATGGAACACCTCCTTGGTAAAAAGGGAGTTTGTTTGTTTGTTGCACCTCTAAAGGCGGCCCCACTTGCAGCAGTTTTGGTCGGCGACCAGCAAATTTGTCTAGGGTGCATGCTCTATTGTTAAAGAGCATGCACTTTGATAAATGCGCTGGTCACCAACCAAAACTACTCCAGTGGAGAAAGGCCTTCAGGGGAGACGTGCCCCCAGTGTCCCCTGATTACAACATCTCTGAATACATACATACACGTATACATGTATATACATATTTTTGATTATACAGGTGTAATAAGGCAGGTGTACAGCTGATAAGCCAGGTTGGAAAACTTGCATTTACTTGCAGCTACTATGAAACTCTGTCAAGCTTGCTGCTCGCAGCTACAATAACTGGTTCTTGCATGTGGGAACAAAAGATCCATTGTTAATTTTGCTTCTTTCACAGTCCACTCGCATCCCTCAAATTTATTCCACTCGCTGCAACGGGTAGGCTAAATAACGCATGTTTTCCAACCTGGTTGTGATGGACCTGTAATAATTAAAACTAAAAGATAACTGAATTACGAATAATAACTTTATATGATAATGGTTGGTCTAACTGGTACAGGTTACCAGGTTACAAAAGATACAAAAATGTTCATTCACTCAGTGTCCAACCAGCAGCAGAGCTTGACAAGCATCTACTACTACTACTGGGCTCCAGATTCTTTTTTCGCCAATTATTGCTGCGAGCCATTGCGGTATGGCCAATCATTCTGTCGCTGTTATTACAGTTGTAAAAAAGTTTGGAAAGTACCATAAGATTGGAAAGTACTTTAAGTACGCTAAATCACAAATGCACACAGGCCTGAGCCTAGCTAGACTTAGAGCCGCATAATCATCATGGCTATGATATGATATGGCCTACCATCGAGGCCTACTTACTACTCTACCTGTCTACCAACACCATGAGTGCACGCCACTGTATTTGTGCTTTATTAGAGAAAATGGAACGGATGGCGTATTTTATCATCTTCTCTGTTATTTACAACTGCTACTAGTTCATTTCATAGTTGGAGGAAAATAATAGTTCACTTACCAAACTGTTCCAAACCAAACGGCTTTTTCTTTCCTTCCCGTCTATGTTTATTTTTTGCGTTTCTTCCTTTCTTTCACCTGGTGTCCCTGTGTTTTGCTCCTACGCAGAGAATGTGTTGTGGCGCAGTTGCAGCAGTCAAACGGTCAGGGTTCGATACCCGATAGAGACCCTGTAGAGCCCCACCACTTGAGGAGCTAAAAACCGCAACTTCACCTTCACCTACACAACCTACGACAGAGAAATTTTCAACAAAATGTTTTGCTCAGTTTTGTTCAGCCTCCTCACATATATATAATTTTGATCACGAAATGTTAAAAACATTCCTAATCAACCAAATAGTCCTAAAACCCTACATAAGAATTATTGTTCACGAACAGTTGATCTGTTATTCCTCCATCTGTCTCCATCTTGAAAATGCTGTGTAAATTTTGGATGGACATCTTTTTGAAAATATGTCGAGAGCAGAGAGTGGGCTTATATATTGTCACATGAGGTAATTCTTTTCTGTAGAAAGGGCCTTATTTTGTTGTCCGGCACTAGAGGGGTTAAAAAGTACCTTGAAAAATGGCATATCCCTGCCTGAAAAATGGGGAAAATATGCCAAATATCCTTGCCCCCAAGGAAAAAGTCGAAATAGATGACAAAATTAGCTAGTTGTTGCTTTTGTGCAGTGTGATGACGTCACATAGCAGAGATCTGCTAGCTATAACAGGCAAGTTTGGCACGGAGGAGCTTTTCATCCAACATCCAAAATTGATCTCCGTCGGAAGTCGCCAGTGCGCTGACTGCAGTGTGTTTATGGAAATAAAGATTTCGACGAGCTCATTACGTTAATTTTGGCAACTCTTACTTTTAGAAACCAACAATGGATGTTGCAGTATGTCTGCTGATTCTTCTAGGATTCATTTTACATCGTGGAGGTTTGTTATTGCTGTTTTAATTCCTATTACTTTTTGAAGAGTTGAGCTTGGTCCTTTTAGGCCACTTTCTTTTGAGGACATTCATCATTGTTATCATTTTGCGAGTTTGAATGTTGGTTAATTGTTGCTCATTACTAACCGCGACATGTTATTTGTTCACAGCGAAATTCATGATTTGACTTCTTTATTCCCTATTTAACTTAATGTCATGAATTTGTTAAGTGCTTGTTCACCTTTTTGAGAGATGGGAACAGCTTGATTGCGACTTTACAACAAACCCCGCTGTCTTGAACTTACCTCTACTTGACTTTGAACTATGTTCAATGGAGATAACCTGCGCGCCTAACTTACCTAAATTTACCTAAATTTACCTTTACGGTGAAATTTTATGGAAGTGAGTCAGTTTTTTCACAGCAAAACTCACATTTCGGTATTATCAGACTTCACGAATGATGACATGTTGATCATAAATAAGTGGAGATAGAACATGGCCAGACAAACTTTCAATACTATCGCTAATCTAATGAAATCAGCCGTGAAGAATCCACACAGTGCCATCTATTTGGAGGGTTTTGGTTTTAGGCTAGTCTGTAGTTGGAGAATGAAATAGATCGTGGAAACTCGCTTGGCATTTCGAACGTTTATCGTACAGCATAACAAACAGTGTTCTTAACAGGATACACTCTTTTTTTTATAAGAATATTGTTTATAAGAATATTCAGGCTCAGAATCATCCAAATTTTAAGAATATTATAAGAATATTGCTCAGCCTCAGCTCGCATGTTTTGTCTCATTTTCCAGCAGTTGCCTGTTTTGCGATGTTCATAACATTCTTATTGTTACAATTGCTTAGATTTTTCTTTCGTTCAACCATTTCTTCATAATGATATGACACTTGTTTGAATTATGTTCCCCTCAAACCATACCAGATTTGAAAAAATAAGAATACTTTAAGAATATGTTAAGGCTCAAAGTGAAAAATTACTTAAGAATATTGAGGCTGGAAAAAAGTTATAGTATTCTTATAAAAAAAAAGAGTGTAATGAAAAAATCCTGAACTAAACTATTTTCTTCACATGAGTGGAAATAAAATACTTTGCAATAGGTTTTATTGGGGTTTTATTCTGACCATAAGTGTACGAGCCAGGGGGGCTGGGCTGGGGGTGGCAAGAATACACCCTTGTAAGGCAAAAATCCACCCTGAGTCAGGCAAAAAAGTTTGGTAAACAACTGACTTTTTATCAGGGAGCCTCCCAGATTTTATCTTCCCTTATAATTCTGACATTGATGGATCCTATCATTCTTTTGCTGTTTTTTGGACATAACTGCTAGTCTCATTTGCTAACCAGGACGCATGCATTGAGACGCTCTTTGCAATTGTATGCTTAAATCTACATCATATATACAAATCTACCAGAGGCACCTTCTGCTACCTGCAGTTCCTTTTTTGAACAAATGGAGCCAAAGAAAGCTTTTGCAGTGAAGGCATCCAGTCAAGAGCAGAAATACAGGACAGGCCTTGTTTGTTTGGGATAGAAACTCCCCTTTTGTCATTATTACAATGGAAAAGATGTTAACTCTGACTTGCTCGCTGATCAATGGAATAGGCAAGGATCTTTGGGGTATGCACATATTCACAAAGTACTATCAAGGATGATGACCTGAAATCATTACTGCACAGAATCAGAGGGGGGTCTGGCTCTTGTGGAGAAAATCCACAAGACTTACATTGATAGTATCTCAAGCAATTGTGCACATGGTGGTTTTCCTGTCTAAAAATTCTCTTTAGTTTGGCTTTGGTGAACGGACACAGATAAATGGAGGTATCTTTAAATAGCACAAAGGGAACACCTACGGACACTATTGTTCTGCGAGCTAAACATGCACCTTTTGAAATCATCAAATACAACAGGCCTAATTTTAGACATACAGTATATATGCAGCTCTTAAGAAACCTTTTTACTGTATATCCCATCAAACAACCATCAAACAACGGTTTATTTACAGTCTTTCATGGCTCAAGAATTCTTATCATAATGTGTAGAATTCTTGAAAATTCTTAAGAATCCATGTCCTGTTCATGTGCACAAGGCTTGTTACTGCACAAGCCATTCTTACCAGAAAAACAGGTTTTTTATTATGATTTTCACTTTATGACCCCAAAATAACTGTTTGTTGTGCATTTCTACTGTATGTTAACATCATTGGGGAATTTCTTAAGAAGTGCCTGAGAATTCTTGCAGGACTTTGTGCACCAGGGTGGAAAGTTAATTTTTGCTACACTAAAGTTTACACCATACCAATTGTTTAAAGACAATAGATTCTATTGTTTTACCTTTGTTCTTGATAGCGCTCTTGGCAATCGATATTTTGGCGTAACAATATTTTTATGTTTTCCAGTATGGTTTGTGCACCACAGTGGGCACAATTTTGGGGTCAGAAGGAAATAGGACTGTGAAACATGATACAGTAACTTGCTGAAATGAAAACTAGAAATCCTAAATAGTCAGAAAGGAATTAGAAAATACTTTTCTTGTGTAAAATTAAAATGAAACTTTAATTTTCCATTGAAATCCTTTGTAAACAGTTTTAGCCTGCATGTGCATAATGTATTTTGCAAGCAGATATGACAAATTTTGCGTCACAGGAATGATATAGCTTCCCAACTCTTCAATATCTCATGACTATTGCCACCTAGAGTTTGCTAGCTGGAAACAAATTTGATTCACAAATGTATTCGTTGTTGAGATTATGATGTCAGTTTTATGAAAATTTCATTGCCAAATTCTTGGGAACATTTGGTAGTGCTACGGTAACTGTCAGAGAAAATGTTTAACAGCTAAAATTACCAAATGTCACAGGTGGGACAATGAACCAAAGGTATTTTTGTCTGTTCTTATTTCAGAAAAATATATGTTTTGTAGTGACCCACTTGTGTGGCATTTTGCATTATTCAAGATAATATCTAAAATTTTACACCAAAAGCAGCAAATATTGTCCCCAAAATGCATCCTTTTCAATCCATCTTTCCACTCTGTAGGAAAACTATACATTTCTACAATTCTGGCAGTATTTTTTCTTTCATATTCAACCTTGAAACTTATAGAAAGTCCATGTTTTTGATCGACAAAGTTCATAAAAGCTCCACTATAATCAAAAGACAGTTGAACAATTGAAATGAGCAGGTTTTTAGAGGTACGAAAAAGTTTTCCAACTTCTCCAGGTTTCAAAGTAAGATAATTTTGGAACAGAATAAGATGTGAACTTCAGATTTGAACTGTTGAGTCTAGAATTTATTCAGCTTTCAGGAAATGTAAACAAAACTGGAAAGCTAAGAATTAGATTTTTCCTCTATTGCCCCCTCTGTGCCCACTGTGATACATGTAACAATTTGTAAGAATTTTGAAGAATTCTTCACGTTATGATAAGAATTATGTATCAAAGGGCATACATCTTAAATCAAATCATGATATTTCCTCAAACAGAGCAATATTCAGCACAAATACATTTCATCTTGGTCAAAAGTTAAAAAACAAGAATTTTAATTTGTTGACAATACAAATTTGTTGGGTAAAGATGTGTTTCTTAACTCGGAGGGATGTTATTTGTACTGGCATGGCATATTGCTGTGTGAAAAGATTATTCTTAATTTGATCAAATGCTTTAGGTCCTTTTTGCCCACATCAAAACCAAGGGCTCAATGTGGCTACCAGCCATAACTTAATTGTAGGTTGAAGTTGTGGCTTTTTAGTTTCAAATGCTGGCAGCACAGAATGTAGCTAAGCATTTATTGAGTCCACAACCTGTTGTCATGATGCTAATGTGGTATGAATTAGGCTCAAACACTCAGGCGCGGATCCAGTGGGGGGGCCGGGGGGCCATGGCCCCCCCCAAACTTAAAAAATTTATCTTAAAAACCATTGTCTTAGAGAAAGAAACGAATGAGTTTCAAACCTTTACTTCCTAAAATAACCATCACAGCTAGACGATAACTCAGCTAACTACAACTACAAGCCAGTCAAACAAAACTCACAAACTAAAGTACAATTCATCAAAAAATATGAAAAGATGCGATCCTGAATAAAAATTTCATTCAGTGGAAATCGAACTTGAAAATCATTTGTTTCATTCACTTTGTCAAATTGTCGCTGCGAGTTAGGATCCTCCAGTGAACTTAGCTGTTGACATTTATTTATGATAGATTTCGCACAAAGACTTATATTTTCTGTTGTGAGAGTTATAAAGTGTCAATCAGGTCATTTCAATCTTAAGTTATACAGTTTAGAATACAAGTGAAGCTTGTAGAAACTTGGTGAGCTATGAGAATTTTTATAACTTACTAGTGACTCCGATTATGGAATTTACAATTGGACATTTCTTTCACCTAACATGGAAATGCCTCTGATTTGTGAATTTGAGATATGCCTCGTTTTTATGCCAGTTTTATTTCCATTGAGGTGGAGCATTTTTCAGCGATAAGCATTCTCAAGCTGGTGCTTATGATAAACATTTCATTGGTCCCTCACTTTCCAAATGATGGCGCGTTAGCTTTTGCACAAAATATAAATGCCAGTTTGTATTTGAGGAGAAGCATAATTAAATGATGGGCTAAATGATCTAAGATGAAGCAAAAAGGGCGTTTCCCACGTTTTCCGAGAGTCTGAAGGGCGTGGTCACGAAAAATTTTCCTGGGGGCTACGCCCCCAGACCCCCACTGTCCTTCAAATGGCCCTCCCCAAAGTCCAATGCTGGATCCGCCCCTGCAAACACTGTCTATGTGAACTAGTTTTTCAGCAAGTCCGGATTACATTAGTGCTTCACAACACCTTCACTTCACCCAGCACCTTCAGATCATTTGAAATTTGAATTCATCATGTCAATCCTTTTCAGCCTACAGTATTATCAAATATCATACACAGTAGTGCAACAAAGTTTCAAACTCATCCACTTCTTGTTCGCACAGTTGGTGGAAAACTGGTTCCTGTAAAATGCTACTGGCATTTTGTTGTGATGCTTTATTGAAGACAGAAAAAAGTAACATTTTGAAATCTTCTTGAGCTTGTTTTAAAGAAAGCAAATTAAGAAACAGCGCCAAAAACCCAAGAACATTAGGCGTTTTTATGCAATTGAGATCAAGGTGGATTAAAATATTTTGACCCAATGAAGCAACAAAATCTGGCTTCTGTGGTAATATTTTATAATGAGATTCATCTGCCGCTGGTGTTATGAAACCACATTTTGCTATCTGACTTCACACATTTCCACAAAACGTGATATTTTTAATTGCAGCATACTGTACTTTCTTTTATAATTGATCATTAAAACTTTGATAATAGGCCTTAAAAGACATGTTTTCAATTTTGCAGTGCAACAATCTTTCCTGTTATGCTATAATTCATACTATTCTACTCCACCTTGCTGTTGCCACCTGCTGTTATCTTGATAGATAGTGAAGTGTATTGTAATTTGCATTATTCAGTATGAAACTAAATTTCGAGCATATGAGTCAAATCTTTCAATAGGGCACAGGGAAACCCGCAAATCTTCCAATTTCACGCTTATAAGCCAATGATATCGTCGTATTCCGATCACATGACTGAAAATAAGGCTTCCGAGATAAATTTTCGAGTACCTTCACGAAAATAAAAATGGATATTCGAGTAATAAAGATACAGAGCTGGTTTTACCACGAATCGATTCGAGAGGCCCCACTCCACATTTGTTTTTCTGCATTTGGTTAAAATCTTATCAGGGATCGGCGTTACATCGAATTTTATTCCTTCGAAAATTGGCCTATGTTCAAGAATTCTTCAGGAACGCTACAAATAAGATATAGCTTTCAAAATTTCACATGTTACGTGAATTATGTCCAGGAATAACATGAAGGTATTTGTTTGTGTGATTTTCGAAAATCCTAGAGGAATTAAAGCTATTTGCTGCGAAGAAAGCTAATGGGCCTACCTTCACCCGCCGCAGAATCCCAGTAATCGGCATTAAATCACTCTTTTTCGCAATAATAACCAGCGGATACATTAACGAATAACTTCACCACAAATTCAATTTCTTTCCACCATTTTATCATCGATAATTTCGATAAAATGTGACAAGACTTTACAGCCTCTGCAGCAAACCGTCCAACTACCGTCGATTCATAGTTTTCTTGTTGCAAACACCAGGAAAGCTTGCATAAAACAAAAGGTTGTGCAAGGCTCAGATCTCCCATATGACACAGCAAAATGTTACCATTGATAATAGATTGTACACCTTTGAGAATAGATTGCAGGGGAAATTTCTTTACACAAATTATGTACTTTTCCGATGTGACAAAGAAATTTGCAATCTTTGAGAAATGTTTTATTTTCTCTTTATTTTGCAAGGATAGAAAGACTTTAGGAGTGTGCAATCTATTCTCAAAGGTATCATTTTGCTGTGTCATATGGGAGACCTAAGTCTTGCAAAACCTTTTGTTTTATGCAAGTCTTGCAAGACTTCCAACGTGTTTGCAA
This sequence comes from Aurelia coerulea, assembly GCA_039566865.1. Classification (NCBI taxonomy): domain Eukaryota; kingdom Metazoa; phylum Cnidaria; class Scyphozoa; order Semaeostomeae; family Ulmaridae; genus Aurelia; species Aurelia coerulea. The sequence continues at coordinate 14,441,768 of CM076958.1, read as the reverse complement.
CAAGAAAACTTTGAATCGACGGTAGTTTGGACGGTTTGCTGCAGAAGCTGTAAAGTCTTGTCACATTTTATCGAAATTATTGATTATTAAATGGCGGAAAGAAATTGGATTTGTGGTGAAGTTATTCGTTAATGTATCCGCTTGTTATTATTGCGAAAAAGAGTGATTTAATGCCGATTACTGGGATTCTGCGGCGGGTGAAGGTAGGCCCATTAGCTTTCTTCGCAGCAAATAGCTTTAATTCCTCTAGGATTTTCGAAAATCACACAAACAAATACCTTCATGTTATTCCTGGACATAATTCACGTAACATGTGAAATTTTGAAAGCTATATCTTATTTGTAGCGTTCCTGAAGAATTCTTGAACATAGGCCAATTTTCGAAGGAATGAAACTCGATGTAACGCCGATCCCTGACGAGATTTTAACCAAATGCAGAAAAACAAATGTGGAGTGGGGCCTCTCGAATCGATTCGTGGTAAAACCAGCTCTGTATCTTTATTACTCGAATATCCATTTTTATTTTCGTGAAGGTACTCGAAAATTTATCTCGAAAGCCTTATTTTCAGTCATGTGATCGGAATACGGCGATATCATTGGCTTATAAGCGTGAAATTGGAAGATTTGCGGGTTTCCCTGTGCCCTATTGAAAGATTTGACTCATATGCTGTACTCAAGATGGATGCATTATTCACTTTTTGACAGGAATTGAATTTATTATTTGAAAATTTCTTGGTGCTTTTTTTAAAAACCAGGAATTTAAGAAATTTCTTAAATTCTTGGTCATCTTTGTACTTAAGCTTCATATGAATGATACCAGTAGTTTCCACATACAAGAACATGCGGTGGCACTTTGAGGGAGACTCCTACCAAGTTATCCAGAAATAAGTGGCACTCTTTGACAAATAAGCAAGATTTGATTATATTGTCAATCTTAAAACATTTCTTTTAGTGCAGTTGTGTGAATAATGCTCAAATTAGTTGGAGAAGTTTTGCAAATCTTAGGGTTTGAATTCCTTTAAAATCAACATTTGTATTGATGTATACTCACAGCAATTGTTTATTTATAAAATTGAATTTTTAACCAGTCTGTTTGTTTCCATCCAAAAGTTCTTAGATCAGGTAAAACGCAAGTTGATAAAAATGAAATTCTGAAAATGTTCAAACACAGGATGAGACAGTTAAAAATATTTCAGTACTTCATTCAGGGGAAAGTTGTTTGGGATAAAAAAAATTGAAGCATAGCCATATATGTATCACCCCTTAATTTGTGTTATATATCTTACATTTGTAAGAGCAACAGGTTTTGTTTATGGAACTTTTGAAAATATCTTTGATTTTTTCCTATCAAAATATTGAAAAAGAAAAGGTATGAAGGAATTTGAGTGACTGTTCTTGCTTTTGTTAATATGTTGTTGTTCTTGGCTGTTTTAAGCTGGTGTTAAACATCTTAATTGTTTATAAGAAAAAAAACATTTATTTGTCACAGGGAAATATAATCTCCAAAAATAGATGTTGTTATTAAAGCATAAGATAACTGTTTTAAGGATAATAGTTCCCTCAACCGATCAACATCACTATGCAATATAAACTCATCCTTACATTGGAAATTGACACTAAACCATTGTTATTTCATTGTCCCCCATGATATCATATGACCCCATGTTAAGACTGGAGTTGTCAGAAGATTGTCCATGTCATCCCTGCTGAGCTACTCATTACTATATATTGTAGTTGAACCTAGGAATAATTATCTAGTATTTTCAAAGACTTAAAATATTAGCTGTGTTTAGTCGCTAATCTGTGTTTGATCACACAGTTGGTATATTTCCATTAAACAGGGAAGTCCTCCAGAGATTAACTGATAATTTTCATTGCTGAAATTCTCAGCACAGAGAATGGTATGACCTTTAAAGCTGTTCAGCTCACAAAAAGCACTGTTATGCTACACCCTTCCTACTGTAGTTTGGAATTTTTAAGTTTCGGTTGACTTCTTAATTAATTATAAAGTAGAGCTTTTGATTGGATGTCATACAGTACTTTGCACAATTATTCTTATTTATTGAATCACTCAGCAATCTGGCTATTTTGTCATTTGTCGTTTCTCTAAATCCATTTTTCATGTAGATTCCAAATGTTGAGGTTCTTTTTGGAAATTATGTGTTATTAATGTTTTGATTTCACAATGAAATTATGGGAATCCTTGTAAAGCAACTACATACGAAATACAAACAAGGCTGTAGGTCACAATGAAAAAGTTAAGAAAATGGGTTTCCCACTCATCATCTAGACTGTAGAAGCTCTATGGCTTTTTCAAATACAGTATACAGTATAGTGTTCTATACTGTATACTGTATTGGTTCATGCATTGGTTCAGTGATATGGACTAAATGTACAATTAAATCAAAGCAAAATCAAAATTCCACTCAGTGAAGTCTGAATGGCCTTATAGTGTGTTAAAGTTATTCATGACATGTTTTGTTGTCTTAGTCTCCATATGATCTACTGTATTTTTATAGTTAAGTACTCCACTAAGTATTTTGTGAAGAAATTGAATCATTTATTTGATCTTGTTACTGTTACAGATTGTACTTTCTACTGCCGTTGCAATGACTGCCCACACTCAACTAACAACTCATGCATAGCAAGAGCTAACACATGTTATTCAAAAGTGGAAAGAGATTCAAATGGCATAAGAGTGGAAACAAAAGGATGTCTACCGAGAGAAAACATTGGTTTGATATTCTGCAAAGCTGTTGGTGCTGATAAAAATGTTTCTTGTTGCTACAGCCATATGTGCAACCAAAAAACAACACTATACTTGAAACCATTGAAATTCTGTAAGTGTATTCCTTGTGTTGTCAGTTCTCAGAGCTTTGTTTCAGAACGGAGACCAACTCGTAGTTAGGCTATTTACTCTAGAAGGAAGGAACCTGTACTTTTTGTTCAAGCAAGCTTGTGAAATGGATGGCATTTTGGTCATGTGGTAGTAGAAAATGTTTGAAGCTCAATGTGCCTATTGCCACATTGTAAGCTCAATTTTTTGAAATCTGTTGCAAATTGATCAGGTGGAGTTTCTTGAAGCCTGTTGCACATTGATCAGGTGTAGCATTTTGTATTCTTGAAAATGTACAGTATACTACTCAGCTTGACAGCTTAAGTCTTATTTATCTACAGTATGAGCAAGGGATTCAAACGATTAAAACCAGCGAAATCTTCAATTTGTAGGAAGAGCCATATTGTTTGATGTCAAATTTTCGAAAGTTTTACAAAATATTTACTTTTTTGTTCATCAATTCTTATTGTTATTGTTAATTTTATCTTATTCGCTTGTAGTCCCAGATAGCAATGAAAAACATGAAGGAGACCTTTCAGCAGTTGCAGTTGCCTTGGTCATAGCTATTCCCAGTGCTGTGATTTGCATTATGGGTATTATTGCAGTGCTATGGTACAATAGGTATCATGATAAAAAGACTAGCTCAATGCGTCACTATGTCAATGTTGAAGCCAATTTTGAAGTCAATAAAGCTAAGAAGCTGAAAGATATCATTGATGCAAGCATGTCTGGTAAGTAGTATTTTGAAGCATACCATAGGCTTAAAATCTTGCAGAGGTGGAAAAAATGCGCGAAGCCACGATGCAGCTTCGCAGGAAGCTAGTTTGTCAGGAAGGAAGAAAAGGGAGGAAAACGAGAAAGCGGAATAGAAGGAATGAAATAAACAATGAAGGGAGGAAAGAAGAAGTGAACGGAAAAAGAAACAAGAAGAAGGAAGGATGGATGGATGAAAAAAGATAGGATGAGAGAGAAAACAAAGATTGAAAACGTAGAGAGGAAAGGAAGGAATAAACCAAAGGAAAGAATAATAGAAAGAGGAAAGCAATGTTTGGAATATGCTCTTTTCATTTTATTGTGATAACTTGTAAGATGTTAAGCTTAATAACATGTAAAGCAATAAACTTGTTTGCTTCCTGAAACATGATTATTCTGAATGACTCTAACTTTAAACATGCCCCAAGAAAACCAAAATGTACAAGTTCAACAGAAATCTGGCACAAGAGAAATTGATAAGACGATTTGAGGAAGAATTTTACTTTAGCATTGCTTCGCAGGAAGGCATATATTTTTTCCACCACTGCTTTAAAAGAAGTTTGTAAATGGCTTTTTCATCTGTCTTTGGCTTCAATTCCCTGAAAGGAACTTTGGGTTCAGTATCGTAACTATGCAGTGCACTTTTTTGATTTCTTGTTATTGAGGGAACCATCATGGAAATATAATCAATTCAACCTTCTTTACATCCTTGCCTCTGTAATTAAGGGTGTTTTCAACTTGTATTTATAAACATTTTGTCATATTAATTGTATTGTATCTATTTCAATTTTCCTTTCAATTGTAAATTACTTTTGTAAATTCATTTAATTGTGGCAATTTCAAAATTACAGCGTTTTTTATTTTCATGCAGTGAAGTTTTGAAAAAAATTGAGTCATAGTTTTAAGCAATCATATTTTTTATCTATTTTTCATTAATGCTACAATTGTTGTTGAAGCTAAGTTTGATTTATGCCATGCCTCATTTTATTTTGATGATTGAAGATGTACGTCCGAAACATCTCTTGCAAACTACCATGTGTAAATTTTCTTTTGAAATTTCTAGCAAACTGTTACAGGGTTTTACAATATTGTTCTTTTGTTTCCTTAAGACTAAAATATCTATCATATCAATCTCCAAAAAGGCTCAGCCCATGACGGAATATGATAATGAGCATGAATATGATAACTTAGCATTAGCATTAGCATTAACTTTCTGGAAAAACAGCAGCCTAACCCTTTTTTTTTCTTTTTGACTGAAGTGCTCCCGGAATTTGCGTGGGCTGTCTCTGCTCATCGCACTGCTGCCGCGGGTGCATCGGTTGGGGGGAGTCTATGATAAATTGGAAAGTCTTTTTCCCCTCGGGGTTGGATCCCTGAACCATTGTTTCATTCTCCCTGCCGGAGCGCTCGTGGTTGTGGTTTGGTGGGTGGTGGGCTGTTTGTGCGGGTTTTGGAGGTACTTCAGTTTTGCCTTGGCCTTTACTTTGTCCCGATTTAGTGTGCATATGTATCTTATTTTTTTGTTTTTGTTTTTTGTGTTCTATTATTAATTTATTGTTGATATTACTTAGAAAATTGTAAGTGGCATTTGTAGTGAGGACCCGGTGACCATGCGTCTTTCCTCGCTGCAAATGCCACAGTAACTTGCATTAACTTGTTGTTTTTAAGTTTTAGATTGATAATAAAAAAAAAAAATATGATAACTGACAATAACTTAGTCAACAACAGCAACAAAATAGAACTGACGTACCGTATTTGGATGAATTCTGTTACCTCAGTGATTTGATATTATATGGCTTTATTTTGCGGTCAAACGAGGAGCAGATCATGAATTGTTTGTGCAAGTTTTGCTTATAAATGCCAGATTTATGAGGTGCAGTTTTTGGGTTTAGCATATAGATTTTAAGTATCAGGGCATAAAGGGGCTTCAGGGAAAAGTCCCGGGGGGTGTACTTGAATTTCAATTGTACGGGGATGTGCACTCCAAGAAAAAGAATTTTCACCCGGCTTTAGCAATTTTCCCTTGAAATGATAGCCGGCTTTAGAGAAAATCGGCGAAAAGCATACCCCAAAACGTAAAATTTCGTCGAAAAACAATGAAATGACACTTTTGACGTCCGGCTTTAGAAAGATTGCCTTCTTTTGATACCCGACGTTAGAAAAAAGAGGCGAAAACGATACCCGGAAAGGAGTGCACATCCCGTCAGCAAAATATACTAAGTAGCCCCCCCGGGGGAAAAGTATAGTACACACCAGCTTTAACTATGCCCAGTGCATTGACAAGTGGATCGAGGTATTCACTCAATGTCCATTAGTTATCAACAGAATCGAGGTCGAGGGAGTTTCCGCCATATTTACTTGGTGGAGAGGACCTTGGGTCTTTACGTACGCCGGCTTTCGCAAGCCTGAAATCTTCCATATTACATCGTGCTGGCGTACACAGTTATGCCGGTGCACGGAAAACACAAAAACTTCCAGATGTTATGTTGGCGTTTGCCACCAAACAGAATAATTGTGATCAGCCGAAGCACAAGAACTCGCGAAAAATGTAGTCTGACATCGCTTTGAGGAATCTATAAAGGCTGACCCCTATGACCTAGTAAAATAATCTAATTAACGTCAATCAAACGAATCAATTTCGAAACAAAACAGTTTTATTTTCGGACAAACATATAGGAAGATGTAGATATTTTTATTCGTGCTGTGTAACAAACGTATATTTCTTGCATTTATTAAAGGGTCTGTTTCATCCAGCATTCCTTGCACGTGCCGTTTGTTGATGTTCCTTTGTTGTCCGCCATTTTCATGGCCCATGAAAATGGCGGACAACAAAGGAACATCAACAAACGGCACGTGCAAGGAATGCTGGATGAAACAGACCCTTTAATGTTAGTTCTTGCACCTTTTTCACGCAGAAGCGCCCGGAGGGGGTGGCAAGGGGGCGGTCTCCCCCAAACATTTGAAAATCTGATTCCAAATCAAATAAAATTTTTAATATAGATAAGCTGTAAATTTGAGTTAGTTTTGTGCATTGTTCTCATAAAATGGCAGGACAGCTGTTTCCTCCCCAGAACAAAAAAGTTACATTTTCGAGGAGTGACCTACCTTAAAGGGTCTGTTTCATCCAGCATTCCTTGCACGTGCCGTTTGTTGATGTTCCTTTGTTGTCCGCCATTTTCATGGCCCATGAAAATGGCAATGTTAGTTCTTGCACCTTTCAAGGGGGCGGTCTCCCCCAATGTTCTCCAGGACCACTTTCCAATTCTTCTAATTCCGGTATGAAAATTTTGGCAACTATACTGTATATAAGTATAGGTTTGTACAATCTTGCTGTCTTAAAGGCATTGAGTCATGGTAAATAGTGATTCTTCCCATTTTTCGTATGATTAGACATCAACTTCACAAATACGGGGCTACATCGGATCCCGCCTGGCGTGTGCAGTTTGAATAACAGCCAATCAGATTGGCGTAAGCTATCATCATGACTCAGCAATTTTTGCAAATTGGGTATATGCGGTCTATTTACCATGACTCAATGTCTTTAATTGCGTTTTCTTACGATATGGAGGGCATTGACTCGGATTTTCTCTAGTGGCGAAGACCCAGACATCTTTTATCTTATAATCACATATCGTTCTATCTGTGCTTCAATGTTATTTTTTTACTATACTCCTCTAAAATACTACAATACATGCTACAACCTACTATACTTTCTAATTACTATACAACCATACAACACTACAAGGACGGTAACCACAGGGAGCAACAGACAATGACTACCTCATGGTCGTAACATAAAGAAACATCCAACTTAATTATGAATAAATATACAATTACAAGAAGCTACACATAAATGATTAATACCAGTAAATACTGAGGCGTGTTTCACGTCGGATGCCAAGCTAGCAAAAGCGCATGATCCAGGATCAGGGGTGCCTCCATTCACAATATAAAGATTCAAATATATAAAAAAGAGAAGATTTAGTAAGGATGAATTGCCATGTTTCAATCATGTATGCCTTGCATCAAACGTGAAACAGACCCATTAACAAACGATAAAAAAAAGAAACAAAACAAAAAGGACAAAAGGACTTCGTGACTTTGTGGCACAAACAAGAATTTGAAGTTGTCTTAACCAAACTGACCAGTTTTGTGAATGAAGTTTATAGTCAGTTCGAGTATAACTTGATTAACGTCATCACAGAAGTCTTTATCACCATACAATAAAAGTTGTAGCAGAACGCTGTTCGACCTGTTCGAAAGACTGTGCAATGTCTTCAAACAGTCATCCAACAAGGAGTGTTTTATCGCGAGTTCACAATAACTTTCATGACCTCCAAACAAAATGTTTGGTATCCAGCTGGTGTATATGATTCAATGCCATGAGCCATGTATTTACCTACTGGCGTACGAAAATTTTACTCGGTGGACGCCTATGGCGGATGGTTCTAACTCGATTCCGCTATGGGATGGTAAAACCACGTTCAAATTGTCGGGGTTCAGCAGTTTTGATAATTTGCTTCTCGTGCCGTAAATTCATACATTTGATAATTAGCATTTGTCTTCGCCCTTGGGAATTTACTTTTGATATTCCATGAAGTTTTTACTGTGTTTACAAAATAACTATTGATTCCTTGATTATCGTTGCAGTTAAAAGATCGTGATAGTAATAATGGGCTTGGGAATTATGTGTTGTTATAAGTGAACAACGTAGCAATCAAGCCAAACGCTGCAGGAACTTGTAGTTATAGTCATACTAACAGTAGATTTTAATAAGAAAATAGATATCTCATTCGATGATACAAACCAGATAAAGCTCGAAATTCGCTGCTTAATTGCGGCTCTAATGACAACTTCAATAGTCAAACTATTCAGATATGCCTGACCTACGCTTTTGGCACGAAAAATGTCCATCGATACATGGATACGTACGTACCTCGTTTCCTTCCTTCCCTCCTTTCTTCCCTCCTTTCTTCCGTCCTTCCTTCCTTTCCATACAGACATCTGCCCCATCACGTAATGTGCTCATTCTTCGCACATAAAAGACCATGTGATTTTCTTTACAGGAAGTGGAGCAGGCCTGCCCTTGTTGGCACAGAGCACAATTGCAAGGCAAATCATACTTTGTGAATGCATCGGAAAAGGGAGATTTGGTGATGTCCACAGAGGAACATGGAATGGGGAAAGTGTTGCAGTGAAGATCTTCACGTCACGAGAAGAATTATCTTGGTTAAGAGAAGCACGGGTTTATCAAACTACAATGCTAAGACACAAAAATATACTTGGTACGTATATAAACCAGGTGACCCAATGTAATGTAAGCGTTTTTGTTTTTTGCCCAAGCTTTGCCCAAGCGGCTTAGGGGTGAGTGGCCGAGCAGCTATAGCAGTTTCTATCAGGTGACTGAAGTTAAGCTCGGTCGAGTCAGGTCAAACTCCGGATGGGTGACCTCTCGGAGGCCTGACATACGTATTCAAATTACAGAACAAGAAACTGCATGGATATTCAAATTCCGAGGTATAATCTTGAGTGCTCGAAAAAAAGCTTTCACTATTTGGGTTTAAAAGCTTGGAACGACATCCCTACCACAATCTGGGAACTCTCTACGTTGCAACAATTGAAAAAATGCGTCGAAATACATTTGAGGGAGCAGAAGTTGACCAAAACACGACTCCCTCGAAAATCAGCTGCACCCTTGTTTTATTAAATTGCATTTATATATTTTTCGTATGCTTGTATATTTTAAGTTTTGCTGAGGGGATTTTTTGTTTAAAACAACAACAATGCAATCAACAATTTAATGTGATGTGATGTAATGTGATGTAACCGCACAACTCACCTCGCCGTCCTCCGGAAGGGGCGTTAAACTAGGGGTCCCATGCCTGGATACGGCATGCATAGTGGGCCGAAATTGGCTTTAAATAACTAAAAATCCTTTCAGCCCATTTGAAATAAATTACTGGAAAAATGTACCAGGTGCGCCAGAAAAGGTAGCCACTTCTGACAGGACACGATGGATGTTACATCGGTCCGATTTTGACGATTGATGATTCAGACTGCGTTGACACTGCTCCGTTTTCGTTTCTATGTTGTTGTTGAAAACGTTGTTGTTGTTGTTCTATGTTGTTCTATGTTGTTGTTGTTTCTATGTTGTTGTTGTTTCTATGTTGTTGTTGTTGTTGTTGTTGTTTTTGTTGTTGTTGTTGTTGTTCTATGTTGTTGCTGAAAACGCTGAATCGTCAATGTGGTCTCTAACACTGCTGCAGATATGTTTCTTGATATTTAAGGTATCATATAGACTGAAAGGTTGGTCCATTAGTCCGCCCAAAGGTCCTTTGATCATTAGGGTTTTTGAAGAGCGCCGCTTTCAGAACGGAGCAGTGTGAACGCAAGGCAACAACAGATAATTTTTGCTCCGTTTTCATGGTAAAACGGTGCTCCGTTTTTATAGGAAAACAGAGCAGTGTGAGTGAACGGGGCCTTGAAATGAATTGCATAAAACCAAAAATATCGGACGGAAATCTTAAGTAAAAATGGAAGAATTTTGATCCTATGAAAAAATGTTGGTGTGACAGGAAACTGTTCACTTGTTTTGGCAGTCTGAATTGTGTTGCATCGTTATTCAAATGTGATCTTGTATTGCAGCTATGGAAGCGTTTACTCGGGAACTGTTGGAACCGTTCCGTATGGAACTGATTGGGACTGATTGGAACAGGTCCCATTATATCACGTTTACACGGGATCGGTTCCAAAAAGTGTCAAGGGCTTCGTTAAATCATAAATATATTTCAAAACAAAAACTTAACATCTTCTGTGTTTTCAAGCAAAGACGGAATATCTTTAAATTCCATTTTTTAAGACCTCTTTTGTTTATTTAAATGTTTAAACAATGCATAGCAGCGTCATTTCCTAGCCGTTCCCGTTTGGAACCGTTCCACCCGTTTACACGACTTTTATGGGAACCGTTCCAACCGGGATCGACTTCGTAAGTGGACCCATTTGTTTACGGCTGGCAGTCCCATTTGGAACGGTTCAAACGGATCCGGTTTAAACGCAAGGCCTAACCGTACCTTTTTGGGTATTTCAAATGGAACCGATCCCGTGTAAACGCTGCCTACGACCATTTCAAAACACATAGATTTACTTCCAAATGCTTCTCGCACCTGGATACTTACTTCATATGTTTTTTCCACAGGGTTTATAGCAGCTGATAATAAGGACAATGGAACATGGACACAGCTGTTGATTGTATGTGAATACCAGGAAAACGGCTCTCTTTATGATTATCTGCAAAGGAAAACTTTGAACGTAACCGAACTCTTGAACATTGTATACAGTGTTGCAAATGGTATTGCTCACTTGCATATGGAGATTTTAGGAACAGAGGGCATATATATACAGGGTGTCCCAAAAACATGTGCGCTGTTTGAGTGGCTGCTGCGGAGCAGCCATAAATCCAATTTTTCCGTTTTGAAGATTTTTAATAGAAGAGACTTCAACTTAAAGTTTGACACCAAGTTTGAATAAATCTGATAAGTAGCTGCTGATTTATGGAGCAAGAAAGTCAAAATCATTGGCTTGGCTGCCTCAAAACCAGAGGATTCATTATTCTCCATTATGTTAAAATCAAAGAAATTGATTGAAAAAAATAAACCTAGCCCGGTTTTCTGATATTCACAAGTGAAACAGATAGTCATGAATTGGATTTTGTGATAACCAAGAATATTGAACATAGCTAGGGTTGCTAGAAATGGTGATGTGGAACACAAGTGCTGCAGGCCATGACATGCGTCCATCAGTTTTTTTGCTTCTCAAAAGTGATAAAGTCGTTTTAAACCAAGAATATTGCGTTCAGCAGGCTGCCTGGTCAATACATTGAGTTATGTGGTCATTAATTACTCCCAAATGTGTTTCCTGACATAACTGCAAAGTTTAAGTCCATTTGATGCTAAAATTCAAGTTATAAGGTTAAGTACGGAAATAAAATCCTCTGGTTTTGAAACAACCACTGATTTTGACTTTCTTTCTCAATAAATCAGCAACCACTTATCAGATTTGCTCAAACTTGGTGCCAAACTCTAAGTTGAAATCTCGTCTATTCAAAATTTGAAAAATGGGTCAAGTTGGATTTATGGCTCCTCCACAGTAGCCATTCAAACAGCGTACATGTTTTTTGGGACACCCTGTAGATGATCTGAAAAGGCTTCTGAGATCCGAAGCAACTCAATACCACAGCTAGCTGTGTTTCAACTGACAACGGGGATCGTACTTTTGTTTTCCTTCTCAGACTTAACCAGATTTGGCCGCTCGATCTAGGCCTCTTTTCCAGCAAGTAAAAGGGTCTATTATACATTATTTACAATATAAAGATAAGGTTCAACCCTTAGTAGATTTTTTGAATTCATTTAGGGAGGATGCCCTCTTAGACTCAGCGGGGAGGCTATTCCATTGTTTTGCTTCCAGGAAAGAAAGCATTTTGGCCCATTTGCTGACTTTTTCTTTGGCAACCGTAAATCAATCTCGGTATTTCAAAGCTACGGGAGAAGTAGTCTTTAAAAGGTTACACGGTTATCGAGGAGCCAAATCATTTAGTGACTTAAGGACCATACAGTAGTTTTATACTCATCGCAAACGAGTTCTTCACAGCCCAACTCTTCAAGAAGTGGTCTGCTTGGCGGTATTTGATCTCGTTTATACTGTATCGCTACAGCCTTGATTCCAGGGGTGGAACAAATATTTTAATTTCTGGGACCGAAAAGTCGTGGAAAAAAGTTTCTGTGACAGCAGGGTGCTCCAAACAAGAATGAACTTTTTGGCAGGTCATGACATAAATACGTGGAACAGATTTTGAAGACTGGTCGGCAATCCTGAATCTCAGTTATAAAAGATGTTCAGCGAATTTTGTTGACTTTGTTCTTTACAAAGTTGTTACGGTTCAAAAGCGTTTACACTGCTCAGAAAAAATTTCTATGGACAGAAAGAACGAAATGTTGCGGATGTTAAGCTTTTGCTACGGATCCATAGTTGTACCTGTACAGTGCAAACGGGTTCTTAAAAGGACAATTCCGGTGTTTGTATAATTAATGCCAGAAAAAGATTACCAGAGCTGCCGCTGCGAACCATCAACTCTTTTCCACATTTTGACGTTCGTAACAGCTTTTTTCCATTTTTTCCATGTTTTCCGTTTTTTCCATCAGCACGCGATAAAGAGGTTAACAGCGATCGAGAGGCGAGAAAACAATAGGACAGCGTCGTTTTCGTTGAGCGTGACGTAACAAGACAGGTTCTTTGCGCCAAACGACGTCACTATGCCCTGGTTGCTTTTTTGAATACGGAATTTCGCAGAGAAAAGGGGCTTATTAGAGAGGGGGACTTATTCACAAAATCAATGAAAAGGTCAAATACGTAAATTCGACACAGTCTTATCTCAAACCATATACAAATTAAGATGCAAACTTATTTAGCTCAATAAATGGAAAATCTTTGGTAACCTCTGGAATTTGATATAAGGGGGGGGGGGGGCTTGTTTAAAATTTTGGCTCAGAGGGGAGGGGCTTATTAGAGAGGGGGTTTAATAGAGAGGGGGGTTTATTAATGGGGCTTTTACGGTATGTTGCATGCTCTTGCTGATCTGAAAACAAAGGACTGTAATGTAGTGCTCTTGTGTATACGCGTTGTAACAAAACTGCGTTGTCCAAAAATAACCTCATCACAAAATTTGAACCACATTCGAGCGTCTCTGATGCTATTTCCCGAAATCCTACATTTATTTATGTGATCCTATCGCTTTGTTATGTCTTTTTTAACCTTGTTAAGCCTTATGACATCGAAGATCACTGATGCAATCCACCTTTTCAAGATAAGAGGCGCGAAAGCGAAAGTATTTTGTTGTTTGAGATTTTGCATTTTAAAGGCTAAAATCTTATTCTGCGTACAAAGTTTAGTGTTGAGCCAAATTTTCAAATTCATATCGGTCTTTATTTCGAAATTATGGTGATATAAAGAATTTGAATTCATAAGGGCTTTGACCGTGATGTGAAATCGAAGTTTGGACGAAGGTTGTCCAAAGTTTTGATTTCACGGTGGGCCTTAAATTCTTAGAATTGCCGTAATTTGGAAATAAAGACATACATGAATGGGAAAATTTGCTTTCTTACTAAACATTGTACGCAGAAGAAGCTTTTTTTAGCCTCAAAAATGCAAAATCTCAAACAGCAAAATACTTCCACTTTCGCGCTTCTTATCTTGAAAAGGTGGATTAGCTTTAGAAATCTTAACTAACCACTATGTTTTCCTGAGAGGCGCTACAACCCACTGTTTTTGTGAAAAAAGCTATCAGACAAGAGGAGGTATACACATAGTACCAGTAATGGCATTAATCCTTATCTTCACACAAGTCTCTGAAGAATCCAGACCAAGCATAATTTGTGTACGAAACGGTGCCATGGCACGAACGCTGCATCTTTAAGGCGAAATTTCTTGCAAGTGATTATCACTAACAGTTTCCCATTGGTTGATATTTAGACTAGAGATGAATTTGAATGACTCGAAAAAGAGATAAGTACCGTAAAAGCTCTATTAAGCCTTCGGGGGGCTTATTTAATTTCGGACCCTCCAGAGGGGGGCTTATTAGAGAAGAGGGCTTATAAGAGAGGGGGCTTATTCACAAAAGCAATTGACAGGGATACAGAGGACAGCTTTTTGGTTCTTTTACACCATATTTTGCGGATTCAACATACAATTTTACGAGTCAAATGCATAAATTCGACGCAGTTTTATCTCAAACTATATCAAAATTAGCATGCAAGCATGCAAGCATGCATATCTAGCTCAATAAATGGGAAATATTTGGTAACCACTGGAATTTGATATGAGAGGGGGGCTTATTTAAAATTTTGGCTCAGAGGGGAGGGGCTTATTAGAGAGGGGGGCTTAATAGAGAGGGGGGCTTAATAGAGCTTTTATGGTAATTGCTTGAAATATTGGAAAACGGATTACGAAATTCGTGGTCCTTTCCTGGCTTCTACTCGCTTCGGGCTCTACTTTGGTTTTGAGCATTTTCAATTGTGATTTAAAGGGAATCGTGACATAGAATATAGAAGAAAAGCAGATAGCATCTAGAATAGTCAGAATAGGAAATTATCCCTTTCCTTTTGTTTTGCTTTAATTTCCAAGAACTACTAAAAATAATCTAAAGATATTTGATTCATAGGCTTTGAATCATGTTAGTTTGCGTGTACCCAAATGTAAGGAATCTGCTAACTTATGGTTTTTGATGGAGCATTTGATTGGCTAAGCTTCGTTTGAAAGGAAACTGATCACATGAAATGCATTAAAATACGGCAGTTTGCTAGGAGTGATACTTTATCTTTATCACATGGTTCACATGATACACGACAGAGCAAAGGCATTGAGTCATGGTAAATAGACCGCATATACCCAATTTGTAAAATTGCTGAGTCATGATGATAGCTTACACCAATCTGATTGGCTGTTATTCAAACTGCTCACGCAAGGCGGGATCCGATGATTTTTTTCAGATTTTCATTTTTCCATCAATAGCCTAGTACAAGAGAACTTGCATACTGAAGGGGAATCGACATGGTTAAAAGCTGGCCCGGGCCAAGTTAGATATATAATCTATTATATTCAACAGCTTTGACGCCTGCCGTTTCATTGTGTGGTGAAGGAAACAATGGGTTTGTGGGCGTTTCTTCAGCCTATTAATAGCAGCTTGTCGATATAGCCATGTCTATTCCCTTTAAGCATAGCATTGCCTATAAGATGTTCGTGTTTCTATCAAGATTCTTGCTTTAGAGTTCACCTGGTCAACTCGCTGTTTGAATTTACCAATTGTATGTTGCTGTGTGGCATAAATAGGTTTACCTGGAATATTAATCTGCATACAGTTTGAACTAAAGAGCCGTCTGTGGATTTTATCCAGCTGAGCAAATATTGATATCAATCTTGCACGCTCCTTCTCTAGCTTCCATTTAACGGCATGTTGTAAAAACCGGACCCTAAGACCCTGGGACCCCTGAGACCCCTAGGACCTTTAAGTACTATAAATGTAAAATGAAAAGGGCCCTTAACACCAGAGTGTCATAATGAGGAAGTTGTGTATCATTGACTTCCCCTCTTCCATCCCATGAACTTCCACTCTTTCAAACTAATGCCAGGAATTATGCAGAGAGTTTATACCATGAAGAAGTACTATTTTGAGTATCTCCTATTGTGTTATTTTAAAGACTTTCTGCATGAATAAAGGCATCCTGACGTTTGTTTGAACGGACGAAAGTTCGTAGGATGAAAGATGGGAAGTTCGTACAACACGCAGCCTCTTGTTTGACAGCTTGATGACATTGATCTATTGTTTGTCTGTGGTGATGTCCCTCTGGTGTTAAGGGTCCTTTTCATTTTTAGTACTTAAGGTCCTAGGGGTCTCAGGGGTCCTAGGGTCTTAGGGTCGGGTTTTTACAACATGCCCCATTTAATTTCCAGCATTGACGTCAATGGAAGTGCTTTGTGCCTGTTCATGGCTAGACTTGTCCCAGTGCTATCTCTTCAGTCTGTGTTACCATTGCCTTGGATCCGCCATTCCAACATTCCGTCAGGAGGGCGATGGCGGATCCAGGAACTACCGAAAAGGGAACGGTAAGACGGACTGAAGAGATAGACTTGAGGCAAGTTTAGTTTTGTTAACTCTGCTTTATTTTTAAAACACCTTATATACTTTTGAACTTCTCATATACGGTGCTCGGTTGTTTTTTATGACTTTACTCGACATTACTTTGGTAAAAATCGACCTTATTTTCATACGGTTGTGCAGGCGCGAAATTGATACAATAAAAACCTGCAAAAGGAAGCAAGTTTTCCACGCCAGCATGCCTTGGTTGTTTTACATTTCAATGCATTAATCTTGCGTTATGCGTGATAAATAGCCTTTTGCTATAACAAACCTAACAGGAGTGCGTTAACTGGCGGAGTATTCGTTAGGTAGCTAAAATATCTATCTTTGACAGGAAAAATAGAAGACTAGGTATAGACTTCGGAAGGAACGTTAGACTAGGGGTCCCTTGCCTGGATGCAGCATGTATCATAGGCCTAAATTAACTAGAAATAGCCAGAAATATTTCCTGCTGACTTATAATAAAGTAATGAATGAATAAAGAATGGAAAGGAAATTGATACTTTTATCAGTAGCTACAACGACTTGATTGCTGCAAAGCAGCATGATATTCTTGCGTAAGGTTCGCGATGATTTCTATTTGTCTGTCTGTCTGTTCGTTTTCAACAATTTCTCCAGATGAGTTGTTGCGGTCGAATTTTGCATATCTTATTGAAATCTTGCATATGGTAATGATATCTTATTTTTGCATAGTAAAAACAGCATTATTTGCATGGTCAATGGACTTAATTAGAGGCAATGAACCAACCAATTTCTCTCGCAACAGTAACTATTTTTGGAGTTTCATGGTGTGGGGGACTTTCGAAGATTCTTACATGAAGGCATTGCTTTCACAAGTTGCTGTTGACCACAATCGTAGACATTTTGACAACAATTTGTCTGAGTAAACCTAGTACGCAGCACTAGCTGCCTTTTGTTAGTGCTAGATTTATGAAAAGCGAGATTTTTTGTATTGACAGATCTAATACTAAATTTGTGAAGGCATAGGACGACCGCTCGTGCAGCGGATAAGCATTAATCCATTTCTAGTTTCCCACGTCGTTCAGGAAGAGTTTTTCCATTGGTAGATAAATCGTAAAAATCGCCAAGTGTAATTCAAAATTTTGCCACAAATAATGACACGTAAGTTCCTCCCAACAGGTTCCTGCTGCATTGCTGATTTCGGCCTGGCCGTTCTACACTCATCAACGACTGGCAGTGTGGATATTCCCACGAATAACAGAATTGGAACGAAACGATACCTTGCTCCTGAGATTCTCGATGACGTCGTTAATGGATCGTATTTCGATTCTTACAAAAGAGCTGACGTTTACGCCACTGGTCTTGTATTCTGGGAGGCATGCCGGAGATGTGTTATTAATGGTAAGCGAGAGTGAATGTTTAAAGTGTCTTTTCTGTACCTTGCTTTGGTTTCGCACCGCAGGAAAATTTATCGATCAAGTTTAGTTGCCATGTGAAAGTGAAGTTGCGGTTTTAGCGCCAAGCGCTGGGATCACAGAAGTAGCTAAGCGCTAATCGAGTCCGCGACCCCTTGTCATAACGCTCAAGTGGTGGGGCTCTACCTGGTATCGAACTCTGTCTGCCTGCCTGTTCTGGCTGCAAAGTCGGAGGATTACACCACTGCGCCACAACACCAATGTAACGGACCTTGCAAAAGGACGAATGGCTGTTGTAAGTTATGAAACTACTTGCGGTTTTTTTTAGAAAACTAAGGCAAGTTAGTCACACTGAAAGGTTCTTATTTCTACGTGAAGATTTTTACATTTTAGCCCTGAAAGTCTCTTAACAATTTTTAAGTATGCTCCTTTTAAATCAGTTATTTGATCACTGATACGGCACTACCTTAGGCTTGCTTTTGCGTGTAAAGTGGGTTGGTGGCAGCGCAACGCAAAAACAGATAGCTTTCAACCCCTTCTTATTTTAACTCAGGTTAAAGCATGGGTAGTTAGACACTGCTGGTGTGCTTCTATGGAGGAGCGCTGGATAATATGTACTGGGTGCACCAAAATAAACTATGCACGTTTGGCAGGTCACAATAAATTGTAAACTGGACCGATTTTGAAGATCTCTACTTAATCGTTAGCAGAAAGCCTGAATTAGATACTGGGATTTTTTGCAAATTTTTCATTTTCAGTTTTTAGAGCTAGAAGCGAGTTTCCTAAGATTTTAGTTTTTGAAAACACTGAAAACGTTAAAAAAACATCGATCAAGTTTTCTAAAGAATCGACATGAATGGACAAAGATAGAATTTATTCGTAGTGGTTTGCGATTTAAAAATCGACCAATTGTAATCTGCTATACGAAAGGTCGTACTAAACCCTCAAATCCTCCTGAAACGTGCTCTCTTGTTCATTCGTGCTGAATCTTTTGAAATTTGGTCAACGTTTTTTTATCGTTTTCAATGTTTTCGAAAGCGAACATTTTAAGAAACTCGCTTCTAGCTCTAAAAACTGAAAACGGAAAAATTTGCAAAAATTCCTCTAAATCTGATTCAGGCTTTTTGCTAAATATTAAGTCATAAATCTTCAAAATCGGTCCAGTGTTCAATTTATTGTGGCCTGCCGAACGTGCATAGTTTATTTTGGCGCACCCGCTAGAATGAACCTGATGATAAAGAAAATAATTTGCCTCATTTTGCAGGTGCTGTTGCGGAATATCAGCCACCGTATTATGATATGCTTCCGTCAGATCCTACATTAGAGGACGTACGAGATGTGGTTTGCAATCAAGGAAAGAGACCACTCATGCAGCCATCTTGGTACAATGATGAGGTAAGATAGACGTTATCGAGTATCCATGCCCCCGATCTCAATTTTTCGTATTTTTGAGCATAGGTTCCAAATCTTTAAAAAGATTGGTGTAAAATTCAGTGATCTATTTCTTTGAACTGAATGACTTCAAAGAAACTTGAGCTAATTCTCTATAATTCTACCGTTGGAATTTTCTGAAATCTTAATCTTTTCAGAATTAGAGTGTTTTTTTCTTTTTCAGGAATTCAAGAACAATTTTCAAAAAACTTAAAACCAGCGTAATTTCTAAACTGTTTGACGTAACATGAAATAATTTGGAAGAAAACCATAGTTTATAAATGCCTACAATGTGGTATCAAGCAAAAGTCTGTCACTCATCTGGTTTATGATTTAGAAATTTGATGACGTCACATCCTCAAATGAGTTGAAATGTAAGATGCGCTGTAATTTCCAAAAATATTCAAAATTTCTGAAAAGTCTAACGGTAGAATTATAGATAAGTTTCTAAAGTTTCTTTCAAGCCATTCAATCGGAAGAAATATGTCATTGAATTTTACACCCGCCTTTTTACGCCGAGACAAATATTTGGAACGTATGCTGTATTTTGTTGTTATCTATTAAAGAGGGTTACTCTTCAGTATTGATTTCTTAGCCTGCCTATAGACTTTACGAACAGGAGAAAGTAAAGTCAGCTTACTGCCGCCTGGTTCAATGTTTTTCTTTGAAATGCTTCGTGTGTGTGCACCCCAACCCTTATTGTCTCTTAGCCAATGAAAATATATTTTGCATTCTTAAAAGTATTGTTCTGCAGAATTAACATTGTCCTACAGGTGTTATTCTGCCGACTCTACAAAATAGCGGCGTTCCATGCAAGTAAACAGTGCCAGGCAGTGGCGGAAATTCAGCTTTTTGAGTGGGTGGGGGGGGGGGGGCAAGCCGTAAATTTTCCGAGTCGGAGGAAATGCTTTTGTTCTCAGGTATTTCGCTGGAAGACCTAGATCTGACATAAATTGGGTCCTTAAATGTGCTAAGGCCATTGTATATCAGATTTCGAAACTATTTATATTCAGCAGTTGATAGAAAAAGGCAAGAATGCATTATGGACGTACTGTCGGTAGGCCCAATAGTTACGAGGACGCCGGGGGCGAAGCCCCCAGGAAAATTTTTGAGGAAACTCCCTCTATTTTTGCTTAGAATGCCTTTCATGACCCTATTTTTGCCAGTACTGAATTGGGATTTTGACAATGTTGAAACATGTTTTTAGAGTAGCATACCCTGGAATTTTTTTCTGTCGCAATTCAGGTTTTGCCTGCCCCCGCCCCAAACATGGAAACTTTGAAAATTCGGGAAATCGCTGATAGTTTGTCTTAATGTCGCGTCCAGGAAAATTTTAAAGAACTCCAACCTTTACATTGGCTTAGAATGCCTCTCCCAAAGCTGCAACATCTCGCGGAAATATTGCTACTCTCTAACTGACCTATACCCAAGAACTTTCTTCTCGTTTATGAAATAAATGAAAGTGAATAAAAACTTTAGAATGTGCTTTTTGAGTTTGTGCATTTCGTTTGCTCTTTCTATATAAAAACTCGTCCACTTCTTGACGGTGACTCGTTTCTTCATTACAGTTTCAGTCCCAACTACGGAATGTCTGACTTTTAAGAAAATTTCCGAGTCTTATCGAATTGGGGGGGGGGCAATTGCCCCTCCAACCCCCCCATAATTTCCGCCACTGGCTGCCAGGTAAATGTAACAGGTAACAAAACTAAGCCCGTGAATAATGATTGCCTGTAGACTGTAATCAGCTTAAAAAGGTTCGGTTTCCTGTGCCAAATTGAATTAAGTTCCCAGGCAACATGTAAACAGCATAGGTTCCAAATCTTTAACTCAGCGTAAAAAGGTGGGTGTAAAATTCAATGATCTATTTCTTCTGATTGAATGGCTTGAAAGAAACTTTAGATACTTATCTATAATTCAACCGTTGGATTTTCCAGAAATTCTGAATATTTTCAAAATTACAGCGTATTTTACATTTCAATTCATTTGAGGATGTGACGTCATCAAATTTCTAAATCATAAACCAGATGAGTGACAGACTTTTGCTTGATACCATATTGTAGGCATTCATAAACTATGGTTTCCTTCGAAATTACTTCATGTTGTGTCAAACGGTTTAGAAATTACGATGGTTTTAAGTTTTTTTGAAAATTTTTCTTGAATTCTTGAAAAGGAATAAAAACACTCTAATTCTGAAACTATTAAAGATTTCAGAAAAATCCAACGGTAGAATTATAGAGAAATAGCTAAAGTTTCTTTGAAGTCATTCAGTTCAAAGAAATAGGTCACTCAATTTTACACCGGCCTTTTTAAAGATTTGGAGCCTATGCTCATGTAAACTCGAATTTTGTACGTGACTCATCCGTGTGCACCTATATTTATGCGAAAAAAGTGTGACTTATTTGAAGTAATTTTTACTTCAGGTTCTGATTCGCATAATGAAAGTGATGAAAGAATGCTGGTATCATTATGGAGCTGCAAGATTGACATCATTACGGGTAAAGAAAAATCTTGGTTTGATTTGCAATGATTGTGGTGTACGAACATAGATTAGTTGCAATGGCACCGTCAGCTAAAGTGGATATCTATATCATAGATATGGACAAGGAATGAATAGAATTGCTACTGTTGGGATATCTCCAAAGAAGACATGCGTGAATACAATGGAATCACCTTCTAGATTCAAAGTGATGCGGTAGTCTTAAAGGGTCTGTTGCAACCAACATGCATTGGACCACGGGCGATAGGAAACGCTGAATTTAGAAAAAGCTTTGTGGTTGATGCATCGAGTTATTCTCATCCTAATATATCATTCCATTCGTGATATATCAACCTGTTTTCCTTGTGGTGTCTACCTCTCCTTGCGAAGGCGCCATTTTAGTCCGATTGACATGACCTCAAGGGTCCTGGAGTAATTATGCCACTCAAGTGTGGTGGAGGAGTTTCCATTTGAGTGGCATAATTGCGGTAGGGCCCTTGAAGGCATGTCAATCGGATTAAAATGACGCCTTCGCAGGAGAGGTAGACACAGAAGGAGAACAAGTCGATATATCACGAATGGAATGATATACTGGGAAAGGAGCAACTCGATGTATCAACCATAAATATTTTTCTAAATTCAGCGTTTCCTACCGCCCGTGATTAGACGTGCCATCTCTTGGTTGGCCTTTGTCGTCGTCGTTGCCATTTTCATTGGCCATGAAAGTGTGCAAGGCATTCTGGTTGACACAGGCCTTTTAAAAATGAGTGATTCTGTCCCAAAGAACAGACGTTTAAGCTATTCTAAAAAAGAGTCTGGATTGAGCAATATTTTTATACATTTTTATACGAAAGGTTGGATTAAGTAACGTTGGAGCTTCCATTTCCATTGTGCACATTCAAAGATTGTACAAAACATATTAGATATAATTCAATTCAGATTATTTTGTAGAATAGCTGAATGTTCTACTTCCCCGTTCCTTATATCTGCCTTGTCGGCTTGATTTCACAACTGCATTGAAATCGGGACATCTTGGGGGTAAATGCTGCGAAGATTTTACAGCAGAATCTGTTCGAAGATTCGCAGAAGGTTGCATATATTTGTTTAAGTATGTTTCTTTCGAGCAGTGAAGAGGAAATGCTATGATGTTAGTTATAGCACAAAGAATATGCAATCTCATCTGCTGATACACAAACGAAATACGTGAAAGCCATCCGAATGCTACCCCAAAATTTTAAGTTTCGAATGTGATTGTGAATTGCTAAAGTCATATGACTTGTCGACTGGGCGAAATCTCCTATGCTAATAATATGATATTTTTATTGAAGGAAGTTGGTTCAAAACCTATAATAACTTCCATTCACGGTTTTTGCCTGTTTTTAAACTTACAGTGATTCACTGTGGTCATAATCCTCCTACTTCGTCTAATGATCAACCAAGTTTTGCCTCTAAGGTTCTCAAGAGGTGTGTACATATATAATTTGCTAGAAAGGAAGATCCTACATACGTAGGTATATCATCATTACGAAATGCAACTTTGGTTTGGTACTGTGGCAGCGTTTCCGTGATTTGAAACCGGCACCTTTTCTGAAATAAGTTAATCCAATTTTATCAGCCTTTCAAGAAGAAATTCAGAGTCGGGGCTTGATAAGATAATATCCTTCCAAAGTTTGCAATTTGCAAAGTTAAAAGTCGTTTGTATATAAATCTGTATATACGTAGTACTACTTGCTTCACGGCAGATTTATAAAATACCTGCTGTTTTGAACATATACTTGTTTTTAAACATTGTCAGAAAATCCTAAATGGGACGTCAGAGCATATTTAATCCTAATAGGCAAGAATTACAAATTATAACTAATAACTACAAGTATTTAACCCAAACATTGCACACCAGTTTAATGTTGAACGCACTATAAAATGGCTAGAACTTTTGTTTCACAAAATTCACTTCATGTAATCAGAAATTAGGTAAAAATCGCCCAAACATACAATATTGCACGGATTAGCACCGTGTTATGGACGGAGAATGACCGTAGTATACCTTCCTGAGTTGTATCAGTGTTCCAAACTATTTATAGTAACAACTGGGCATTTGTAACAGAGACGGGCACTTGGAGCAATTTGGGGCAAAGCTGTTGTATTAGTTACTTTATGTAATGGCATTTGCCTGCCTCGCCAAGAATGCCTGCCAGTTACTACCAGCAGGGCTACCGAGATGGTTTTCAGGCGCAGAGCCCAGAGGAGAATAAAAAGGAAAAAATGATACTCAGAAAACAATATAGGCCTCGTCTACTTGAAAGGCTTGGCTATTTTTTGAGATGCTGCATAACCGTAATCTATGATTGCCGTCCGAAAGACCAGTTTGAAAGAAAATTTCGAATGCTACATTTCTCATTTAGAGTGAAATAGTCGTCATATTTAGGCAGAGAGGGAGTTGAAGTCGTTTGGGTAAATCTGTTGTTTTGCAAAATGATTTAGGTTTGTTCCTTGATCAAATTTCGTGCTTCTATGCAAATTTGGAATTCATCTTTTTCGCATCTTCCACAATAGACTTATTACCTGAAGTCTCTTGTTTCCCTGTGCTCTTTAATTTGATAATGGCGCTTCGGTCAACAGAGACTCATAATATTAAAATATGTTCATCATATTATTCATAATATTAATATGAAAATCCTGACCCTATTTAGGCCAATACATACGGTTTTCAGGTAGACCAATCAGATTGCGAGATTTGTGGATTACTATGGAGACAGCCATCATCATGGAACTTTCGATTCGATGGAACAACTGATAACATTCGGACGAGATGCGAGATTATAGGCCGTGATTCGAGATTCGAGGCCGTGATTCCATCATAATTCAACTGATGAATGCATATTACAGGGTCAGCTTTTTCAAAGTTTCATTATGAGTCCCTGTTGAGCAAGGTCTACCACAGGGATTCAAGGGACTCCGCGTAATTAGTCTAATGGACAGCTCAGTGGAGCGACAACAACAACAACAATTCAACTCAATGACCGTAACTGGAGGGTCCTTATGGAGTGGGGCTACTTCCACAACATGTAGGTGAATTCTGAGAATGAATTACCATGTTTTTGAAACTGGTTTTTCGGAGGGTAGTCATAACTTAAACTGACGAAGCAACGTCACCTAAGATAGCTAATCTCTTCAGCTACAAGATGATACCTTGTTTATGTTTATAACTTGCTTTCATGAAGCTATAAGCGATCTAGACTTGCTCCAAGTCTCGTTCGTTATCGTATTCGGGCCTACTCGGTTGGCAGTGAGCGGCGAAAGTTTTTTTTTATTTTTTTTTTTTTTTTTTTTTTTATTAATTCATATTTTTACACGATATCCCATCAGTACAAAATTAAACTACAAAAGTTACAAGTTTGTTTTAAATGAAAAATGAAAAACAAAATTTAAAATTTGGTATTAGCTAGGATTGGATCCAGGCTGAGATCTGATCTTCCTGGGAGTCGTGTTTTAGTTAGGGTTTACTGAGCTCTTTAAATGCGTTTTCAATTTTCTTTTAAACTGATAGAGCGAGGGGATTTCCCTTATTTCGATTGGTATTTCATTCCAAGCTTTAAGCCCGGAAAGGTGGAAACTTTTTTTTGTACACTCAAGTTTAAACTTTGGGATGTCGAGATTTCTATTGTTTCTTGTGTTATACCTAGAAATTTCATTCCTCTGACTATACTTGTTCCAGAGGCTCTCAGGGCACTGCTTGTTGACTATTTTGTGTGTCATGATAGATCTGTCAAAATAGATGATTTGATCAACGTTCAGCCCATTATTGATCCAGGGGTCCTTTATTCTAGCATTTTGAATAATGGAGAAGGCCCTGTTCTGTAGACGCTGAAGCGTTTGCAGCTTCGTGTTGGGCAGGCTACCCCAGATGACATTCCCATATCGGAGGTGACTTTCCACCAGCGCATGGTAAACCTCACATAGCTTAGATTGCGGAAGAACGTTTTTAAGTTTTTTCAGTGCAGACAAACCACTTGCTACTTTACCTTTCAAGGATTTGAAGTGTTCCTTCCAACTTAGATTCTCGTCGACAATAACCCCTAGTGATTTAGTTTTTGTCACTCGTTTTATTTCTGTGCCATTAAGTTTCAATGGAGCCAGCGAAGCGAGCGAAGCGAGCGGAACTTGCTGACCAACCGAGTGGGCCCGACTACGATAACGAACGAGACTTGGAGCAAGTCTATAAGCGATCTAGCTCGTGAAGATTTTTTAGGTCACCCGGTACTGTAGAATCAGTGACGTTAATTGATTGCTTCATTGCAACATAAGTTGCAACTGTTGTGTGCTCTTTTCAATAAGCTGACACAAGTCTTGTAGTGCAGTGTTTATGACGTAAAAGCTGGTTTAATGTCTTGTGTGATGAGTATGGGAAATATTGCTGGTAGCTCATTAATTAAAGTTAAGGCAATACTTCCGTAGCTGCAGAACAAGTCCACCCCCCCCCTCCGATCAAAATGCCCTCGCACATTCTAATTTGGTGATTTTCTCAGTGAAAAAAATTAACCAAATCTGTCCCCGGAAAAGATGTGAATTTCCCAGGTAGAAAACCACCATAGCAAGTGAAACCTTGACTACTTGGCAAGCCCCTCCGAGAGAGAAATTTGAGGAATTATTTCCACGCAAAATTTTTGCAGGCAAATTTGGCAATTTAAAAAATGTATTACTTTGTCAATGTTTAAATTTCATCATCATGGTAACTCAGGGTGAAAGACCATGGTTGATATGACTGTGAAGGGTCTGAATGGTAGAAGTTGGTAGGCGTTGGTAAAATGTTTAGTGCTTTACTCAAACCTTCTTTGCTTTATTCATTTTACCGCGCATTTTACTCCAAGCTTCGTAATCTTACCCCCTTCGACCCAAATAATTCTGGATTGCTGTGTGCATCCGCACCAAAACAGTTTCCGCAGGAATACTGTATGTATTTTACTCATTAATATGATAAATAGTAGTTTCGCAGTGATATCATATCGTAGGCTTGAAATATTTCATGGATTTGCGAGTGTTTATCATTTTTATACAATTAAATGTTTGCTCCCATTGGGTGTAATATGCAGTATATTATCAAGTATGTATCTGAAATTTAAATGGTATTTCCTCGAATTAGCATTTTGCGTTACTACGATCTAACAGCCTTCTGTCATTAAAGAGCCTTTGTTACCCAGGGTCTTTTGCAACACACTGAAATGCCAGACTTTAATTTTCTGCTAAATTTAACTTTCAGGCAGTCTGAAATTGCAGCGTGTCCGCAAAGGAACCTGGGTTACGGTGAATCCTTGTTTCATCCCTCTTAGTTCTGTTCATCAAGAAATCGAAGGTCGCATTCGCCGTTCTCTGGGCTAGCAAAAGAACTTTAAGCAAGAACTCATGAAAATACCGTTGAATTTGTCTGAAAAACACATCCGCCCAAAGCTTCTGAATAGAGTCGTAATATGCTTGTTTGAGGAAGTACACACAAATGTAAACTCTTTCACGCAGTGGTAACAATTGAAGACAAATGCCTTGAAGCATGACAATCAAATATTTGTTCTTGATGAAAAATCCAGTAAAGTAGAACCATGCCAAAGCAGCAACTTTTTGTTGTAATTCATGTCAGCTTCTCCTGTTACAACTGCATGGAACGAATTTGGCAAAAATTGGTATTCTTATTTGTAGCAGGAATGCAACGCCACATTGAGGTGTAGCTTACTTCAAAAATTACTTCAGCAGTAACATTTGTTGTTTAACAGCTGGTGTGGGCTTGTCGGTGATCCTATAGTACCAGGACAGTTTTTCCTCCGGGAGCCTATTCTGTTGTTTCATGAATGCAATGGCAGCTATTGTTTACGTTCAGGTTGAAATAACAGACCGGTTCTTTGTAAACAGATTGCAATGACAAACCAATCATATTTGTGCATTTTGCTTCCTGCAAGATGATTGGTCCTCCTGGAAGTGGGAGTGAACAGGCCAGTTTTTTCGCGTTTTGTTTGTGAGTACCAGTTTTAGCGGTCTCGGTTTGGTAGGCAGTAGTCTCGTTTTGGTGAGCGATAACTGGGACTCACAACTGTCATCAGTCTATTTCAGACAGTCTGAAATTGCAGCGTGCCCTCAAAGGATCCTGGGTGAGAATGGCTCTTTAAAAAACGCACACAAAATAAACAACGCACACAATGTTGATGCGTTGGTCCATGGCAATAATGCAACGTTGATGTGGCCTATATTATGATCAAAATTATATTTTTACTCACTATGTTGTTTCTCTTCCACGGGATTGCGAGTAAAGCTTGATAATGTTGCTATTCCTTCGTTCTTCTCTCGTCATAGCAAGGAATCGAGTGCTGCCATTATTCAAATACTGTTGAAACGGTTGGAGCTCCTTCCTACGCAGCGACAAGTAACGTTATGAAGCTTTACTCGCAATCCCGTGGAAGGGAAACAACACGGTGACTAAAAATACAATTTTGATCACAATATAGGTCACATCAACGGTGCATTATTGCCCATGCTTAGATTTATACTTGGTGTTCTGGAAACTGTAGAACTTTGATATTGCCAATTGTGTTTCATGCCATGGCTCGTTTTATTTACGTTTTCCTTTGTGTTTTCCTCTTGTTCCATGGATATATTCGCGTATGATTCTGAATTGTATTTAGCGTTATAAATATTAGTGCTATTCTATGTATGTTAGCGTCGTAAGCATCATGATTGTTTAAAAAATGTAATAATTTTGTAATTGTAAGCATGATTTCGTTTTCATCTGATCAATGTTGTGTTGCTGCCCTAGAATGTAGAAATGACCACAGCCTTTAGTTTGATGTTGCTGTAGAAATGTTAACATCAGCAAAAACTTTAATGACTATGCTCACTTTCAGGCAAACTTTGTCTTTTTATTCATTTGTCTACCATCTTCAGAGGGTCTGCTAACTTACGAATGAAATCAACACGAGCTGCTACTTTTTATACAATCTCAACTCAAATTTGAATCTGAAGGTAACTGGCATTGGTAACTATTAAAAAAAAATGTTATTGATGGTACAGTTACAGTTGGTCCAAATTATTTTCAAGCTTCTTGGAGGTGCAGGAAGCACTTAAAAAGAACACGTAGCAATTAGAATGAATTTTTAAAAATATATATATAAATTCTTTAAGAGATACGGACTGTAAGAATTAAATTGTCATTTTCAAACTTAACACTGTGCTAGAATTTGCTGCAAGATATGAAATCAAAATCTATATTGAAGTAAAATTTTGATGAAGGAATCTGTCTCTGGTAGCTGCCCTCAAACAACCTGTTGAAATATAGTACCAAAACAGCGGACAGGATCTAGGTGTAAAGTGATCAAAACAAATTTGTTGTTGACAATTCAAAGCATAAACAAATTTTACTTGCACAACAAACCCTTGCACTTGACAAATCAAAGCCTGTGAACTCAGAGCAAACATTTGATTAGTTATTGATTTGTTTTAGAGTTGAGTGGCCTGTAGAAAATTTGATCCATCATGGTTGTTTATTGCTATTCTGGGGGGGGGGGGGAGGGGTTAGGATATCTGCAAACATTCTTTGGAATTATTCTTAAACTAACTTATTTACGTGGATGTTTCCTCCAGGCTGTCAAAAATGGTTATGGGGTGATTATTGAAAGCAACTGGCCTAAAAACTAGGGGCTACCCATTTCGTGTGAATACTCAAAATACATCTGTTTTTACAAGATTCATCAAGGATGGTGCTCTCTCTAGATCGTAGGTAATCTCTCCTGCAACAATCTGATGACTTGGGTAGCTTCCTGTAAAGCTCTGTACTGCATCTTTTGGAGCAAAAATACTGCTGGCCGGATCTGGCACATGGAAATATGGCGAATTCTTGTGGATGCTTCCAGTCAGGTCCTTGTACTGAGCTCTATGATATTCAGTTTCGTTCCTGAACTTCCTATCTCTGTCCCTTTCCCGATCTGGTATTCCATTGCTAAGCGTGTAAACTGGCTTATTTTGTATGATTGGAAATAGTGACTCACGGTCTATCTTCCTTCTTCCCAAAACACGATCTGGCTTGTCGCTATTCCAAGTTGGCCTGACAAGTTTCTCAGCGCCGCCACCAAAACTTTCGAGGTTTTTCTTCAAGGTCTGTTCACTAATATGTGAGCGACGATAATCGTGGAAAAACTTTCTGGTTCCCTTGTCTGGTTTGTAATGATTTCTCGTGTGAGTAAACAGTTGAGGATGATAATATTTGAAGTCATACTGATCATAATGTGGATCGCGGAAGGTGTCGTGAGTTGTTGACAACAATTTTGGAGAAACGCGAAAAGCCATCTTGTCTTGCTACTACAGCGTTATACTTTCCTTGGTGGAACTTAACGAAAGGCCTCTTACGTATCAGTTACCGCATTGAGGATTAATAGCTCAAATTAGCAAGACACAAGGCTCCAAACACGTACCTTCGACAAAAGCGTTAGGTTTCATCCACCATCTTTGTGATTTCTTCCCCAAAGAAAGTATATCGAGTAACCATGGAAACAGAAACTCTCCCCAGTCTATCCGCAGCGGCTTGGTCATGCTACGCAGCAACGGCCTCGTTTTAGGAAATCTGTCATGTGACCCAATATCCATAATGGTAGACATAATGAAGTAAGTTGTTTTTGGTTTCGAGAAGGTTGAGAAGGAAGAGAAGCAGATTTGTGAAGACAAGGAGAGAACGAAATGATCAATCGATGATCAATAAACATGCATAATGCCTTCGAGTGTGTTCCAATCTTGGAACGACTTCCATTGCACATCGACAGTGTTGCCACTGCTGGTAAGTATTTAGATATAGAGAGAGGAGAGAGAGGTGTACAAAAAGAGCAGCCTTCAATGACAAGTCAATGGGTGTAGCCTACCTAGGCAGATTAAACTTAAGATCACATCGGATAGTAACATAACATCAGATTCTGCAAGCTATGGCTACTGTTTTCAATGAATTTTTTGTTAATGTAGTTATGTTATGGTTAATTTGTATAATGGTGTTACAAAAAAAATACCCAAGTCACCAAAAATCTCCCTTGTTGGATTACCTAGCCTGGACCTGGTAGCCTATGAAAATCCACATTCATTTTTCATAACTCTCTCAGCTCGTTATAAAGTTTAAAGTATCAGATGTAACTGATATGCTAAAAACGGGTAAATCCATATGTCCCAATAGTATACCCATAAATAAAGTTATTAAAAATTCTCTCTCCTCGTATTTCATCTCCGCTGTCTCAAATCATCAATAAATGGCCACAATTCAAGTCATCTCAGTGTTACTTCTGGTGTGCCACATGGCTCTGTTTTTGGTCCACTTCTGTTTCTTCTATATAAATCATCTTCCAAACTCATCAAGCAAATTATCTTTCTATTTATTTGCTGATGACACTATTATCTACTTTGAATCTGACAGTCTAAACAAACTAGCTACAAGAAGTTGTTAACAAAGAATTGAAGCATGTTAATAAGTGGCTTGATGCACATAAACTTGCATTAAATGTGGACAAAACTAACTTTATTATTTTTCATTCCCCGCAAAATACATTTGATCAAACTGTTGACATAAAAATTGGCAAAGAACATATCAAGCAGGCTAGATACAGTACGTCAAGTCTCTTGGTCTTCTGTTGGATGAAAACTTCAACTGGAAATATCACTTGAGTGAACTCTCAAAAAAGTTAGCAAGAACCTGCGGAATATTCTTCAAAATAAGGCATTCATTACCTACTGATGTTTTAGTTTCTTTATATAATTCCTTATTTGCCTCTTTTCCTCAATATGGAATCATTGTCTGGGGTCTTACCTATGACATCCATACTAAACCAATATATCTTTGCAAAAGAAGGTTGTTAGAGCTATTGCTTTCAAGAGTGTTACTGCTCCATCTACTCCAATTTTTTCTGACTTGAAAATTCTTAAATTGTATGATTTACTGGACTTAAAGTTGCTTACATTTGTCTGTGAGTCTGTTAATAGGATATCTCCTTTTGCTTATTCACAATTTCTTTAAAATTTTGTCAGATGTTCATCAATATGATACCAGGCAGGCCCGTATGGGTGATATTTTTATGACACAAGAGAATACCTTGCAATATGGCTTACGATCTGTTACATACATCTGTGCTAAATCTTTGAACAACATTCCCTACAACATCAAGCAAGCTCCTTCAGCAATGAGTTTCCGTCGTCAATTGAAAATTCATCTGTTTTCTACTTAATATCAATAGTTCTTTTGATAAGACGATTTGTCTCACATCAATTCTTATAATTGATCACTATCTTGATTTACTGGGCTCTTAAAATGGGGGGGGGGGTGCAATTTCCTTGATTAGTTTATCTACCAAGAGAGCTTCTCCTTTAAGAATCAACTCTGCATACATACCCTAATTGTTTCTTTTATCTATCTGTTGTTATTGCTTCATGTCATATTGTATAATTTTGTGTAATTTGTTATGGTAGCTTAGTTAAGTTTTTATATGAAGGATGTACTATGTTGTGCCAATTAAAACTGACCTGAACTTTTGGAAACAAAAATTGGGTATTCTAAAATAGCTTGGTCTAAAAAAATCCTTTTCTCGCCTAGCACAAAGTACAATTTCTTAGTAATTCTTATTACTTGGTAGCCAGGTTGCATTCTTTGATTTCGGTGAGTTTATTCGTGGGGAAGCTCATTCTAAATTAAATTCTGATGCATCTGGAGGCCAGACTGGAAAATTTGTATGGTGCACATGCAGGAACTTACAGGGTTTCAATCTGAGCCGCGCAGTTGGCAATAATCAACTTACTGTGCTATCTTAACTTGTGCGCGTAAAATACAAACTTTCCAGTCTAGTCCGAAGGAAGGTTGGGGGTACTAAGATTGTGTACCGGATTGCATTATTAAACAAACTGCCACAGGTGGGACTTTTACAGAGTTATGGCGTGGCTGCATCTGGAAGCAGTCAAAGTGGTGTTGGGAAGATCTTCCCACACACTACAAAGGATGCAAACTGACTTGGAAGCAAAAAAGCAAAAGGAGCTTGACTCATCAATATTAGAGTCATCAATTATTTGACTGAGACATTTCTTTGCTATAGGTATCACCTTTCTGGACCAGGAAGGTGTTCAGTATTGTATATAATTATGATCAGATTATATTGTTTTGTTTTAGGCAAGAATTTGTTAGTTGGTACAAACAAAGGACATCTTCTTGTTTATGAAGTAAGAGAATATGGTAAGTTTGATCCTATCTATTTTTTAGTGTCCAGATTGAATCACACAATATTTATAATGCTAAATCATAGGATGCAATCTGGGCCCAGCCCTTTTATACTATGGTATTAACAATTAAAGCATGGGGGCTTAGTTAAGACTTAATGAAGGTCAGTGACAAAGCAATTCACTGCTTTTCTTTCACTTAGGAATTTTGTAGGCAAATGTGTAAATTTCTGTCACTGTGATGTAATGTTACCTCACTGTGTCACATGACTATGTCACATAATAGGAAGAATTGTAAATTGAGTTGTTTATCATAATATCAAACTGGCAAGAGCGTATACAGTTTTTTCCTTGTGTTTGCCTACCAATGTTTGCAGCATCACAGAATTTTACAATAACTTCTTTCTGGGAACTATGATATGAAGGCCTTCATACCTATCAAAATTCTTATCAGCTTCAGAGACGTAGGAACCGGGGGGGCACTAGTGTTGTGTCCCTCCAAGTCTGAGATGCTTCCTACGTCCCTGATCAGGTTAGTGAGAATTATTGAGAATTCTTCAGAAATCATAAGGATTCTTGAAAATACCTATGTTTTCAGCTTGATTTAGGAGCTGAATGTGTCCTTGCAAGATAAAGAAATTAGTGAGCTCCTTGGGTATGGAATTGTGAAATGGAAAAAACTCAATAATATTTGAGCAAGTCTGATGCCTTTCTTTCTTGCATCAGCAAAAATATCTTGTAAATTCAAATGCACGGTTTAAATCTATTTTCCCATTTATTGACACAGAAATTTTATTGTAGGTGACAGATATGATCCAGAACTACAGAGGTCAAACAAGCAATTTGCTAAGCGACCAATTACTCAGGTATTGTGTATATGAATATCACATTCTTTTGCAGTTATTCTTCTCACTCATTTAGAAAATTGAAAAAGTTTAGACACATAAAAATTTGTGTTTTGAGAATTGCTCTATCAATTTGCTAGAATCAAACTTTGGTTGATGGCTGAAAGGCTAAACAATTGTTTTGTGGTTTTTCTTATAGTTTGCTGATGATCAGAAATATGAGTAAATTTTGACTGACAAAAGTCCTTTGAAATAAGCGATGTTTCTTATATGTTGTGTTCAGTATTGGAAATACTGGTTAAATTAAAGTTTTTTAAAATCACTTGAAATGGGTGAACAGGGGCAAATTTAGAAATAATCAATTTATATAACAGACATATCTCACTCAATATTTTTTTTATTTTCTCTGTAATTCTAAAAAATTCTGCTATTGATTTATAATGATGCAATGAGTTTAATTTTCTCTTTCTCTGTCCCATAGATGTCAATTGTGCCAGCATTTGATCTGCTGATCAGTTTGTCAGGTAAAATATTTAAATATCAATGAAAGCAGTGTGATTAATTTTGCAAAATTGTTTACATGTATTTTGAATGAGCTTTGTTATTTTCACCAAAATGTTTTGTTGCAAGAAAAATCAGCAGTTATTGTTAGTTCTCTTATTTTGAAACTTCAACCAGAATCATATCTCTTCTCTATCAAAGTGATTTTAGCTACAGTTGAATTCCAGTACCGGGTGCACCAAATTAAACAATGCAATTTTGGCAGGCCACTATAAATTGTACGCTAAGGCCGATTTTTAAGATTTATGACTTAATCTTTAGCAAAAAGTCTGAATTAGATTCTAGGATTTTTTGCAAGTTTTTTTGTTTTTAGTTTTCAGAGCTAGAAGCGAGTTTCTTTAAATTTCCGCTTTCGAAAACACTGAAAAACGATAAAAATCATTGATCAAGTTTTCTAAAGAATCGACATAAATGGAAAAGAGGAAACTTGTTGGTGGTGATTGGGGATTTAGAAATCGATTAATGGTAATCTGATGTACGAGAGTTGGTTCTATTTTGGGAGAAATGTAACCATTATTTTCAATGATGTAAAGAAATGTCTTTCCTTTTGTAATTTCAATGAATTTATGCTTTGGTGCAGGTTGCTTTACTGTGTCAAGGGGGTTAAAAAGACAAGCAGGGAAGCGTCATGGTGCCAGCAATCATGGAGTCTTGTTGAATTTTTGATTTTGTTGCGGCTTGGGGCGACACTTTGTTGCAACTACTACATAATTTCGCAACAGGCCACAAACGTTTACACCAATAAATTTCTAGATCCCCAAATCACCCCGAAAACGTTTTCTCTTTGTCCATTCATGCCGAGTCTTTAAAAAATTTGATCGATGTTTTTTTATCGTTTTCGGTGTTTTTGAAAGCAAAATTTTTAAGAAACTCACTTCTAGCTCTAAAATCTGAAAACAAAAACTTTGCAAAAAAACCATAGAATCTAATTCAGGCTTTCTGCTAAAGATTAAGTCATAAATCTTCAAAATCGATCCAGTGTACGATTTATCGTGGCCTGCTAAAAGGGCATAGTTTATTATGGCGCACCCGGTATATGCCAGATAATTTTTCTTTGGCAACGGAAATGGTTTATTCTCTTTCTGTACCTCTTTCATTAACCTTTCAAAAATGTTTTTCTCTGTATTTCTCTCTGTCTTTGTTTCTGCTGCTTTATTGTATCTGTAAATTTGATGTAACTACTTAGACTGGCTACACAATCTCTGTATGCTCCTTAGAACTGATTTGTTGCTAATACAGAGCCGGCCATCAGCGACAACAACAACAACAGCGAAATTGAGGGACCAATGTAGCTAGTCTAGTAACCACTATTGAACGAAAATTTTTAAGAAATGATTCAATTTCAGCAAAGACTTTGGTATCAAAGGTCCCCTTTGCTGGTCATGATATATCAATTAAAAACATTTATTCTTTTTTTAGATGGCCTCATTAGTGTTCATGAGTATTCAACATTCAAGCCAAAGTTGCAACTTCATAAATCCAAAGGAACATCATTCTTTGCCATTGACTTAAAGGTGACACTTTAGCAAATGGTTATTTTGTTGTCATGTTCCATTCAGTGGCAGACGCTTTGGGGGGCGAGCTGGTGTCATCACTCCCTTCAATGTTGGCTGGAACAAAGATCCTTTGTTCAAAAACAATGGAAATGAACAATGCTTTTTGATCAAAACAATAGCATTACCCTCAATATTTGACAAAGTGTCTTCCACTGATTCCATTGTATAATTTATTTTCTCTTCCAAACATTTTGGATGGACAAATTTGTGAGCAAAATATATCTCTGAAAATTTTTCATCTCTTTTTCCCGTTACAACAAAAGGTTAGAAACGGTAGGAATCACAGAAGTAATACCCTGCAGATATAGAGCTGGAAGAGCTGTTCCTGGACCTTGATAATGACTGAATGAGCGACATAGGGCTCAAATCTTTAAAAATGTCGGTGTAAAATTCCATTACAGTTTTCTTTGAAAGATGTGGCTTAGGAGGAATTTAGGGGTTTTTGCTGTAAATCTGCCCTTGCAATTTATTGATATCTTGATTAATTTCAAAATGGCGTCCGTTATTTATTAAATTTAAGGCTATGACGTCATCAAATTTCTAAATCCTAAACCAGAAAGGCTACAGATTTCTGCTTGCCACCATATTGTAGACCTTCATAAACTATGCTTTTCTTGAAGGTTCTACCATTTCCCCTCTTTTGGTTTAGGACTTATGATGGTTTAAATGTTTTGAAAAATTTCCATGAATTTTTTCAAAAGTTATTAAGTTGCCGCCATTTTGAAAAAAATCAAGATATCAAAATATTTCCACGGCAGATTTACAGAAAAGTACCATAAGTTCCTTTCAACCCATTCAATTCAGAGAAAAATGCCATAGAATTTTACACCCACCTTTTTAAAGATTCGAAAGATTTGAGCCCTATGCTTGAATAAGCACGCCGTTTGGAAATGAAATTATCAGAGAATAGAATTATTATTTTTTAATTTCTGTTAACTGTAAATGATTGAAAATGCTTGCACATCTACTCCATACATTACATTTTGACCCTCAATCTCTTGGCACTGCCGGGAATTAAACGGCGAATAAAGTATGAGTTATAAAGGTCAGGCAATAACAAACTTGTTTGAGATTTATCCAAAAATTCAGATTTTTATAATTATGTTCAAAACATAATCATGTGTTGGATTGCATTTACCATTAATATGATAAATCAGAAAATTATCGCAATAATTTCTATTTTCTTTCAGAAGCAAACTGCTGAACGAGGTTTGATTTGATTTGATTTTAATTTCTTTAGGCACGGTGGCCACATCAGTCAAAGCACAGATTTACAGTGGGCCGTGCAAGAACTTCTCACATTTTCCTCCTGAAGCTAAACTTTTTTATCATTGTTATATAGCTTTGCATATTTGATGCCCAATCTATCATATCTACTGCAAATTCGATTTTGAAAGATTAACCCGATTCTGTAATCCGTCCATTTAAATCCCTTTCAAGTCCATTTCAAATCTTTTCAAGTACGTTTCACATTTGCGTTTAAATTTGTATTAGGTTCGCTTCAAATTCCTATCAAAGTTGGTTCCATTTCGTTTCATATTCACTTTGAAATTCGTATTAAATTCGTTCAAATTCGATTCAAGTATGATTCTTGTTTGCTTTGACTTAAGTCGATAAGACAAAGCAACAACCTGTGACTAGGCTTCTTTTTGCAACAAAATTGGTTCTTTCTTAAAGGTAATGTGTCCATGTAAGTAAGTTGTCAAAATTTGCTGATGCGATGCTGACGACGAGCTTCAAAGACCGCACTGTGATTGGTAGAATTTAACTGATCACATGCAAAGCTAGAATTTAAATTTCACAATGAGGCTGCCTGCTGTAAGACTTGAAGTCAGCTCTGGAATCGCAACCGCAAGTAAGTCATCAATCTGCTTATATTAGAGCTTGCTATCTTTTTAGTACCACGGTTGAATGATCACATGAAATATCACGTGAAAATAGCAAATTCGCTGTACTTACATGGGCACATTACCTTTAAAAGCAAGCTTTTGCCTGGGAATTGTATTACATACCTTTTATCACAAACAGTTTATTCCATTTGTAGACTTTGGACTACCATTTCAACTGCGGCTATGTCTCATTGTCAAGAAGAAACTAATGGTGAGTTTTTGTTTTTAAATTCCAACTGGAGCTATGAAATGTTGTGTTCCTTGGAAAACGCTTGGTTTCCTTTTCTTATTGCCCACGGAAACAAAATGCATATTCTGACCGATTTTATTCCATTCCAATCCATTGAGTATGATTGGAAGAAGACTACGGTTTCTTATACACTAACAATGAAGTCGAGAACACTATAAAAACAATGCCAATCGAAAACTTCATCTTGTCACAACATTTGAAGTACATTGCTCACGTTTCCAGATGTCCAAAGAATTCAATAGCAAAAAATGTTTTTCGCAAAGCCAACTCGAAGGTACTACAGAGACATTTGGTTGAAGATATGAGATCTTTTAGGCGTGACACCAGAGCAAGCAAAGAGATCGACGCAATCAAGGGGAGAGTTCGCCAAACTAATTCAGTATCGGTTTAGTTCGACTCCGTGACAACATCGACGTCAATATGAGGATCACGCACGTAACAGGTAAGGTAGTACGCAGGAGCTGTGTGGTAATTGTTTCATTTCAGCTCTAAATACGTCAAAATTACAATCTCGGCTTCTGATTAAAATAAACAAAATCCGCCAGACAGATCTTTAGATTGACCCTTCTTCTTTCGTTATAAGCACATAACTTCTCTTAAAAAACACCTTTCGCATGCACAAAGCAAGAATTTGCCCTATTGGTCTCGGGGCAACTTTTGCGGCTTTGTTTGTTTTGAATTACTGGTTGAGAGAATTTCATTTGTCTGCAGTCGCTACTCGCTTTGAATTGAGGTGTCAATCAAAAGCAACTGATGCTATTGTGTGAAGGAGGTGTTATGGCGCAGTTGTGTGATCCTCTGACATTGCAGCCAGAACAGTCAGGCGGACCGGGTTCAATGCCAGGTAGAGCCCTATCACTGCAGCGTTATGACAAGGGGTCGCGGACTCGATTAGGCCTCTTCTACTTCTGCGATCCCAGCGCTTGGCGCTAAAAACTGCAACTTCACCTTCACCTTCATTGTATTACAAAATCTACGCTTGTTTATACCCGGTAGAAAAGTCGACTTTGGGGCTGCAAGGGATCTTGGTTAGCTACGGGTCCTTATTGTCAGCGGTAATCATTTCCATTCCTTTCCATAGCTTTACTTTTGGATTAATGGAGAATTTCAAGAATTATACCCTGATCTTGGATTGGTTGAAACACCGAAGACTGTGGCTTGGTGTGGCGATTACATTTGCTGTGGAGGAAGAAAAGACTATTATCTTATCAAGGTATGATCTAGATTTCCAAAGATTGTCATGGAACTGTTGCCCAACTTATTTATACGGTATTTTCTGTTATATCCACTTTTTCTATTTGCAATGAGAATTGTATGCTCAGTTTCTTGAAGATCCTTGAAAGTGAATAGAAACCTCTATCAAATTTCATAGGACTTTGCTCTTTAGAGTAGCAACAGTTTTATTAGCCTGAGTGTGTATGCCATGCCATGCCAAAGGAAAATGTACAGTCTGCGCAACGCTGCTCAATATTTTGTATTGCGATGCCCACTTTCTTCAGGATTCAGGAAACTTTAAACCCATTCCATTTGTTCCAGATGGAAATTTTATTTGAATTATGAGTAGTTTTTTTTTAGGATCTGGAAATGTGAAATTTCCACCCACCCCCTTTACTCTGTCCCCCGTCTATTCCGGACTCGAGTGCATTTTTTGGAATGGAAAGTAGAATTTTTTAGTCATCATCTCATAACGTATGATAGAACATCTTTTGATATAACAATGACAACCATTAATCTGTGAAGAGTTCCTTCCGTTGCAGGCAGATTCAGGCAATATGGTTGACTTATTCCCTGTTGGCACTAAACTGGAACCTCTCATACGGTCGATGGCATCAGGGGAATTGGCACTTAGTCGAGATGAAATGACGGTATTTATAAATATAGACAAGAATGGGAGAACTAGTCAAAAGCATGCAGTAACTTGGTCGGATACTCCAATAGATATTGGTGAGTAATTCGATACTAAAATCATAATCGAAAATCATTGTGATTTAGATGAATTTTCTTTGTTTCTTTGTAACCCTTGTTAAACATCGGCTGCATGCAAATGATATCGCTCTTGAAACCACAATTTGTAGTGCTAAATAGTGGTTGTCACTTTTGCTAAATATTGGGAGGGGAGGGGGTTG
This sequence comes from Aurelia coerulea, assembly GCA_039566865.1. NCBI lineage: Eukaryota > Metazoa > Cnidaria > Scyphozoa > Semaeostomeae > Ulmaridae > Aurelia > Aurelia coerulea. Next base: position 14,401,771 of record CM076958.1, on the reverse strand, counting down.
AAGCTATCGTTTTAATTCAAATGCATTGTTTTCCCACTTGTTTTCAGACAAATGATCATTTTGGCTAAACTTTGGAAGTGGTGGGAGGGGTCAAATTGAACAGCAATACGGCTCGGAATTTAGTGTTAGCTGATCTTGTGCATCTATTTCCTTGAACCGCCTTTGAATTCATACAAATAATAATTAATTTTACGGTGTAGTGCTCCCCTTTAGTCAACAACTGGGAATAGTTACGGTTTGGCTAGTGTGAGAATATCTTTATCCAAAAATATCCTCGTGCCATACCTTTTGATTTGTTAGTTGAATATTGTAACTAAATTTATTCATTTTTTGAAGTAGACTTTTCATGTTAATGTTACTAGCTTGTTGATTATTACCTTGAAAACCAGCATATGCTGAAGGGTTACCTGCCCTCTTTGAATATATCAAATCATATCAAATCAAATCTAACGAATCAAATCGAATCAAATCAAATCAAATGTAAAACAAAATAGCTTCAGTCACATTGGGCGCTCTTACTTCGTTTTGAAAACACACCATTTACATACAAGGCTGTCACAGAGCTTTGGCCATGGGAGCGGTGTCCATAAGACACCATTAGATGCAAAACAACGGGCAAAATAAGGTTCCCAGCTATGTTTTAGCGCTGTTTTAGAAAGTAAACCAATGGTAGCCTCTCGTAGTTGTCACATGATGCATAATATCGCTGTGTGTTTGTGTGTCGTTGTACCGTTATATTGTGGTACTTTCTGACAAAAAATGAATTATAAAGAAAGTGAAGCATTCACATCGTAACGGGAAAGTACAGATAAAGCCTGGTTTCCACAAGGCTGCAAAGTGCCGTAAGGCTGCTGCAACCATTGCCGGAATCATTGCTGCCTGCATGCCCCCAGCATGCCGCACCTATTTAATCTTGAATGGAAACCATTTCTCCCAATACCGCCGGGAGCCACAGCCGTGATGGTTGCAGTACCGTAACGACTTGAAAAAATTGAATCATTTGAACTTTTTTCGGTACCGCAGGCACGATGGTTGCGGCACCAAATTAAGACGTTTTCATTCAAATCGTTCAAATCGTCCATCTGCCATCGGGCATGGCAGATGGAAGATGGCAGAGGACTGCCGCCAGCAACATTATGGCACCCTACGGCTATATGGGAGCCCCTAACCAACCAGTCTGCTTTTCATATCGCTAAAGGACCATCGAAGAATTGACGAGGTATTTATTTATTTCAGAATTTCATTCACCATACATCATAGCAATCTTACCGAAATACATCGAAATATGGTCCCGTGACCCGAGAGTATTGATTCAAAAGATAGACCTTCAATCAGCAAAGATGAAATCGATCGTGCAGCATGATAATTGTTATGTGAATTCGCAAGATTGTGTTTGGAGACTTGTTCCTTTGCCGATAAATAAGCAGATAAAACAACTGACGGAAGATAAACAGTTTGATGTTGCTCTCAGCTTAACGGTGAGTTTTTAGTAGTTTATAACCTCAACTAAAACTGTTTTAACAATAGCCTTGAATAACGGACTCATCACATTAAACCCATAAACGCAACAAAAACACCGAAATCAGTAGAAAGAAGACTATTAACTCCTGTAAAAGAAACAATAGCCAAAATAAGCCTGTGACAAGAGAAAAACTGTTAAATCCTGTAAGACAAAACCAAATTAACCCTAACCTTAATCGGTTTTGTCTTACAGGATTTAACAGTTTTTCTCTTGTCACAGGCTTATTTTGGTTATTGTTTCTTTTACAGGAGTTAATAGTCTTCTTTCTACTGATTTCGGTGTTTTTGTTGCGTTTATGGGTTTAATATGATGAGTCCGTTATTTAAAGCTATTTTCAAGACTGTTTTTTTTTCACTCAACTCATGGAAATTTCTCAGTCCACGTGTGATTTACCACAATTTAGCGTGTAAAAAAGGTGCTGCTGCATGCACTCTTTCGTGCAAACTTACGCTAAGGAATTTTCAGGAAAGTTCTGTATTACACAGTGTTCTTTTGTGATTCAGAAGATAGCTCAAAAAGAACCTGCAAGAACAGTATCCACTGGAACGCGTTTGGAATGAAACATGTGGAAACAATTCGTGTTGTGGTTAAAGGGAGAGTGCAATGGCAAATAAGCTTCTTTATAAATAGAATAAGGAAAACACTCAGACACAGCATTGTTCCTTTGGTTATCCATTGTTCACGGCGCTGGTGCGACATGAAGGTGAAGGTGAAGATGAAGTTGCAGTTTTTAGCGCCAAGCGCTGGGATCACAGCCAAGCGCTAATCGAATCCGCGATCCCTTGTCAAGACGCTCCAGTGGTGGGGCTCTACCGGGTATCGAGCCCTGTTCGCCTGACTGTTTTGCCTGCAAAGTTTTTATTTTCAGTAATTTTTTAAAGTGGGCTGGAAGGAACTCTAGCTATTTAAAGTTAATTTAAGCCCACTCTGCATGCCGCATCCAGGCATGGGACCCCTTGTTTAACGTCCCTTCCAAAGGATGGTGAGGTGAGTTGTGAGGTCAGGCCTCCTAGACGTCACCTATCCAGAATTTGACCTCACTCGACCGAGCTTAACTTCAGTCACCTGATGGAAACTGTATAAGCTGCTCGGCCACTCACAAAGTCAGAGGATTACACCACTGCGCCACAACGCCTTCAATGACATCAATTTTTGAATGGGATACTTTTTAGATTGCTTTGATTTTAACCTTGCACAAACCCTTTGATGAACCAAGTTTCTAAATTTTTTCATGAGTTGAGTGAACAGAATGTATGTACTATGGAGCACATTTCCTAACGGAAGACACCAGGGTCAGCATGACATTACCTTACTCGAAAGTCAATCACTCCTATCAACGTACCGTTGTTGAACTGACGTTCATTTTTTTATCTACCCATAGTCTTCCCCACCCCTAGATGCTGGAAATAGCTAACAGAAAATATTGCAAAGATTACTAAAGATCTTAGATATATTTACGAACATCATGTAAAGTTTTTCCCACATTAGATGTCAAGCGAAAATGTCAACGAACAAGGAAAATTGAGGTATTTTGCATGAGTAACTTTGCGATATCGCAAATCTTGCTTGACATGTAATGTGAGGTAGACTTTATTTTGAATATTTTCTAGGAATACTTAGAATGATACCGATGTGGATCAGGAAACTGAATGTTATAGCTATGGTTATGAGTTTCTGAAAGTAGTTGAAGATATTTTTACCATGCCATACAAGGATAATTTTTGATGCCTTGTTACAGATTTAAGCATTTTTTAACTTTCGTATTTTCTTTCAGAAATTGATGGAAGGAAGCGAAAGCGAAAAACAAAAGAAAATTATGGAAATTAAAAATTTATATGCATATGACTTGATATGCAGAAAAAAGAAATTCGAAGAGGCATTAAATTTATTTACTGAAATTGATACAGGTAATTATACTGTTTTACAACGCATCGTGAAAGTCAATGATTCGTGCTCCTACCGGCTGTCCCAAAGGAAAATAAACAGACTTAGTTGGGCTAAGGGCCTTAGGACGACATTATAGTCGTCCCGTTGCAGTTAATTTCTACTGTTTGGTTTGAAAAACTTACCTATGTTCTCCTTGGTGGTGTCTTCTTTCTTAAATTTCTTGGTTTTGCTTTTTAAACGACATATATCCCATCTTTTCTCAAGTTGAAATTAACTGTTTGTTGATGTTGATAATTTAAATGCTGAAATATTTATGTTGTACGTTCAAATTTGCTGTCACCTCCAAGCCAGAGCTTTGGCATTTTGGCCCTAGCATAGCAAATCCCCAAACAACAGCAAATAAGTCAACAATAGTCTTGATAAAATTTAAACGATACCTACATCATATTATATTGTATTATACTTGCTAGAATTCATCTGTTATGTAGTTTTTAAAATTCTTCTTTGATTTTGATTTTTAATTTTTTAAGTGCTTTAGGAATTTGTTCAGGCAAAAGGCTAAAGCTTTGCTCTCTCCTTCGCTCTCTTTTAGTGGAAAATGAGCTCCATTTTTCTTCGCATCTGTTTAACGATCGTAGGACAGCATAGGGCTCAAATCTTTCAAACCTTTGAAAAGGTCGGTTTAAAATTCTATTGCAGTTTTCTTTGAATTGGATGGCTTAAAAGGAACTCATGGAACTTTGCACTAAATCAAATCTGCCGTGGAAATTTTTTTGATATCTTGATTTTTTCCAAAAGGCGGCAATTTAATTATTTTTGAAAAAATTCACGGAAATTTTTGAAAAATTTAAATCATCGGAAATCCTAAACTAATAGAGGAAACATTATATAACCTTCAAGAAAACCATAGTTTATGAAGGTCTACAATATGGTGGCAAGAAATCATAGCCTCCAATTTAATAAATGCCGCCATATTGAAAATAATCAAGATATCAATAAATTGCCATGGTAGATTTACATAACAAAAAAACCCCTAAGTTCCTTCCAAGCCATTTATTTCAAAGAAAATTGCAATAGAATTTGACACCGACCTTTTTAGAGATTTGAGCCCTATGTTTTCGTAGGACCAATTAGGTTTCGATATCTCGATATCATATTTTGCTTTTTTGATGATAATAATAAAAGGCAATTTATCCACACGGCTCAAAGGCGCATTACATGATTTATAAAACTAATAGGGTGATATTATATACAATGATACAATGAACGCTAAAATTGTTGGTAAAATAGAATCTAATTAAAATATTCTTGATCAATATTTCATATCTTTCTTTTTCCAAAGATCCTCGTTATGTCATTGGTGTATTCCCAAATCTTCTGCCAGAGGGTTACCGCAAGACATTCGATTACCCTTACCCATTGCCAGATTTCAGTGATGGAGCTCTAGAGCGAGGCATGCACCATTTAACTGGGTATCTAGCAAAGGTAAGGCACGTTTTCAAAATTGAATGGCACAATCTTTTTTTATACCTCATGGCCTAAAAATTCGAATTTCGTCGCGAATATTAAAACTGCAAGCTTGAACCAAGCTAATTTACTTGTGGGACTCAATAAGTTAACCTGGATTGAACAAGGTGATAATGCACTTTCAGTAAACATAGTTTATTTGCGCCACTTTAAAGCCGTTATCATTGTAATTGTAATGTTGTAATTGTAATGTTAAAGGATTGTTATGTGAAATCTAAGTTTCTGCATGAAGATGTTAGGGGTTATTACTGTCAGCATCTACTGCTTTCTTTTCCCTTCTTTCTTCATACTCTTTAATTGCACCCAGCCTCCTTATTTCTTCAATCTCTTTTGTAGTCTTGGTTCTTTGTGCCTTTTTTTCAATATAGAAAACTTTTCATCGATTTAGATTAGTTTACATCGATTTAAAATAATTGACAAACAAACAAGAATCGGATAAATGCTCGAAGATTGAATAATTATTTACTGATGTAAGGCAGAATAACTAAAAGCTAATTGGAGGCAGGATAGCTTTAAAGTAATTGGAGTATCTGATTGTTTATCTTGTGTATAACTTTAAAAAAGCACTTTAAATGAATTAAGCTGTAACTTTATTTCTTTTTTCCACAATTTTAGATTCGAAACAGAAACATGTCTGCCAAGGAAGACAGCACAGACGGTAGTAAGCACTGGATTTTAGATATTTATTTTCTAACAGGGAATATTACATGATGGTTCAATATTGAACTTGATCTGAATGTCATTGAGCAATCATTTTGGCTCGTTATTTCATGGGCAATAACGCACAGTTGATGTGGCCTAAACCGGGTGAGTAAAAAAAAAACGTGGGGTGTTTGGCGGACTGTGACGTCGCTTGTAGCCACCCGATCGTCGTGAAATAAATGTGTCCGTGCAGCAAAGGTCTAACTTAGATTATAAGCCTTACCCCATTAAAATCGGTCACTTGGTGCATTAGTTAAAACGTATTTTCTTTGTAAGGCCTTGTATGGGAGTCTTGCAAACTGATGGAATCTTTAGCCAAGGCCCTTCAGCATTTTAGCCTTACCAAAGTTGCAGATACATGTGGTATTATCTAAGTTAGACCTGTTGCTGCATGGACAAATTTATTTCACGACGATCGGGTGGCTGCAAGCAACGTCACAGTCCGCCAAACACCCCACGTTTTTTTTGACTCACCCGGTATTATGATCAAAATTGTATTCTTACTCGCTGTGTGTTGTTTCCGTTCCACGGGATTGCAAGTAAAGCTGGATAATGTTGCTACTCCTTCGTTCTTCTCCCGTCATAACGAGGATCAAATGCCGCCATTATTCAAATACAGTTGAAACCGTTGGAGCTCGTACGCAGCGATTCGTCTCGAGCCCTCTGTTATTTTATTGGTGTTTAGAATTATAAGTTTCTGTTGAAGTACTCTATGTAACTTTCGTTTTTTGAGCTGTTTCTTATAAAAAGACAATAATGTTTTTAAAGCACAGCATTTTCAGGGCACATTCTTAAAGATGTTTATGAGGTCATGTCGAGGGGTATTTCACCCCCGAGTAATCTCGTGCGCCTTTGCAAAGTTGCTGTTGTTGGTATCCCCGCCCTTGGAGGGCTTTGCTCCTGTTCAGCACCTTACTACCAGGAGCCTCCCAGATCTTGCTCAGGGAGCGCCTGATATTGATACAGCTCTACGCCACTGGTTAAAATGGACAGAACTCTAATTCTAATTTTCGCCATTTCGTAGGTGCTAATAACATGCTCGCGCAGGTTGTAGATACTTCGCTACTCAAATGCTACCTTCAGACGAACGAAGGCATGATTGCTCCATTGTTGAGGGTTGAAAATAGATGCCATGTTGAAGAATGTGAAAGAGTTCTGAAAAAATCAAAGAAATTCGACGAACTTGTACTACTTTATCACAATAAAGGAATTCACAAGAAAGGTAAAAATACAATTATTTTGTACTGATATTGTTGATATTGGTGCATCAAGAGTTGGAATATTAATCTTGAAAGTCCAAATTTGCCTCCTACTCCAAACCAGAGCTTTTGGAGTTTGGCCTAAGCTGTCAACTCGTAGTGCTTTGGAATCTCCTCAATCATAGCCAAATACAAACAAGAAATATCGTGCTTAGGAACACATTTTAGTGGAAATCTGACTCTGAACTTTACAATCAGATTCAAGAATTTAGCCCCGAAGAGACCCCTTTCTTGATTCTACAAAAACTTTAAATTACACCTGCCTGAGAAAAGTTATTCATCAGCGAAATAAGTCCCGTAGGCTTTAACACATAGACTACCTTGCAACTTTCATTGCTAGAATGAAATGTTTTTGCATCATCTCTCACGAAATTATTACGAAACAAGCAATCGTATATGCCCAAGGGAACATAAAAATGCTCATTCGTGCTTGGCTTGGTTTACTTCTGTAAATGCATTTTGACTGGAGAAAAATATTCCTTAGTGACTATTTGTTATAAGTTAATTGTATCAAAAGACGCAACTCTCAAGGGTAACAATGTTGTACTTATGGCACTAAATTACTCCCGTAATTAATGTAGACCAGTAATGTTTTTGGCCATAGAACTGCTATTTTAGTACTGCAAATCAAGCATAATTCAAAAGATCTTCGCGAGTGGAGCTTGAATCTTGCAATGGTTATAGAATTTATGTGGCTTAAAGGGGAGTCTGTTCCATAGAGAATTGGTGGAGGTTTTAAATTTTTAGATCTACAAGCCAAATTTGGCATTTTTTGAAACAGCAAAATCTTCTGATTGGAAATTTATAAACCGAATTGCATAAAAGTTACTTCTTTTGAAGTGGCTAGCTCCGGAATAGACGCTGGTCGAGGTTCTTGCTGTCAAATTTCATTAAAGGGGTTGGGTCACGTAACCGTAAACTAAACTGTTATCTCTATAATCTTTATTGTTGCCCGCACGTGCCCATTGTGTTCTTCATAAATTTTGGTGGATGGGTGAATCCACAATAAAGTAACTTCTAGAATCTACCAATATCTCTGCAATCGTACATCATATGAGTGTTTCGTTTGTTTCTCTATGAGATTCAAAAGTCCATCTTCAAAATGACACCTTCATTTTGAGAAAATAATGGAAAATCTCTGTGATATGGCCTATCAAAAAATTACAAACTCGTCGATTCGAAAGAAGTTTGTTTACTTTACGTGACCCAGCCCCTTTAAGAATGTGTAATGGCAATTGACAAAATCAGTTAAGGTTTGTTTTACCCATTCCCAGTAATGTGATCATACTCTTGGGAAGTTTTAGTATCATAGTACTTGTTGCATTCATGGCACAAGTTTTCATGGTACGAAATATGTTATCGAATTCAAAAAATGTTTCACCAAAAGATTGCTCACTTGACTTGAAATGGGTGTAAATAAGCCTCAGCCGATTTCGTCTTCAAGCGGACCATAATACAATCTAAGACATGCAATGGCTACACCAATCACTCCTTGCAAAATCTAACCTCATATTGCTATTTGTAGCTCCATCAATCTTGCTGATCTTACTCAAATCTATCCTCTTTTTTCAGCATTAGATTTACTATTACGACTTGCAGACAAGCCAAGCAAACCAAATCAAATGAAAGGTCACGAGAAAACCGTGAAATATTTACAAACACTCGGTGAGAGCAATTTTTGCAGATGAATCTTAGATTAAAGATACAGTAAGAACTACAATCCTGGCCAAAGGAAGCTGAGACATAGGCAAATTTCAGTGTTTTCGTGATGTTTCCTAAAATATCAAGGCGAAAACATACGTTTAGAACCCTCTGATCTTCTTCCCCCCTAATTCAATGCTGAGAAGGTCGAATGGCGTTTGATTCAAGCAATATTGAAACAGGGGAAGTGGGGAGCACGTAATCAAAGACCGAAGTGGTACAATCTTGTGACTTGTCCCAAGTATCTTGGCCAAGATTGTAGGAGGTTAAACATCGAGGTAACTGTAGCCAATCGATTGCAGATAATCTATTCAAGCTTTTCCGCTCAGACTTAGCTAAGTTGTAGGTGAACAACCTTGCTAAAGATAGAGCAAAGAAACAAACAAATTTGAGTAGTTTTGGATCTACATCCACTTTTCTAAAATAATGTAACATTTCGAACAGGAATTTGCGTAGCCAGCGTTGATGGAAACAGTGCGATTTAGATATCGTTCGATTGCAAAACTATACAGAAAACATGCTTTTTAAAGCTTTTCGACAGGCCGAATAGTATTTGAAAGATGAACTGATTTCTGAGGAGTATGGTTTTGCAAAACGACAGCTTGCTGCTCAACAGAGCGGAAAGCAGGGTTACCTCAAGAAATGCCTACAAATCATCGTTCCTCCAAAGGATTGTGCTTGCATTCATTACGATCCACGAGGAGAAAGCAACAGGGTCCTGAAATTGTTCTGCCAAAAGTCAGAGTCATATTTAGTGAATTATTTAGGTTGAGGCACAAGTATAGATGACTGCGGTGTTTATCTGGAATTAAGAATAATACTATCAACGTTTAATATCAGGTAGTGTATGATTATCTTTTCGTTGAGTTTACGAAAGAATCTATCCTTGTTTATCCAATTTTCTCTCATTCAGGCCCCAGTCATTTAGATTTGATTTTTGACTATTCTGCTGGAATATTGAAGAAACACCCTGAAGATGGTTTGAAGGTATACATTGTATTCTACTTAGAGAAATTTCCTTCGTTTACCGTAAAGCTCTATCGGGCCCCTATAGGGTGCTTGTTTAATTGGGGGCTAGGGAGGGGAGGTAAAACGAGAGGGGGCTTATCAGTGAAGGGAGCTTTGTCAAAGAGTGAAATTTCGAGGCAGGAAATGACAGGTTTTAGGACATTTTGCTTCATATGCTGGAATCTACATTATACGATTCTGCAATTAAATTTCATAAAATCAACGTAATGTTGAACCCGAACCACACGAAAAGTATGATATAGATTAGTTTAGTTTAATAAAAGGAAAGATTTAGTTGCCTTTTGTGTTTCATAAAAGTGGGGAGGGAGGCTTAATAGAGAGGCGTCTTATTTAGATTTTTAGCTTGGAAGGGAAAGGCTTAGTAGAGAGGAGGGCCAATAGAGCTTTTACGGTTTTTACTGTTACTCGTATGGAATCATGGGGTGATAAAATGATACATGATAAAGGAGCACGCTTGTGGAATGAACTTCCCTCCTTAATCAAAGATACTTTAAACCCCCATAAATTTGCTAAGAAACTAAAAAATACTTCATTGAGATGTATTAAACTATTAAAGTGCACCTAAACCCAAAATGTTTTATCCTCGATTATGATAGAGGGCGTTGAGCTGAGTTGAAAACCGAAAACCGAATTGAATTCCGATGCGTGGTTCCGGAGTTATGCCCCACTAAAGTCGCGTTTTTGGACAATTTTTTGTGGACACTGCCGGGCTATTTTGACCAGTCTGGAGTCTGGGGCGATAGCGGATGTGACGTCGACTCAGGTATACACACTCAGGTCTCAGTGTAGCCTAAGTGATTTCGCAGTCAATTTTAGTGCCAGTGGTGGTTGCAGAAGGGAGGAAGGCAAGAAACAACGCAAATCTGGTAAACAGATACGTGGCTGCTAATTGTGGAAATACTCACTGCAAAAAATGACAAAATTTCGGGAAATTTTGGGGAAACGGACACTTTCCCCATAATTTCCCAAGAAGGAAATGGAAATGTCTGTTTCCCTTCAATTTCCCAGATAAACTTGTCCGTTTCCCTTAAATTTCCAAGCAGAAACTAAAGGGAAATTTTGATATTTTTGCAGTGACTTTAGATTTAAAGAATGGTATAACATTGCATGCTATTCCGTTTCATGGTAAAGAAAATACAACTGCAAAGGAGAGACTACGTGAATGGATAGCGTTCGTGAAACAAAAGCGTGCCAAATGGGAAGCTTCGACAGCATCTTGCTTGTGCTCAAAACACTTTAAACCCGAGGATTACTTGAGAAGATTTAACTGGTCTGAGTTGCTGGTTGCTGGTCAGTTTGACACTCATTTCGGTCTGCTATCGAAGCCCTTGGAACGCTTACACGACACAGGCGAAATGAAACTCAGGTTGACCTGAAACGCGGTTTCTGAGGTCGGTCAGATTTTTCAGGTCGATCTGAAATTTTCATGTGAGCAGAACGCATTGTTTATATTCTCGAAAATTTTGATAAGGCAGAAGATAAAATGATAACAAATAGTGAAAACTCGAAAAATCATGCTGAGAAACAGAAATGATATAAGCAAAAAACACCAAGGGAGGGTAATGCTAGTAATGCCAAGATTCCCGTTGCTCAGAGTTCCTCCGAGGCGCAAGGAAGGTCCGAGGCGTATATTTTAGAGTCTTAGTTGATGGAATGTGGTTTTTAAAATCATACTGAAATGACTAGAAACTCATAACTAACCTTACCTAATACCACTCTGAACTCTGTTTAGAGGGAACATAAAAAAATGTCAAGCCAAGTAACAAGATTCACCAAGGGGCGCCACTAAGAACGGGCCTAATTTTTCACTGATCTTGTTTACGTACCTGCACAGATGTTCTGCTTCCAATTCCTAATCTTCCGCTTCATCCTCCATAATAACACGTTCTTCAGGCAATAGGACATCACGTAATTTCTATTAAAATCTTTATTGGTATTTTCAAACACTTTTCTCCTTGGGAACTCTCTCTAAAAACCCCTTTGAAAGAACTTCCATGATCATAAGCCTAACTGTAAATGAATCACAACAGTCAACGAAATTGACCTGCTGACACTAAAATCACAATGACTCCACATTTTTGTACGAACACCCTATTAACATTTGACAACATTGGAAAGCGGATTCTTTATGCTTTTCAAACATCCTAATTGTTCCATTCAAAAAGTAATGCTACCCAGGAGAATTACGTCATCTCTGCTGGACGAAAAATGTCGCTCGCCAATGAGGAAAGGACACCTTGTGCGGTCGAGAGATGAAGTTGGCGTCATACCAATTCCAACAATCCATGCCGAGAAACCTACAACAGACAACTGTAAGGAGGTCTGACTCAAACAAACTCTTTTTTGGTGCATTTTATTGGAACTTTGACTTCGTCTAAGCTTCGATATGAACGCCTCATAACAACTGGTTCATGACAGCGATCGATTCGTTCGATCATTTGTCATCCTGAGTAGTCGTCACTAGTTCCCAGGCCGTAGGTGCCCGGTAGTGTCCACAGTCCAAGCTCGACAAAATGCATTATAAAACGAGTTTGGAAAATGATTTTGGAAAATTTTTTTGGGTAGAATAGCATTTCTTGATGAGTTCTATCGGAAAATGAAATAAAAAATTTTGGGTTTATGTGCACTTTAAGCAAAGGCAGAGTGCATATTGTCTGTCTAATCATCGATTCCATTTTGTTACTTAGAAGTACACTGTCGCAGTGCTAATTGGCTAAATAAGACAATCCAAAACAAAAGAACTAGACAAGTTTCAGTTATATCAATGGCCAGAGAAATAAATTCCGTGATATTGATCTGACTCCATTTATTCTGAATAGAAAGCATGATTCCTAGGCAAACAGACATGGTGAATACATGCCTGGTAGATCACGTGTTATTGATTTTATCTGAAGAGCTAGCCAATCACGTTCATGTCAGTGATTTATATACCTTATATACGCATTGGTAATGCATTGCTGCTATTTTATTGTTATCTAGAATGCATCCGGAAGGACGCTTCATGTGTGAATTCGGGGTTAGTTCTTTTAAATTATGTTCTCCTTTTTTCAAGGTTTTCACGGAGGATTTGCCAGAAATTGAAGCTCTGCCACGTGACAAAGTTTTACATCATCTTGAAACGCATGCACCGCAGCTTATCATGAAATATTTGGTAATTACAATCTTATGGAATGTTTTTAAGCCAACTGAGTAAATTTTTTCATCTATATCCAAATATTGAGCTATCTTATTTCCCATTTTAGATTCAGTCAGAACCTGTCTTGATTTAAAGGCAAAATACAGGGAGGAACTATCACTAGGGAACTCATCAAAGTGCTTTCTTAGAATTTTTCTAGTTTGTAAGAGTGTTATTGGAAGTCAACAAAGTGTTTTATTCTTTTAGTGTCAATAGGAAATCCGAGGGGTCTATCACTTCCTAGAAATCTCTTGCACTTTTTACAACCTATGGTAGACACTCTAAATACTCTATGATATATACTTTATACTCTACTGTATATACTCTATGATATATAGTGAGCGATGAAGAAGAGGGACAACATCTAAAGAGAGCAGGCATTGAATTAATCTTTTGCGCTTTTTTCATTATCTGCTAACTAGTTTCGGCCACAAGGCCATCATCAAAGCAATATATACTCTGTGGACTTGTCCAAGTCTCACTTTTTTTCATCAGTCGATTGAGCCACAAAAATGCAAAAGGTAAAGGGCGCTGCGGGGGGATGGAGAATAAAAGGCGGAGGAGAAGGAGAGAGAAAAGTCCTTTACCTTTTGCATTTTTGTGGCTCAATCGACTGGTGAAAAAAAGTGAGATTTGGACAAGTCCATATACTCTATGATATATACTCATCCTATGATATATATCTTGCACCTCTTTTCTTATTGTAGAAGAAAGTACTAATGTCTATAGCTTTTCAGCCCTTCTTCTCTTCCTCAACACCTCTTCTTTTCCCTGAAAATTCTTATACAAAATGATATGACTAATCATGATGTTCTCAAATTCGTTTATAAGTCTCTTAATGGTCTCTTGCCTTCTCATTTTCACAACTATTTCCAGCTCAGTAACACAGTTTATAGCTATGAAACTCGTCAAGCAGCTGGGGGTGACATTTTTCAGTCTGTAAGGAATACATTTCTGTGTGGTCTTAAATCAATAATGTGTTTTGGTGCTAAACTCTAGAATGGTATCCCAACTTTTATCAAAATGTCAGCTTCTTCCTCAGTAATGGTTATGGTCTCTAATTCCTCACTCATTAGGAGGTTCTTTGAGGTTATTCTGGTTTTCTTTTTTCAACAAAAAAATTTGTTTATTTTAAGTTTCAGATGGGGGGGGGGGTTTGATTAGTTCATCTGTTAGAGAGCTCCTCCTTATACAAATATATTTAACTACATAATGTCTCGTAATGTTTTCCTTTTATAGTAGATTGTTTATTGTATATGCAAGTATCTCGTTGTTGTGTAGTATGTTTTATTGTCTTATTTATTTTGAGTTAGGTAATGTTGTATTTGTATTGAAATGTATTTAAGTATATTTTTCAATGAAAACTGAAACTGAAACCGAGCAACCTTTTGATTTCTCGAGAAATCCCTAATTCCTTAGAATTACATAAAATCTCTGGAAATCTTTTTGTTCTCGTAGAAATTTCACACGCCTTTTGGGGCAGTAATACACCCCGTGGGAAAATCCAGCTTATGCTAAAGTTTGGTCTTGAACTTAAATTAATTTGCTATCTCTGTGGATTTTTTTGGTTGACTTATTAGTTGTTGTAGATTAATTTCCCAGCATTATCTTCCTTAGGAGCATATTATCACTGATATGAAAGAAAATAAAGCTGAGTTTCACAATCGACTCGTAATCTGCTACAAAGAACGAATCTTACCGTTGTATAGAGAGTATATTGAATCGCAACCAAAAGGTTTGTAGTAGTTATCCTAAGCATTGGCAGGTTACACAATTATTTTTTTTGGTACTTACATAAAAGCAAGAAAACATTGAAAAGAAAGGGGTAAAGCAAGGTTTATCCTTCTGAAATTACTACCGGGTGAGTAAAAAAAGCCTGGCATTTGAAAGGCAACTGCTCTCTGAATTCATAAGCAATGATATTTTGCAGTATCTGATTGAATGGCCAACTTGTTTAGATATTTTACAATTTTTCTTGGCTGGAACTGGGCACTCCGTTTAGATTTTACAAGGGATTTTCTGAAAAAAGCCCGTCGAGAAACCTTGAAAAACATTTTTTTTTTTATATATCACAGTTAAAACTCAACAATATACAAATACAATATTCTGTGCCGTCCATAGCAGAAATAGACATGACGTCATCTGGTTCTGGCTATGAACGGCACTTGACAATTCCTTTAACAGCAATCTTATTAAGCACTTTGTGTACCATGGCACCATTCCATTTTGGCAGACGCTAGCATACGCCAGCTTAGTTTAGGTGAATTATTGTAAAACAAAAAAGGAAAAAAAAAACAAACAAAAAGCAAAAAAAACCAAAAAAAAAAAAACAAAAAAACAAACAAACAAACAAACAAACAAACAAAACAGAAATAAAGACAAAAACTAAAAACTACAACATACCAACATACCACAACATTGAAAAACATACCAAATCACGAGCAAGTTTCCTCAATATGTTTACCTTTCAGCAACGACTTGAGCACACTTTTGTAAGTGCCTCTTGGGGGCACTCATCCCTCTTGGGGGAATGAAAAGGTCTTCCCCCTGGTGTAAATAACTTATTCAGGGGGATTCCATTCTCCCAAGAGGACAAGATCCATCAATGCATGTAAGTGTCATATTTGCTAGGATGGAAAACAAATTTTGCTCTTCATTTTCATTCGTTTTTGCATGTTTTCGAAAGGGGCTTTCTGCAGAAAATCTCCCATACAGTAAAAACCCGCATATAAGAACCTTACATTTTGAAATCACCCTGTTTAGGTTCTTATGCATATGATACTATTTTTGAAAACAGGATGCAAGGTTCTTAAATATGTTCTTATCAAAAGAATTAATTAAAGATCTTTAGGAATTTAGGCCAAATATAAGAAAACAAGGTTTTCAGGTACTCACTATCATGACACAATTTTATAAAGAATAACCTTATTTACCTAGCCTTATCTGTGTCAATTACATTCATACAAGGAATTTTTTATGCTTTGTATCTACGTAAGTATTTGGCTAAATTTCTTAAAATAGTTTATCACATATTACCAACCAGTAGTTTACATTTAACTGTTTTAAAGATAAGAACCATCCTTGAGTTTCAGGATGAATAGGTTCTTCTGTAATGGGGTGAAATTAGAACGTTTTAGGCCTTAGGTTCTTATAAGTGGGTGGTTTTTATATGCGGGTTTTTACTGTATCGACAGGAAGGAATGGCCAATTAACGCCGGGTAAATTGCTGAACCTAATTGAACATATTGGTAATAAACAAGACAGTGCTCAATATTATTGCTTTGATATTCAGGGAGCAGCATTTTTTCAAACGCCGGACATATATTCACGGCTGTCCATTGTGATTTTATTTTACTGGAAATTAACAGTACTTGTTTACCTTTGTATCTTAGGCGAGACAAACAAGACAAAATTAAAATCATCAGTAAAAGCTGGCAAAGAACCAGGAGAACTTGGTGAATTACGTAACAAGTTATTGTTCCTTTTGGAAACATCAACTTCATACCAAGCAATGAAACTTCTGAGGCATTTCCCACAAGACTGTAAGTATCTTTTCAAGCAAGAAAACCTATTTGATGTATCAGTGAGTCGAAAATATGTATCCAGCGTATCATTGCCGTTGATTTGTCACCTCTACAATCAACGTTTACTTCTGTATCAAATATTGAAATAGAAGCATTGCACGTACCGTTAAGTGAGCTGGGTTACGTAAAGTAAACAAACTTCGTTCGAAATGACGATTTCGCCGTATTTTGTTGTTGCCTATCACACAGATTCTCCACTATTTTTCTGAAAATGAATTTGTTATTTTGAAGATGGATTTTTGATCGGTGGATTTTTAGAAGTAACTTTATTGTGGATTCACTCCATCCACTAAAGTTTGTGCAGAAGACAATGGACACGTGCCTGAAGCAATATAGATTATAGAGAGAACAGGTTTGTTTACGGTTACGTGACCCATTCCCTTTGAATTATCCTTTATTCTCACTGAGTAAATTGCGTGAACAATTTTGTGATGCGGGATCGCTTCTCTCTAGCAAAGATTTCTAAGCATCGAGTTTTCAGAAGGGCCTAAACTTGATTTCATTGCCCCACAGTTCATTGGCAAATTAACGCATTTGTCTATCTTAGAGGCAACGTAAAGCAAGTAGAACCAGCCGCAATGACAGGCGCTTGCTGTAAACAATTGTGAAAATATACATGACAAAACAGGGGCAGTGATCTGAAGTTACTGATCTCGAAATTTGAGCTCGTGGAGAAGAGACATTTAGCTGAAACAGAGGCTTTGCCTTGCTGCGTAAATAATATGATCTTTAAAATACTTCGGTCATCAGTTTAAAGGCAGTGTGCAATGGTAAATAGGCCTCTCTATAAATAGAACATAGAAAACACTCAGATGCAGCATTGTATCTTTGGATATCCATTGTTCATGGCGCATATGCAACATCGATTTGAATGGGATATTTTCATATTTTTTGCTCTTTGCAAATTCAAGCTTTTAACCTTGCACAAACCCTTTAATCACTGCAGGTTCCACGTTGTGTGTCACTGCACAAGTGTTCTTTCTGTTATTGTAATGATTGTGTAGACTTTATGACGATGAGTCCCTTGTATCCCTGCGGTAAACCCTGAGGTAAACCTTGCTTGCTCTGTTGACCGAAGGGCCATCTTGAAGTCAAAGAGCACAGGGAAACAAGGGACTCTACGTCATACTCATAAGTCTAATGATTGTGATTCCTTTCTAGTTTTATTTGAAGAAAGAGCATTGCTTCTTGGAAGAGCTGGTCGACATGAAGATGCTCTGGGTATTTACATCTACATGTTAGCAGATATCAATATGGCTGAACAGTACGATTTTTGAATTTTATAACATTTTCAAATTTTTTTGAACGTATTTATTTTCTAAATTGAGTTAAAAAGTTTCACCCAAAAAAGGTTGACCGAGAAAATCTGGCACATTTATTATTCAATCGTCGTTTTGTAGCCAAGAGGCCGGTCTACATAGCTCTCATTTTCAAATTTGTTTGTTTTATTTCATGGTCAGATTTTCTTGGTTCACAGTCGGTTGCAAACCCTTTTATCTTGTTAATTATATGCCCTTAAAGGTAGCACTCTTGATTCTTTTGAGTGTTAGACTGACCAATTCTTTCAATCATAGCACCAAAGTTTGAAGTGAATAATTTGAACTGAACTGTCATAATTTTGAAGAAACATCTTCATTTAATTGCAAAGAACAGAAGAAATAAATTTATGAGCCATGGATGCATATGCGTCACAAAAGTTTTCAGTTGTTTTCATATCAAATTGATTTCTGAATTTGTTTCACAGATACTGCAGACGACAGTATGAATTTGATAAAGAAGAGAACAGAGATGTGAGTTTATTGTTATTCATTCATACGTTCATTCATTTATTCTTTCATTCATTCATTTATTCATTCATTTATTCTTTTGTTCATTTGTTTCAGTTTATTTATCAATGGTGGCCCCTCAGTTTGCAAAATGATTTTCAGGGGCATACAAATAACTATAGGTACAATACAAAATAAGAACAAAAATGAAAACAAATAGTCTTGTTGAAATGTTCACAAAGGTGTGAAAGATTGTTACCCACGTCTGTAGCATTTCAAGAAATTTTTCACGGACGACGAATATTTAGCTTTTATGCTCATGCCTTTGAAAAGTTAGGTAGTATTCATTCGATATTCAAGCAAGCAAATAAATAAACAAACAAACATTGGATACATGAAAAAAACATGTGCACGAGAGATCAACGGTTCAACGTTTTTATCTCCCTCCCCGTAATATTAACGATCAGTTAGGCAAATCCCTAAGCCAGTACTGAGGCAGGCTTGCTCCAAGTATCGTTCGTTTAGTCAGGCAGTATCATAAGTCCTCGGCTAAAGCCCCGGGGGCTCATTTGTAAAAGTATTAATTTTCATGGATGAGGCTTGTTCGAGGAAGGGGGGAGGGCTTATTCAAGGGGAGACTCATTGAATAATAATAATAATAATAATAATAATAATAATAATAATAATAATAATAATAATAATGATAATAATAATAATAATACAATACATCAAAACGTTTGTAGCGTGAAACCAAATGAAAAGCTTGTTTATCTTGGGCGCTTAACAGTAAATAGTTTCCAATGTCCCGTGTATCTAAAAGTATCTCAAACATTTTACAAAGTATTATAAGCACGTTTAAAATAATGTGTTTCAGACGCTTTTTAAAAAGATAAACAGTTTCCGAAGTCCTAATTTCCGATGGAAGAGAGTTCCAAAGTTTAGGTGCGCACCCTGAAAATGTAGATAATGTAAATAATAAGGTAGATGTTTGAAGGCATAGGCCTACTGTGATTCTAGCTGATAAAGGCATAGAGAAAATGAAAACATATCATAGTTTTGAACTATAATTCACAGGAAATAATATATTAAAAATGTAACATTGAACTATAACGAAGATAAACATGATACCAAGACAAGGAATGTATACATTTGTGTAAAATTCACCCTTCACATTCGAGGGGGGGGGGGGAGTTATTTGCTAAAATTAGTTCTGAGGTGAGGGCTTTTTCCAAGGTGGGGGCTTAATCTATGATTTACGGTAGAGCAACCAAGACGGAGAAGTGAGTAAGTGAAGGTAGCAAAGCGTTCTCCGACCGTTCTGTTCTCTTCACTGTCTCATTCCTTTCAAGTGATTGCTTTTCGAAACGCCAAACGAACGAGATCTAGAGCAAATCTACCATTTAGGTCAAATTAGACACAGTAGTCCGTGGTTAAACAAAGTCTCATCCTCTTAATCGTCTAAAGTAAGTACGATTGTCTTTCATCATTTGGTCAGTAATCCAGGGTGATTCTTTTTTGTGTGCACTTTTATCCTTCAAATCCACAGAAATCATATGTGCTTTGAATTAAGGACGCCGTAATAAGAACGTCTGATGCTTTTATTATCTTCTCTCTGACTTGTTATTTCATAACATGGATTCCTAGTAGACTCATTACATAAGTCCCTCTAACTCTCGCTTGTTATTGTTGCTGTTATCGCTATTGTTATGGCGATAGCGAATTAGCGATAAGTCAGTTTGGGGAACGAAAGAAGAGACTTTTGGAATGAGTCTAGTTTCCCAGCATAAACGTCGAATCTTTGCCTTCGCAAAACTTTAGAATTAACCATTTGTTGGTATCCTGAAATCCTTGTAAATTCTTTAAATTAACAGAACTTCTGTTTTGTTTGGTGTCATATTTGTAGACTTGATGGGATCATACTTTACAACTAGAAAGCAAAATTTGATCACATAGTAAGAAAAAGATTATTGCTATATCAAATTTTTTTTGTATGAGTTCTTTATCCATTTGATCTATTCGCTGGCCAGACGTTGTTTACTTAGATTTGATTCGGTGAGAAAATATATTTTGATTCGTCTGCAAAAGGAATTGTCCTCCAGTCACTAAAAAAAGCTCATGTTACACATGTGCAAAGCGTGACATGTTACATATGTGTAAAGCCATGATCGTTCGGGTGAAACTTTTCATCCCTTTCATTCATTATTCTTCGTCACGAACAGCAGTGCTGGGATCGAACCTTGTGCGAGAAGCAAGCTTCAATGCTGCTATACTTGTGGTTGTGGTTGTCAGACCTTCATTTGTAATTTTTCTATACATGATCCAATAAAATGTTAAAATACATATTACGACCGACACTGCTTTCAAGAATTACTTTACAATACGACTAGGACGATAAACCCTGGGGAGCAAAAGGCTGTGTCTACCCCGAGGGCATTAACATGGAGATAAAAGAAGGAAAACTACTTAAACTACGCAACTACAACAACATATGATCGAAAAAGTGGTAAAGGAAAGTAACCAGTGGAAAATCTTCTCTTAAAGTTTCTTTTTTTCTTGTTAAACAAACGTTTCTTGTTAAACAATGACAGACATTGAAAATCTGAGAACCTTCACCTTTGTTTACGTCGATTTTCAACACCTGAACAGTGGTGGACACTAGGGGGCGGGGGGATGCGGTCGCCCCCCAAATGTTGGCTAAAACGAAGGTATTTCGTTTGAAAATAATTGTGATAAACAATGCTCTTTGATAGAAATAATAGCATTGCCCTCCAATATTTGGTTAAGGTTAAGTGTTAACCACTGCACATGGAGCCCTATCACCGATCGTTGCCCTAATCATATTTTACTTTCCTGCAGGTATACCTGAGTTTATTAAAGATGTACCTGAAGCCACAAGAACTACCTTCACTGGGGATAGAAAATTCGATATTCACTGGATATGAAATGGTTCCAAATGTAAAAGCTGCAATTAGTGTTATGAATGAACATTATCATAAAATCGATGTTGCACAGGTACGATCTTATAGCTTTTGTAGCTGTTTGTTGCCGCGTCTTTGGCATCGCTCCAATATCTTGCAATAACCCTGTCCCCTTTAACAAGCATGTAGCCAAGTATTAGGAGCAAGTTTTCGGAAATTGTTCTT
Source organism: Aurelia coerulea (assembly GCA_039566865.1). Classification (NCBI taxonomy): domain Eukaryota; kingdom Metazoa; phylum Cnidaria; class Scyphozoa; order Semaeostomeae; family Ulmaridae; genus Aurelia; species Aurelia coerulea. Next base: position 14,380,476 of record CM076958.1, on the reverse strand, counting down.
TGAAAATCTTCATTTCTCCTTCATCTATCCATTCATATTTTCGAGAAGAGTGGTATAAACGACCAATAAACAATCTGCGTTTCCTATTGTTCTTTCCTTTGTTCTTTCAGCTAAAATTGATTTTGTTCAATCGCAAAAATCATAGATAAATTTTTACTGGAAAGGTTGAAGTAAAAGCTCACTGTCATGGCGCTGATTGGGTAAATAAGACAAACAAGAAGAATATAATCAGGCAAGCTTCACTAACTTCCTGACCCCCTATATTCTCAAAAGAAAGCATGATCACGGAGCAATAAGGTTTGGAAATTATTCTAAAACCAGATCTCCTGCTAGTGGCTTCATCATAACAACTAACCAATTATATCCACAACAGTCTGCCTTTAACATAGATGTGAGATTAATTTCAGTGACTTAGACTTAGCGTGGAAGGTATTCTGAAAATTCGTGAAAATGGACTAAAAATGCTGATACAATTCTGGCCAATTTTTTAGGCTATTGTTATTTTGTATCAAAGAATAGAATTAACAAGTGATTATTTTGATAACGGTTTTTATCGTCAGGCATTGGATATGCTACCACCGTCAACACAAGTTGCAGATATTCGTGCCTTTCTAAACAATATTCTCGAAGACAAAATGGCATCGCGAAGAAAAAGCCAAATTTTCAAAAGCCTGCTATACTCAGAGCATCTACAGGTAGGCTGGCAAGATTTTATGTTTTATTGTGGTTAGGCAAGAGACATGGTAGGAATTACCAGGCGATCCAAAAAATATCCCTAGGTGTTGTGGCGCAGTGGTGTAATCCTCTGACTTTGCAGCCAGAACAGTCAGACGGAGTGGGTTCGATACCCGGTAGGACCCCACCACTTGAACGTCATGACAAGGGGTCGCCGACTCGATTAGGTCTGCCCTATTTCTGCGATCCCAGTGCTTGGCGCTGAAAAGCGCAACTTCACCTTCACCTTCATCCCAAAATTTGATCAAGTCTTTGTTGTACTCCCAATTCCCAAAGTCGAACTCAGATGCCCACATCTTGTTTGGCCAAACCGTTTGATTTAGAACTTTTTTTTATATATTCCATTAAAAATTTACAATACATGCTACGGATTACTCTACCTACAAATTACTTTACAATACTACAAGATTACAAGGACGATACAATGAGGGACAAAAGACTATGACTACCCCATGGCATTGTTTTAAAAAAGCTAAACAACATACAATTTACATAAATGCTACATACAATTAAAAAACTTTCTTGGTAATGAGCAAACTCATACGAAACCCACAAGCAATTTGCAAGCAAATTTGTAACACGAAGAACAAGGTTTTTTCCCTGCCCTTCATGTTCATGTGATGACTCTTCTCGTAAGCAAAATAACTTAGGATGAAATTGTACGAGAATTGTTTTGGGAATGATGCACTTTCTCGGATATTTGTCAGAGTATTGGATTTTTTATGCTACAACACAATCGATCTGATGATAAAGGTATCTATTTTTAAATCATTTTTATTTTATCTACATATGTATTCCATATAATTTTCACATTTTATAGGTTTACGAACAAAAGATATTTTATCAAAGCAAGAAATGTACGATAACTGATGAAAGGGCTTGTCGTGTATGTCACAAGAGAATTGGAACAAGGTATAGTTAACCATTTCTTGAAGATCTGTGAAGATTGTGATGCAAAACATGCTTCATTCTAACTGATAAACTAGGGAATTTCGGCGCTAAAGGCCTGGTTTCCATTAAATTGCAGAATGTCGCCATGTATCACAAAGTGTCGCTGAGTGTTGCAGGATTTTGGTTTGCTGCACTCTGCGACTCTCTGCGACAGTGCGATTTAATGAAAAGCAGGCTTAAAAGGGCCCTGTCTCCAAATTTCGGTCGAAACGGTGATTTTGAAGATTTTTAATGGGCAATATCACACAGATTTTTACCTCTGTTTGCGAAAATTTAAGCATCATTTTGAAGATGGATTTTTGCATTTTGGAAAAGCCAAACATTCATATCTTTTGCGATTGCTTGGATAGAAGTGGATTTTTAACGAGCACTTTTTGGTGGCTTGGGTGAAGCCATCAAACAAACTGCAAAAAGCAATGGAGAACAATGGACACATGCGGTGTTGTCAATTGGTTTACAGTCTGGCGACGAAGCCCCTTTATGTGTGACAAGAAACTAAGAATTTTAAAATGAATGACCTGAACTATGTGGTGTCCGTCTATAAATAGGACAAAGAGAAACCTAAACACTTTATTGCTTTCTATTGCTTTGCTTTCTTTCACGACGTGTTGGATTATCAAATACAACAGGCTATTCATAGCTTATCATATGATACGATAGTTCTATATCTTCAACACTATATACCGGGAGAGTTCGAAAAATTTTCAGACGTTTTAAAGCTTTCAGCTCTCCAACCATTTTCTTACCACAAAGTCAATTTTATTTATCTCAAGTAGTGTTTACTCATTGTCCTTCACATTTACTTACATTTCTTTCTCTGCTTCTGTTGCAAAATCCTTTCACGTTCTTTCTTTTCTTCTCTCTCCTTCCTTTTCCTTCTTTAACTCGCTTTTCTAGTAATACCGCATGTTCATTTCCATCTAAAATCGGAACCTTCCTCTGAGATTTATTGGTAGATGTGCATATGTTTTCCAGCACTTGGCTCGATTGTCTTTACGTTCTGATTTCTCTTATCCACAGTGCATTTGCAAGATACCCCAATGGAATAATCGTACACTATTACTGCTGTAAAGATCGCCGAGTGTGCCCAACAGATTTGGACACGTAATCTCATCCGTATTGCTATAGCACTGTAAGGTATTCCAATTTAGATTTGTTATTTTGTAATTAGTCAAATACAGCTGTTTTCAAATCGCTGTTATATTTTATCAGGGTATCATTTTGTCTAAATCAAGCTTGTATGTTCCACATCTGTTTATGACTGCAGTTTATAATTAGAACAAAACAGCCGCAGTCATTTTTGTAGGGGAATCATAAGCTACGACCGGTTGTTTGAAACTAGAAATCTCGCATGTAAACGCTGACTTGATAAATTTTCCAAATTACTTAATTTCCTGAAATTGTTGGACTATTCATGCTGTAGAGCTTGGAACGGTGCAACGACAGAGAGGCTTCTCAGAAACACCATTACTTTCAGAGACGTAGGAACCGGGGGGCACGTGCGCCCCAAGATTTTGCAATAAACATAGAAGTGCCCTTTTTATTTTCAGGAAGTCCCCTTTAGCTTAATGAAAAAAATGCCCTTGAAGTGTCGACTGTCGTGCCCCCCAAGCTTGAGATACTTCCTACGTCCTGATTACTTTACACCCCTTTTAGATTTTGCATCTTTCTGCTTCAAAGCGTCTTGCCGAATATACTTACAAATATTTGCGTAAAAAAGATTATCGTAAATTTTCAATACTCAATTCATGTGGTAATTCATTCTAAATTTTGTAATATTTGTTAAATTTGGTACTTTTGCAGATTAATGTGCAGCAAATGCGAAACAGTTGCTGCTCGCTTGTGAGCTTTCTGTGCCAATTGTTGGTACTTTGATATGCGACATACCGTAAGATGTAGAAAAGTTGACTTTTTAAAGGGGCTTTTTAGCTTGGTGAATGGCAATGTCTTGTTTCAGTACACGGACATCAGCTGTACCATTAAAGAGCTGCTGCGGGAAAGATTGCTAATTTTCACGAGCTCTTTATGGCGTATGTTCGTATTGGACCTTGACTTGCAATGTACCGTAGAAGATGAATGAAATTGACTTTAACAAGGGATCCCCTCCTTAGCTTCGCGATGTTTTGCTTCGGTACATGAACACCAGCTGTACCATGAAATACAGTACGTATGTTTGAACTTGCACCTGAACCTGAACCCTTACCTGAACTTGCAATATACCGTAGAAGGTGAATGAAGTTGACTTTTCCAAGGGATCTCTTTCTTAGCTTCGCGATGTTTTGCTTTGGTACATGAACACCAGCTGTACCATGAAATACAGTACGTATGTTTGAACTTGCGCCTGAACCTGAACCCTTACCTGAACTTGCAATATACCGTAGAAGGTGCATGAAGTTGACTTTTCCAAGGGATCCCTTTCTTAGCTTCGCGATGTTTTGTTTCGGTACATGAACACCAGCTGTACCATGAAATACAGTACGTATGTTTGAACTTGCACCTGAACCTGAACCCTTACCTGAACTTGCAATATACCGTAGAAGGTGAATGAAGTTGACTTTTCCAAGGGATCCCTTTCTTAGCTTCGCGATGTTTTGCTTCGGTACATGAACACCAGCACCATGAAATACAGTACGTATGTTTGAACTTGCACCTGAACCTTTACCTGAACTTGCAATATACCGTAGAAGATGAATAAAGTTGACTTTTCCAAGGGATCCCCTCCTTAGCTTCGCAATGTCTTGCTTCGGTGCATGAACACCAGCTGTACCATTAAAGAGCTTCACATTCTGATGTCGCAGCAACAGAAAAGGTTAGATATTTTAATAGCGCTAGGATATTGAAGTTTCCAAGATCAGGCAAGAAATGACTGGCTGTTTTGCACAAAAGCCTGTCTTTCAAAGCCACACAGAAGGTGTTGAATTTAGGCTTTCAGTTTTGTCCAGGGAGTATTAGATTTTCAATAAATTTGAAATTTAAGCTATTTATGACTTTATGGAAGATCTTTAATATCGCCTTCATGTTCTCCATCTTTAATTTTCATACACGGTCAAAGATTACAGTAAAAGCCCGCATATAAGAACCACCCACTTATAAGAACTTAAGGCCTAAAATTTTCTAATTTCACCCCATTACAGAAAAACCTATTCTTCCTGAAATTCCAGGAAGGTTCTTATCTTAACAAAAGTTAAATGTAAATGACTGGTTGGTGATATGTGATAAAAATTTTAAAGAAATTTAGCCAAGTACTTAAGTAGGTACAAAAGCATATGTAAAAAAATTCCTTGTGTGAATGGATTTGATACAGATTAAGGCTAGGTAGATAAGGTTGTTCTTTATCAAATTTTGTCATGATAGTGAGTACGTGAAAACCTTGTTTTCTTATATTTGGCCTAAATTCCCGAAGATTTGCAATTAATTATTTTGATAAGAACCTTGCATCCTGTTTCATGAATAGTATCATATGCATAAGAACCTAAGCAGGGTGATTTCAAAATGTAAGGTTCTTATATGCGGGTTTTTACTGTACTAAATATCATATGGTTGCATCAAACTACAGCCAGAAGATTTGTGCATGGTCCCTATTAATTGGCTGGGTCATTAAACTACTTTATAGTCAGTAAGGTCATTTAGAATTCTCTTGGAATAACACCTTGGCGACGAGAAGTATTTCTTCTAAATCTAATTTTTCGGCAATCATCGTTTGGGTCTCAATTTTTTCGACAATCATTTTAATCAGTTCCAGGACGTCTCGTAATTTTATAAGTCGTGGCATTGAAATCACACATGTCATAGCATTTTATAACTGAATTTTCAAACTGTCATTTCACGTTATTTGCTTGATCATTCACTTTTTCTAGCATTTAGTACTGATGAAGTTATGAGATTCCGTTGTTTTCGAACGCTAGGCTAAAGCGAACAAATTTCTGTCAGAATCAAAGCCTTAACAACATACATTTCCTTGCCATTGTTTCAAGATTAAATTGAATGAAATTACGAACATGGAGTTACATGAGCATTCTATACTGGGTTAGCCTATTAAAAGGACGTTCGCTGAGACCTTTCGATTGAAAAAAATTATTCTGGTAGGTGATTTTTAAACGGAAGATTTTCCCTGGCAGAATAACACTGTTCCCTCTAAAAACCATGAACTGAAATAATTTAGGTGCAACGAAAATTAAATGCACATGTTTCATCAACAGAACGAATTCATTTGATCAATGGCCATCATAGGCATCATATCTTTACAAACATTGTACGATTGGTTAAAGGTAACGTTGTCCATGTAAGTACAGCAGCTTTGCAGAGGGGGGGGGGGGGGGGCATGCCCACTTCATGTGATATTTCATGTGATCACTTTGGTAAAGAAGCTCACTATGTGGCGAGGAGTGATCTAAGCAGACTGATGACTTACTTGCGGTGCGCTTTCGGAGCTGAAATTTTAGTTTGCATGTGATCAGTTAAATTCTGCCAATCATTGCGCGCTCTTCGAGGCTCTTCGTCAGCATCGTGTCAACATATTTTGACAAGATTGTATGCACAGCTGTACTTACATGGACACATTGCCTTTAATGCTCTCTTTTGATTTAATGGCTTACAAGGAACTTCAGGTATTTTTCATAAGTGTTCATTGGCAATCTTTGAGATCTTGATTGCTTTTGGGATTACAGCGTCTTCTATGTTTCAAACAGTTTTCCAATTGTGACGTCATCAAATTGCTAAATCGTGAACCAGACAAGCTACGAATTTCTGCCTGCAACCATATCATACCGGGCCCGGCATTTGAAAAAATGCTGCTCCCTCAATATCAAAGCAATAATATTGAAAACTGTCTTGTTTTATTCCCGACATGTCTAATTAGGTTCAATAATTTACCCGGCTTTAATCGGCCATTCCTTCCCGTCGATATGAGAAATTTTCCACAGGAAGCCCCTTTCGAAAACCTGCAAAGCGAAGGGAAACGACAAACAAAATCTCCCTTTTTTCCTTCGTAGCAATAATGACACTTACTTATAATGACACTTACAATAATGACACTTGCAATAATGACGCTTAAAATTCATGCATTTTGTCCTCTTGGGAGAATGGAGTCCCCCTCAATAAGTTTTTCATACTAGAGGGAAGACTTTTTCATTCCCCCAAGAGGATGGCACATGCTAAAGCATTCTCAAGTCATTGCTGTAAGGTAAACACATTAGGGAAGCTTGCTCATAATTTTAGCTCGTTTTTCAAGGTTTCTCGAGGGGACATTTTTTACAAAATCCCTTGTAAAATCTCAAGGAAGCGACCGATTTCTGCTAGGAAAAAATCTAAAAATTATTGAACATGTTAACAATTGAACTAGATATTGAAATATATCATTACCTATATATTCAGGGAGCAGTACCTTTCAAACGCCGGGCCTTTTTTGACTCACCCGGTAGACTGTCATAAAATATTGATTTCTTGAAGTATACACCGTTTTTCCTCAATTGATTTAAGATTTACAATGATTCCAATTTTTTCAAAGCGTTTCATGAATCCTTTCAATAAAGAGAAAAACGCAATAATCTTGAAAACAAGGAAGATGGCCAAGATATCAAAGATTGCCATTGAACACTGATAACGAAATACGTGCAGTTCCTTTCAAGCCATTTAATAAAACGAAAGATGCATCAACCAATCGTGCAATGTTTTTCAACTAACCAATAGACCTTTTAGCTATTCTACAAAAGAGTCTGGATCGAGCGTTTATTTTTATACATTTTTATACGCGAGGTTTGATCGAGTGGCGCTAGAGCTTCCATCACTATTGTGCACATTCGAAAATTCTACAAAATTGTAGGAAAATATCGTTCGATTCGGATTCTTTTCAGAATAGCTAAAAGGTCTATTGTGCATCACCAATCTCATTTCCAACATCTTCTCAACAATGCTTTAACTTTCGTCCTCGTTTCTTTATTCATGAGACCATAAACAACGGGAGTCATGATGCTGTTAAGAAATACGCACCACATTGCGATGTGTTGTGCCCAAAATGGAACCTTGAATGGTACATGGCACAAATGCACAACCGTATATGGACCATAGCATATCATGAACACTGTTAACAAGATAGCACCTGTTTTGGCCACTTGGATTTCACGTAATGTCTTACTCGCTCGAGTAGCTTTAGATGTTCTTCTGGAGCGTCTTTTGAATTTCTTTTGAATTTGTGACGCTGTTTTAGAAATTGAAGACCCAACTGCAGAGCTTGTGCTAGCCGTCAATTTTCGCCTTTTGGTCTGCCTCGTGTTGCTCACCATCGTATTCAAATTGGTCTTAGGAGGCACCTTTGTAAAGACCTCCTCCCTGTTACTAGTAGTCGAAGAACTGTCTTTTCTGATTCCCCCTCCCTCGCTTACATTTAAGAGACCGTTTGCATCTTCCTCGCTTAGTCTACTGTGATTAAATTCCTTCTCCTTTCGACTGTGCTTCTTCAAACGTCCAAGACTATTTTTGCTTGTTTTCTTTTCACTTGTCTTTGTAACTCCAATCTTTGCAGCTGTTCTTTCTCCAGATTTTGAAACACTCTGGAATGTCTTCTTTTCGAAATCTTCAGTAATAGTAGGCTCTGATAAAGCAAATGCTTTGGTGCCCTTGTTAACGTCAACAGTAATTCTGTTACACATTTTGCTAACGATATTTACTTCTGTCGGAGCTTTAAAGCAGTTTTCCTTCACCATCTGATATGATGCATGATTCTCGGAACGGGGTTTCTCTTCGTTACGTTCGACGTCACTGCTGTTTGCAACACTTAGCATTTCTACATTCGCCGTTGATGTAATCGATTCAGCACGCTCTTTCACAATCAATGGCTGTCCACTCCTTGCGCTTTGAGAGGACCCAGTCCGTTTTGGATCATAAAAGATGTCACGACTTTCAAATATGATACCGTTGTTCTGGATATCGACATTAATACTAGTGACAGTATTCGCATGGACTTTTCTAGTATGCTCTTCGTCTTTGGTGTCCGCGTTGTCTGTTTCTCGCTGAGAAATGTTGTCATCTGCTATGGCTGCAGATACTACCGACTCGTTTCTTTGTGTATTTGTTTCAGGCAATGGCGATAAGGATTTGCTGCTAGTTACTGGGTCGTTCGCATTAACCTCGCCATGACTGGCAGCCATTCCTTTTTTGCCATCAGGTTTATCGGGACGGTTTGCCATAGGACTTTTATGAATAGTTGCGATTTGACTCATTTCCATAGCACTATCTAGGCCATCGTTTCCCATTGACGAAACAACCTTCTCACTTCTACGTTTCCACATTGACACACGCTTTCGATGCTTCCGAACCTTCCAGAAGATCACGGTATAACTAAGCACAGTTATTGTAGAGGGGATGATCACGGAGATTGTAAACGCAAAATAAAAGTAGGCACATTGACCAACCCACAACGGAGAACAGTGTAATGTTCCCGGATTATACTTATACGTAGACCAGCCAATAAGAGGCGGCAATGACAACAAAGATGAAAGCATCCATATAAGGAATATGATGATCAAACCACGCTTCTTCGTCAGGAGTTTCTGATATTTCGTTGCTAATACTATGGCAACGAAGCGATCCAGGCTTATCGCGCAAAGCATCAATACTGCAGTGTAGAAACATACAGATGTAGTGAAGCCATTGAACTGTAAAGTGAAGAAGAGAAATTATGTTACACACAATGGCTATTATATTCTGGTTACCAGAGCCTTCTAAAAGAAAAAATAAGAAAAAATGGAAAAATGAAGAACTTTCCTTACTTTTGAGGCTCTTGTAACCAGGGTATGGCTATTAAGACTTTCCTTTTTTTAAATGATTTAACCTGAAGTCATGTCATTAGCGTCAAATCTTTCAAAACGATTGCATGATTGGTTAATGCATCTTCTCTTTGATTTAATGGCTTTAATGTGAGGTCAGATACTTTGCTATAATGCTGTTCGCGCAATTTTTGATGTTTTGATTGTTTCACGGGGTGGGGGGGGGGGGGTTCTTGGCTAAATTTTGGGTAGGGGTCTGCCGCGAACATATTCAAAACGGTACCGTTGGCTAGACTAATTTTTACGAAAATGGTACCCTTGGCTAGACCAATTTGACCATCCCCTGGACCAATTTTTACGAAAATGGCACCCTTGGCAAGACCAATTTTGACCATTTTCTGGACCAATATTGTTAAATTTGTACCAAATATGATATCATGACCGTTCGCAAGACCAATATTGTCAAAAATGATACCCTTGGCTAGACCGTTGCTAGGCCAAAATTGCAAAAAAGTATACCCTTGGCTAGACTAGAAGTCCGAAAAAGTATATCCTTCGTCGCGGCAAACACATCCCCAGGTACCTTTACAATGGAAGGACCCCCCCCCCCCCGTGGATTGTTTCCAGAATTGCAGCGTTCGATGTTTCAACCAGGTTTAAGGTTGTCACGCCATCAAAGTCATCAAATTGCTACAGTCTTAAACCAGAAAAGCAACAGATTTCTGCTTCATTACCATCAGAATCAAATTCTACTCGGAGTTAAAGCAACGAATTCGTAGTTTGTCGTTTATTACAGATTTACGCCTGTGGCGATTTGAAGTACCATAGGTTTGGAGCCTCTAAAGACGTGATGTGTTGTACTATCTACGCGTTCGTAGATGGTCGTGCATGCGGCATGGTTTCTTCTGTGTGGTATAAAACAGAGTCTGATTTGAGAGTTTACTTTAGTGATTTTGCACACTTTTGGTCAGTGCTCCAACTCCAACGAAATTATTCTCATCGGCCTCAAAGACCCGAACAAGATACGAAACTTGTCTGCTGACATTTGAGACGAATGAAAATTGATTCATTGCCAGAAATGAAACCTGTTCAAACATAGCAAAGAGAGCTGTATCATTTTTGTAGAGTTCGAAGACAAATATTTGGCCTACAAGGAACCACGTAGAGTTTTCTTGAAAGCATATTGCTTGTATTGGAAATAGTAAATTTATATTCTGATGGAAACTCAAGACAGTGTTTAGCCGTAAGAAATCAGATAAATCTAGATAATACGAAAGGCCAATCCATTTTTAATCCATTTGAAATCAGAAAGAGCAGTCGCGATAATTGCGGTTATCATACATTTGCATACGACTTGGTAGATGTCTTCTTGGTGGATGTATCACCCGGGGGGGGGGGTACTTCACTATCGGGTCAGACGGGGATGTGCGCCAGTTTTGAGTAGTTTTTGGCCTAAAAATTCTGGGAATGGGGTATACTTTTACTGGAAATTTTCTGTGATTGGGGTATACTTTCACTTGAAATTTTCTGGGATTGGGGGTTAACCGTTATACTAAAAATTCTGGTAATGGGTGTTGAATGTCCCCATTGATTCAGAACAGATTTGTTCTGCTTTTAACCATAACTGAGACGAAATCCGTTCTTTCGCCTTGAAATTGAGTGTCATTTAACGTTGAATTGTTCTTTGTTACTTCTTCAAAATTCTGAGATTGGGTATCAATATCTGACCTATATTCTGGGATAGGGTATCATTATTTGACCAAAATTCTGGGATTGGGTCATAACAGAAATTCTGGCGCCGCACACCCCTGTATGAATTTATAGTGAAGTGCCCCCCCGGATGTATCAGCAAACAGAAAGACTGCATTTTCTTGTTTAAAGTGTGGGAGGTGTGAGGGGCTGAAGGCCATGATCGTAGGGGACGATCAAATTTAGGGGGCTGCCCTACAAAAAATCTATTGTTTCAAAAATTTTGCCCGACTTAAGGCAAATTTCTGCCCGATAATAGCCGATTTTCGCGAATTTTTCCAACGTTGTGGCCACCCCCCCCCCTGTCTAGCGAAACTGCAACGCGAGGGGCAAAACCATGGGAAAATAACAAATTTTGGTCATTTTTGAGAGGAAAGGAGGGGTGATTCTTCCCCTGGCGCCCAATCTCCGGCATTCTTGTTCAGGCACACGAACGGTCCAGCTTTGGAGGGGAAACTAAAGTGTTTAACTGTGTGTAGGCTTGCCCTAAGTCAATTTCTTCAGACAGACTTAATATACAGACTTATTACAGTTGATGAAATAGACTTGGGGCAAGTCTATTAACTGTGCCACTCAACTGTGTTTATGACAACCCATATAGGGGCTCATATTAGCAAGCTGCAAATGATGTAGCCTGCGTGCAGACTACAAATGATGACGAACTGAAAACAACACACAATATGATTCGCCAAGCACTGGCGACACATAATCATGTGCCGCCCATGCATTGTCGTAAGAAGCGAATTCATATTTACTTCAAAATAAACATCTCTTGAATTAGCATGATTGCAATCATATATTTTGATTCAAAAGCGTTGTGATTATTTACATTTTTTATTGCAAGTGCTGTTCGCAATCAAGACAAACATTCAAAGATACCATAGTATCCAAGAAATATGAAAATGAGATTAATCAATGCTTCTAAATCAAAGTATATAATACTACCCGCAAAAGATTTAAGGTCTATTCATTTTTTTCCTGTTCATTTCGCAAAGCTGATGAGGCAAACAATCAAATTGGGACATATGTTTTTATGCTATTTCTGGTCTGTTTACAGCAGCAAAGCAATGTCTAAATTTGGCGTCATGACGCAGCACACTGATGCCATGAAGGTGAAAAGTTTCACCTCGCCTCAGATTTTTAAATGTTTGCTATGTTTCACAATACTTACAATACTACAAATTATCACTGGATTGTATTGAAACATCATGTCCCAAAACTAAGTTATACTCTTTGCCAAAAAAGCAAGGCAACATGGCCGACCAACGGCAGGGCATTTTTTAAGGATTTTTGAGTGGTGGGGCATTTTTCAAAAGGGCCCACACTCACCATCAGAAATTGTACGGGGTTTATGGACAGGTGCTTCAGATTGTGATATGCTTACGCTTACGCTAAAAAATCCTGGTATTGTTTCAAGGGCTAGATGGGTTGTTTCGCACATATATCTTGAAGAAATTTATTTTGGCCAAATCATAGAAGTACACTCTAAGAAATTTTTTTCACCCGGTTTTAAAACTTTTCCCTCGAAATGATAGCCGGCTTTAGAAAAAATAAGGGAAAACCATACTCCAACTCGTAAAAATTCGCTGAAAAAGAATGAAATAGCACTTTCGACCTTGCTTTCGACAACGGCTTCAGAAAATATTCTAAGACCTCCTTGGTGCTTAGCCCCCCCCTCCCCCCTCCCTTGGGGATGTTGGCACATATGATGCTAGCAATGCAGGCGAATCAGAAATTATACTTATTTCTTACAAACCTGGCACAATATTCTTGATTCTTTCCATCCGTCATTGAGAATTGAAACTTCAACAAATGGCATCACGATTATGCCTATCAGCAACTGACAGATTGCTAGATTGGTGACGAAAACATGAATGCATTTCGTGCTAAATCTAGGCTTTTTGTCGACAAAAAATGTCAGTAATATTATTCCATTCAGAGATACTGTCAAGATGATAGCAAAGCTGAACGCAACAACTTTTAATCCAGTCGCAAGATCCATGTTTTTCTCAAAGACAAATATCGTACTTTGGATGCCAAGTTTACAATGAAAGTTTTATGTTGGTGCTCTCTGGAATTTGCAAGTCTTTACTCACGAGTCTGAGGAGTATAAGATGATTTTATGACATTATCTGCAATTATCTGTACTTTAAGCTCCATTGCTGCATTTAGACTTGAAACCAAAGAGATTTACAGCCAGCTCAAAAGCTCGGTGTCGTGGACTCACAACGGCCTTATCCTTGTTGCTTTGCCAATAAATTCGTCTTTTATTTTACCCTTCTGTGATGAGCTGCAACAATTTGGCTCAGATCAGCTTCCCATCAGCTTATCTTCCATCCAGAAACTTTCGCAGAATATCACATGAATCTGAATAACGAAAAAGCGTTGAAAATTTTAATAAGTGTAACCTTTACCCAACACAGATTGGGTCAATTTCGGGGAAGGAAGCAATGTTTAACATTAATGACTCCGCTTTTTTCACGGGTTTCTATTTCATAATCTAATCATGCAAGTTAAGAATCCATGCTAAGAAACTATTTAATGATCTTTAACGGCTGGCCGCAACTAAAATTAGAGACTGTGTGAATGAAGGGAAAGGGGATCGTAGCGTTTACAGCGAAGGGAAAACTGCCGATTTGTCATTTTGATGTCCATTAAAGACAGACAGGAAGTACGATTTCACAATGAAAAGGGGCAATATTTGATTGTCATAATGTCAAGTCAAATAAGCAACCAGTTCACATCTTACCAAAATTCCCGCTAGAAATTACTGAAAATTGAAACTTTCACAAAAGGCTACTTAAATGATTGTTTAAACTGCATATACAAGTACAGTATGCTAAGAATATCACTAGTTTACCAACGTTTGTTCGGTTTGGACTTACCACAAACAAAAGTCAATATAATTAAAATCCGCATAAAGGAAACTATGGATCAAGCATCTCCAGGATGAGGTTGGTCAATTAAGCACGTCACCTTCTGTAGAAGAACCACACTATATAAATGTATTGGAGCCATTTCAGCCTGTTACAGAAAATTGCAGGTTGGTTGGGGTTGGTTTATGCGGTTTTTTTACTGTAATGATGATACATACTTTGTACCTTCAACGACCATCTTCAAATTGTCTTCATCAAATAGCTGCCTCACTCTTTTACTTTGTCGTAATCATCTGCATAGGGAATCATCTTCAACAGTCAAAATCTTTATTCGTACGCAGCAAAATCAAGCTTCGGTCATACTTCCCTTACTCTTCCTCTTCATATGTGAATGACGTACTGGCAAACTTGTGTTTACTAAATTTCATAATCAATCCATCAATCAACACACAAAAAGCAAAAATCCCTACTACCTGCATCGGCTTTTATCTTCTTCCAATCGTGATTTAAATCAAAATAACTAACAGTACAAAGGCCTACAAATTACCAGGTGCCTTGTCAGGAAGATGTGATGTGATGTTGATTAAACAAAGCTTGCTAGCTTCGAGGTCGCTCTGGAAGGGGTTGTTTTTTCGGTAGTTTATTTCAAGTGGGCTGGAAAATTCCTTGCTATTCAAAGCTAATATAAGCCCACTATGTATGCCGCATCCAGGCATGGGACCCCTAGTTTAACGTCCCTTCCGAAGGACGGCGAGGTGAGTTGCGATGTCACCCATCAGGAGTTTGTCCTCACTCGAACCGAGCTCAATTTTGGTCACCTGACGGAAACTGTTTTAGCCGCTCGGCCACTCACCTTTCGTTAGTCTTTCATTTCTTTCATTAACAACCAAATAAACGTTCAAGTGAGACGTTTATGATAATAACATTTGAACTTAATTCAGGTTGCCTCAATAGAGTACAGCGATATGAGGGCGATATGATATCTAGTAGTGAATGTAGTGCAGTGAATTCACGTATAAGAGCCTACAATTTTGCAAGTCAGCCCTTGTACAATGAATACAATGGATTGGTTCATCTAAAACGGCCGTCTAATTTGGCAATTTCAGCTTGTATGTTCTTTATCCATTATTTTCTGTGACAAACTGATTTTTTAGCATTATGTGGCAAGGAACAATCTTGTGCCAATAATGGTCTTCCTGCACGGGCGGCGGGGGGGGGGGGGGGGGTTCTTCCATAGTAAAGGTACCTGGGGATGTGCCGCGAGCAAGGGTATACTTTTTCGGACTTTTAATCTAGCCAAGGGTATACTTATTTGCAATTTTTGCCAGCAACGGACTAGCCAAGGGTATCATTTTTGACAATTATTTGGAGCAAATTTGACAATATTGGTCGAGGAAATGGTCAAAATTGGTCTAGCCAAGGGTACCATTTTCGTAAGAATTGGTTCAGACAATGGTAAAATTGGTGCAGCCAAGGGTACCATTTTCGTAACAAATTAGTCTAGCCAACGGTACCCTTTTAAAAATGCTCACGGCAGACCACTACCCAAAATTTTGCGAAGAACCCCCCCCCCCCGTGGTTTTCCTGCACGGCAAAAACTTTGTTGTGATGATAGCCGTCTTTCACGTGTCATTTCAAACCTAGCTATCCAGAATATATAATATATCGATATGTTATGTACCTTTTTAGCGCGAACCTTTGGAGACTATTCGAGTTTGCTCCAACCATCCTCTTTACTCTTTTTATCTCTTGCTTTTCTATGTCATGAAAACGGCTTCAGATATTTCTGATCAAGCTACAGTTTCCAGTTGAGTTTCTGAACAGAGGGTCTTTAGCTTTTAGTAATACTACAATACTTCAGTCAACCAGGCAGCCAAGGAGGATCAGAGGAATAGTTCTACCAAATTGCTTGCCTTCTATCTCTCTACCTGCTTCCGTTCTCGTGCTTACGAAATTCCTTGATCTTGTTTATTTACTAACCAAATTGAAGTCTTGCAGTTGCACAATCAGGTTGCTGTACGTACGTTAACCAATGTTTGTCTATCAGTTACTACAGCGTTATCCATCTATCACCTTACCTGCATGTTGCAAGGTTTTCCTTTGTTCTATCTACCTCGCAACTGAACGTTAAGATAAATTGGTGAGGTAACCCATTGTTTAAATGATCCTACATTTGCTTGGAGTGCACTATTGATCAAAAGGCAGCTTACATCATAAGTAAAAAAGTAAATAGTTTGTCATAGAGTTGACATTTGCGGCGTTACATATCTGCTTCTCGTTTGCTTGTAACTTAACTGATTTATGAAGGGAAGGATTTTTAATTTTACAGAACATGCTGAACTCTCTTGCACTTTTGCATCAGTGATGTAAAGTGGAAATAGACTTAAAACAAAGCTCTTTGCTCCGCAACACAACTGTAACAACAGCCACCAACTGCCGCAAGCTTGCAATCTATGCGCAGGAAGCCCACATTACAGTTAATTCAAAAAATGTTTCAAAAATATTTAATTCAAAAGAAAATACTTTCCCTTTCGTCACTATAGCGTGTGTTTGTTTCCTCAAAACGTGCTTTATTTATTTCACAAATAACAAGCTGGCAATGCGTAAGAAAACAACACACGCTATAGTGACGAAAGGGAAGGTATTTTCTTTTGAATGAAATATTTTTGAAACATTTTTTGAATTAACTGTAATGTGGGCTTCCTGTGATCTATGCAGTTGTCCAAGTGTTGTGAAGCCCATATTTCAGACATCAACAGTACGCCATGATCGGATTTCTAGTACGCCTATTTCCTTACCTAACAGAGAAAAGCTTCTTCTTGAGACCCAGGAAATCTAACAGTTTGCAAGACCAAAGATCGAGAAGTGTCATTGGACCGTTGCTAAATCCTTTGCAGGGGATCTGGACACTAACATGCCAGAAACACAAGTCTGCCATGTTAGTTTGCTTGTACAAAATGCCATCGCTTCAGGTACGTTCAATTACGGGCCATGTTCCTCGAGCAGGTTTCTGACAACACACCACCGCAACAACTAACTGTTTCAACCACAAAGGAGCTGGCTTCCAGGCAGACCCATCACGAGATAAAGACAACGAAAGAGCGAGGAAACGTAATTCGTTCGAGTGCAATTAAATGCATCCTGCAGAGCGATTTTAAAGTAGAGCCAGAGCATGAGTGCTTGCCAGCAACAAAATATTTAGTTGAGGAAATTAAATATCCGCATGCAAAGGGGCAAATCATAATTTGAGGATGGCGAAAGGCGGTATTGATGGTAAAGAGTCTGGGTACTGGTAGGAATATTACTGTGGTACCGAGGACATTTTTGAAGACTAGAACACGGCAATTATCAATTCTTTAATTCCGAATTTCTCCAGTATTTTCCCGTAACTTTCTATTTGACCTTAAGCGGTGCTGGGTACCGGACATTTTGGTACCTGGTAGGGGAGACCGGGGTCAATTGTAACACTTTTCGGAAAATCAGCCATATCGTCTAAATAATGATTAACTATGCTCTTGAAGGTAAATGATATTGTAGTTGCATCCCTTGGAATAAAATATACATTAGTTTCCATCACACAGAACCAATTTTTGTGACACTGTGATAGTTTCAAAATCAGTGGTCAAGTGTTACAATTGCACCGGTAACACGAGGCAATTGTAACAGATGGTTGAAGCGCAGTTGTTACATATCTTTAAAATCATCACATATGATTATTGCACGACTCTGCTGTTTCCTGACACAAAATATAGCACCAGGTGGCAGATTATTCATGGCTTTCAAAAGAACAAATTAGAAATAAGATGTAGTTGTTATTCTTTGTAAATTTGGGTGCATCAGTTGAAAAAAATTGAATCGATTGAGAAAAAATTTTCTTTTTTTGCAAATTTCAATTTTGAACTCTTTAATACTGCATAGCTGCACATTGTTCGACCAGGTTAGAAAATGAATCGAAACCAAAGCATCGGAAAACTTACACCGAGGCAATTGTAACAGCGTGTCACAATTGCCCCTGACCTGGTCAGCTATCGTTATTCTCCATTTTCACATCTCATAAGCTGTGGAGCTTAAAAGTTTGAATGTAGTTTTGATCCTAAAAAGATTAGATTCGATATCTGTGATGTACCGTGGCTGATTTGGAAAATATGCCGCTATTTTCGAAAAACGCGGCAAAAATTGCGGTGAAATGTGCGGCCGCACGTTATAAAACGCGGCCGCACGTTATAAAACGCGGCCCCACATTGTAACATGCGGCCGCACGTTGCAAGATGTGGCCGCATATATAATCTTAATAGTTTGTAGTTCTAGTCCGCAGTTTATACATGTGGTCGGTATTTCATCAAGTTGGGGCATATAAGATACGGCAAAATGGCGGTGAAATGTGCGGCAACACATTATAAAGTGCGGCCGCATCATATAATGTGCGGCCACATTTTACAATGTGTGGCCGCATACTTTACCGCCAATTTTGCCGAGTTTTGTCGATCCAATTTTCAGTTTCCCGCCGGTAATCTTAAACGGCTTGCAGAAACGCTACATGCAGTTCTTTGGGCACATTTTGAAATGTAATAAACTTCACAATCCCAATCAAATGCATTGGTAAAAGCCGACGGGTGTAGCCGAATGGGACCTTCAGTGATCAGTATAATACAAAATTTCTATGAAAAGAAAATTACTTCTGCAGGACTTAAGAGATTGCTTGCAAACAACACCATGATTTCTGTCAGAACGTCTTTAAGATTTCCAGACAGAAATATGCATATGTCCCCCATCTATGGAAACAATGAACAAACGTACTCGGTTAATTTAGCAAGGCAATGACATCAAAATTATGTCTTATCAAACATCAGGCAGGGGTTCCCTCCCTTTCACAAATGCTTTCTGTCTGCTCTCAGGCTTTTATATATCTTTAAAAGGCACAGCTCCATAGAACGCACTTTATAAATTACTGATTGCACAACACAAGGAAATACCTTCTCTGAGGTACTTTGCAGACCACGAGGGACAAATTCTTCGTTGAAAAGTGCGGCCGCATTTTTACAAAAACGCGGCTAAAATCACGGTAAAACATGCGGCCGCATGTTACAATGTGGGGCCGCGTTTTATAACATGCGGCCGCACATTTCCCCGTAATTTTTGCCGCGTTTTTCGAAAATGGCGGCATATTTTACAAACTATGAACATTATATATGCGGCCGCATCTTGCAACGTGCGGCCGCATGTTACAATGTGGGGCCGCGTTTTATAACGTGCGGCCGCACATTTCACCGCCATTTTTGCCGCGTTTTTCGAAAATAGCGGCATATTTTCCAAATCAGCCACGGTAGTGATGTGAAATGAATTTTTTTACTCAAGAGCAAAACCTTTCGGACAGTTTTTGTTTAACTTCTATCTCGCCAAACTTTTTGTTGCCCAGAAATACAACTCTGATTAGTTCCAGCTCCAGTTATCAAATTAGATGCGTTAAATTTTTCATGTTTGTGCAAGAAATTATCCATATACCAAGGTTCTTTTAAAAACAAGGAGGTACGGTAAGGTATAAATGTTTGCGATGATTCAAATGAAAATCTTAATGAAAGTGATGTGATATTCATCGATAGACGGCAACAACATTCTTTGACGCGCACTAATGACTAATTATCTTTGAGTGCCAAGTAATGCCAAGTGGTCCCAACTGCAGCGCCCCTCTGAGTCCCAGGGCACTATAATAAGAGTAGAGGCCCGACCCGAAAGGGTAAAATGAGGACAGGGACTCAGGGCCTCTACATACTTGCTTATTTTTAGACGCCATAAACCATTCACTGTGCATAAACTGAGGGGGATTGGGAATAGGCAAAAAGGTGCCACTTTTAAGCGGCGTTGTTCTACAGTAAAGGCTCTATTGAGCTCTGGCGTGCTTATTCAATTTCGGAGGCTTTTTAGAGGTGGGGTTTTAAAGAGAGGGGAGCTTATTGGAGAGTGAGGCTTATTCACAAAGTCAGATATGAATGATAGTTTTTTTTCTTTCACCCCATATTTTGCAGAATCAGCAGATGATTTTACGAGTCAAATTCACAATTTGACACAGTTTTTATTCCAAACCATATAAAAATTAACAGGACCACCTTCGTTTAGGTAAGTACATGGAAAATCTTGGTAACCTCTGATTGGTGAGGAGCTTGAAGAGACTGGGATCATTCAAAATTTTGGCCTAGAAGGGAGGGGCTCATTAGAGAGGGGGCTAAAGAGAGCTTGTACAGTAACTACAATTTCTTACCCTGGGTACTACTCACTCAGCTCAGGGTACCATCAAAAGTTCCCTTGTTTAGGCAAATATTAGCCAGTGTGGAGGCGCGGCTTAAGATCGCCAGCAGTATGACATTTTATCGAAATCGAACATCTACAACATGACATCGAAGTCCACCGACAATGTTTACAGGTTTGAGGTGAAGATCAGCTATGATGGCGAACAAAATGTTTGCGCCAACATTTGCTATATTATAACCACGAGTAAGAGCTGCTTTCAGAACAGCTTTATCCTTCTGAGATCAAGTAACACCATAAGTACTGGTCTAAACTCAAGAACGTGTACAGCGAGAGAGGAAATTATCGGAACAATGTAAGTATATGTTCCTTGTTTGGTTTTTGATTTAGGCCCTTTTTTGCCGACCCCATCGCTCTGATGGACAACTGTCTATCATCTTTGGCGGAATTTACTCAGTTGATCTATTATTTGATTAAGGTTATGTGTATCTCCTTAACTCAAGCATCTTTCGTGTTGTTTCGCCCCAATTTCCTGTATTTATTTTAGATGATATCCTTTTATGCGCGGCTTCAATTTAGGCCTATTTTTCACCTGTTTACAAAGAAATAAACAGTGACGTGGTCATCATTATGTCTTTAGGCAATTTAAGCGGATTTCAAAATGTGATAAGTGTTTTTCGCGTTAAAGTTAATAAGTTTAGCAAAGCAGCTTATTTGTGATGTTCCTAAATTAGAAATAATCATTGTTATCAAATATTAGAGCTTAGCTTTGCCCCTTTCCTCCTTTCATTCAGAGCCTAGCTAAATAGTGTAAATTACTGGTTTTCGATGCTCAACAGCTCTGAAAACTTAGCAATTCAAATTACCTTCGCTGACTTTACGTCAGTTGGAATCAGGCTACTCATTGCATGGACCAATCCCAGTTATCAACAACAACCAAGACTGGGGGTCATCAACAAACAATTTTTGTCACAGTTAATGGAATTGGGCCATCAACGGCTCAACTCCCCTCCCCTAAACAGACCACGAGATTTATCACCAGATTTTCTCTTGTTGTGAGCCACCTATCACCTCTAATTATAGGCTTATCATGCATCTTTGGTTGGGGCCTAAAGGATAGTGACATTAAAATCATTAGTGCACTGCCAAAAAATTTGCTGCTACAAGTCATTCTTTAGAAATTGATAATGAAATAATACTTATCATTACAATTTTTGGTGCAAACTTACAATTTTTATTGGATTCAAGCTGAAACCCCTTCCCTTCTAATGGCCCGATTCCATTAACTGTGATGAAATTGTTTGTTGATGACCCCTAAAGAAAGGGAGCATTATTCAGTTCAGTTCCATTAGATACTCCCTCCCTGTAAAGCTTCCATGATCTGTCTGCAATGAAGTTATTCAATGCCCAAATAAATGTTACCACTCATCTCTCTTTATGTGTATGATGGTATAATCTGGATATGAATCTGGTTTTAATATTCATTCATTATTTTTCCATTGCAGATAAAGAGATGGGTTATGACCTCAACAGATTTGAAGGTGAAGTTGATGAAGAACTGTTGTGTTTGATATGCAGTGGGGTTCTTGAAAACCCAGTCCAGGCCCCTATGTGTGAACATGCTTTTTGTTCTGCTTGTATTCATGAGTGGTTGAAAAGACAAAGCACATGTCCTGTTGACAGACAGGCCATAACATCAACTCAGCTGAGGCCTGTGCCAAGGATATTGAAAAACCTTCTGGCAAGATTAACTATACAATGTTGTAATGCAGAATTTGGTTGCAATGCATGGGTTAAACTTGATGCTTTAAATTCACACCTCTCTGAATGCGAGCACAACCCTAAAAGGCCAGTTCATTGTGAGCTAGGATGTGGGCTTGTCATACCACTCGATGAAATTGGTCAGCATAATTGTGTGCGAGAACTACGTAGTATCATACAATCACAATCTGATCAGATTACTGATTTACTTGAAAAGGTTCAGGATCAACAACAGCAACTTATTGAGAACAAACATGAGATTTTATTATTGAAAGACATTATGAGGAGTTTCCGAGTTTCTGCGGCAAACTTGACAATACCATCACCCTCTAGAAGAAGCTTTGTGGACACAGGTGGAACTGATGAAGTACAACAATGGATACAAACTTTGCAGCCTGCTAGGGTAACACGTTGGGGTGGAATGATCTCCACTCCTGATGCTGTTTTACAGGCTGTTATCAGACGATCTCTGTCAGATAGTGGTTGTCCATCATGCATCATAGATGATCTAATGGAAAGTGCCCATGAGAGAAGATGGCCCCCCGGTCTTAGCACATTAGAAACAAGACAATTAAACAGACGGAAATATGAACAATACTTTGCTAGGAGGATACCAGGAAAACAAGCAGTGGTTGTCATGTCATGTGAGAACCAACACATGGGAGAAGCAATGATCTTAGAACCTGGCCTGGTCATGATTTTTGCCCATGGTATAGAGTAGCACATAGTGAATAGAACTATTTATGAAATTTAGGTTAAAAATATGTTTGTCTCAAGCTCTGTTTGGCTATTAAGGGCTATCAACATTTTGGTTTGTCTTTCATTGTGGACTTGCTCTAGTCATCTTGTAAGAAAAGAAGAGACTTTCTTTCTTTCTCTCTTTCCTTTTTTTTCTTACGAGTCAACTTGTGCAAGTCCACTTTCAATGTGGAATTTGGCAATGAGGGGGGAGATAGGCCAAAGCTAATGATTACTTTCACGTTCACTTCAGAGCAAAACTTGATTTAAGATATTGTTAGTTGGAAATAAATGTTTAGTGCCTTTTACTTATTGTTGTATTATCCACAAGATTCAATATAATGGCACATCATTTGTTCCACTGGGAGATAAATCATTTAAATGGCAGTTTAGGACTGGGAATCTTCTTGAAAATATTCAGTGATCTCCTGGTAGGAAAACTTGCATTCACTCACAACTATATAACTTTTTCAAGCTTGCTGCTCGCAGCTAAAAGAAAAGATTATTGCATGTGAGAACAAAGGGTCTATTGTTACTTTTGTGACTCTTGCTAACTTTCACAGCTTTTTGAAGTCCATAGCAGCTTGCACCATTCAATCTATTTCACTCGCTCCTGGACATAGACCAAATCATTGATGTTTTCCTACCTGGGGTCTAAAAACAACAACACTCATTTCAGGCCAATTTATATTTGACGACAATATGGTAATTTCAGTACCAAAAATAAAGTAGATATAAAAACACAACTTTTCAAGCATGTAGCCTTCCTTATCAAGTGATTTGTACAGTATTTTGGTTGCAATAACAGGGGAGACTGGGGTCCAACAGTCACAGCCAAATGCTGCAATAAAACATGAAACCTAAATATTGATAGCCTGTCAAGAGATTTGCTTTATCTAATGCAACATTAAAGTCCGTCTCACATAAGGTGTCAGATGAAAATGTTCCTAGATCACAACAATCAAAGTGTCTTACTACATGAGCAATTTTGTGTTGTTGGGAATCTCATGTTCTGGAATGATTGAGATGTAAAAATGGATCATATTTGATATGAATATGATATAAAAATATGAAAAGGTGCACTTTTGCAGAG
Source organism: Aurelia coerulea (assembly GCA_039566865.1). Classification (NCBI taxonomy): domain Eukaryota; kingdom Metazoa; phylum Cnidaria; class Scyphozoa; order Semaeostomeae; family Ulmaridae; genus Aurelia; species Aurelia coerulea. The sequence continues at coordinate 14,356,567 of CM076958.1, read as the reverse complement.
ACAACAAGATCTGCTACATCAGGTATCAGGAGACTCTTTCCATGCACTTTTAGGTCATCAAGGATTTTTATTAATTTGGCTGGTCAATTCTCATTTAATGCAAAGGATCAGTCAGAATTTCTATGCCACAAAATTTCCCAAAATTCTTTTTGGACAGTATCTGGTGACTTGTTCTGGTATTCAGCTTAAGATGATGAAAAACATCATTTTTGTTAAAATTGCACTCGATTTACAAAGAGAGTTTTAATGTTCAAGAGTACAGAGTGCAGCTAGGAATTCTGGGATTAGGGTGTAGTTTGCTAATGTTCTTTTTCAGGTAAAATTTGATTCTGGGTTATGTAAAGATCCTGGAATGCTCTATTGAAGGACAACAAAGATAGCTTTGTTGTTTTGCATTGAAAACACTTGTTTGGAGACCTCATTTTTATTCTGAATTGGGTATCAAAATCTCAAAAGTTATATTCTGGGGTTGTTTAATTACAGAAGTCCTTCTGGCCCACTCCCCTGCACAAACGGATAGTGAAGCACCCCCACCCCAATATAGAAAAATACAATAAGAAATGTTGTATGAAGAAAATTTATATAACAACTGACTGTCACTTACTATTCAAAAAACTTTCACACCATAGAGTATTGTTTGATGCTAAAGATCAGGCACTAGACAAGTGTTTCCCCAAGGGTTCATTGTTTTCCAATGTGTGGTTGAACATTTGTTGCTTTTTATAAATTGTTAAAACAAAAACTATAGTTTTGTAATTTCGTTTGGATTTTCATTCATTGATAATGCGGTAATTGTATTGCTTTTGGTTTCTTGTAGTTAACGAAAGATGAATATGAAATGTCCTGGTTTGCTTTTGTCCTTTTTTTTGTGCTTTCAAACACTTTTCCTCGCAGTTGTTTCCGCTGACCATCTGGCGACCTGCCTAACCTTTGATTTTATGCTTGATACGTAGGGGAATTGTAGGGGGGCAATTGTAAAACACTGACTCTCACGCCTTGCAGAAAAGTGCAAAAAATCTGATTTTTGCACAGAACATGCTCATCCTAACCCTCTACATACGACTTGAGATACAGGAATGTTCAGCCAAGTTTGCAACATTTTCGAGGGAAAACATGTTTTGAGTACGAAAGTAAATACGTGCTTTCACCGTAAATTTGTATCTGAAAGATTTTGTTCTTGAGTGAAAAATTTCATTTTCACATCACGAACATGACATCTATTTAGGATCAAAACTACGTTAAAACTTTTAAGCTCCACAGCTTATGCAGTGGCGGATTTAGGGGGGCAAGTGGGGGCAACTGCCCCCCCTTCACGATGAAAACTCAGCCTGGCGCCCCTTTTTTAGCGAGAAAAGCGCCCCTCATCCTGATTCTAACAAACAATGCTCTACCTGTTTTGATTTAAATACAGGCGAAACGCATAAATCAAGGCTTTATTTAGTAGTAAATCAAAGAATTTTCTTTAAAAAGTGCCAAAATATTTTCGCGCGCCTTCGCCGCGCTCATTTTTCGTAGTGTTTTTGGCGCCCTCTGTGCAAGTTGCCCCCCCCCCCCCCTTCAACTTCGGGCTGGATCCGCCCCTGAGCTTATGAGAGGTAAAAATAGAAAATAACGATAGCTGACCAGGTCAGGGGCAATTGAAGCACGCTGTTGCAATTAATAATAATAATAATAAAACCATATTTATACAGGTAAACTTGTTCAGCAAAATGGATTTTGTAATGTTCTATACGAGGCTGTTTGATTATGAGGTTATTATGATGTAACACTGAAGCGATAGCAGCACATCTCTATATGTGTGTTACTCTTTGTCTATTTGTGGACTCTTCATATGGCGACGAGGATGGAAAGTGTTTATAAACATCAAGCACAAGTTGGCTCTTCTGCAGTGACAGAGTCATGAATGCAGCAAGCAGGAAAGTGACTTATTTTTGCTTTTCATTTTGAGTTAGGCCTACCGTCTGCCCGCACGAGGCTTATTCCGCATAGACAAGGTGTATTTTGCGGACCACGGCACTAGTGCCTACAAAGTGTTTGGTATATTCTACGGACCACACCAAAACGCCGGAATAACCCACTTTTGTCGTTTCTTTCTATCAATTTCTTTTTTTTTACAAGCATGGCCTCTGCACTTGTGGGTCTTAAAGCGTGCGTAACGGAGTTTAATCCAGATGTACAACAAGATGCTGGTAGCAATCAAGAACGAGCAATCTAGAACTGGTGATGGATTTTGAGGGCATCACTGACGCTGCAGAGGGGCCTTCAAAGAGAAGGGCTGCATTGCTTGCTGTTGGTGGCTCAGAATTACGGGAGCTTTTCGCAACATTGACAGTTGCGGATGCAAAATATTCAACCGCCACAGCTGCTCTCACTGCACATTTCACTGCGAAAAAAAATTTAGCTGCGGAGCGCTACAAATTTTTCTGCACCAAACCCACCTCCCCAGAGGAATCGCATGATCACTGGGCCACTCGCTTAAGAATCAAAGGTGCTGATTGTGAATTTAATGAGATGGATTTAAATTCTGCAATCACACTGGTGATGACACTGCACACTCATTCAGAAAAATTACAGAGGGAGATAATTGCTCAAGATATGGACTTAAAGAAGGTCCTAGCTACTGCTCGCTCTATTGAGCTTACCAATAGAGAAATTGCCTTCATGAAGCAACACAATATGGAGGCTACAGCTTCACCAACACCTGTCTATGCTGTGCAAGGAAAGCACCCTAAGGCAGAACATCTATACAAGTCTAAAGGGAAAACCATTGAGATCTGCCGCTATTGTGGAGAGCGAACACCACACAAAGGGAAATGCAAGGCCATGGGTGCAACCTGTAAGAGCTGTAATAAGAAAAATCATTTTGCTAGTGTTTGTGAGTCAAGAAAATCAACAAAGCCAGTCAAAACGGTTGACACAGAAGAAAAATTTGATGAAAATCCAGAGCAAGACAGTTATATCTACAACAATTTTGTGGAAGGACCAACTGTTCTCAAGCTGGATGCAGTCACTACACCAGTTCATGCTATCCATAGCAAGAGACGCTATCCGGATACCATGGTGCCGGTGAAGTTTGATGGGGGCACAAAATTAAAAATGCAAATTGATACAGGTGCAGATGCAAATATTATTGATGAAAGCCTCTACCACCAGCTGCACCCTAAACCAAAACTTAGAAGAACACAAGTCAAGCTCAAGCCGTACAACTCCCCACCCATTCCGGTAAAAGGATCCTTCCAGACACAGCTAACAGCCAATGGAAAACAGGTCCTTGCAACCGTGTATGTTGTTCCAGGATCAGGACAAAAGCCCCTCATAGGAAAGTACACTGCTTTTGATCTGAGTCTGCTTAGCATCACTGTGAAAGAATTAACCGCAGACATGCAGGATATGCACCATGTGCCACAGGAAAGAAAACAGGGAAACAAGAGTGCCAAGGCCACCACTCACGTCACTCAACACATGTCATATTCAGCTATGGCAGAGCATCTCACCTCTAAAAAGTCTTCCGAACAGCAGCTGGACAATATCTACAAACATAAGCAAGATGCACCAGACAGAGTTAAGGCCATCGTTGATCAGTACCCTGGGGTGTTTGAAGGTATTGGCAAACATCGATACAGAGTTGTGAAGTTGTCCGTGGACAAGTCAGTACCTCCAAAAATTCAACCACAGCGCCGAATACCCTTTGCAAAGAGGGAGCAATTTGAAGCCATTCTCAAAGAATTGGAAGATGCAGACATCATCGAGCCAGTGTATGGACCAACAGAGTGGGTTTCAAATGTCGTGTTGACACCAAAAGCTGATCCATCCCAGTTGTGAATGAGCCTTGATATGACCACAGCTAACACTGCCATCCGGCGCACACGTCATGTCATACCCACATTGGAAGAACTGCGATACAAATTAAATGGAGCAAAGCATTTCACAAAACTTGACATGCGTCAAGGCTACATGCAGTTCGAGCTGAGCCCAGAAAGCAGATACATGACAACGTTCTACACCCATCAAGGCCTGAGGCGTTTCAAAAGGTTAAATTTTGGCACCAATTCAGCTGCTGAGATTTTCAATGAGGAAATTCGTCAAACGCTGGTGGATATTGAACATGTTGAAAACATCTATGACGACATTATCGTGTTTGGAAAATCTCAGAAAGAACATGATCGAGCACTTATGCAAGTATTACAGCGCCTTGATGACTGCGGTCTAACACTTGGAATGTCAAAGTGCAGTTTTAACCAACCAGAAATCAAGTTTTTTGGCATGACTTTCTCATCAGCAGGAATGTCACCATCACCTGACAAAGTACAGGCTCTACATGATGCCCAACCACCCGCATCTGCAGCTGAAGTTCGATCCTTCTTGGGAATGGCTAATTTCAGTGCTCATTTTATTCGCAACTACTCTGCTCTTACAACCCCGTTGCGGTTGCTCACTAGAAAGAATGTTACTTTCAACTGGACCAATGATTGTCAAAAGGCTTTTCAGTCAATTAAAGAGGCTCTCTCACAAGACACCACAATGGCATACTTTGACCCAACACGAGAAACAAAGCTCATTGTAGATGGCTCCAAATATGGCCTTTCTAGCATCTTGACACAACTTGAGCCCCAAACACAACAATACAAAGTAATCAGATACGACAGCAGAGCGACAACAGACACTGAGAGTCGCTACTCACAAATTGAAATTGAAAGTGCTGCACTAGCATTCGCCATGCAGAGAAACCATATCTATCTACATGGCCTTCAGCATTTCATTGCAAGCACAGATCACAAGCCTCTGTTACCCTTGTACAACCAGTACAAGGCAGAACTTCCGGCACGAATCCTGCGGGACAAGTTGAAGCTGCAAGATTATAGCTACACACTAATTCACGAGCCGGGGAAGACAAATCCAGCTGATTATCTTTCCCGGCATCCAGTTGTCTTAGCTGATGTGTGTACCGTAACAAAGAAATCCATAGAAGAGGATATGCTATACATTGATGCAGTTATCCGAGCAAACCTTCCCAAGGCTGTAACAAAAGAACACATGTTAAAAGCTACACTAGAGGATGAAACATTGACAGTTCTCAAAGAAATGATCTCACAGGGATACATCAGCAAAGAACAGAAAAGGAAATTGGCTTCATATGCACATATATTTCCAGAGCTATCAGTAGTGGATGGCCTAGTGCTCAGAGGTAGCCGAATTGTGGTTCCTGCCAGCCTTTGGCAGTCTGTGACAACCCTTGCTCATGAGGGACATCAAGGGGTTGTGAGAACAAACATCGGCGTAGGGAGAGATAAAATTTGGGGGGGCTGCCCGATAAAAAGTCCATTGTTTGAGAAATTTTTGCCTGACTTGAGGCCGATTTCTGCCCGATTATGGCTGATTTTTGCAAATTTTTCTAACGTTGGGGGGGCTGCAGCCCCCCTGTCCCCCTGTCTCCTACGCCTATGAGAACAAAGCAATACTTACGCATGCATTTGTGGTTTCCAGGATTAGATAAGATGGTTGAAACAGAAATTGCACAATGCATGGCATGCCAGGCAAATACAGATATTCATCAGCAAGAGCCACTCAAGCCAACAGAACTACCCACAGAACCATGGTCTAAACTTGCAACAGACCTATATGGTCCATTAGACACGGGTGAATACCTGCTGGTTGTACAATGCCTGTACTCCAGATTTCCTATGGTCGAAATCGTACGTTCAACTTCTGGTACAGCAGTCATACCAGCAATGGACAAAATTCTCTCAACATTAGGAATCCCAGATGAAATAGCAAGTGACAATGGGCCACCATATAGCAGTGAGGAATTCAAATCGTATGCAAGATATATGGGTTTTGAGCACAAAAAGAAAATACCATATGCACCATGGGCGAATGGCATGGCCGAAAATTTTATGAAAAACCTAGGAAAAATCATTCGCTCCTCCACAGAAGAGCGTCTAAACTGGAGACAGGAATTACAGAAATACCTGAGGGCCTACAGAGCTACTCCACACACAATGACAAAGCATTCTCCAGCCAGTCTCCTTTTCAATGGACGAAGGTACAAGACGCGTCTTCCAGCACCTACCAGTAAGAAAATATTGCTTTATGACAGAGAGGTGCGTACAAAGGATGCTAGGAGCAAAGAAACAATGAAGCAGAACGCAGACAGCAAGAGTTATGTAAAAGAACTAGACATTAAAGTAGGGGACACAGTTCTATGTCGACAAGCGAAGCTTAACAAGAAAACCACACCTTTCAACAGCGAGCCGATGATTGTTGTGAAGAGGAAAGGCAGTTTAGTAACAGCCAGAAATGCCACAAGAACCATCACAAGACATATTACATTTTTCAAGAAGCTACAAAGGCTGGAGGAGAACAAGTCAAGGTGCGATGGAGATTATACCACACAGCCACTTTCACCTGACACTGATGAAAGAGAAGAAAATGTCATTCCACCAAATGAAGTAGAGGATAGAGTGCCAATAGAGAGACCGGTGAGAATAAGACAAGCTCCTGCTAGATACAGAGATGAAAACTTTCAGACTGAGTTTTGATCTAACAATGCAACAGACACAATAGAACCATGTTATATGTACTTTATCAATTATGTTATGTTATGTTTTGTTTTGTTAATTAGGGGAGGAATGTAATGTTCTATACGAGGCTGTTTGATTATGAGGTTATTATGATGTAACACTGAAGCGATAGCAGCACATCTCTATATGTGTGTTACTCTTTGTCTATTTGTGGACTCTTCAGATTTGCTGCTATCAACCAAGGACCTGTCAACCTCTCCATTCGTCGAAAATTATAGTATCAAATTTAATTTACACCAATATAGTTTTAAAAGTTATTTGCAATAATAGAGTTTAAAGAAAATGTTAAAAGTCAAAGTTAAAATCCTTGCAGTAACTCTTGAACTTCAAAACTGATGTTTCATTCTTTAGTTTGTTGGAAACTTTATTAAATATTTTTGCACCCTGGAATGCAAAAGTTTTCCGTCCTGCTTCAGATTTTACTCTTGGGAGCAATAAATTGTGTTCATTTCCACGAGTTCCTTTGCACATTTGCAGTGTTTTACACGCTGAAAGTATTCCCTAAAGTCAGGTGGTGCAAGACCGTTCAAGCATTTGAAGACCTCAACTGCACACATTCTATTTCTGATGTGGTTTACTGATGGTAGTTTTACACTATTTCTTCTACCATTTATAATCTTTAACGATCGTATTTGAATGTTCTCAAATCGCTGTTTCTTAGATGGTGACATATCAATAAAAATGTTGTTGCAGTATATCAGGAGTGGCAGTATCATAACTCTGTATATTGTTTCTGCTGCGCGAGGCGTCAAGTTCGGTCTTATCCTGGACAATAATTTGACTCTCGAACTTGCCTTTTTAACAGTTTTTTCGATGTGTTCTGCATACGTAAGGCTTTTATCCATTATGACCCCTAAATATTTATAGGCTGCTGATTCAGCAATTTTCAATCCATTCAGCTTGACTTCAAATGCTGTCGCTTTAGATGTTTTTTGATGTGTCCTGTAAAGAACGCACTCTGTTTTGGATTTCTTCAGATTTATAACCCGGGGGGGGGGGGGTACATAACATATTTCGGGTACGGGTATGTGCCGCCCATATGGGTGGGTTTTTGGGCCCCAAATTCTCTAAACAAGGGTCCTTTTTCCGCAGATTTTCCATAAACAAGGGTTGGGTTTCGCTGAGATTCGCAAAAAATGGTTAAAAAGGGCAGTTTTCCGCCAAAATTCATCATAGAAGTGGGTATCAAAAGCAAGTTTGGGTAATTAGAAGAGGGTAGCTTTCTGAAAACCGGGCGGCAGACCCCCGCCCATCCTCAAGTCATGTTTATAACTAGGTTATTTTCATTGAACCAGCAAGCAATCTGTTCTAATTCACTGCTCAAGACATTTTCAATTTCAGTACTTGTCTTTCCGGCATAGAACAAAACAGTGTCATCAGCATAGAGAATTATATTACATAATTTTAGATTTGTCTCGATGTCATTTATTAGTAATATAAACATCAATGGACCAAGGATAGATCCTTGCGGAACCCCACAAAATATTGGTTGCATTTCAGAGCTTTGTCCATCGTGTACAACAAATTGCTTTCTGTTAAACAAATAACTACTAAACCATGACATTTCTCTGTCTTTGATGCCATAAATCGATAATTTGGACAGAAGTTGTGCATGATCCAAAGTATCGAATGCCTTGCTTAAATCAATAAAAACTGCACCAGTCATTGCCCCGGTGTAAGCTGGCCGATGGTTTGGTTTTGATTAATTTTCTAATGTGGTTGGACAATGTGCATCCATGCAGTATTAAAGAGTTAAAAGTTGAAATTTGTAAAAAAAGAACATTTTTTGTCAATCGATTCAATTTTTTCAACTGATGCACCCAAATTTACAAAGAAATAAAAACCACGTCTTATTTTAAATTTGTTATTTTTAAAGCCATGAATAATCTGCCACCTGGTGCTACATTTTGTGCAAGGAAGAAGTAACTGCAATAACTATCTGTGATGACTTTAGAAATATATAACAATTGCTCCAACCATCTGTTACAACATGGAGCATTGCGGAAACCTTTATTTTGTAGGAAATATTGTAGGAAATTTTTATTCGATATCCGCAAAGAAGTTAAGGTAGTATCGAATAAAAATTTCCTACAAAATAAAGGTCTCCGCAATGCTCCATAGTTACAATTACCGGGGCAATTGTAACACTATCACAGCGTCACAAAAATTGGTTCCATGTGATGGAAACTAATTTCTATTTTTGAAATTGCTATTGCTTGTGTGTTTTGAACTCATTTTTACTTCGTAGTAAGCCACCTTATTACAACTGGTCCGCAAATTGAAAAGTTTCAGTAGTGTGCCACCTCATGTGCAGATCCACCATAAACTTAAATTTCCAACCGGTAAGGTTTTTCAAGGGGAAATCCGTTTATTGACGCGATACGCATAATTTTTTAATGTGAGATGTTTTTTGGCCACAGCCCTCTGAAAGGGAACTTTGATGGACTGACGGGGCTACTGTGCCTAAATAATCGAAAATAGAAATGAATAGGAACTCTCAGAATTTGGGGGGGATCAGGCCAAAAATAGAGCCTGCAGAAAATAATTGTGGGGCTTTAGTGACACTAGGCAAATCATATGTCTTACCAGAGAAGAAATTGCAAGACTGAATATTCAAGGAATACGAATGCTCTAGGTTCTTCAAATTTAACGTTGATATAATATACTGATATAATATAATGTAACGTTTCAAATATAATATAACGTAATATAACGTTGCATCTTGAGGGTGAACGGAATTGGAAAAAGGAAAGGCCATGATACCAGCGTCGATCGTCGGATCTGAAGATGCTTGTGGTGACCAATGAATGAACAGATTTGCAGGCAAAAACATTGCAACACGACGAAAACACAAGAGCAAATGTCGTCCTGCCATGCAGGAAATCAAACGGTCAGTTTCAAGAACATTCCTTTACTGATGATATTTAATGTGGACAATGTTTTATTTCTAAGTAAAATGTTTCCACGCATATTTCAAACACAAGCATTTCAAAACTTTTGGAGACTATTTTATAAATGAGAATTAAGTTTAAATAAGCTAGTTTAAACTGAAAATCAGCCATAGATACCGTAAGGGCGCCGTTAACCCCCCCCCCCCGGAGGCCTTACTTAATTTTGGAGACTCCAGAGAGGGTGGCTTATTCACAATGTTGAACGACAAGGATATAAATGATAGATTTTCAGCTCTTTTACCCCATATTGTGCGGAGTCAACATACAATTTTAGGAGACAAATACGAAAATTCAATACAAGTTTTATCCCACCCTGCCCTGGTTACCAGACTCTCTAACATATCAAAATTAACACGAGAATCTTTGGCAACCTCATATATTGCTGGATAGCTTAGAGAGGGGGCTTATCTACAATGTTGCTTAGAGGGAGGGGTTCATCAGAAAGGGGGCTTGAAAGAAACGGAATAACTTTATCTAATATAAAGAGATTTGTTACGAAATGAACTGATAAAAGTTGGTTCGCAAAACTATGATAAAACATTTTGGGGTCAGAAACTTTCTTTCCGACTTGTTTAAATCTCAGCTAACACGCAATGGCTGCGAGGATAAATATTGTTTAAATAAAGTGTTTGGCTACCTATTCGAGGGGCAAATCACTTCAAAAATAGCGTACGAGATTATGGGATTTTGAAAATCTTTCAGAGTTTTCAAAGATTGTTCAGATTTTGTCGGACACTTTAAAGATTCTTTTAAGATTTCTAAAGCTCTTTGAGATTTTTGAGATTTTCAATTTTTTCTAGCCTGCGTGCAGACTTTGGCTACTGGGGAGGAGAGGGAAGAAAGGAACCTTTCTCTCCTCTCCTCCCCAGTGATCAAAGTCTGCGAGCAGGCTAATTTTTTCGAGCTTCCAAAGTTTTCAATATTATTGCTTTGATATTGAGAGAGTAGCATTTTTTTCAAACACCGGGCCTTTTTATTGACTCAACCGGTATTTGTGAATTCAGAGTTTCGAACAGCCGCTGTTCAGACATAAAAAGAACCAATTTCTTCAATTTACCTGTCAAGTCCCATCAAGTTCAAAGTCTTCTCAAGTTGATTGATATTCTTGTATAAAGTCTTTCATTTTGTGTCGTAATAGTGTAATTTAATGAATCGATTCTATTCAGTCCATCGATGTTTATTCTTTTTATTCTTGATTTTGCGTCTTTGTACATCTCTTGGCTGAAAATGAGAAGGAAGTAAAGTAGATGAAGTAATATGAAATAAAAGAAATAGAAAAAATAATTTATTCCAGACCAGGCCAGGCAGCCATGCGTTGCCTTCGGCGCCACACTGGCCTGTCATCATTTTTTCGACCTGAACAAAACAAGGTAGTGACAACTGCCACGAGATGCTTGTCGAGTTGCACTCGTAACTATTTGGAATTATCAACAACTTTAATGGGCAAGTCACATCAATGTGCAAGCAGTGGCGGAACCAGACCAAAATGATGATGGGGTAAAAGTCCAAAATGTTTCGACTGGGGGGAGTAAAGCTAAAGACGCAGACATCTTTATTACATACCTTAGCCAGATCCATACCCTAACCCTAACCCTAACCCTAACCCTAACCCTAACCCTAACCCTAACCCTAACCCTAGGCATCATCTAAAGCACATCATCTATCATATGTCATCTAAAGCACAAGAGGGCTGTGTACGCTCTTAATAATAGATTCCCTATTAAACGACTGCCTATTAAAGCAAGGGCGCCTACCTCGTAGGAAGTGTGTTTATTCCCAGTACTGTAGAGTAATGGGTGTCCTGTAACCCAGTTCAGAGAGTGTCCTAGAACCGTATCGTGACCATGCAGTACACAGCGTCAGTCCTCTCAAGGTCAAGATGACGTATGAATAACTTTGTGGTTTCAAATTCCGGTGTTATGAAACACGATATCAACTGTTATACGATCTGGCCACAGGGAATCAGACAGCGTGATTTTTGATTGGTCAACTCTAACAGACGTTAGAATTTGAAAATCCCAGTAACAAGAAAAGCTTAGGGGTATGAAACTTTTCCTAACTCTACTGTTCACTTTTCTCACAAGCGCGTTACACGTTGCTGTGGTCAGAGCCCGTTGCTATGGCCAGTAAACAAAACTTTCGGTAAATTGAGCTGGGGGTTGGCACTGCTAAGAAATTTTTCAGCTGGTTGTTCGCTTATTGTCACGCAGTGTCTGTGGTCGTCTGACTTGACGTGGGATATATTTTGGTTTTATTTTTGCGGAAGAGACTTGGGCAGAGGTATATATTTTGGTTTTATTTTCGCGGAAGAGACTTGGGGCAAGTCCAAACTGAGGTAAGAAAAGTTGTTTAAATTAACCGTTTTGTTGTCGAAATATTGATTTTGCAAGTACTTCCCTTCATTCAAAGTAGCATAACATAAAGGAAGAATTGGTTCAATAGCATGCAAGCGTTTAATAAGTTTAAATTCTCAATTAGGTTAATGATTTGCCTTGTGCATGAAAGGAAACTGTAGAATTTGAATGAAGAATGCATTTGAAAAATATTTATTAACTTGGAACTTGACCTCTTCTATTTATCATGGTTTCTTGATTTTCTGGAGGTGCAGGTAAACTTTCTTGAAAGCCGTTGCTTATAAAAACGTGTATTGATTGTTATTCTCAGGTACTACGCTCGTCCTCCAATAATCTTGAGGACTGACTTTTTCACGCGACCCCCTAGTTTGCACACGGTGTCACTTTTCACATCTGGTTGAACAAAGGCTTATGTAAACAATTTTGCTTGACCGAAACCACAACGGATAGAACGCGCTTGTGATAATCTTCTCTTGAGATCCTGCTCGCTGATTGGTTTATCTGCAGAAGTTGCATACCCCTCAGTTTATTATGATATACAAAGATTAACAGGACTGGGTCATAGGACACCGCGTAAAGTACCGTGAATAAACACACTTCCTACAAGGTAGGCGCCCTTGATTAAAGCAGCTCTGAAGCTTTTTGACAGTGTAGTAACTCCCATCCTGCTGTATGGTTCTGAAATATGGGGGACATATAACTATTTGAGTTTTGACAAATGGGACAAGTGTGATGTGGAAAGGGTTCATCTAAACTTTTGCAAACGTCTGTTGGGTGTTAATAGATCCACCACAAATATTCTCGTGAGAGGGGAACTGGGCAGGTACCCTCTTAAGTTAAACGTTGAAAATAGGATTAAGTCTTTTTTGATCACGTCAAAAAAGCACCAGAGGATAGTCTTATTTACCAAGCTTATTTAATGAATTTGGAACTTCCATCCGATCTAAATTGTAATACGCATATCGAGAATGTTACGCGAAGTCTAAATCTAGAAGACTTTCACTCCTGCACCAAGAGCATGTTCAAGCTTAGCAATAAAACCAACTATAATAGATATTGGACGAGAGAAATGTCCTCTTCAAAAAAGGGGGAGTTCCTCTTCCATATAAAAAAAGGCATCACGCTGGAGCCATATTTAATGCAACATAACAAACGAAAGCTAAGGGTGATTACAAGTAAACTTCGACTCAGCGACCATTGTCTTGCGATTGAGACAGGCCGTAGACAATCCCCAAAAATTAATAGGGAAGATCGGGTCTGTCAAATTTGTAATGAAGAATTAATTGAAGATGAAAAACACTTTCTACTTAAATGTGAACACTATTCAGTGGTTAGAGATGCATTTCTGAATCAAATTTTTTGAAAGTTATCCAAGTACGAAACAACTTACCCCTGATGATTTGCTTCAATTCATGTACTTATGTGAGGATCAAGAAACAATCGACAATCTCCTCAAATTCACTGGACAAATTACTGATATCCGAGAAAAAACATTACACACTTTAAATATCCCCAAGTCTCTGTAGAACGCATATATGTATATAATTCATGTTGTTGTTATTTAGGTGTAGTAAGTTAGTTACTACTTTTTGATTACAAAGTCCAACTTTGTAATCTAAGAGGGGGCTCCAGGTCAGGAAGAAAGAAAGAAAGTCAGAAAGTAAGTCCGTCACGCTCGTTAAAGCGATTGATTAACGTTTTACCTCGGCTAATTGGCACTGAAATAAAGAAAGCGCACAGAAATAAGCGCACAGAAAGCGCACACGAGACAGAAGTTTCCCGCGATCCTATAGCAACATTTGACGTCGGCTTATTTCATGTTAGACAGATTTGACACCATAAGATGGATAAATCACCAAAATGTTTACCCTGACGCAACAAAAAATTTAACCAGAATTGGCACGTTCTTGACTTCATTAGCAGCTTAATTATGTTACAACAATCGTTTTCTAGAACGAACGTATCGTTAGCCACTTATTGATAGTATTCATTATGCAAATAAGTCAACTTAAGAGGATGATGTAACCGGCGGCCTGCACAGAGGTTAGCGCTCGCAGCATCACCGAAGGTAGAGGGACCCCCTCTAATACAGCCACAGATGCAAACGTCGCAGGTGAAGTTGAGAGGAAAGGTGCAGAATCCCAGCAAAAAATGGCGCCATTGACTGGGGGAAGGCACACGATCACACTGAACCAAAAAATCTTCATGCATATGATTACTGCAAAGAGGTTATCTTCGTGACTGCTTGTCCCAAATTAGACGTCCGCGAATAGCAGCAATTGAAACGTTCTTTAGGGTTCTGCATAAGTAGTTTTGCGTTATGGTAAATCTCACATGACATCTCATTTGCGACAGATGCACCAATAGTTATATGCGCGAACTAAACAAACTAGGGGTAATGACTTTTGATTTTTTGCGTATCATCCTCGCCTGACAAAGATCAAAATATTCCTTTTTCAGGCGATTCTTGTCCTTATACAAGGGGTTTGACTTTCCATTGAAGACGACTTTGGCAGCAACACTCATCTTTCTGACTGTAGCTAAAAATGGCTAAAAACAGCATCTACGATCATTTGGGGTTATGAAGAAATCAATACTCAGATATTCTTATGCTTGCTTAGCTCATAGTCACAGCTCAGGACAGACTTTGTAATCATCCAAAAGGATCTTATGTTCTTTATCTTTTTATGTTATGCTATGTTATATTGTAGCCGTATAGTTTAAAAGCTACTGTGCTGAATGAATGAAAAAAAAAAGATTCTTTAACAAAGTGGAGATGTATTTGCCTCCTCGCCATATTCCTCGCTGGCTCGTGAGTCGTGTGAGATGTTGTTGGGGAGGTGAGTGGGATGACAAGGACATACTTTGTAACACTTACACAATAGCATTAATTGCTTTTGAGTGACACCGGAATTCAAGTAATTTGGCTTCAAACACTAATAATTTCCCTTGACTTGGGTAAATATGTCGTTGGAGTTCCCTGGTATCCATATTTCTTAAAAAGCTTCTCTTTCGTAGGAAAAAGGCCCTTTCTGATGAAAATGCCATTTGTGCCAGTTTTTGATTAGGTCATCGCATCACTCACTCCCTGAATGCTATAAAATAAAGCAACTTACTTTTTCCTGTTTATTCCATCACTGACAAAATGATAATCTTTGTTCATTGTATATCTTGCTACTTCTTTTGGGGGTCTAAAAACCTTGTAGCCTTTGTTTATTACCCTGAAAGAAATAAGAATCCTGGTCAAAACATCATAAAATCTTGTGAGCAATCAAATAATTTGAATGAGCTACTTTCAAAGGGCCCTACAATATTTGAGCAAGGGTAGCGCTACTAAAACAATGGAATACACGTTTTTTTATAAGCAACTTGGATCAGCACTTGGTACTAAAAGTTTCTTAATTTCGCATGAAAATTTCGGTGTTTTGGTAGTAAAAGTTTCTTTATTAGTTTCTTTTTTTGGGCCTAAAATTGTGGTATTGTTCGAAGTTGAGCCTTCTTCTCGACAAAGGGCTTCCATTTTGCATTGACATTGTCATGAAGAAGAAGCCACGCACATTAAGGCAAAAATTTACCAATTTTGCAGCTAAAAGTCAAGAAAAGATAAAGGTACCTTTGTTTAGAGAGACAAAGTTTTAGAGTTTCTTAACTGTTCTTGGGCGTAGTACTAGAGTTTCTTAAATTTTTGGTCATCGTAGTACTAGTTTCTTATAAACCAGTTTCTTATCAAAAAATGTATAGTCAAAGAAAGCAACAGAAAAATTATGGGCAATCCCCAAACCAAGAAAGCACTTCCGTCTACGGGATGGTCTAATTTCAAGATCCCAAGATCCAAGCTTGGAATTTAAGATCCAAGCTTGGAATTTAGGGAGATCCAGGCTTGGAATTTAAGATCCAACTTTCGGAATTTAAAGGACAAGTCCGGGGTTGGTATGATTGATGATAGAATACAAGATAATACTGCTATGAAAGATATATGATACTTTTTCCACTATTTTTCGCCTTCTCCTTGTGAAATTACGTATTCAAATAAGCAATTTGAGCGAAGTGACGTCATATCGCGCTAACGAAAACGAGGCTGTATGGTTGTTTTTTGCCTCTTTATCGTAGCAAGCCTCTTTATCGTGTTATTGTGCCATTTTCAATGCATGAGCACAAGATAAAGAGGCTAGCAGCAATTAAGAGGCGAAAAACAATCACACAGCCTCGTTTTCGTTTGCGTGATATGACGTCACTTCGCTCTAATTGCTTATTTGAATACGTAATTTTACAAGGAGAAGGCGAAAAATAGTGGGAAAAGTATCATACATCATTCATAGCAGTAATATCTTGTATTCTATCCTTAAAAATCAACAACAAGGGAGGAGCTTCTTGTGTAGGCTTAGGCCACAAGAAGTGTCAGCCAAAGTTTAGCTTATTCATCGAAGATTTCTTTTCTGTAAACTTAGAAGACGAACTTGCAATTATACACGAAGAAAATGCCAATGTAGTTAACGTTGCAACGAGCAACTACTGTGATGCACAGGATAAAAGACACAACAGAAACTATAAACAACGTTCTCAAAAGGTTCTGCCATATAATAAAGCCTTTATTAAACGATTACTCGATCCATGCTGGAAAATATTTGGACCTTAGTTCCTTGTACGGACCTCACTGCGTTCGGTCCGTACGTCAAACTGCGGTCCAAATATTTTCCAGCATGGACCTCGTAATCGTTTAATAACCGCATAGTATTCTATCATCAATCATACCAACCCCGGACTTGTCCTTTAACCCTTTACGTCTTTGTGTCCCAGTTGAGGGCCCACCAAAAAATTTTTGCTAAAAATTGAAATTTCATCAAATTGCTTCAAAATTGGTACACAGCCTATTTCAAACATGCTGATTCCGAACATGAACAAAGATTTTGAAAATTTTGTCACCAAAGTGGTCCAAATGGCACACAAAGTGGCACAAATCACCAAAAATTGAAACTGCATGAAATTATCTCAAAATTGGTACAGAGCCTATTTCAAATATGCTGATTACGAATATGAACAAAGATTTTAAGAATGTTGTCACCAAAGTGGTCCAAATGGCACACAAAGTGGCACAAATCACCAAAAATTTTAAACAGCACGAAATTATCTCAAAATTGGTACAGAGCCTATTTCAAGCATGCTGATTCCGAATATAAGCAAAGATTTTGAAAATTTTGTCACCAAATTGGTCCAAATGGCTCACAAAATGGCACAAATGACCAAAAATGTAGATTGCGTAGAAATATTTCAAAATTAGTACAGAACTTATTTCAAACATGCTGATTACGAATATGAACAAAGATTTTGAAAATGTTGTCACCAAAGTGGTCCAAATGGCACACAAAATGGCACAAATGACCAAAACTTGAAACGGCACGAAATTATCTCAAAATTGGTATAGAGCCAAGTTCACGTATGCTAATTACGAATATGAGCGTAATTTTTCAAAATGATATTACCAAAGTGGTCCACATGGCACGGAAAGTAGCACAAATAACCAAAACCGAATGCTTCCAAATGGCTGAAAATTTGAACAGCCCCTACCTCATATATGTGCTGATCACGATTATGAACAGAACAATTGAAAATGTTGCACAAAATGGCAAATGGCACAACAACAGCAAAAACAGAAATATTGATTGTCCTAGTGCTAGATAGGGCATAGACAGGATTGTTTATTTTAAACGTGAAGTAAAAAAGAATTATTTTGATCAAAATAAGCAGAAAGCACAGCTCAATCACGAAGATGTTGCATATCTACTTCAAACTGAGAAGAAACGAGAAACTGATGGGTAAAAATGATCTATCATCAACAAATTATTCAAATGTCATTTATGATAGAACAGAAAGCGCAATAGTATAGCTATGACGATAACAACTACAACTCGTACACACATAACTCTTTGCCTCAACATAAGACAAACTAACATGAGCAAACGTAGCCTCCTGTGGAGTCAAAGGCATAAGCAGCTGCAGTCTGCAATCTACATTTATTTGCTTGCTTGTAACAGATCAGACACACTGAAACACTGACCTTTCTCCCAGTATCTTGAAATGGCTTCAACAAATAAATTTTCAAAATAGAAATAGTTCCTCAACCAACAAAAACCAATCTAGGGTAACGAAATAAACCTGAAGGTCTCTTTCGTAGAGAGACAGAAGGCCAAGCAACAAATGAAGCGGCATCCTATCACACTCTCACTCTCGCATCTTTATGCCTAAGCTGCAATACTTACTTTAAACTGTATAGATATGGAAATGATACTGGCAATGGAATAATCGATCACACAAATACGCAAAGTAGAGGCCAATAGCCAATCTGATTTTAATGGTAACAATGTGCCATAGTCATACAATCATACAAGCATTTTCGGCCCTCCTGAGACTGACTACTGGGCACGTCGTATTCACGCTGTGTATTAAACTCATTCCAGCAGTCCCTCTTTGTTTTTGGGGAACATATGGACAGTGGTTCTCCAGGGCTCAAACATTCGAAAGAAGTCTTCTTCTTGCAAACTCAACACCTTAATCGCCGATCTTCACTGGAAGTTTCATCCTCTGCAATTCTCCCCAACTCATGGCTTCCTTTGCATGGTGACATTATCGCTGAGCTCAAGAGTCACCGATGCTTGGTTGGCTTGTATGATAGATAATGGAAATCTTCCATTCTTCCATTGGTTTTTCTGAACATCGCATACCAATGCCAAATGATAGCAAACCGGAATTCACATTGAGTAAGATTTCTGGCATTTACCTCATTCTCTCTATTTCTCCACAACGTGTGGCCGTTTATCAAGACGTACATTTCGCAAAGATTATCAAAAACTCTATTTTGCTTATGCACACTTCTAAATTCGGTGCTATAATACGAGAGCTGCTGATTGCACCTGTCGACCCACCCATAAATTTCCCGATACAGCTCTGCAACTTTTGGTAGATGGATCGCATGTTGCTCTGCCCCGTGATTTACCTCAATTGTACTCCAATGCTCCCTTCCTGATTTGACGCCGTTGTCTAAGAAAGTGACATTGTTGTTGTCATTCCAATATGTTATGGTGAATGATTCGTGATGAAGGGTTTTTGAAAACCCTCGAGCAAAACCCTTAGAAGTGCCAACATTATTCTTATGGCTGAGCGGGAGGTGGGCCGTGTTGCCTCTCTGTGTGGCAATGATCTTTGTTCTCCATTGGCTTTGCGCATCACCAAGAAGACGCAGTGTTGGGAAACCGCTATCCATAACTGCCAACCTTCCTGACTCTTTAAGATCACCTAATAATTGCTCAACAATGTCATAGTTTTTTCCTTTCCCTGTGTTGCGATATGTTTTCTTCCCCACTTTAACCACGTGGTTATAAATGAAATTGCCACCCTGTCTTCCTTTGTCCGTTATTTTACATACAGTCCATCCCATTCGAATAGGCTTGTCGGGATTTCTCGTCTTGTAAGCATTTCTTTTGCTTTTGCTTCTTACTCGACTTTCATCGATGCAAAGTTTCCATCCAAAAGACCAGAAAGACCTGGCTTTGTCCCTTAGGTACATAGCACCACTAGTTATATTCTGCAAGGGATGGTAATCTGGTGATGCTGGGAAGAATACTTTGCCGAACGACTCGAAAGTGCTTGATCATCAGTCGAAAGACTCCAAGCGTCATCGTCTTTTTAACCTCAGGCTGGCTCTTCAATGCGTCTTCGCTCCACGCCCATTTCATTTGAGGCAACTTGAGCAATTTCAAATGCCATCGTACGGCGAAAAACCCACGAATAAACCAGATACCCTTTTCATCTCTGCTAATATTGCCGATCTTTGACAAGAAATTTGGATCTCCCTGGCCATGCTCATTTGTAGCATCAATACATGTAAGGATGAACTCTTCATCCATAATCCTTTCAATGATATCACTTGGTTTCATGTCCTGTTCAAATTCCATCGTGGGGTAGCCAAACTCAGAAAGGTTATCATCAGGGGACAAAATATCATCATGAAAGTTCTCATCCTTTGTTGTGGACCAATGACAGCAACCTTCTGCATCATCATCGCTATCAATTCCTTCAGGATTGTACTCCACATTTCCTTCATCTTCAATTTCATCCTCTGAATCATCACTATCAGAAAAGTAATCAGTTTCTGAATCACTTTCATCGGCAGAACTATCAGACTCCATGCCTCACCTCTCGCAACGAGAAAACAAAATGCTGCAGCCTGCACATGTTTGATCAACCGTTAAAAATTCAAATTCCTCCTCCGCAGTATCATCATAAAAATGATTCACGAAAGAGATAGAGAGAGAGAGAGAGAGAGAGAGAGAGAGAGAGAGAGAGAGAGAGAGAGAGAGAGAGAGAGAGAGAGAGAGAGAGTAGAGCGGGAAGGATGTAATTACAAACAATTTCATTCAGAAAACAAAACTCTGCAAATATCTGACTAACCGTTAAAAAAAATTCAAATTCCTCCTCCGCAGCATCATCATCATCACCAAAAGTGATTCAAACAATCAAACAAGAGAAAGAGCTCAGCGGGAAGGATGAAATTAAAAGGAATTTATTTAGATGCAATTCTCGTCTAAAAAAGTTCCATGAATGAGGTTGGTACTACAAGACACCATGTCGGTAGTACAAGTGGAAAGAAACTGCCTAAAAATCTAAGGTTCTTGTATGGTAGCATGGCATTGTTGTTGCTAATTGCGTAGATTTGGTACAAGCTAATCAATTATCAGCGTTTCCTGAGCTCAGCAATAATGTCACCACGCAAAGGAGGATATCAAGAGTTGGGAAGAGCTGCAGAGGACGAAACATCTAGTGAAGGTCGGCAACCAGTATGCAAGCAAAGATCGGAGTTCACAAACAAAAAAGGACTGCTGGAATCACTATCATTATGTCTGACCAGTTGTCGGTTCCAAGAGGACTACACAAGTTGCCATGCTTGCCAAGGACATTAACTTTATTTCCTAGCTCGTTGTTTTGTTCTAGCTTGCATGTGTTGACAAAAAATCCTGCTCACCACTACCAAAGACAGTCGTTCAAGCTGACTAATTGCTTGCAACTCTTTGCATAAGTTTTGTCGAATATTCAACAATCTGCATTATTTTCAATATCTATCCAATTTAAAAAGCGACAGACCATCAGGTCTGCTACATTAAGACTATTTTTCTTTCATTTAACAACTACCCCCTTCTTTGAATTTGAGTTGTGGAAGCCATTTGAAGAAACTATGGATTTACAAACTTGCTAGTGCTTCACAGTATCCAATTTGTTTACAAACGAGAATAAATAAGCGCAAGTTGCAAGCTGCATCTTCCTCTGTCTTTGTTTCAATAAACGGGTTTTCGTTTTACCCTTCATTTTCTCTGTTTATTTCAGTTTGCAGGAGACCTTATATTTGAAATAGGCTCTGTACTAATTTTGAGATAATGCTATGCAATTTTCATTTTTTGGTGATTTGTGTCACTTTGTGTGCCATTTGGACAACTTCGGTGGCAATATTCTAGAAATCTTTATTTATATTTGTCATCAGCATTATTGAAATAGGCTCTGTTACCAATTTTGAGACAATTCTATGCAATATCAATATTTGGTGATTTGTGCCACTTTATGTACCATTTGGACCACTTTGGTGACAATATTTTTAAAATCATTGTTCATATTCGTAATCAGTATGTTTGAAATAGGCTCTAACCCAATTTTGAGATAATTTCGTGCAGATTCCATGTTTGCTGATTTGTGCCACTTTGTGTGCCAGTTGGACCACTTTGGTGACAATATTTTTAAAATCATTGTTCATATTCGTAATCAGCATGCTTGAAATAGGCTCTAACCCAATTTTGAGATAATTTCGTGCAGTTTCAATGTTTGATGATTTGTGCCACTTTATGTGCCATTTTGACCACTTTGGTGACAATTTTTTAAATCTTTGTTCATATTCGTAATCAGCATATTTGAAATAGGCTCTGTACCAATTTTGAGATAATTTCGTGCTGTTTCAATTTTTGGTGATTTGTGCCACTTTGTGTGCCATTTGGACCACGTTGGTGACAACATTCTTAAAATCTTTATTCATATTCGTAATCAGCATATTTGAAATAGGCTCTGTACCAATTTTGAGATAATTTCATGCAGTTTCAATTTTTGGTGATTTGTGCCACTTTGTGTGCCATTTGGACCACTTTGGTGACAACATTTTCAAAATCTTTGTTCATGTTCGGAATCAGCATGTTTGAAATAGACTGTGTACCAATTTTGAAGCAATTTGATGAAATTTCAATTTTTAGCAAAAATTTTTTGGTGGGCCCTCAACTGGGACACAAAGACGTAAAGGGTTCTTTTGAAGGGTCTGTAGTCTGGTCACCCCACAGTTCCCCCATTCGGAACAGCAATACCTAAAATGAGGCTCTACGATGCCCCGATACATCTTACTTAGGGTATTTTGAGTTTAGTAGTTTCATTGTAGTTTCAAAACCTACTGGGGAAATGCGTGAGATTGTTAATGATAAATTGATACGAACGGCACAAACTTACGTTGATTGGTTCATTTTGTAAATGTTTTTGGTACGAACAAGCATTTACAGACGTACAGTTGTTTACTCTATCTCTTTAAGAGCTAACTAGATCTGTTTGTATGAGATTGGCTTTGTTGACAAGTCAGAATGACGATTCCACACGCCACATCATGTTGCCTCAAGCACAGGGAAACCAGGATTAACTAGTAATGAAAGAAAGAATCAACAAGATCTTATGTATACGCTGCGGGGAACCATTTCTCATATATCTACTGCGGGGGCCTTTTTCAAAACTACGAAGGAGAGTGACGACTGGGGGAGGGGTGGGCAAAAGAAATTATTTATTCTCGTTATTCATTACCAATCAATCCTTTAGATATTAGAAAAAACTGTGACTACCTCGTGTAAAGGTCATCATCTTCACCGCCCCAGCCCCAAAACATATTTGAAAATCCATTGATCTTTGTAAATTCTTCTTTCTTCAAAGCTTCGACACCACCGAAAATCTGTCGATATGGTAATCTACAACAAAATAGATACATGTCTACAAGAAGGCAGGACTGGGAAAATCAAGGTTGATGAGAAAGATGTGACGATAGGGGTTGCTAAATCCGAGGGGCAAATCACTGATTTTTTTTTCGTACACCTTCCTTAAAATCACAAAATAGTCACATACAAAAATCACAAAAATCACAAAATCATAGAAAAATCACAAGAAAAAATCACAAAAAAATCACTAAAATCACAGAAAAAATCGTGTGATTTTAAAATCACAAAAATCACGTACGCTATTTTGAGAAGTGATTTGCCCCTCGGTTAAATCTTGGTACTCGTATTTTTTTAATAAGAAACTGTTTACAAGAAACTCAACTCTCAGATCGCCAAAAAGTTAATAAACTGCATAGTACACTCTTTTCTTTTTATAAGAATAATGTTCATAAGAATATTCAGGCTCAGAATCATCCAATTTTAAGAATGTTATAAGAATATTGCCAGCCTCAGCTGGCATATTTGTATCTCATTTTTCAGCAGTTGCCTGTGTTGTGATGTTAATAACCGAGAATCGCATGACTGACATAAATACTTTAAGAATATGTTCAGGCTCAAAATGAAACTTTCTTAAGAATATCGAGGCTGGACAAAATTTAAAATATTCTTATAAAAAAAAGAGTGTAGACTAGCTACTTGGCAACTGTTAGCCTGAAATCAGGCTCACTTTTAGTTTCATTTCGGAAACAATAATTATGAATAAATCAGTGCCTTCTTGCAAGTAGAATTGGATGGTGTGTCTTCAGGCTCTTTCTTTCTTTCCCCTTCTTTTATTATTTTCCGAGAGAGCCTGAAAGCAAACTTAAGAAACTATCTATCTTAGGTAAAAAAGGAAATCCTTATCAGATCGTTACTATATTTTCACTTGCTTCCTGTATCATATTACTCGGAAAGTACTTGAGGGGGCACTTGAGTAATGTCTAAACACTGGAAAGGCTTGAAAAGCTTTGTTTTGAAATGTTCATGAGAACATGGTAGCTTGCCTGTGTTCCCACGCTAGCGAACCTATACGCGCTACTGTGGCGGAGACGCGATAAACGGGCGCGGTATTAAGTTTGATGTGGAGGGGTATTATGCTTGATGTGGCATGGTGGATACGCCATACAAGGGCGGGGTATTATGCTAACGTGTTGGGGTATCATGCTTGATGTGGTGGATACAGCTGGCAGGGGCGGATCTGTACTGGGTTCTAAGCAGGGAGCGCCGAAGGTTCTAAGTTTTTTAGAAGTAGCTTGGGATCAGCCCACATTGAGCAAGCAATTTAATTCAATAGATAAGTAGATAAAAAGTTTTCATTATTGCCACCGGGGACATGTCCAATTGAACCATGAGCACATGAGCGATAGAACACAAGAGTGTGTATCATTGTGATACCAATCAAGTAAAAATAAGTGAAAAACACAAATGACAATCGGTTACGGTGACTCGCTGCTGATAAAACTTTCACAATGATACACAGTCTTTGTGCCCTATCGCTCATGATTGAACACTCCAGAGGGGGGCTTATTAGAGGGGGGCTTGTTCACAAAATCAGATCACAAGGATGATAGCTTTCAGTTCTTGTACCCCCATAATTTGTGGACTCAACTGAGGGGCGTATCACTCTGTAAAAATCTCGTACACATTCGGCAAAGATCGTTTTGTTCTCAAGAAAAATCCTGGTAAAAAACCCTATAAATCCTATCATTTGAAAAAAATCTCGCCTTTTTGGAAGAGTCATGCGATCATTGTCTGTTGAGTCCTCTCGGACTCAACATACAATTTTACTAGTCAGATAACAAAAATTCGACACAATTTTATGGGAGTCCCTAATTCAAGATTCAAGATCCAAGATCCAAGGTCCAAAGATCCGGAATTCAAGATCCAGAATGAAACACCCTAATTCAAGATCCAGAATTCAAGATTCAAAATAAAACACCCTAATTCAAGATCCGGAATTCAAGATTCAAAATCAAACAACCTAATTCAAGATCCGGAATTCAAGATTCAAAATAAAACAACCTAATTCAAGATCCGGAATTCAAGATTCAAAATCAAACAACCTAATTCAAGATCCGGAATTCAAGATTCAAAATCAAACAACCTAATTCAAGATCCGGAATTCAAGATTCAAAATAAAACACCCTAATTCAAGATCCGGAGTTCAAGATTCAAAATAAAAAACACCCTAATTCAAGATCTGGAATTCAAGATTCAAAATAAAAACGCCCTAATTCAAGATCCGGAATTCAAGATTCAAAATGAAACACCCTAATTCAAGATCTGGAATTCAAGATTCAAAATAAAACACCCTAATTCAAGATCCGGATTTCAAGATGTCATTCCAGTGATTTGTTAAGTGAACTGTGCTAATTTAGGAAACTTAAAGGACAAGTCCGGGGTTGGTATAATTGATGATAGAATACAAGATAATACTGCTATGAATGATGTATGGTACTTTCCCACTATTTTTCGCCTTCTCCTTGTGAAATTACGTATTCAAATAAGCAATTTGAGCGAAGTGACGTCATATCGCGCAAACGAAAATGAGGCTGTGCAATTTTTTTTATCCTCTTTATCGTAGCAAGCCTCTTTATCGGGTTCTCGTGCCATTTTCAATCACTCGTTTTCGTTTGCGCGATATGACGTCACTTCGCTCAAAGTTTACAAGGAGAAGGCGAAAAATAGTGGCAAAAAGTATCATACATCATTCATAGCAGTATTATCTCGTATTTTATCATCAATCATACCAACCCCGGACTTGTCCTTTAAGGCCCAATATTTCTACCGATTAAAAACCATGCTAACTGGATTGAAGAGGGCCAACGCAAAATTCTTGAAAAATACCCTCAAATAGTAGTATCTTTTCACAGAAACTCCCAAATGGTAGTTTGTGGACCTAAATTGGGCCATTTGGTAAAATCTGGTAGCGAAATTTTCAGAAGTTTTTCGAAAATTTCTATTGTAAAAACTGATTAAACAAAGCAAGAAAACTTCAAAATTCAATGATAATTATTGCTGCAACGACAATATTTCCATGCGGAGGAGCCTATTGAATTGAAATCTTATAACTGGCAAGAAATCTTGGAGTACCCCCAATTGGTTGACAAATAGAGCCATTTGGTAGCCTTTTCGCAAGACCCTCAAACCGACTGGACCCCCCTGTTAGGCCATAATGGGAGAACCCCCCAGGGGGAGGATGGGGAAATTTTGGAGAAAGGGGCTAAATATAATCATAGTAATAAGCACAATAGCTGAATAACAAGAACAATGAAATCTAATTAAAACAACAACAACAACAACAACAACAGCAACTAAGGTTCAAACGAAAGCAAAGCAAGGTAAAACTAAATGATGTAAATAAACTAATGGAAAACATAAATAAAATAAACATGCACATGCAATGTTATTTCCGAGACTCGATAGTTGCTTTTCTTTTGTTAAAATTTTCTCTTATCATCTCTAAAGTAGCAGATAGAGAAAGAGCGTAAAAAGCGTAGTCGTACTCGTAGTAGAAAATAGTGCGTCTACGCAACCTCGTTCCCAGGGTGTTCTGACGTCATACGCTGGTCACGAAGCCGAAAGAACACCCTGGTACCCTGGCAACCTCGAACCCAGGGTAACAATGGGCGGCCAGCGGCCAGTTGTTACCCTGGTGCCTACGAGGCTCTTTCTTCAATTTCATTGGCTAATGCTAAAACAATGAGCTTTTTGCATAAATTAACTCCGGCCGTATAGCAGACTTATTACATATACTAGCTGTTAACGCAGTTAAGTAAGTGCTGCTCATACCAGTTGTGTACGCAGCACTCAAGGAGTGAGGGGGTCTGGGGCATAAGCGCAGAAAATTTTCTGTGACCACACCCTTCAGACGCTCGGAAAATGGGGGAAACGCCCTTTTTAGTTATATTTTGTATCGTAAACATGGCTGGAATGAGCAAAATATAGGCAGGATGTTTTGTTGAATTTGTTGAGAAATTTATACCCAATTGAGAACATGCATTCTACTTAAAATGCCTCTCCCAACAATGGTCAAGCATTTCTTAGAAACCCAAAATATTGCTCCAGCAAACCTTGACAAAACCATTCTCTCCTCGCTTTTCAAGAAATCTCAAAAAGACAGATCTGCCTGAAAGATCTGCCTGACCCTTCCCTCCCCCCCCCCTCCCTGCGATACAAAGTTTATTGCATTTTTGTATGAATCTCAAGGCCAACCTTTTTGAAAAGTGGGGGGTCTGGACCCCCTCATTCCCCCCTTAGGTACGCCACTGCTCATAGCGTTGTTCATAATATAATTCTGCAGATTTTTGAAAGAATAAATGCCAGTGTGGAGTTTTTGGGGCAAGTGTTTGAAACCAAGTTAAATTGAAGCTTTTTGAGGGGGAAAATTAATAGAACTGAGAACTGTTTGTAAATTTAAAGACTGCATTACACAACTATAATACTCATTAAAACTCAATGTGATATTAGTCTCAATTCAACTCTTCAATTGCAATTTCTTTCTTGGACTGCAAGGCTTTCTTTTCCCCAGGTGGTACCTCAAATAGTATATGATTTTCTCATTTGGCCATAGATCAACACTGGCAGTTTCAAGTTAAAATAGTTGTGATGTTTTAGTAGCAATACAGTAGCTTTGATAATTTCTTTGTAATTATCCTAGAATGTCAATTATCTGCTTCCATCTGCACCAATCAGCATCCCGGGGGGTACATAACACGTTCAAGGTACGGGTATGTGCCGCCCATATGGTTGGGTTTTTGGGCTCAAACTTCTCTAAACAAAACAAGGGTCCTTTTTGGGAAATTTTTCATGAACATGGGTGGGCTGTCGCTGAAATTCGCAAAAATAGTAGAAAATGGGCTGTTTTCCGCGAAAATTCATCATAACAGTGGGTACCAAGGCAAGTTTCTGTAATTAGAAGAGGGTAGCTTTCTTAAAACCGGGCAGCAGACCCCCGTCCATCCACAAGTCATGTACCCCCCCCCCCCCAGGGTCAGCTTCTTTAATAATATTCAAGCAACTTGATACATGATGGCAACATACAAAGTGTTCCCCTATTCAATTCTGTGTCAAATAACAGATTCTGTATTGTGCCTTGAATAAAAACAAGTCTTGAGAGCATATGATGCACAGCAGTTTACCACATCAATTCTTCAAAGGTTCATCTGGCAACAGTTTGTATCAAAGCTAAGAGGTCACAAGGTACGAAGAACAGTCACAGAAGCAATGCTGATCCAATGCTGTTTGGTCTTTGAAAGAAGTACATCCTTAAGTAATCCAATGCTGCATTGGTCTTTGAATGTCAATGGTTAAAGAAGCAAATGCTGATCCAATGCTGTGCAAATGGTCACAGGAATATAAACGGTTAATTTGCAGGTAGTGATCCAATGCTGTGTTAATCTTTACATGTCTGAAGCAATATTGATCCAAAGCAGTGGAACTCTTTACAGGGGTGTCTCAAATTAACAAGTTGCCTTTCATTCCTGCAACAAAATACATGAGATGTGAAGCTGTTTGTGTATGAGATCTATAAATGGTCAAGTGGCAACATCAAAGGGGCCTTTGCAACATCAAGCATGGTCTGCAAATACACCATTTTGTGTTCTCTTTGTTGTCGCCATTTTTACAATGGTCCACAAAAATGAGCATCAATAAAAGATAGCACATGGTGGCTGGAAAGGCCAATTTAAGTACATATTGCAACCAAGCAGACAACATAAACATTTCAAGAAGCCAATCAAAATTCCGTTAGATGCAAAGAATCATGGTTGAAAGATATTTTCAATTAGTTGTTATTTGTGAAAACGTTTTCAAGTGCTGTATGCCAGACTGCATTGTTTGCAAAATGCGCGCGGAAGATAATAATTTAGGCCATAGTAGTTGCGCGCCTGCACCTGGCTGCACAGAGGAAAATGCCCGCGCCTCGATAATATGCCTACAGGGAAACAAAGCATAAATTAGCGATCAATCACGCGATTTGTGCCTTTTGAGCGCTGGCCTGGCCTAAATATTGAAGTAGAAAATGAACCAATCGACCAATTTAATTGGAATATTCACTATGCAATTCCTCAATTTATTGGGAATCTATATATATCAAAAGTTGAGTGAATACAAGTATCAAAATTATGCCCTTTGAAGTTTTGTAAGCTGCAGTCAGGTAGGCCGTGCATTTATCTTTCGTTCCTCCCGATCTAATCCTTTGGCTTTGTTCCTCGCAGTGGGGTTTCATTACTCAAATAAACACGGAATGAATCCAGATTCCACCGCAACCAGTCGCTATTTGCCGGTTGTATCAGAGAGAAAGAGATACGTTGCAGTGAACACAGACCATTTAAAGCAACAAATATTTCAATGAAACAAAGCTCGACAAGAAATGGAATGGACGTCGTACAAGATTCTAATCCTGCGCACGTGTTTGCACGCCCGCCCCTAACACATAAAAAGCGCGCCTGTGGAAACATAATATTTCAAGCGCGCAAAAAAATGCGCGCGGAAGATCTTCCGTGCGCACGACATAAAATGCAGTCTGGGCTGTATGCAAAGGAATGAATGGTGAATCATTATCATATTGTTTATTACAAAAGAAGCTGCGGCATAGAGCCGAAGTTGTATATGCAAAATGCAGGAAGATGCCATACTGGTTTTAGCTGACCTTAGATAGAGGCAGTTTTTCGGAGCCCTGACAAATATTTTCAAAAGTAATTGAGTTTCCTGAAAGATCAAATTCCTTTTTGGTGATTTTGCACAAGTATCTAGTTTACTTGCCACAATGGGCAATTCACTTTTTATCACCACAATGGTCAATGGGTGATTCACTTTTTCTTTCCACAAACAATGCTTCTTGTGGTTTATTGCTAGCTGGTGGTTTATTTGTGAGCGTAAGAAACGCTTAGGCCTAGGCCCTCGTTGATGACACATCTTTCTCCTACCGCTTCTGAAATCTCATATTTGCGATGAAATTAGATGTAGAAAACGATGCTATACTTACCACACTGCGTGAAAATCTCCGTCTCCGTCTCTCCGTCTTCTACGTGAGCATAGCAGTGAGCCAGCTTTGAGCTTCTCGCCCAAAATCCAAGTCGTGGGCGCTCAGTATAAGACTCCAATGCCAATTTCCGCTTCGATCAGCCTGAGTCAGCATGAAACTCCACTACCCGGAGAATCCTTATCAATCCCGTCTATAATAGCTGCTACGCATGCGCTTCGCAGCAATTATCACATCATTACCACTCCAGGAGACACAAAGGGAACCAGAAATAAAGCAATTGTGATAAGTCTATATGGGTGGATTGTTTTCGTACTTGTGTGAATGGGCCTAACGATGCAAACAATAAGGAAAATTCTTGCCTAAGCAAACAGAGATTCTAAAAAGAACAGCATAGAACAGGTTGTAACATTTGTAAAGTGTTTACATTCCTCCAGAGGCCTCTGTTGCAAACGGAAAGCTGCAAATGGAATTAAAATATCTCTCTTCACAGTGCCATCCCGGTAACATCTAACATCCTACATAACACCTAGAGGTACTGTGTTTCCTGGAATATCTGCTCTTTGTACATTAGGTACATACGTCTTTCTATTCAATATAATAGGTACACGAAGCCGGGATTTTGGAAATGTCAAGAAACTCAACTCTTGATGAACATCTTATTTTCTTTGCTAAGAAACGTGCCAACAGTTTTATCAATCATGCTAATTGTTTTACTTTCCTTAGCACACCATACACCTGATGGTGTGCTAAGGAAAAAGGCACCGTTTCAACCAGATTTCTCGTTGCTAGATGGAGTGGAATGAATTGAACTTTTGCGACCTTTCTTAAATTTAACTGAGCACTGAAAATAAACAGGTGAATTAACAAAAAATTAACAGAATGTCGCAAGGCTAAGACTTTCAGAAGAATGCTTGGATTTGGATTTGAATTTAGCAATCATTTTCTGCTGTAAATCCTGTCAAAATTACAAACGTTACTTTAAGTACCTATGACAACACCAAATAGCAACATCTTCAACCAAGTAATCAAATCAGAAATATCACGAGGGAAGAGTCCAAACTCGCTGTACAAAACCTTTCAAGTTCCCTCTAAAGATGTGCGTTAAGCAGCGTAAGAGGTTGTCTAAAGTATATGACGGAATGGCAAGACTGAAAGCTTTTCTAACATCACATCATCATATTTTTTGTATGTCCACAATTGAGGTTTTATCGTTGGGTTTACTATGATGAAATCTGAAGGCTACATACTTACCTTGATACTATCTTTTCTCGTTGAAACAGTGAATTTCCATGCATCAAAATTTCCATGCTGGAGTTTACTTTCTAACAGTAATAATGGTATGCCAACTACTTGCGAACAATATGTTTGCACTCTCATTAAGTTCAGATTAAGTTTTATAATATCGTTTTTAATATCTTCTCATTCCTGCTTCATTATGTCTTCAAACTTTCCAATAGCTGATCTTGAAGAGCAACACTTCGAGCGAAAGCTGAGAGTCTATGCATCGTCAAAATGCGTTGGGCTATCTGTAAAACATGGAGTGTGGAATGATGGAATGGAATGATGGAATGGAATAATGGAATGGAATGGAATGGAATGATGGAATGGAATGGTATAGATGGAATGGTAGATATGGAATAGCCAAACTACTGGTCGCTTTGGAAAAAAATTACACCAATGTGTTCCTCAAGATCTTCTTAGTTTATTTTACATATGTTTTCTTGAAAGTCTCATGAAATTCCCTTAAATTTCGACTGAAACAACTACCAAGATAACAGACTGTGTGGGCAGACATCAGTTAAGTCGTTTAATTGATGTGAGTTGTAGGGAAAAAATCTGTAAAACATGGAGTGATGGAATGGAATGGAATGGTCGACATGGAATAGCCAAACTATTGGTCGGTTTTGAAAAAAAATTACACCAATGTGTTCCTCTCGATCTCTTCAGTTCATTTTGCGCATATTTTTCTTGAAAATATGCTGGAATTCCTTCAGATTTCAACTGAAACAAAATTGGATCTATGCTAGGCTCGCGTGAACACAGCTGTGGAATGTTGAGAAGTGACAGGGATCAATGACAGTTTTAATCCTTATCCTGTAATGGCGCCAAGATCATTTTTATCATAAACGGGGGTTCGTAAGAAACTTTAGACAACAGCAAATTGAGTTATTGCTGCCCTCATGCACTCACTCACTATTGTTTGAAAACAATGCCCAGTTGTTCATCATTTGCACAGTTTGTGGTATTGTTTAGATTTCATTTCGCGTTGTGCAACTGTGAACTGAACTGCGTCGATTTTTCAAAAGCTATGCTTCACCACGTTGTGACTTTCGTCGGAGAATCCATAGTTTTATGCTGCTGGCATATTTTGTCTTATCGGGTACCATTTTATTTTCAGAATTTTTAGGCACTAATGGTAATTTTGTCTGTGCAGCAGACTTCACCATGGTGGGCTTTGCTTTACATACAGTCAAGCACGAGTGTGCTCCCAGAAAACTGTCTTGCAGAATTTCAGTAGCTGACGAAGCCAGATTTCATTTCCTCCGGGCTTGCTACTTGATAGAGGGAATGTTTGGGTTTTACGGTCACGGGGTTTCACCATATTTTGTAATCTTGCACGCTATGTTTCGGTTTGATGTAAAATATCGCAAAATTTTTTGCATTTTAAATTTTGAGCGGTTTTACGGTTTTGGGACCCCCAAACATCCCTGTTGGTACTGTCAGAAAAATCACCAAATTCACATCAACAATCATGTGAAAGAAATCTACAAAAGTAACAAAGTTGTATGTGGTAGAAATGTTCGGTCACTGATCTGTACCTTCAGAGCTTTGGCTATGGGAGGTGAGCTTCTTTGACAGTTCGAAATATTTGCTTGAAAGAAGGTAAAAAATGCGTTGTAATAGTGACCATGCTAAAAAGGAAATAGTCCCCCAAAATGCTGTACCAGTCCCCCCAAGAGGTTCAAACAATTAGATTTTGAAGTTTTTATGGCAAGGAGTCACTAAAATTTACTAAAGGCTGGCACCATCGATGTGTTGATTTTTCCAGACACTTCTCACGCCATCCCCTTGTGCAGAGATTCAATTGAAATTAGACGGGAAGTCAGAACATTATGATTTGGTTTGATTCCGGAAGAAATTCTCAACAATAATACACTCATTTTTATAATAAAAGTGGTTCAAGTGGCTCTAGCCATATCGGATATCAGAATTTCCTGTTATTTTTGTCAAAGGTTTATAGATCCTGAGATTCCCTTTAAAAAACTAAACTATGAATTAAAAATACGAAACTTTTGTAATTTACCGTTATAATGTTCTCCGGTGACTCAAAATATGTTTTAACTACACTCATTTTTTTTATAAGAAACTAAGGTCCGGGGCTGGTAGGCAGTTTCTTAAATTATTGGGCTATTTTCCTACCAAAAGTTTCTTACGTGTTTCTTATATTTTTAATGCCAGGAGTGTAGAGTTGATCTCGTTTTGTCTAAAGGGTTCCCAAAGTACTTAGTAAGGTCTCAAAACAAGTCAATAACATAATTCGCATTCAAAATAATGTCCAAACAGTTGCTATAACTGGGTTTTACCAATCAATGGCCCTGGCCCTATGGCCCTATGGCCCTATGGCCCTATTTGATATTTGATATTTTGATATTTGATTCTTTTAAGGAGGGTTGCCCTTCAGCCGGAGCTGTTTTACAAGGGGCCCTCCACTTAAAAACGCTACTTACAATATAAGATTACTCAGGAATAGATTAAATACACTACCATTAAATACAATAAAAACCATAACTTTAAAACCTAATAACAATTTACAAAGTTTAAGATGAAAGAAAAGAAACACTAACTTCTAAATAGATTGTTTAAAACTATTTAGGGAAGATGCCTGTTTGGTTTCAGCAGGAAGGCCATTCCATATTTTTGCTCCTCGATAAGAAAAGCATTTTTGCCCATTACTTGACTTTTTCTTGGGTAGTCTTAAATCTGTCTCTGTATTACGCAGGACATACAAAGAGCACTTTGAGTTTCGGGTGAAGAGGTCACACAGGTATTGCGGAGCCAGTTCATGCAGGGACTTGAAGACCATTGTTTTAGATTCACCATCTATAAGTTCTTCAATGGTCTTCCAACCCAGCCTGTCAATAAGTGGTCTACTTGGGGTGTCAAAACTGCTATTGGTTATAATTCTAGCAGCTCGGTTTTGAAGTTTTGCAACTGATTCAGCTCAGTTGATCCGGCACAACCCCAAACAGAGCAACAATATCGAAAGTGTGGCTCGACAATACCTGTGTAAAGAGTCTTCAGAGTTTCCTATGGCCCTATGGCCCTATGGCCCAATGGCACTATGGCCCTATGGCACTGTGGTCTTGTATCTTTTATCACGAATACCTTGAGTATGAGTTCGACAGTGTATTCGACTAGAATTCGTATAAATATTGCTTCAAATGATCCCCAAATTGATGCACAAAGTTCTCGTTCAGCGAGCGAGAATTCTCCGAAGTGCCGATGCAGGGAATCACCAGCTGTAACTTTCATTGCTTTGTTGCTGTAGGAAACACGACAAAAGGCCCAGCAGTTGTCAAAACCGTGCTTCTTATCTCGCTTCTGTTGCGAGATAAAGTAGAGGAAGGGGTTTGGCAAATCTTTACATTTTAGCACTCCCATAGTACCTTAGTCCATTCCCAACACAAACATCGGCGTAGGGGGAAATAAAATTTTGGGGGGCTGCCCGATAAAAAATCCATTGTTTAAGAAAATTTTGCCCGACTTAAGGCGGATTTCTGCCCGATTATGGCTGATTTTTGCACAATTTTCCGACGCTGGGGGGCTGCAGCCCCCCTTTGACCCCTGTCTCCTACGCCTATGAACACAAACCTGGTCCAATGGACATATTTCATATTTCATATGGTCATATTTCTTACCCTTTTGGTAATCTTTAAGGTATTCGATGATTTCAAAGGGGAATCCCCCACATCACTTCGGGAAATTCTCACTCGCTGAAGAGAACTTTGTGCATCAATTTGGGGATCATTTGAAGCAATATTTATACGAATTCTAGTCGAATACACTGTCGAACTCATACTCAAGGTATTCGTAATAAAAGATACAAGACCAAAGTGCCATAGGGCCATAGGGCCATAGGGCCATAGTGCCATTGGGCCATAGGGCCATAGGGCCATTGATTGGTAAAACCCGCTATAACTGTATACAGTGTCAAAACATTTTTGACTGCGACAGGAAAATTAAAACTGTAAATTACAAAAGTTTCTTAGCTTTTTAAATCCAGGTAGGGTTGTTTCTTAACTTTCGAAAAATTTAGCCTACCGTTTCTTATAAGCGGTTTCTTATAGAAAAAGTTAGTGTATTTTTAAATTGTCTTGAGTGCAAATCACTTTATTACTAGTTTGAAATCTTATTACAAAGTGATTTAAGAGCTCTTCGAACAAAAATAAGTCATTCCAGAATGGAAATTAAAACTCATTCAGAGACTTTAGGTAGCTAAAGTATCCTGACATTTAAGAGACTGTTTGGCAATCTTTGACCTTAGTTCTTAAAAAAAATAGTTTAGACGTACTTTTCTTACAATTTCTTATTTTTGGGAAGTCCAGACATGACAAAGATTCTGGGGACTGAGGTTGAAGAAAAGTTCTTTTTTAGCTCCCTAGCTCCCCTCTCTAATAAACCCCTCCCTCTCTGGTAAGCCTCTCCCTTCTAAGCTAAATGTTCTAAAGAAGCCCCACTCTCCATCCTCCTTCATTTGTATTAAAAAGGATGCCAAAATTTCAGTTTATTTAGCTAAAAAAGTGTGCAGGTTATTTTTGATACTGCTTTGATAAATATGTCGAATTTGTTCATTTGACTAGGTAATATTGTATGTCATTCCTCAAAATAGGGGATAAAAGAGCTAAGATGCTTTCATTTATATCCTTTTCATTTGAGAATAAACCCCCTCTCTAGCTGACAAGCACCCTCTCTCTTAAGGCCCCCTCTGGAGTCTCCAAGATTGAGTAATAGGCACTTGGGGCTCAAAATAGCCGGTGTTCCAGACCATTACGAGAATATAATTTATTTTTCTGGAGTCTGGAACACAGGCTAGCTCAAAAAAGCTTCTTGCTACTAAGAGTTTCTTGGAGTCTATCAAATTTGCACTATTTTTCAGAATCATTCTGTTTTTCAAACAGGGCGTCCAACGTTACCAGTAAGATAAAACAATCTGTCAGTGGTACAATCTGCGTAAAAGTTATCCATTTTCATAGCATTTTGAAGGCAGTGTTCATGCTCTAAATGACAATCGTGTATGTAAAACCCACTATGGTGAAGCATGCTGCACAGGCAAAATATGCTAGCAGCGTAAAACTATGGATTCTTCGACGAAAGTCACAACGTGGTGAAGCATAGCTTTTAAAAATCGACGCAGTTCAGTTCACAGTTGCACAACGCGAAATGAAATCTAAACAATACCACAAACTGTGCAAATGATGAACAACTGGGCATTGTTTTCAAACAATAGTGAGTGAGTGCATGAGGGCAGCAATAACTCAATTTGCTGTTGTCTAAAGTTTCTTACGAACCCCCGTTTATGATAAAAATGATCTTGGCGCCATTACAGGATAAGGATTAAAACTGTCATTGATCCCTGTCACTTCTCAACATTCCACAGCTGTGTTCACGCGAGCCTAGCATAGATCCAATTTTGTTTCAGTTGAAATCTGAAGGAATTCCAGCATATTTTCAAAAAAATATGCGCAAAATGAACTGAAGAGATCGAGAGGAACACATTGGTGTAATTTTTTTTCAAAACCGACCAATAGTTTGGCTATTCCATGTCGACCATTCCATTCCATTCCATCACTCCATGTTTTACAGATTTTTTCCCTACAACTCACATCAATTAAACGACTTAACTGATGTCTGCCCACACAGTCTGTTATCTTGGTAGTTGTTTCAGTCGAAATTTAAGGGAATTTCATGAGACTTTCAAGAAAACATATGTAAAATAAACTAAGAAGATCTTGAGGAACACATTGGTGTAATTTTTTTTCCAAAGCGACCAGTAGTTTGGCTATTCCATATCTACCATTCCATCTATACCATTCCATTCCATCATTCCATTCCATCATTCCATTCCATTATTCCATTCCATCATTCCATTCCATCATTCCACACTCCATGTTTTACAGATAGCCGATCATTTTTTGTTGCGAGGCCTGTTGAAGATTTTAAAGTTATAAACAGAAAACCTTCTAAAAAATCAGAACTGATATGTTAAATGGAGTGCTGTAATACTTGCTAATTTTACTAATTTCCCAACAACATGGATGAAATATGAGAAAATCATATCCAACAGATAACTGAAAATTTTTTAAAACATTCTTGGAGAAGGCCAAGAATGAGACAATACAAAACTATCTTGACTTGTGTAAAATCACGGCACGAACTAAACTTACCGGCTAGCAGCGACATCTTTTGTTTTCTCGCTTCAGTACAGTAAAATTGTCAACTTGCAGTTCACTTTTATTGAATCTTTGCTACAACAAGACACATTTTTGCTTGCATCGCGCCATCAGATTGCAAGCGCGGGAAACAGTTGACCTCCACACCTTTGAGTTTTGCTGTGTGATGAATATGACGCCATTGCTGAACAGAGTGCTTGCATAATTTTTTGACATAAATTAGAATACATTCAGTACCCTGGTACACTTGGCATCAATCTTGCCAATATATGGCAAGATGCGCCCCATTATGGATTTGCAGTTTGCTAGGCAACGATAATCGACGAAAAATGGTCGTTGCTCTAGCGCTAATTCTGAAGTATATAAATTGAGAAATTAAAAACAAACACTTTGAGGACCCTATTTTAGCCCTTTTTAAGGTATTTAATCATTAATCCGGGGTTAGCAAGTGCATTTAGTAGGAAAACGAGCACGATCCATTTGGGCGGAAAAAGGGCCTAAGTTGAAATTTTCGAGAATTTCCCCCACAGCTTTGAAAATAGAATGGCTCGTTATTCGGCGAATTTTAGAGATAAATTGGAGATTAAAAGTGTTTTAGTGAAAGAATACAGTTTTCCGTTGATTTTTGACATGCCGCGGCCGTTTACTCCTCGCAAAACGGAGTTACGGTGTAAAATGGGGTAGGCCGAAATTATTCCCCATTTTTGGGGGGAGCGCGCTCCGCTTCTGGGGGCAATATTGAACCCCAAATTACGTTATTAGACTTGCAGACGAATAGTCTCTTGAAAACTTTTTTCTGTTTGGAAATCGGGCCTGTAACCATGGAGCATCGACTCCAAACGTAACCTCAGGTCGGAAAATCGCGACATTTATTTTTCAACCCCCTGTTATGACGTCAAAATGAGCCCAACATTTCCTGAAACTCCGAAATTCGGATGCGCCGTGGTCCATTACCCCTCTTAAACTCCTCACTTGCCCCATACACCCCATTGATTTTGTGAAATTACCGATTCAATAAAGGCCATTTTTGAATGGGAGCAAGTTATAATCTGATTTTCCTATTGTTTTCGAATAGTCAATCAAATTGCCGAACGGCCTCTTGTATCCCAGAGAAGAGGTAGAGCAACGAACTCACTCTGGGGACGAGATTGGCGTCTACGTCGTAAGTCTAGTCCTAGTCTTATGTCTCGCTCGACCCACTCCCCAGCTCTGGTGAGGTGATATTTTGGTTTTTCGTCTTCCGAGAAACTTCTTTCAATTCAGTGAAGACCCATAGAGTTAGAGTAAAGACCACGGCGGGAAAGTAAATTAAACTGCAAAACAAGATGGCTGAGCTTGACGAAAAGTTGTCTTCTATGCCTATTGAGCATAGTGAAGGAGAGCAAGGAGAGAGGAGCATTAGAATCAAAGGTTCTGATCCCCTTTCCAACGCTGCCTTCGTCGCTGATACTGCAGCGCGTGGGCCTAGGACCTACAGCCGGGTTGACTGGGATTGCAAGAAAGAAGAACTGAAAAGGAATAACGCCAAGACATTGATTGAAAATGCAAAGAGTAAGATAACAAGGGCATACGTAATGCTAGAAAAGGATTTCAGAATGATTGATTCCAAGTTTCACCACCTTATGAAGATGCAAGAAAAGCTAAAAGATTCGCATTTCGAAGTGGAAGATGCCGTCAAATTGAACGTTGGAGGCCATTATTTTGAGACATCATTGCAGACCCTCACACGACAGTCCAACACATTTTTCACGACAATGTTTTCAGGTACTGAATTGTCGAAAGGAAAAGATGGTTCTTATTTCATTGATCAGGATGGCATGCTTTTCAGGCACATTTTGAATTACTTTCGCATGGGTTCAATCCCAAGTGGGGTTGTGGATCAGTTCAGGCAGGAGTTGATATCTCAAGCGGAGTTTTATGGTATAACAAGCCTCATTGACATCCTACTTGGAATTCCAAATACAATACCCAAAGATGAGGGAAATCTCTGCCTTGGAAAAGATTATAAAAGCATTGAGGCCCATTCCTTTGAAGCACATTCAGAAGCTGAAATGGCTTGCAAGGTCGTTGATGATGCATTCAAGGCACTAGAAAATGAGTTGAAGAGCCTTGAGATACTTGGAAAGACAACAGAAGAATTATCAAAGATACTGAAGAATCCAAACGAGTCTGTCAAGTTAAATGTCGGTGGAGTCACTTTTCAAACCAGCTATTCAACATTGATGAAAGAACCAGAGGGTTTACTTGCTGGGGTTGCGACAGGAGGGTGTGATTTAGCCAAAGATAAAGATGGGTGTTATTTTCTTGACAGGGATGCAACAAGATTCAAGCATGTCTTGAATTTTTTGAGGGATGGAGAACTTCCTGATAAAGTTATTAAAGAGATGGGTGAAGAAATTATGACAGAAGCAGAGTTTTTTGGTATCAAAAGCCTTCAAAATGTCTTGAAATCAGCATTAGATACAGATGTGTTTAATGAAAGGGAGCAATTGAATGATGTGTCAAACAAAATCATTGCAAGGATGATTGAAGAAAGTATTAAAGTGAAAATAAAGGTAGATTCAACAGAACGAAAGCTTCTTAACCTTGCTGTTGAAAATCACAACAGAATGATGTTGGACAACAAGACAAGTCTCAACAGAATAGTTTTGGACAGCAGTGAAATGAAAAAGGAAATCAGTGAAGTGTTAAAACAATTAAACACCAGTGAAAGAAAGCATGCTACAATGATAAGTGCAAATGCTGACATAAAGAGAAGATTGGATAGTATTCACACAACAATTGACGCAGTTGCTAAGGGAAGCAGTGAGATGAAAGCCAAAGTGGAGAATGTAGCAACCAAAGAAGAGCTCAAAGTAAAACTTAAAGCTATAGCATCTCCAAAAGATGACTTAAAGGCGGTGGTTCGAGAAGCAGTAAAGACTTCAATAACTGCATGTCAAAAAGGATTGAAACAAGAATTTCATGGTGGTTTACCCAGTCTTAACTTTGCCAATTCTCTTATACTCCAGAACAATGAAGACTATAGAAAGCAATTGGATAAATGGCTGTTGGAGACAAATAATAGAGGGGTTGCCAAACTCATTCATCGTTCCATACAAGGGGAGAAAGATGACGTCGACTTTCATAGAAATTGTGCAAACAAATCTCCAACTCTTACACTGGTAAGATCTGATAAGGGTTGTATCTTTGGTGGATTCACAACACGCTATTGGACCAGTTGCGGTAAGCTATGCCATAAAGAGGTGC
This sequence comes from Aurelia coerulea, assembly GCA_039566865.1. NCBI lineage: Eukaryota > Metazoa > Cnidaria > Scyphozoa > Semaeostomeae > Ulmaridae > Aurelia > Aurelia coerulea. The sequence continues at coordinate 14,315,954 of CM076958.1, read as the reverse complement.
CATCAATACATTCAATTTTTTGTATTTGGCTGTTTAGAGGGGGAGGGTTAGGCGTTGGGCTGCTACGAGAGGAGGAAAATCTCCATAGCAAAACGTCCCTTGTTTAAAGAATTTTTGGCCCAAAAATACACCACCCATATGGGTGGCACATACCCATACCCTCAACATGTTATGTATATACCCCCAATGATCTATCAGGCAAGTAAAAACATGTGCACAGCATTTGAAAACTACTGCTCCCTGAGTATCAAAGCAACTCAATTATTCTGTAATGTCTTATCCAATATCTTACATGTTCAATTGAATATTTAAAATAGCCTGGCTTAATTAGCCATTTCTTCCTGGAGCTATAGGGAATTTTCTCAAGAAGGTTCCTTTAAAAGTCTAAAAAACACCTGATAGTAATTTTGATAGTAATTTTAGGCTGTTTCTCCAGGTTCTTCAAGGGACCTTAAGAAAATCATGTATAAAATTGGAGCAGAGCGATGGATTTTCAAGTAGTGAAAACAGCATGCTTACAGTTGGTTCAACACTCAATGCAGTTTTCTCACAGATTCAATGTAAATATACATGTCAAATTTAGGATTTGAGATTGTACTGAAAGTTTCTTAAAGTTGTCCCCATTTCAAATTCTAACAAAAGGTTTTCTTTAAGTTTCATTAAGTTCTTCACATTTACATACCAGAACTGTGCCCTGTAAATCTCTTAGTAGAGTGTTGGATGTACAAAGTCCCTTGTTGTTGGTTCAAATCATGCTCTGAAAATGTTATTTCCGCACATGTTGCTGTTCAACCTTGTTTTTCCTCCTCCAACCTTCCTATGGTGGTGGATTTAAAGGGAGCAGAGGGCAGTTATCCCCCTTTGAGAAGAAAGGTCTGCTTTGTGACTCCTTTCTGTCAAGAATTGCACCCCTAATCATTAACGGTATTATTACAGTTTAGTCCAAACATTGTTCCATGTCTTTGACTCGCTTTCCCTTCTATTTTAGCACCCCCTCTGCCAGTTGACCCTTTCAAATTTGGGCATCTGCCCACATTTTACAACAAAAGTTTACAGTGGTAGCACATTTGACTAACATACCAGTCCAAGGGTTGATGGTTCAAGTACCCCCTGTCAAACATTTTTTACATCATCATAAAATATTAAAATTTACAAAGTAAAAAAAAACAGTGAAACTAGAATAAAGAACAGAATATGTGTTGTGTCACGAATGGCACTTACAACAATTTAATGCAAGGATGCTATTTGATTTAACAAACAAAAATATACACTGCAAACATTAAGATATACCTAGTGCATCAAAGAAATATTCCTCTGACTCACCTGGTAGGGTGCACTGCGATTTGACGGATGATGTATTTCTAGCCTAATCATTGTGTTGATTTGATGAAGGAAAGGGTCACTTCCAGAATTATTCTATTGGCAATCATATTTAAGTTTGGGCTACCAAATAGAAGTAATTCTGTCAAACATGCTGCGTAGAGTAGGTAGAGCCCCCCCCCTCAACTCCCTGCAATTCCAAGCTGAAGAAATCACAAGATGGGATCACAATTCACAGCCAGGGATCAGGTAAAAACTACCTGCTGATGCTGGTTAGAAATATTAAAAAACAATAGACCAGGGCCGTCGAGAGATGGGCCATGCCCCAGGGCTAGGGCAGGAAGGGGGTCCCGGCGCCGAAGGTGCCAGAAAATTTTTCGGACCACGCCCTTTTATCCTTGGGTCACACCCTCCTGTACACTGTTAAAACGCTGCTTTTAGATTTTATTTACAATCTCAGTGGGCTAACGGGTCTGAAATCGTTCCCAAAAGAAAACTACAACAAAGAAAAGATACATACCTTATTTCTTGCGGGCCCCCACAGGCCCCGGGGACCCTGGTAACTACCCTGGCTACCCCCCCTCCCTCTCGACGGTCCTGCAATAGACCATGAATTGTGTTGTGGAAAGTTGTGCAAAGCTTAAATCAAAGTTGCCTTGGCAATAATCTGTTAGCTGTACATATTTCAGCTGCATTCTTTGCTGTCCCCCTTGGACAAATGAATTTATCAAATAGAAAGAGGTTTTTATACTACAGAGTACTGTATTTATAAAATTCATCTTGTAGGAAATGGGCAGAATGAACAATTTCTCAAGGATAATAAAGCATTTCTCTTCAGTTTGAAAAGTAATGAATATTGGGATCCTGTGCTCTTACCTGTTCAAGAGGATGAGGATGGAGGTGTTCTTGTGAAGTCAAATAAGGGACCTGCATTTGGGAGGTTCCATGAAAATGGCTGTGGTTTCATGCCTGATTTTGAGATATCTACCAATATTCAAGATCACTGGTCACGGGCAAGGCACACCAAAGGATACAGATTTCCTAATGGTTGCAAGAATGATAGTTTCCTGGCTGGAGCACATGAGTTTGATGCAGTAGAGCTGGAGGTATTTTGGATTGGTCATTAAAGGACTGGTCATTAATTCTTCCTGGGGAGAGGGTGGAAGAGATGTGGGAGGCAAGATCAAACTGTTATCTACTCAAAGAGAAGGGGGATGAAAAAATAGGCATATCTTCAAGGAGGTGTGAAGATATAGTTTTGGGTCTAGAACTGGTTTTTCAAGAATTAAAATATAGTTCATTCCTAACGCTACTAAGTGCTCTAAATGCAAAGTTTGCTTAGATTGGTTCTGTACTCTTCTCATCTGTGACAATGTAAATCGTTATTTATTGAATCATGACAAGTATAGTGACACTTAACTATATAGATGACTATTGGGAGGGGGCTGAAACTATTTTTGCAATGCAATATTTTCAGGTAAATCAGAGGGGGGACCAACATTCCATCAAATATTTGAAAATGTCATCCATCCCCTCCCCAGCACGAATTAATAACCCGAAAGTTCTTTGGGAGGCTCTCCTGTTCAAAGATAAAGGGAAAGATGTGTTGACAATGATAAATTGCTCATTTTGTAAACGGTAAATACGGTAAGTTCCCGCATATAAAAAAGGGAAATATAAGAAACTGCAGCCTGCCAGCATAGAGAATATTTTCTCCTTTACAAGAAACCAGGCCGCCTGATTTTGTCCAGTTTCTTGTAAATGATGCAAAGTTGAAAAAAATACTCAACCATACTGCCGTTTTTCTATGTAGCTTCAGTACTAAAATTTTTAAAATCGGTTCAACGTCTAGATATACAGTATTTCATATTTGCTTCATTCATTATCATTTCTTGGGATATGCTTGTTTACTATGCAGCAGCATCCTTGAATTTAGATATGGTTTTTTCGTTACAAGAAAGCATTACATGAAAGGATTTCTTAATGGACATATAAGAAATCTGCCAGCCTCATTATAACATATATCCTTGCATATAAGAAACCAGACAGCCTGATTTTAAAATTTGAGTTTCTTATATGCGGGGACTTACTGTGATTTTACTGTATCAAAACTTTAGCAGGTGTCCATATGCACACGATACCGGCAAAATTTGGAAGCGATAGAAACTGCAAGCTACCTCTTTGCAATCTGTAAAGATGGGCTGGACTTTGACGACAAAGAAAGTTACTTTTAAGCCTAAAGAATCAATAAGCCTCGTTTGAAAGCGTTGGAAAATGAAAACTCTATATACCGGGTGTCCCAAAAAAAAGGTAACAGATTTGATTGGGGTTAACGATAAGAATTTAAGTTGATTCGACCCCTGATAAGTTTTGAAGTACTCTTAGATAGTTAACTTGAAGATTGATACCTTATTTGTTGATATTGGTGCATCAAGAGTTGGAATATTAACCTTGAAAGTCAAAATTTGCCTCCTACTCCAAACCAGAGCTTTTGGTGTTTCGCCTAAGCTGTTGACTCGCTGTGCTGTGGAATCTCCTCAATCATAGCCAAGTACAAACAAGAAACCTCGTGCTTAGGAACACATTTTAGTGGAAATCTGACTCTGAACTTTACAATCAGATTCAAGAATTTAGCCCCGAAGAGACCCCTTTCTTGATTCTACAAAAACTTTGAATTACACCTGCCTGAGAAAAGTTATTCATCAGCGAAATAAGTCCCGTAAGGCTTTAACACATAGACTATCTTGCAATCTTCATTGCTTGAATGAAATGTTTTTTGCATCATCTCTCACGAAATTATTACGAAACAAGCAATCGTATATGCCCAAGGGAACATAAAAATGCTCATTCGTGCTTGGCTTGGTGTACTTTTGTAAATGCATTTTAACTGGAGAAAAATATTCCTTGGTGACTATATTCATTAATTTGTTTGTTAGTTTTCAGTTTTTTACGTTCTTTTCAAATGGGTACCCAAAGGACCGATCCTTGTCCAAAAATGTCTTTGACTGAGGAGATTCCCAGAACCAGCCGTTAGCAGTTTAGGCCAAAACCCAAAAGCTCTGGTTTGTAGAGGGACGCAAATTTTGGCTTTCGAGATTGATATTTCAACTCTCGATGCACAAATATCAACAAACGAGGTATTAATCTTCAAGTTAACTATCGAAGAGTACTTCAAAACTTATTTGGGATCGATTCGACTTATAATCTCATCGCTAGTCCCCATCAAATCTGTTACCTTTTTTTGGGACACTCGGTATAAACTAGATATAACATCAATCAGCGAGTGCTGCCGATTAGTATTTGTACCAAATGCGACTGTAGCGAGGTCAATTTTATAGAAATTAATTGAAGGATTATCGCTAAGGAAACGTGTACTATGTTTGAATTTACAGTTGGGTAATTGTTCAAAGGGTAAATGATTTAGAACATTGAGTTACTCTCCTCCGCCGGTTTCTAGTTCCTGAGTCCAAGGCTCTTGGTTCCGTAGTTCTGTAGTCCATGGTTCCGTGGTCCGTAATATTGAGTTCTGCATTGTCAGAAATAAACCTTTGTCGTCCATTGACGTAGTTAGGTAGTAAAGTAGGTAGGAAGAATTCATTATCTTTTGTTGGAGAACTTTTGTTGTTGTTTGTTGGATAAATGCTCACAAGCCGCGAACCGCAGCCGTGAGCTGGCCCGTCTACATAGGCTGACGGCAGACAGACAGATAGACAGACAGACAGACAGACAGACAGCAGGCGGACAGCAGGCAGGCTAATTTCGCTCGCTGATTGAACAAGAATAGTAAGGCTGCCTTCGGCAGCAATTATTACATTTTCATCATTAAGGTTTTCACACGTCGCCATTTTGAAATCAGGCCGGTTAGAGTTTTGTTTTTTAATTCTGCCGTTTTCAAAATGTGCAGGCAAAAATGTGCCGATTTGGTTTTCACACTTTGCTAGCATCGTGTGAACGCAGCTGTTTTAGCAAGAAGACATCAGCCAAGAAGACGCCAGGATAATTCTTTTCCGGAGCAAGTAACTATGTGAGCATTATGCGATTGAAAGTGAAAACGCAAACTAGTCTCAAAGAGTCTGCCTCTTTTTGAGCAGCTTTCTGGAAGAAATAAGCTGGAAAATTGGGATGCTGCGAAAGTATATAAGTATCTGCGTTTTCGAAGACGTCCCCCTTGCTAAAACAGCCTAATTTCGTGTAAGAACAGTTTCTGTCCCTCCACTATTATTGAAGTTTAGGCCTTTTGTTGCACAAGAGTGTTTGCAAATTCGATGTATTATGAAGAGAAAGTTAAACTTCTGCTGCATTTGGAGTTATTTCTGTGATAATTGTTCCTGCTGTCATTGACACAAAAACATTACGAATAGCAACCAAGTGATTCTTCTTCTTTTGTTCTCTTTTGTTAGTTCAACAATAGGTCATAGTGAAACTGACAATGTACATTGTAAAATATATTACCAGACAATGGGCCACTGCATGTATAACCGGACTTTCGGAACCAATCAAAAGCCTCCAAAAACAATGCTTAATTGCAAAGAGGCAATATGAACTAAAATTTCTCCAAACTGTTTTCTACTTTGACCTCCTTATTTCCCAATTGCGAAACGTTTCCAAATTAAACATATTATGACAGTTGAATGATTTATTTAAGCTTGGGTAAAATTTTCTGCGATTTTCACAGTTCTGACAAAAGTTGTGCCATATTTATAAAATGTTGATATCCCAAGAGAAGGAGGGAATCTAGCCCCTTGCAGTTTTAAATTCAAACTGTTAAAACCTCGGCTGCAGTCGACTGTAAAGATAAAAACTTTATTTGATGCTCTATGCCTTACCTTGATAATTCTAAGCCAGCTCAGCAATCCGTTGATCCGTTGACTCTAGAGCGATACTTTTCGATGAAAGCTGGTTTCCCACTTGGCGACGAATGTCATGTCGCGCGACACTACAAGCGACAAATGTCGTGCGAAAAATGCCGAGAAAAGTTTGTCGTGAGAAAATCTTGTTCAGGATAAAAAAACTTTGTACTTATGCACAGAGGAAGTCGGTTTTCAAATTCGAAACATATTTAAACGCAATAAACGACTTTGAAAAGAGGAAGAAAGCACACAACCTTACAACCTTAAAATAGAAGCTGGATGGAAGGTTTTGAAAAATAAGATACCTAGATCTGATAGGCACTGTAAATACTGCCTTACAAGTTCTTGGAGATGAGGTCCACTTTGTCATGATGTGCCCACAGTTTCAAGAGGACAGGAAATGTCTCAAAACCAAAATTGCAAATGTATACCCAAATGTTAGTCAACTTAGTGTGTGGAATAAATTTATCTGGTTATTGAGTCAAGACGACAAGCACAGTTTGAATTTGGTAGCAAATGTCTTGTAAAAATGTTCAAGTTGAAATCTGAATCTTGCTTGCAATAAACAAGCACCATTTAATGTTCATTATCATTATCGTATCTGACAATCGAGTATAGTGTCATCTATGCTTAGCAGGGCCATTGATATTTTTGTAATTAATTTCCTGCTGCAGTAACGTAGTTGATTTTATATTTATGTTTTTTTTTAATCAGGTTAGAGGCTGTCTTGGCCTAGATACCTTTATTAATAATAATAAAAGAAAACAATTGTACAGAAAAAAGTTCTCACGGCGAAAAGATGTTTTCCCCAGGGAGCTTATACTCGACATTTGTCGCGTCAACCTAAAGTTGTCGCCAAGTGGAAAACAGGCTTTAGACTTGCATGTCATAACATCATAAGGGTATATGAAATGATCATGGTTTTCTCTGCTGGTGGATCGGTTTGTCAAGCAGTGTTATTGGTATTTGTGATTTTATCAAACAAAGACATTCAGTAAAATAGCTTTAACGCTTCACTATAAACGAAGTAGGCCATTTTTTCCATATAACATCTGTGTCCACGGTAGCTAAGGATAGGGTTTCGCTTTTCCTTTCGTTAACATACGTACGTATTGTAATGATGTATGGCGTGCAAAATTCTTTCCCCAGGACAGGGGCGGATCCAGCATTGGACTTTTAGGAGGGCCATTTGAAGGAAATTGTTTACTAAAATCTTGTACAGTCCCTTCGAAAATAAATAATGATCATGATGATGGTCGCACTTACCTGTATTTGAGTGTGTTTACTGCAACTGACAGATGCGCTGGTGTCACAGGGCAGCCATAATAATTCTTATCGTTCTCCAGCAGCAAGTCAATGTCATGGAAAATATGGCAATCATAATTATCGATGCTTAGTGTCTTGTTAAATCCAATATTATAGATCGATCCTTTGTTCCATTGAGTTCTGCCAACCTGTAATTCATGTGATATTTACATTAGTGAGCTACAACTTTTTTTTCTGTCAAGATTAAAAACTACAATATTTATACCTACTTTACACTGGACCATCCATAGTGAAAAAAGACATGAAGTCATCGGGTCTTCACTATGGATGGCACGTACAATTCAAATTAATTTTCAATACACAAAACAAGGAACAAAAACGACAAAATTAATTTATATTTCTATTTTTACTTTTTTAGGCACGGTAGCCCCATCAGTCCTAAAGAACTGTTTTTCAGGGGGCCGTGGCAAACAATTAAATAGATAATATGAAAAACTGAATACCCAAAAAAATTTATTGAAACTAATTTTTTATGAATTATCTTTCAATCTTCTTTTAAAAGTGGCAAGGGAGGGTGTCATAGTCAAGCTGATTCCATAGTTTAGATCCACGAAAAGATATACCTTTTTGCCCATTGCTGGTTTTCCTTAAAGGTAACAAAAGATCAGTTTCCGTATTTCGCAATTGCCTGATATTTCGAGTAGAATTTTTGACGAACAATCTTGAAAGATATTCTGGAGCAAGACCATTTAGCGATTTGTACATGATTGTGGCAGTTTCACTTCTAATAATATCACTTATAGTTGGCCATTTTAGATTGTGTATCAATGGCTTAGCAGATGAATCAAAATTACTTCTTGTAACAATTCTAGCTGCTCGATTCTGCAGCTTTTGAAGGGTCTGCAGTCTGGTCACCCCACAGTTCCCCCATACGGAACAGCAATACCTAAAATGAGGCTCTACGATGCCACGATACATCTTACTAACAGTATTTTGAGGTAAAAATTTCCTGAAATATTTCAGAAACCCAATTCCACGAGAAACTTTAGTACGGAGACTATTGATCTGCTCGTCCCAGTTTAGGTTCTTGTCGATTATTACACCCAGATATTTTGTCTGATCTACATTTTCAACTTGAGAGTCACCAATGAGAAACTGTGGAGGATCAACAACTTTATCAGTAATTTTCCTAATTTAGGATTTTCCCAAATCGGTCAACGGTTGAGATTGCGAGAAGACCGTTTGGGGCCTGGGAACGAGGTTGGTTGACACCCCCAAACAAAATTCGAATGTGCATCTCTGACGACCAGGAGTAGGCACCGAAGCGAGCTAGAGTATTCCAATGTGTTCGAAAATAACTGAATGAATGATTTCGAACTACAAAATATTCGATACACAACATTGTCTCGTCACATTCTTTAGAAGTTTTTAAAAGTATAACTTGATTTTCACATACCTGTTCAATCAAAAAGATTCTATATGCTAACAACTGACGCTGTAGAATTGGGTGAGTATGGAGCAAAAATGTTTTCAATTGAAGTTCTCTGTTTCGGTATGGTAGCATTATAGCAACCTGTCAGGATAGAAACACAAATGATAAACGCACAGGAAGCATACTTCTAAAATAATATTCAAAAAGCATTTTATTCACAAAAAAATATTTTCATTTTTTCACTATATCGTGTGTTTGTGAAATAAATACTTTTCGAGAGAGCACAAGGAAACAAGGGATGGCGCCAGCAAAGGGGGCTAGGGGGCAGGAGCCCCCAAAATTTCATTCAGCCCCCCCCATCGGCACTTAAATCTTTGACAATGTCTACGCACTGTCGGCATTTTCAGTACACTTATTTTTTTGGGTTCAAGAAATTCTGGCTTACTTTTTTGGGTCTCAAGTATGAGAAAAAGTAAAAAAATTGGGCAAAATATAATTTACAAAAAAAATTAGAGTCAAATAACAGTACTAAAATAAAAAAACAAATATCGAAGCACATTATGAGAAATCTAATCAGTTAGGGCACTTTTATGCAGATTTGAGATACTGACTTAATAACTTTTGGGTATGTAAGGTCGGAAAAATTACTTTTTTGGGTCTATTTTCATGCTAGAAATTATTTTTTTGGGTTGATGCGTTATACCCAATCCTGAGCACCCCTATCCTAAATATACCTGAGTACCCCCCCCCCCTGGGCATTTTCATAACCTGCTCCTCTAGATTTCTTTGCTGGGTTGTCATCTCAGAGAACTAGAATTGAACTCATTCATAAAAAATTTCTCACTGTCGGCACTCTGACAGTATTTGCCCCCCTAGCATTTCTTCCCTGGGGCCATCTCTGCGAATAACACGTTGGAAAGACCATGGGTAGTTAGACACTGCTGGTGTGCTTCTATGGAGAAGAGCTGGATAATATGTATCTGCGGGGGACATTTTTATAGTACTGCGGAGGAGATATCTGCGGGGGAAATTTTTTATAGTACTGCGGAGGAGATATCTGCGGGGGAAATTTTTATACTACTGCGGAGGAGATATCGGAAGCGAAGAGAGAAGGAGAGAGAAGAGTTAATAGTTCATTTTTAATTGTTTAATTAATATTTTCGTCCTTTCGATATCTCCTCCGCAGTACTACAAAAAATTTCCCCCGCAGATACATATCATCCAGCGCTCCTCCATAGAAGCACACCAGCAGTGTCTAACTACCCATGGAAAGACGTAAGAAAACAACACACGATACAGTGAAAAAATGGAAAATATTTGTTTTGAATAAGATACTTTTCGAAAAAAAATTTTTTGAATTAAAAATATTATGGGCTTCCTGTGATACAAGTGGATCAATGTCATAATAGTTATTTAGCACAAGTTTAGTCCGAGCATAACCAAGAGAACCATGTTAGTTGGTATCAATTAGCTGCTTGTATTTATTTATGATAGACAATTACGCTAAAGATGGCGGCGAGGAACTTTTTACCAAGATGCACTGCGTTCTTTAGTCGAATTCCCATAGAATCTTTAAAGAGTCGTTATTGGAACGCAATTCATCTTGGTAAAAAGTTCCTCGCTGCCATCTTTAGCGTAATCGTCTATTAAGCTAGAATATGTATCCAACGTCAAATAAAGTCCCAGGGGGTTCACTTGAACTTTTTATATACGGGGAGGTCCATCCGAAAATTATGGGTAAGACTTTACTTTGTAATCTGATATTTTTGGGTACCTGATTTAAAATTATATTTTTTTTATACTTATGGGTAGCTGATTTAAACAATATGGATTTTTGATATTTTTGGGTTCAACCAGATCAAAGACAGTTAGGATTTCTTTCAACATCCGTAAAAATGAGATTTTGCGATCCATCCATACAGTAAAAACACATATACAAGGGTCATACGCTCGGCAACATTTCGCTTTTTCCCGCCAATTTCACTGTCTCCCTTTCGTTTCGTTCTAACAATTTTATCACAGGGAGACCACGGTTGGAACTTGTAAATTAATTTGAAAATATTTAGAATTGATTGAAAATGTTTTCAATTCATTGGGACTTAAAAAGGAACAATTATCCAGTAAACCGACAAAAAGATTTGTTCAAAAACATTCAACCATGTCAACAAAAATTTTAAACAAAATAAATTAAATTTCAATTATTTCAATGAAGGCTTTCCTGTGATGTTACATCCTATCGAGGCTGATGCACTCACAACAACGATAATGGCAGACAGAATTTTAGAAGACAAATACGACCAGAGAAAGAACCAGCTTCTGTCTCACTCTGCAGCACCAAAGTTGGTGGATTGATGATTCTATTGATATAAGAATAGATAGTAATAGATTGCACTGTGAGATCAATTGAATGGCTCTGGGGACTTTGGATTGGAGGACTTTTTGTTGATCTAGGCCTAGCCCCCTACTACACAAGGCCTGGTTTCGAGTTTCATCTAGACTGATGATATGGTCGTAGTTATCGCTATTGAAATACTGCCGGACTCATAATCAAACGCCATTATTTTGAAATGACTATAACTGCCTCGTTTCGATAAGGGCCTAGGCAGAACAGCACAAACATTTGTAGTTTTCAAATTAAACACATTGATTTGAAAACTTCACAATAAATCAGTCAATGCCTAGCGAAAGCAGCAAAATAGTACCTACGTACAAGATTTGATATTGTCACCAACTGTTTTAATGGTATTCTTGTTCGTAAGACTTTGTTCTGTCCGGCTAAGCTCCTTGAAACTCTGCTTTGAGCTTCGAGTTTCCGTTGGTCAACATCAATCAATCAAATTAGCAGAAATTCTAATGGCGTTGTATTTTGTTGTATACTCTGTACATGACTGTGTATAGCAGCCTCGTTCCGAAGGGCGTTCAAAAGTGAAAAAAGTTAGTCCAAAAATATTGCCGTAATAATATGAGTCCCAGTAAGAACGGTCTCGGTCTGGTTCAATAGTCTCGTTTTGAATAGCGATTACTGGGACTCATCGTAATCAGTCTAAGTTTCACCTACCACCCAAATATGGGAGCAGCACTGGAACACTGGGTGCAGTTGTGATGAATAAAGGGTGAGTATTTGGGGGGGGGGGTTGTGAATTACTGTCAAGATGCAAAGAGGAATCCAAGTTTTGTGTGAGGAGCATTAATTTTTTGAGTTTGGCTCCTATAAGCAGTTAATAAAATTCTGTCACCAAGAAAGACCAAGAATCCTAAGAAGTGAGGAACAAGGTAACAAAACATAGCAAAATAGCAGTATTTGCCAACAAAAATTATTCTGTCCCCCAAAATTGGATATCCCTTTCATAGCAACAGTAGCTCCAGGTCAGTTTGACTTGTACGTAGTAAGCCATGTTAGTGAGGAGTAACCCATGATGGAGTAGCCATGGGTTACTCCATGGGTTTCCTTGATTTCTGTCAATTATTGGTTCAATCTTGGAGTCACAAAGTGGGTTCAACAGTAGCTCAGGTCAGTTTGACTTGTACGTAGTAAGCCATGTTAGTGAGGAGTAACCCATGATGGAGTAGCCATGGGTTACTCCATGGGTTTCCTTGGTTTCTGTCAATTATTGGTTCAATCTTGGAGTCACAAAGTGGGTTTTGTGACATGATTCTGGTAGTTTATTTATTAGTTTGCAACCTCTTCAGCACCTACTTTGAGTAGATAATTTTCCATCAGTTGCTACACAGAAGAATGCACAGTGGATCTGCATGCTATTGTGTATCTGTCTCCTAAGACCTCGTGTGTCATGAAATAGATGCTGTTTAAACTAAGCAAGATTTTGTATTTTTGATATTTTTGGGTCTCATCAAAAACTTTTAGTTGATATTTTTGGGTCTGTGAAATTTTATTTGATACTTTTAGGTGAATTTAGGAAACTGCGGATGGACTCCCCCCCCCCGTATATAAAAAGTTCAAGTGACCCCCCTGGGAATAAAGTATGCCTATGGAAAAACCCCTTACGGCCGGCGCAAATAAAGAAACATTGTTGTGGAAACATTGATTCTTAATATTGCTCACGATGTTGCTAACACCTAATCCCTCAAACCAGAACAGGATGGTCAGGGTAGGAATTGAACGAAACCTTACATCGTTATTATCTTCTTGAATTTCGAGGTATCTAAAATTATTGAAGCTTGTTTTTAAAGATGAGATCTCATAGATTCATAAATCGCCTAACGGGGGAGTCAAAAAAGTAGACACTGTTTGAAAAATCGTACAACAAAAATTACAAAATCGATTTGAAACATTACAAATCTTCTGTCTTTGACTCAAAGGGGCTCGATAAGAAATACGTAAACAAATCCACGGTTCGTGCATCAAATATCGCATTTTTAGAAGAGAAATTCCTTTATAATTAGCTACAATTTCTTATCTAGCCCTTTTAATTTTGAAAAATATTTGCAATGCACAATCTAAATCTCAAATGAATGATGGGACAGGGTGGGACACGTAACTAAAAGTGTGTTGCTCAATTAAATCCATTTTTCAAACATTAAAATGGGGTCAATTTAGTGATAAACATGACATGACATGACATGACATGACATGACATGACATGACATGACATGACATGACATGACATGACATGACATCACATGACATGACATGACATGTTGCCTTTTAGTGATACAAGATACAGACAATGATGAACTGTATTAGACTGTCATCAATGCTAATCTTCAAAAATTCAAAATTTACATGATAGTGAACAACCCATTTTTGCCATTTTTTACAAATGAACAAAAAGGCCTTTTTACAAAATCCTGATTTCACAAAGAAATAATGTGCCTAGAATTAAGAGAAAATCTCAAAAATTAAGTTGAAGCCCCAGTAAGATGGTGGAAACTGGAATTGAAATTGTATGAATTGGTTGCATAGATGCCCCGGGTATAGACTTTTAACTGTTCGTCCCTTATTTCCCTGCGTTCTTTGATTTGCTGATATCACTTGGCAATAGGGACTCATACCATTACTCTTTTAAAGTGGGCCCCCTTATTAGGCCAATATGGTGTGGATCCGTATTGACCAATCAAATTGCTAGAGTTTAGTTTCCAACCAATGAGGAGGCGCTATTTAGATAGTTGTTGTTGCTGCATACCAAAAACGGTTTATACGGTGTAGAGTTCTCGTAGCTGCGATGGATCTATTTTGTTTCTACAGAGGAAGATTACTGCATATGTATTTTGCGATGACATGTTGCGATGAGAAGGTCAGGAAAACATTATTCTTTGTACCAAGAGTTTGCTTTTCAATGTTGAAGCTCCTTAAACCAGATTTTGAAGCGATTTTGTTGAGTTTTACAAGAAATCGCGCTAGTTTAGGCCATTTTGAAACAGGGGCCCACTTTATAAGAGTAATGGTATGAGTCCCTATTGAGCAAGTGATATCAGCACATCAAAGAACGCAGGGAAACGAGGGACGAAAAGTCATTAGTATAGCCCCTGTACGGTTTTCCAAACAGTGGATACCGAAAAGGCTCTATTAAGCCCCGGGGGGCTTATTTAATTTCGAGCACTGCAGAGGGGGGGCTTAGAAGAGAATGGAGCTTCTTAGAGAGGGGGGCTTATTCACAAAATCAAATTACAAGGATACATATGATGGTTTTTTAGTTCTTTTAGATCATATTTTGCGGATTCAGCATACAATCTTATGAGTCAATAAAGGGAGTGCAAAGACCAGCAGCCTTTGCCATCGTTTGTTTTTGTTTTTGTGAATTTTGTACAGTCAGTTATTCTGGAAGCTGTGGAGCAAGTCGCTGACTTCGCGAAAAGCATGCTGGCCTTGGTACTCCCTTTAAGATACAAACTTATTTAGCTCAATAAATGGAAAATTTTTGGTAATATATAACGTCTGGTATTAGCTTATTAGCGAGTGAGCTTTATATAGAGGGTGGCTTAATAGAGCTTTTACGGAATACATTTTTCTGGCTTGTGCGGTATCTTATTTTATAAAGAAAAAGTCACGACCATAATACGGCTGCGTGCAAGAGGAAGGCTTTGCTTGTTAATGACATATTTGAGGTAGGTTTAGTCATTTTTTTGAGAAACCTAGGAAACTTTGGGTTATGTTGGCAACATCAACTGCATTATAAATTTTACGGTTATAAAAAACGCGAGGAGTTCAACGAATCTGATGGTTTTTACTTGATCAAGTGAGGAAGGTTTTAGGCGCATTTCACTCATTCCAAAAAGCGTACGGGATTTTTGAGAACACAAGGATTTTTTGGATTTTTGGTAAATTTTTCTAGAAAACAAAATGTTCTTTGCCAAAGGTGCATGAGATATTTGGGAGTTAAATACCCCTCGGGAAGGTTCAACTAACGAAATTTGCATCCTGAGGATGGTTGACGTTTCTGCTTTAATGGAAGCGTTTAATTAAGAAATTACATGAAGTTGAATAGAAAAAGAAAGAAAGTCTACTGTCCTGTCATTACCTTAGCTCTTGGCTTACAATGTTGCGGTTCCCACCAGCCACCATACTCAACTTTGCCACCATTTTCCACCGCAAGTGAATCGATCGTGTGAACTGATTCGACTAGCTCATTCAGATCGACTTTTTTCTGGCCGTCTTCAAAATAAAAACAAGGTGATAAGAGTAACTGAGTAACTACAAGACAAAATCACGGCTATAATCCACTGTTGCTGTGGCATATATTATGATCAAAATTGTATTCTTGCCCTCTCTGTCGTTTCTCTACCATGAGAGATAGGACACCAAGTGTGCGAAAGTTTTACCAGTAGGGAGCCACCTTAACCAATCGTTTTCTGTGTGCTTTTAACTTATTTTTCTATGGTAGTGAGCCACCTCATCTGACCTTATGGCTGTTTCGTGATTTTGAAATTTTCAGTAGTGAGGCACCTTAAGTGCATATCCACCTTAAGCATTGCACACTCTTCTTATAAGAATACTATATATTTTGTCCAGCCTCACTAAAGAAATTTTCGTTTTAAGCCTTTTTTTTCAAATCTGATTTGGTTTCAGGGGAACAACATAGTTAAAAGAAATTTCATGTCATTACGAGAGGGTTATGGTTAGGGTTAGGGTCAGTCATGCGATTCTCTGTTATGAACATCACAAAACATGCCCCCTTCTGCTGAAAAATGAGACACAAATAAATATGTGTAACGAATCGTGGTTCTTTGCTAATGGAGTGAGATACACAAAGGCAAGGCCCGAGGGCCTAAGCCTTGATAGGAAACACAACTCTTATTATTCTCTTCTCTTTGGATTACGTAAAGCCTTGGTCAAACCCAACATTTCCACCCAAAAAAATTTAAAGTTTGCCGATGGTTATGAACGGGTGGTCAAACGCATCCAACATTTCATCCAACATTTCCTTGATCGTACATCGGCTGCGCAGCAACGTGTTTATATCAATTAAAAAAGGCGCGAAAAACAAAACGAAACGTTCTGCGCATACCCAAACATGAAATGTTGGACGAAATGTTGGATGAGGCGGATGAGGCGGATGAGGCGGTCAAACGCATCCAACTTTGCATCCAACATTTAAAAACAACATTTGTTTTTGATCTCGATCAAACTTCATCCAACATCAGTTTGCAAATGTTGGATGATCCAACATGGGTGGTCAAACGCATCCAACATTTCATCCATTGGTTTTCAGCATGTTGGATGAAATGTTGGATGCGTTTCGGGGCTTAAAAGGCCGTTTAATTAGGAATAGTGTTATTTACTCGTTGACAACAACTAATAAGACCTGTTCAATGTCCTAGACTAGACCAATACGCTACATATGCAAGCTGAGGCTGAGCAATATTCTTACAATATTCTTAACAATTGGATGATTCTGAGCCTGAATATTCTTATAAACATTTTTCTTTAAAAAAGAGTGTAAATAGCTAAAGTGTTATAAATAGCTGAGCGTTAAGGCTATCGTGACTTTTTGCTGACAAACAGCTGACGTTCCTTTGTTATCGTACAGTAGTGCTAGTTGTGAGTAGTTCACTTTACCCCGTAGTTCTCATAGACCTAAGTTTTTTATGCAACGTGCGTGTATTCCCAACGTTGATAAGGATCAGCGGGTCACCACTCGGGTCACCAGGTCATGTAATCCACGGGTCACGATATTTGCGGCCGGTGGCCGAGCTGCTGTTGCTGCGAAAATTCCTACACTGAGCATAACGGAATAGCCAGACCCAGGACCACTAGGACCGGACCCTAACGGATCGGACCCTAGGGGAATGCCCTCCCCTCTTTTTGGCTTCCAAGCTGCAAGTTCATCTCAGCGCTTAGAGTTCAAATTTATCAGGCACGCAGGTAACACTTAGGGACTTCGTTAGCTCCCATGGTGCCCCCAGAAAATTGTTAGGGGGAGTTGGTCACATGTATCTCTGAAATATGGGTTACACTCTGGTTACACTCTGTATCTCTGAAACATGGGTTACAAACCAGTAAAACAGTCTAGGTATGTAAAATTTCTTGGCATTCTTTTGGATGAACATCTTAGCTGGAAATACCATTTATCTGAACTTTCAAAAAAATTGGCCAGAACATGTGGTATGTTTTTCAAGATAAGACACTTTCTTCCTATAGATGTTTTGATCTGTCTATACAATTCATTATTTTCTTCCTTTCTCCAATATGGTATAGTGGTATGGGGACTTACATATGATGTTCATATAAAGCCTGTATATTTGTTGCAAAAAAGAGTGGTAAAAGCTATTGCATTTGAACATTTCACCTCACCCTCCACTCCTATCTTTTCTGACTTGAAAATCTTGAAGCTTCAAGATCTTTTTCGGCTAAAATTGCTTTGTTTTGTTTATGATTGTGTGAATAAGACCTCTCCTAATTGCTTCCACAATTTTTTTGAATCAGTGACAAATGTTCATCAGTATGGTACACGGCAAGCCTAAAAAAATGACATTTTCTTAAATCGAAAAAATACCTTGCAATACGGTATCAGGTCTGTGCGTTTCTTTGGTGCTAAATATTGGAACAACATTCCAGTTGATATAAAGACATCGTCATCTGCTTTCAGTTTTCGTCAAAAAATTAAAGCCTTTTTATTCATGAAGAACTATCAAAGTTGATCCTAAAGTGATAAATATCGCTCTGGTCCCTCGATAAATGATTAAATAAGATTCAAGACCATCTTTGAAAGGGGGTGCTCTCTCCTCGATTAGTTTAGCTATTGAGAGAGCTCCTCCTAAAGAAATTCCCCTGCATGCAACATCTTATGTAATTGTTATTCATTGTATGTTATAAGTATGTTTATGTAATTTGTAGTCATTGTATGTAATTAGTGTTTTTATTGAGATATTGTATGTAGAGGAATTTTAAAATATATGAACTGAACTGAACTGAACTGAACACTCATCTTTTTCGATAAGAAACTGTGGTCGGAGGTCGTTAGGTAGATTCTTATATCTTAGGACATTTCGCTACTAAAGTTTGAAAGGTTGGTTTTTTCAATTTTTAATACTGAAAATGTAGAATTAATTTCGTTTTGTTAGAAGGGCTTCCAAACTATTTAATAAGATCTAAAACAATAAATAATAACATAATTGGCACTCAAAAATTGGACACGGTACATTAATAGCAACAGTAATAGTATTTTTGAATTAAAATTAAGAAAGTTTCTTAGCATTTTGATACAGGCGATGGGGTAGTATTTTTCGAAAATTTTAGCCTACTGTTTCTTATGAGCTGTTTCTTATAAAAATGCAGGTCCATAAGAAGCGGGGGGGGGGCAGGGGCGTTAAGCCCCCCAATAATTTTGAAAACAATGGTGCCACGCCATAAGCATTAATTAGATGTATTGTTCTCTATTGTTCTAAGAACAATCCCCCAATCAGAAGCTGCTTCCTACGGCCCTGTAAAAAGGTGAGTGCACATGCATGATAGGAGAAAACAAATGCACACAAATGCACATTCTGAGATGCAATATTGTGATCATGGGATTTACCAAAGACACGTGGGGTGAATGCCTGGGTCAATGCGTGGTTTGAGAGAATGGTTTTAACATGCCCAAAATTATCACTCTCTCTTTCGAAATCGCCTTACCCCATATATCTGCCAATTACCACCTTCACAATAAACATTACGAACAAATACGTTATCAAAAAGCTGCCTGCTAAATGATTTTGCTGTCCCAAACTAACTTGCAAAGAGAATGGAGAAGCCAGAATCAAGTCCAGAAATTGAGATTGTGGACAGTGGCGGCCTGGCTTTTTTCGTCTGGGGGGGCCGGCAGCGAAATGGCGCCCCCTCATATCAAACATAGTTGTCGAGTTTCTGACAAGGTTGGCAGCCTTGCAACTTTCTTACGTTTACTCTTTGACACTTTCACCTACCCCATGGCCAGATTTAGACAGCTGAGTGACTAATGTAAATTTGAGGGTCTGGGGGCGATGCCCAAAAGAAAATTTTTCGCAATCACACCCTTCAAACTCTTGGAAAACATGGGCAACGCCCTTTTAAACATTTTCTGGGCCAGAAGGACCTTCCTTTGAATGTTGTATATTTTATGTACCAGGATATGGATATTTACTTCAGCAAATATTTACTGTTGCCGTATCTGTTTCATGAACACTTTATATCCTTTTGGATAATGGGTTTAATCGTTGGTTATGGCTTATATATCTCCTATCTGAGTTCAAGTTCAAGAAGTTGCTACGTAGCAGCATCGGCAACAGTGAGAAATGAATCCTCTCTCATGTTTGGCAAGATTAGGAATAACCAGGATGTGATGGCAGATATCTTTTACTATAGTATGAAAGCTGCCTGAATGACGGTTTATGTTAGTTGTACGAAAGTTCAATGGCGTGGCCAGGGTAAATTAGTAGGGGAATGGGAATGAAGGGGTCTGGGGGCGAAGCCCCCAGGAAAATTTTTGGGGTCACGCCCTTTACTTTGTTGTAGAATGGATCTCCCAATGTCATGCTTGCCATTATTGCCATTAGTACCAAGGAAACCTTGATAGTTTTGTGACAGTTATCCTATCAATCAGACCATGCAGGGGCGCACATTCAAATTTTGTTTGGGGGGGTGTCAACATGTTCTGGACCGACTAAATTTTTTCGGACCGACTGAACGTATAGCAAGCAGCGGTGTGGCCAGGGTAAATTAAATGGAGGTATTGAAACGAGGGGGTCCCCAGGAAAATGTTCGGGGCTACGCCCTTTATTTTGGCTTAGAATGCATCTCCCAATATCATGCTTGCCATTAGCGACAAGGAAACCTTTATCGTTTGTGACAGTTTTGCTATAAATCAGTGAACGGGGAAAATTTTTGAAGAAAGATCCTTTACTTTGGCTTAGAATGCATCTCCCAATATCATGCTTGCCTTTAGTGACAAGGAAACCTTTATCGTTTTTGACATTTATGATATAAATCAGTGAACGGGGAAAATTTTTGAAGAAAGATCCTTTACTTTGGCTTAGAATGCATCACGGACTTGGAGTTTTAGGTATAGGCGTAATCTTAAGAACAACGACTTCTTCACCGGCAAGCCTAGCAAAGCGACTTGCTTTAGTGTGTTTGTCCTCTAAGAAGGTTTCCCCTCATGATCATAGTGTCAGCAGTGTTAGCTTTTGGTAGAAGCGTTTACCACTTTGATGGATACTATTTGTAACCCATGTCTCCTTTCTTTTTTGGGATTCATACACAAGTGTCTGTTTTCCAATGCCACATAACTACCACCACCGGCACCCCAGTGCCAGATTAGAAATTTTGAGTATTTGTAACAGCATTGTTCATTGGGACAATCTTTGCACAACAAACACCTTCCATTTTGTGTTAGACCGCTTTTTAAAAGCCAATGATTGCTTGCCCCTAAAAATGGAAGCCTGTGCAATTTTTTTCTAATGCATCTAAGAAAATTTTTTAAATGCCATCTTCTGCTTTGGCTTAGAATGACTCTCCTAGTTATTGACAAGCACTTCTTGTGAATATTCTAACTGTCGTCATGGGTCGACTTTTGCCCAAAAGATTTAAAATCGGACCAACTTTGATTCAAACTATTGTGGACCTTTCGAGCTTCGTCGTGGTTGGTAGGTCCATGAAAAATTCGGTCCACGAAGTCGGTCCACGAAGTTGGTCCATCCGATTTTGTCGTGGACCGACTTTTCCTTTTTGAGAAAATTTTTGGACCGACTCAGAAATTATTGGGGGGGTGTCTCACCCCCCCACACCCCCCCTAATTTGCGCCCCTGAGACCATGAGGAAAATGTTTGGAGAAGCACCCTTTACTTTGGCTTAGGATGCATCTCCAAATGTCGTGATTGCCATTAACGACAAGGAAACTTTGATAGAGTCCTTATCCTATAAATTGGAGCACGAAGAAAATTGTTGAAGAAACATCCTTTATTTTGGCTCATAAGACATCCCCTTATTTCATACTTACCAGTGCGAAAATGGAAACTTTGACAACACAACTCAATTCTGTAATCTCCTTCTACCATTTTGCTTTTTTCGGAAAAATTCTTACCCAACCTATACTCAGCCCTTTTCTCTTTGGCTGTGAAGGAATCTCGAGATCTGGATCAGCTGCATCTGTCCTGGATTCGCCGCACTGTGACCTGCCACGTGGTGCTGGATGATGGTACAACGCGATCGAACTTCGTGAAGTTTTTAGCGCCCTTCCTAAACTTTGGCGCCCCCTTAAAAGAGTCCGCTGGGGGGCCATGGCCCCCCCGGCCCCCCCTGCCAGGCCGCCACTGATTGTGGAGATGGAATACAACGTGGCTGGCATCACGACGTCATTGCAACAACTTGAATCACCAAGCAAGGCAGAGGTAAAATATTTAGGCCATGTAGTTAAATGCTTAGGCCCAGTGGGCAATGGGTTGAGGCTGGACCAAAGTTTGTCCCCTGGTTAGAAGATTTGAAATACCATCCTTTTTGCGTTTGTTGTGGAATCCAGAAGGTAGAATTTACATACAGCAGTGACTGCCTTATGTTACTTTGGAGCGAAACTTCTGTGTTGGCCGCCATTTAATCATTGCAAACAAACGCAGGAAGGAAAGTAATGGGTATTGCCCGAGGGTCTGATCCATTAGGGTCCGGTCCTACTGGTCCTGGGTCTGGTTATTCCGTTATGCCCACTAGTTGGTCTGTAAAAGATACTGTTCTATAGAAAGAAACAAACGTGATCGTGTCTGTTGGTGGATAGACTTGCCCCAAGTCTATTTCTTCAGTCCGTCTTAAGGTCCCCTTAACAGTAGTTCAGTGTTCAGTAGTTCAGTACAGTAAATTTATCTGGTTTTAGTCAAGAGGCCCGGGGGGGGGGGGGGGGGTAACTTCAATAGGTGGATGACGGGGGTGCGCCATTTTGAACTAAAAAATCATACCCTAAAATTTATGAATTTTTTCAAAAACCATACCCCAAAATTTACGGGCCATTCAAAATAGATACCCGAAATTTGTGTCAAAAATTCGAAATTCTAACCAAGTACATGTTTTTTTATAAGAAACTTGGATCAGCACTTTGTACTAAAAGTTTCTTAATTTCGCATGAAAATTTCGGTGTTTTAGTAGTAAAAGTTCATTAATTAGTTTCTTATTTTTTGGGCCTAAAATTGCGATATTGTTCAACTTTGAGGCTTCTTCTCGACAATAAAGGGCTTCCATTTTACATTGACATTGTGATCACGAATAAGCCATGCACATTTAGGCAAAAAAATACCAATTTTTGCAGTTAAAAGTTAAAAAAAGATGAAGGTACCTTTGTTAGAGAGACATAGAATAAAAGAGATATACAGATATTGAATTTTAAGGGTTTCTTAACTCTGTTCTTTTGAGCGTAGTACTGGAGTTTCTTAAATTTTTTTCAACAGTTTCTTATAACCAGTCTTTTCTTTCTATTCTTTCCATTCAAACCAGTCCATTCTTTTCAACCGTTCAACAGTTTCTTATAAACCAGTTTCTTATAAAAAACGTGTGCACGTTTTTTTATAAGAAACTGGTTTATAAGAAACTAGTACTACGATGACCAAAAATTTAAGAAACTCTAGTACTACGCTCAAGAACAGTTAAGAAACTCTAAAACTTTATTTCTATATGTCTCTCTTATTCTATGTCTCTCTAACAAAGGTACATTCGTCTTTTCTTGACTTTTAACTGCAAAATTGGTAAATTTTTGCCTTGCGTGCATGACTTCTTCTTGATGACAATGTCAATGCAAAATGGAAGCCCTTTCTCGAGAAGAAGGCTCAACTTCGAACAATACCGCAATTTTAGGCCCAAAAAAATAAGAAACTGATTAAGAAACTTTTACTACTAAAACACCGAAATTTTCATGCGAAATTAAGAAACTTTTAGTACCAAGTGCTGATCCAAGTTTCTTATAAAAAACGTGTATCTGAAATTAGATCAAATGTAATACCCTGAAGCGTTTTTCTTCCAAAAGGACACCCTAAATTTATGTTTATTTGTGATGTTAAAAAAAATGACACCCTGAAATTTATTTTTAGCCTGAAAAAAGGTACCCCAAAAATGGCACATCCCCTACCGGTACATATGGTAGTGACCCCCCCCCCCCCCGGGTCAAGAGGACAAGCACAGTTTAAATTTGGTAGCAACCATCTTGTTAAAATGTTCCAAGCTGAAATCTTGAATCTTGCTTGCAATAAAGCAACAAAGCTGAGAACTGAATCTTGCTTGCAATAAACGATCGTTGTTGTAACTGACATCTTTGTTTATCAGAACAATTTATATTTTTGTAATTAACTTTATACTCCAGTAGCTTAGTTAATCTGATAGTTATGTTATTTTTTGTAATCGGGTTAGAGGCTGTCTTGGCCTAGATAGATACCTTTATTATGAAAAAAAATAATTAAAAAACTTGATACTAAGTTTGTTACTAAAAATTATGGAGGAGGCGGACCGAAAGAATAAACAACTTGTTGGCACACTGAGGCCTTTCGAACCTACGTTCTCGTCAGAGTGTGACTTTTACGATTTAAAGTTAGAGTAAAACCATGGGTAGTTAGACACTGCTGGTGTGCTTCTATGGAGAAGAGCTGGATAATATGTATCTGCGGGGAAATTTTGTATAGTACTGCGGAGGAGATATCTGCGGGGGAAATTTTTATAGTACTGCGGAGGAGATATCGGAAGCGAAGAGAGAAGGAGAGAGAACATTTTAATAGTTTAATATTTTCGTTCTTTCGATATCTCCTCCGCAGTACTGCAAAAAAATTTCCCCCGCAGATACATATTATCCAGCGCTCCTCCATAGAAGCATTCCAGCAGTGTCTAACTACCCATGGTAAAACACGGCATGCTCGGTATCATTTCTAAAATATTTTTGAGAGCAGAATTTAAATCTTTCAAGCGTTAACATTTTCTCAGTCCTTGGCAATTATTTGAAATATTTTGTTTATCTTTCTTGCAAAACAAATTTGGCATCCTATGAAATTTTTCTTATGAAACAGAAAGCTCCAGAACAGCCCCTGGTTGAGGTTCTTTCTGTCAAATTTCAATGAGAAAGTATAGGAGCAAAAAATTGACCACAAAATTCGGTCAGTGCATTGGCTAGGTCGAAAACACGGAACTCTCGGATCCCTCGAAACGAACCTGCTCCGAGGTTTCCGTGATTTCCGAGAGTTCTGTGTTTTCGAGTAGACATAGGCCATACTCAAAAACACGGAAATGTTAAAAATGTACAGTAATGGCGTCATTGAATGTCGTGACAATGATTGCTTGGCATTTGTTGTTTGGATAGCGTTTTGCCTGACCTGTTGCAGGAATTGCTTGATACACAATCAACGAAAACATACAGTTGATGCACATCAATGGTATATCCTTCTGTTCTACCCTTCTGTCCTTCTGTTCACAGTAATTTGTCTGGAAAGTTGGACAAGTACGGTCGTAACATTGTGTTTTGCTCGTAAAGCGATGAAATGCATCAAACTTGCGCTCAAATTCGACTTTAACTTATCCATTTACATCTCATTCTGATATATCCCAGATTTCCGAGATGTCCGCGTTTTCGCGTGGCATTCGGTTGAAATTGGAGCCTATTGTTTCTTTAAAAAAATATGTGTACTACGGTATTTTAACACAAAGAGGTCTCGCTTCAGTCCCAAATTCGCTCTTCTTTCACTGAAAAAGACTCTAAAAGTCAAGATTATGGAAAACAAGATTTAAAGAAATGAATATGTCAGGAAGTTATCAAGAGCTAATACTCGTACTTTTGTTCTAAGAAACCTATAATAAGAAACGGTAGGCTCAATTTTTCAAAAGTTAAGAAACAACCCTACCTGAATTTAAAAAGCCAAGAAACTTTAGCAATTTGCAGTTTTAATTTTCCTGTCGCACTCAAAAATGACAAAACGTTTCGACATTGTGTACACATTGAGATTCTCATTTAGATTAAAAAGTCAATTATCTATGTTCTGTAGTACACGTTTTTTCTAAAAGAAACTGGTTTATAAGAAACTAGTACTACGATGGCCAAAAATTTAAGAAACTCTACGGTAGTACTACGCTCAAGAACAGTTAAGAACTCTTAAAATTCAATTTCTGTATGTCTCTTTTATTCTATGTCTCTCTAACAAAGATACCTTCATCTTTTTTTAACTTTCAACTACAAAAATTGTTAATTTTTGTCTGAATGTGCATGACTTATTCGTGATGACAATGTCAAAGTAAAATGGAAGCCCTTTGTCGAGATAAAGCCTCAAATTTGAACAATATGGCAAGTTTAGGCCCAAAAAATAAGAAACTAATTAAGAAACTTTTACTACTAAAACACCGACATTTCCATGCGAAATTAAGAAACTTTTAATACTAAGTGCTGATCCAAATTTCTTATAAAAAATCGTGTAATAAGTTAAAAGCTGTTAAGTTTAGTTCAGTTCAGTTTAGATTTTTTTATTAGTTAAAAGTATACTCCTGTAAAAGTGAGTTTCGCTTATTTTTTTGATAAGAAATTGCCCATAAGAGACTCAGCTCTCAGATCACACCAAAAAATTAAGAAACTCCGGTACTGGGAGAATATAAGTTAAGAAACTATTTACTTTGATGAAGGAAATCCTTGACATTTTCCACTGGAAAAAGATTCTAAAAATGTTTTTGCTGGATAAACTGACTCAAAGCATAATGTCAAAACAACGTTAAAAAATTTGCCCTGAGTTACAATCTCTTTGGGATATCCTTGAAAAACCTCAAAAATAGTTCACTTCACACCGTCTTACCCTACTTAGTATTATCTCAAAACAAGTAAATAACATAATTCGCACTCAATATTGTGTCCAAACAGTTGCTCGGTTGCTATACTGTACAGTGTCAAAATATTTTAAATGCGCTGGGAAAATTAAGTCTCTTAGTTTTTAAATTGAGCCCCCTGAGCCTACCTTTTTTTATAAGCTGTTTCGCATAAAAAAATACGTGTACGTGTACGTGTATATGAATAATCATACCCAAGGCTTCTCCACCCTCAGGACAACGACTTTCACCAAATGAATTTAAATGATTTCCATCATTTTGTTTGAGACTCTCGCCTTTAGTTCCTTGTTGTACGTGTAAATGATCGGTCTTTTCATTCCTGCTCTCCTCCAACTTTTCCACCGGCTTACTGGCCCGTGCTTCTTTAGCATCTTTATAATTGTTCTTTTCGTTAACGCGGACAGGGTGCATGAATTCTTCGTGATCGATCCTGTTAACCGTCCGTAATATTTCGATCCTCGATTTTACACCCTGTTCATTTTTTGAATACAGTTGTAAAAAAACTATACTGCAATTCACTATTATTGACACAATTAACAGTATCTCCAACCTCTTTCTGTTTCCAATCGCCATGCCAGAACGTCAGTTATCGAATTTGTTTCCAAATTTATGTTGCTTGACTGTACTGCATGCAGCAATCCAAATATGCTGGCGCCGAGCGAGAAATGTAACTGTGACTGTGCTTAGCGTGGGAGGTGATGACAACTTCGGGAGACAACTGCAAGACACGGCTTAGTTGCAAAAGAACAATCGCAGCGCAAACTAAGCAGTTTCTTTTCTGCACAATGGAAAAACCAGACCCCCGACCATCAAGGCCCACGACCCTCGTTACCTTCTGTTTATATTATTTTTATTTATTAAATGACGGATATATAGCGCCTAGTTTAAAAATAGAACAAAAGATGGCTTAGTGCTTTCATTTGTCTAATTGATTTGCTACTCGATATTATCAAATACAATGGAATTCAATAGGTTGTATTTAGATTGCCCAGGCCCCTGATTTAAATCACCTTATATCTCCATCATTGTTTGTTGTTGTAAGAAACTGTTATGGACTGCCTATGCTATGCCCCTTTTGTCTGTGCCTTTTGTTACGGAGATAAAGGTGACTTAAATCAGGGGCCTGGGCAATCTAAATATAGCCTATTGTATTCCATTGTATTTGATGATATCGAGAGATGAGCAAATCAATTGGACAAATGAAAGCACTAATCCATCTTTTGTTCTATTTTTAAACTAGGCGCTACACATCCGTCATTTGTCTTTAATACAATCATTGTTTGTTGTTGTAAGAAACTGTTATGGACTCCCTATGCTATGCCCCTTTTGTCTGTGCCTTTTGTTATGCTGGTAAAGTGAAAGCAGATCAATAGGATCAATAGCTGGGAAACCTACTATCATGCGCGAGAATCTCTTTGTTTCTTTGCTAATTCTTGTTTGCATTACCTTGTACAAGGACTACCAGCATTGTTTGTTTCGGAACCGCGCGCACAAAACCTCTGTGAGAAGAGAATAGATGTGTATCTTGGCTTTCAGTCAAACTAAACATTGTAAACCTTGAGTGGATTGGTATGGCGGCTGATTGTGACATCGAACATCGAACATCGAAGATCTAACATCGAACTTTATCATTTCTTCGTGTGACGGGGGTTTACACTAGACTGATTACGATTGAGTCCTAGTAATCGCTACCACCCACCCACCCTACTCGCTCATACTAGGACTCATGGCTTCCCAGCCAAATGGCTGGCCCTGTAAAGGATTTGCCTCGCTTTCAGAATTGACCAGTGCTAAATTGCGGAACAGCGCAGAGCAACAACAACAAATGCAGTTGCCCGGCAACAGCCATCGCGATTCTTCATCAAGTCGGGAATACTCATTTTCAGGGAGTCATCTTGATAAAACAAAGGTAAGATAAAGTTCTTTTCGCGTCCTACATTTTGTTTAGGAATACATTAAATGGCAATAACACAGCTACGTTGATATCGTTCTGCTATGATCTAGTCAAAATGTTGGCATTTATAGTATATAGACATAGATAAAACCCAGGTCTCAGTAATGTGAAAATGTTTGTAATATGGCCTACTCTTGTGGCAACTTTTATTCTTTCATGTGAAGTTTTCTTTTATTGCATATCTTTTTTATCCACAGATCAAAGTCCAGGCAAATAACAGAAACACAGCTGCATCTGTGAAACAAACAATGGCTATCTGTAAAAGGGGGAACGGGGAACCGGGGAACGGGGAATCATCGGGGAATCGGGGAATCGGGGAATCTGTAAAAGGGGGAACATGGAAACTACACATTCCCCAATTTTCTATATATTTTTTTATGAAACTGCGGCCAACACTGTATACCATAATAGAAAATCTTTTCATTTCCTCTTATGGGCGAGCAAAAATAAATCCAACAAAACAGATTTCGTTCGAAATCTGTAAAAGGAGGAATATGACAACCAAACGTCGAAATTGGAAGTACAACGCATCATATTGAAGATCTTTGCACGCAAATCTCGAATCTGGCATTAGAAAGTTGATATTTCCTATCTAAACGAAAATAACGCAGCTTTTCAAAATCTGTAAAAGGGGGAATCTGTAAAAGGGGGAACTTCAGAACTACTAACTATAGAAGCATAATTTTGATACGAACATGATGCTGATGACTTGGTCTTACCAATGGACGCAGCAGAATTTTTAAGAAATTACCTAGGAAAGCATAAAATCGACATCAAATGCCAAATAACTGCTTTACGGCAAGTCTTTGATCCAATTTGTAGAACAATTGCGTGAGTTCGTGTCGAATTCCATGCAATATCAGGTGTAGACTATTTCAAATAAATGTCAAACACTTTCAAAAGAAGCTAAAATGGGAAATTCTGTGAGTCACGTAATTCATGGCATCCCTCCAAGTCAAGGGGGTTGCTTGCAAGATTTCACTTCAGTGATCTGACAGTGAAATCATGGGTGGCAAGACGCCACAGATATTCTTGATTGCCGCAGTTCAGTTCCTTTCGCGGAGGAAAATATTCTTTACCACTGCGGACGAGCTAGCGTAATATCTCCTCCGCAGAAATGTATTTTCCTCTGTGGTCAGTGGCGGACTGGCTCTGATTTTTGCACCGGCCATGAACGAGTTAAAGGGGCCCTAAGTGGGTGTGGCCTCGATGATGAGTGTGTGGTCAGGGGCAAAATCTCGATTAAAAAAGATTCCTTATCAATAGCCAAGGTAAACTCACTTTCTTTGAAAATGAGGCATATATTATTATTATTATTATTATTATTATTATTATTATTATTATTATTATTATTATTATTATTATTATTATCAATTTGTTTTACGTTGGCAACTTACATAACTAATTCAAAGCTAATCCAAGCCAACAAATTAAATACAGAAATATATATATATACAAGTAAAACTAGTCAATAAAATTACAAAGTTCAAATCAAATTACAATGTTCAAATCAAATTACAAAGTTCATATTAAAAAGGTATAAAATCACAGAAAGCCGAGTTGATGAATGTACTGCTTGCAAAGTCTGCAGTCGCAGCCTTCATTGGTCCAATGTTTGATTTTATTCTTAAATTGATGCACAGAATTTGAATCCTTAATTTCCTGAGGAAGAGAGTGCCAAATACGCAGCCCTCTGTATCGGATTGTTTCAGTACCATGATTAACTGTATGTACCATAGGAAGTAAGAATGTATTGGTATTTCTCAAATTATATGCGAGACTTCTTTGCAGGAAAATTTCGTCCATAAAACTGGGGTTTAAATTATTAGTAGTTTTAAACATTTCAGTCATTAGCAATTGTACATCTTTCTGATGTATTGTTATAGATCTATCTTTTTCTAATAAGGTTTCAAAGCTGGAAGTATAGTCTTTATACGCAATTCGTAAGGCTCTCACATGCAGCCTATTGATTTTGTTATTCATCTTTCTGCTATGGAACATCCATACCAAAGGACAGTGTCTCACGATATATCTTCTTATTGGCATGATTAAAATCTTTACATTGTCTCTACTTTATAAAAGTAATTTTTTTACCTTTTTTGTATTGTGGGCCAGACGATCTATAATGTTTTCGTTTCTCAAACTGCTGAGGAACCCTTTTCTGACCCCCCCCCCCCCTGCAGTGTGGTCAGGGGAAATTAACTGATGGAGTATCAAAATGAGGGGTCTGGGGGCGAAGTCCCCAGGAAAATTTATGAGGAAAAACCCTCTACTTTGGCTTAGAACGCTTCTCCCAATCCCAGGTTTGCCGATGCTAAAATTGAATTATCATTTGTAACAGTAGTTTTATGAATAAGCACCCACAGGGAAATTTTTGGAGTAAACATCTGTTCTTTGGCTTAGAATGCCTATCGCCATACCATCTTACCAGAGCAGAATTTGAAACTTTGAAATTCTCAAAATTATTTTTGCAGTTTTCTATCAATGAACACTCTCATGAAAATTATCGGGCAAAAGCTTTCAGTTTTTCACAATCTAATTTTTGCGTGCCCCCAAAGTGGAGCAGTTGACAAAGTGCGTCCTGGAAATTTTTGAAACTTGCAGCCTCTTCTTTGGCTTAGAGTGACTCTCCCAGTCATTTCTTTACCCTACACTACCTATAACAACAATTTTCTGTGAAGGAATCTCGAGAACCATCTTTTGGCAGAAGTGGAGGGGGCCTTTACATTTTCTGCAACGGTGCTCCCTTCTTCACCATCCGTATCCTCGCTCTCGACTGTATTCATTTCTTTGAGCAAGTTCAATAACACTGAAGGATTCAAATGTAAAATGAGATGTCCATTATTCAAACATTCAAATCTACCAAAATTTCCTTAATTTTGCAAAAGGGGCCCTTTTCCAGGAAAAAGGGGCCCTTTGCAAGATTTTGAGGGGGGCCCGCGGGCCGGTGGGCCGGTGGGCCGGTGGGCCAGTCCGCCACTGTTTGTGGTGTCATATAATGCTATGCTGAAAGATACTGCGATGTTTGACAACTAATGGTGAAATCATGGGTTGTAGGATAAATTTAGGTTCCCGCGAATGAACTAAATAGGTTTTAAATAGATATTATAAATCACCCTTGTATCTTCCTTGTGTTTATCCTTCTCATCACCTTCTGGGGCAGCAAATAAGCTTCTTTCAGGTCTAATACTGCGACATTCTGTGGCGTCTTGCCACCCATGATTTCACCGTCAGATCACTGAAGTGAAATCTTGCAAGCAACCCCCTTGACTTGGAGGGATGCCATGAATTACGTGACTCACAAAATTCCCCATTTTAGCTTCTTTTGAAAGTGTTTGACCTCTATTTGAAATAGTCTACACCTGATATTGCATGGAATTCGACACGAACTCACGCAATTGTTCTACAAATTGGATCAAAGACTTGCCGTAAAGCAGTTATTTGGCATTTGATGTCAATTTTATGCTTTCCTAGGTAATTTCTTAAAAATTCTGCTGCGTCCATTGGTAAGACCAAGTCATCAGCATCATGTTCGTATCAAAATTATGCTTCTATAGTTAGTAGTTCTGAAGTTCCCCCTTTTACAGATTCCCCCTTTTACAGATTTTGAAAAGCTGCGTTATTTTCGTTTAGATAGGAAATATCAACTTTCTAATGCCAGATTCGAGATTTGCGTGCAAAGATCTTCAATATGATG
This sequence comes from Aurelia coerulea, assembly GCA_039566865.1. Lineage (NCBI taxonomy): Eukaryota > Metazoa > Cnidaria > Scyphozoa > Semaeostomeae > Ulmaridae > Aurelia > Aurelia coerulea. Next base: position 14,284,196 of record CM076958.1, on the reverse strand, counting down.
CGTTGTACTTCCAATTTCGACGTTTGGTTTTCATATTCCCCCTTTTACAGATTTCGAACGAAATCTGTTTTGTTGGATTTATTTTTGCTCGCCCATAAGAGGAAATGAAAAGATTTTCTATTATGGTATACAGTGTTGGCCGCAGTTTCATAAAAAAATATATAGAAAATTGGGGAATGTGTAGTTTCCATGTTCCCCCTTTTACAGATTCCCCGATTCCCCGATGATTCCCCATTCCCCGTTCCCCGGTTCCCCGTTCCCCCTTTTACAGATAGCCAACAAACAATCCTATAGTTTTGATCCATGATGGAGAAAGCAGAAAATTCACTATCTTCAAAATCTTACTGCAAACAAAACTCTCGTTTGCCTAAGCTGCAGGAACAAAGGCAGAGACTGTAACAACAAAATTTTTGCATTTTGATATGTGCAATCCAGGATTTAGAATGTTTTTAATATGTACTTTATTTTATTGTGAAAGGAATCAACACTATCTGAATTTTAGAAGATTTTTTTTTTGCATATTGACCTGTGATGACACCTTGTCAACATATTTCTGCTATCATTTAACCAAATGATTTTCAATTTTGATTGACAAAAACTAAACTTTGTGGGTGTGTAGAGTGAAATAGCTGGGAATGAAATCAGTAATGCTGATTGTTGGAGTACAGTAGACTGAACTGTTAATTAAGCATAGGTCAAGGAGGATGACAGTAGTTCCAACAGTTATGAATAGAGAACAGTTTGTCAGTTAAGTTTTCCTTTTCCATAAAAGTTATCAATACATTTTGCTGTACCCATTTTATCCTAAGCTCAACCTTTTGCAATTCTTGGCAGTCTTTTCTTTCATCAAATACTGCAGCAAATACTGCACATTAATTTTGCTATCTTATATCCTTTTTGATCCACAGCTTGATTTACACTGAAAAGGCTTGCTTTTACACTGAAAAGCATCACGATCCCAGGGAAAAAATGTGTAAAAATAGGTTAAAATATTTTGCAAAAGAACAAGATAACCTCAACACAAAATCCTGGAATGCTTTGGAATTAACTGTTCTCAAGTTCCATTGCATTGCCAAACTAAAGCTCCAATTATGTGTGATTTATGTGAAGTATCAACTCATGAAGTCAAGGTATTGTTTTAATTATCATAAAAAGTCAACTTAGGATGCAGATGTAAACAAACAATTTTTGGAATTAGAGAGAACAAATCAGTGAAATTTGACCATGGATAGGGGTCATTAAACAAATTTAATTGAGCAAATGGCTGGCAAATGACAAGGAGATATTCTATGCATAATTTTTGAAATTCAACAGATTGTAGCAAATTGTTGTCCCCTGCCCGTGGATATGCAGCAAAAACTTAACTTGTGGCCTACCTGCATGTACGTAGTAATGCATAAAGCGAAGTGGGCCTGCCTAGACATATTTTTTTATCTAACTGCTTTAATCACCAAAAGGTTAAGAAACTACTGTGCACAGAAAATGCAAATCACGGAATTATTTTGCTTAATGAAGGAAATCCTTGTCTATTTCTGATACATTTTTACTTTTTCCGGTATAATATTACTCGGAAGGCACTTGAATGATTTCTAAACATTGGATACCAGCTTCAAAACTTTGTCCTGAAAGGTTCACGAGTCGAGGGAACAGACATGAGTTGTTGTGGAACCTTTTAGAAACTTGTAACAAACTCTGGGTACTAAAGATCTGATAATTTTAAGAACTTTTAAGTGCTTGCTCGACTTCCTAGGGGATTCCTAGTTTTCTATAAAAATTACGTGCAGAGAACTAGAGAAGTTTTAAATCTAGAGTAAATGAAGATACCAAAACTGACATAGAGGGGCCATAGACCAAAGTTCCATTCTGAAAAGATTTTAGAAATGTACAGTTAATTGTTGACTTACTTGCTCGATGCTCGAGGGTGCTCGAGGCATCTTTGGATTTCTTCGCTGAGATTTGGGAGGTCTTCTCAAGTTTGAATATCAAATATTTCAACATAAAATTAATGTCCGGCCTGTTGTTGGCCAATTCTTCCTTTGTTGCCCGACCATTCATCCATACAACTCTTTAACAAACTGATGTCAGAACAGTCATTTTCTCAGCCAGTTCAACATGATATCATCAACTCGTAAATACACATGTGGATGTTGAAAATTCCCAAGAAGCATTCACCTCCACTTGCTTTTTAAATTGCAGTAAAATCAGGGCCGTAGGAAGGAGCTTCGGATTGGGGGGGGCAATTGTTCTCAAAACAATAGAGAACAATACATCTAATTAATTCATGTGACGTAGCACCATTGTTTTAAAAAATTATTGGGGGGGCTTGAGCCCCCCCTGCCCCCCCGCTTCCTACGGGCCTGGTAAAATCAGAACGAGAAATGACGAATACTGACGAAACTTGGCGCCACAACACCTAACAACGGTCCGATTTGAGGTCTGGGTTCCACGAACTACCATTTGGGGGTTTCTGCAAAAAGATGCTACCATTTGAGGGTATTTTTCAAAATTTTTGCTTTGGCCCTCTTTAACCCTGACTGGACCCCCCTGTCAGGCCACAATTGGAGTACCCCCCCCCCCCCCGGGAAAATATCATCCTAGGATTCCTATCATTAGATGATCTGTAAGCCCACAATCAGTCATTTCGGTATTTGCAATTACCCAGTTACCATTCCATTTCAGATAATAACATAAGATCCTTTTGGATGATTACAAAGTACGACCTGAGCTAAGCAAGCATAAGAAAACTGAATATTGATTTCTCCATAAGCCCAAATGATCATTGATGCTGCTACAGTCAGAGAGATGAGTGTTGCTGCTAAAGGTGCCTTCAATAGAAAATCAAGCGCCTTGTATAAGGACAAGAATCGTTTGAAAGCAATATTTTGATCTTTATGTCAAACGAGGATGATACGCAAAAAATCAAAAGTCATTACCCCCAGTTTGCTTAGTTCGTGCATGAAACTATTGGTGCATCTGTCTCAAATTAGATGTCATGTGAGATTTACGATAACGCAAAATTGCTTATGCGGAACCCTGCAGAATGTTTCTATTCGCGGGCTTCTAATTTGAGGCAAGCAGTCACGAAGATAACCTCTGTGCAGAATCATATGCATGGAGATCTTTTGGTTCAGTGTGACCACGTGCCTTCCCCCAGTCAATGCGCTATTGTTTGCTGTAATTCTGCACCTTTCCTCTCAACTTCACCTGCGACGTTTGCATCTGTAGCTGTGTAGTAGGGGGGTCCTTCTACCTTCGGTGATGCTGCGAATGCTAGCCTCTGTGCAGGCCGCCGGTTACATCATCCTCTAAACTTGACTTATTTGCATAATGAATACTATCAATAAGTGGCTAATGATGCGTTCGTTCTAGAAAACGATTGTTTCAACATAATTAAGCTGCTAATGAAGTCAAGAACGTGCCAATTCTGGGTAAATTTGTTGTTGTGCCACGGTAAACATCGTGGTGATTTATCCATCTTATGGTGTCAAATCTGTCTAACATGAAATAAGCCGACGTCAAATGTTGCTATAGGATCGCGGGAAACTTCTGTCTTGTATGCGCTTTCTGTGCGCTTTCTTTATTTCAGTGCCAATTAGCAGAGATAAAACGTTAATCAATTGCTTTAACGAGCGTGACGGACTTTCTTTCTTTCTTTCTTTCTTTCTTACTGACCTGGAGCCCCCTCTTAGATTACAAAGTACTTTGTAATCAAAAACTATTGGTGCATCTGTCTCAAATTAGATGTCATGTGAGATTTACGATAACGCAAAAATGCTTATGCGGAACCCTGCAGGATGTTTCTATTCGCGGGCTTCTAATTTGAGGCAAGCAGTCACGAAGATAACCTCTGTGCAGAATCATATGCATGGAGATCTTTTGGTTCAGTGTGACCACGTGCCTTCTCCCAGTCAATGCGCCATTGTTTGCTGTAATTCTGCACCTTTCCTCTCAACTTCACCTGCGACATTTGCATCTGTAGCTGTGTAGGAGGGGGGTCCTTCTACCTTCGGTGATGCTGCGAATGCTAGCCTCTGTGCAGGCCGCCGGTTACATCATCCTCTAAACTTGACTTATTTGCATAATGAATACTATCAATAAGTGGCTAATGATGCGTTCGTTCTAGAAAACGATTGTTTCAACATAATTAAGCTGCTAATGAAGTCAAGAACGTGCCAATTCTGGGTAAATTTGTTGTTGTGCCAGGGTAAACATCGTGGTGATTTATCCATCTTATGGTGTCAAATCTGTCTAACATGAAATAAGCCGACGTCAAATGTTGCTATAGGATCGCGGGAAACTTCTGTCTTGTATGCGCTTTCTGTGCGCTTTCTTTATTTCAGTGCCAATTAGCAGAGATAAAACGTTAATCAATTGCTTTAACGAGCGTGACGGACTTTCTTTCTTTCTTTCTTTCTTTCTGACTGACCTGGAGCCCCCTCTTAGATTACAAAGTACTTTGTAATCAAAAATGGATGACAGATGAGTTACCATGACAGATAATACCTTTATTGTGATTAGCTACGTTTCCTCCTTTGTGCAGCGGCGTGGCCAGGGTAAATAATGTGGGGGTATTGAAATGAGGGGGTCTGCGGGCAAGGCACCCAGGAAAATTTTTGGGACCACGCCCTTTACTTTGGCTTAGAATGCATCACCCAAAATCATGCTTGCCATTAGCGACAAGGAAACTTTGATAGTTTTGTGAGTGCTAAAAATGGAAGATTTGACATTTCTCGGAAAAAATTCTTACCCAACCAATACCCAGCTTTACCCAGCTATTTTCTCTTCGGTTTTAAAGAAATCTCGAGGACCGCCTTTTGAAATGAAACTTGATTTCTGGGAAGTTCAACAGGCTTCTCCCCCCCCCCCAAATCCTTAAAAATGAGCATGAAAATGGACTGAACATCCTTGACCATAGGTCTTCCCCTAAAAGTTGGGAAGCACGTCCCCGTCATCCCAAAAGAACCAAAACCCCTCCGCTCCAGGCGCTAAGCATTACGCTTTCCAATAGTTTGCAAATCTTCATCTCTTTGCTGTCATGTAAACAACTTTCTGAGCCTTGGAAAGAACTCATCATTGAACAGTGATTTGCGTCTCCTTTCGGTGCGGCTTTGCAAGAGCCAGTAAAGTGAGAGGGTAGTAAAATGAGTGGGATCGAGGGCGAAGCCTCCAGGAAAATTGCTGAGGTCATACCCTTTACTTTGGCTGAGCCGGTGCTAAACAGAATTGTTGATCATTTTGTAACAGTTGCTTTTATAGATTGGCATCCCTAGGAAAAGTTTTAAGTTAAGTTAATTTTTTAGAATGCCTGTCTTCATCCCATCTCCACCAGTGCCAAATTAGAAACCATCTTTACTAGTGCCAAATTGGAAACGTTCATAATTTTGTAACAGTTTTTCATGAATCACCACATTTGAGAAAGTGTTTGCCCAAACCACACTACACTTTCCCTTGTTTGCGTTTGTCACAATCCAATTTGCTTGTTCCCAAAATGGAAGTCTTGACGATTCTGTGAAGGTTGTCAAGGAAAATTTTTCAAAGAGACACTGTTACTTTGGCTTATGAATCTCAAGGTCTCAAGGACCATCTTTTGCTTTGGCAGAAATAATTCCATTGAATGTAGAAATCCTTGAATTAATTATTACAGATAGAAAATTCCCTGATCCCTGGATAAGATCCGAAATTCCCTTGTTCCTTTTCAATTTTGGCCATGTTCCCTTGTTCTCTGGATACCTTAAAGCTGGTCCGCAAATTTGAAATGCTTTAGTAGTGTGCCACCTCAGGTGCAGATAAGATCCACAACTTAAATTTCCAACCGGTAAGGTTTTTTCAAGGGGAAATCCGTTTATTGACGCGATATGCATAATTTTTTAATGTGAGATGTTTTTTGGCCACGGCCCTCCAAAAGGGAACTTTGATGGACTGGCGGGGCTACCGTGCCTAAATAATCGAAATAGAAATGAATAGAATTTAGGGGGATCAGGCAAAAAAAGAGCACGCAGAAAACAATTATGGGGCTTAGTGACACTTGGCAAATCATGGCTTACTAGAGTGAATATTCAAGGAATACGAATGCTCTAGGTTTTTCAATTAAAAGTAGCATAACATTGCATTTAAAGGGTGAACGGAGAGTTTCTCTTCTGATAAAAAATTCGAAAAAGGAAAGGCCACGAAACCAGCGTCGATCGTCGGATCTGAAGATGCTTGCAGTGACCAATGGATCAGTGACCAATGGATGAATAGATTTGTGCGCGAAAACACCGCAACACGACGAAAAGACAACAGCAAATGTGTGTGAATTAAATATGTTACCGATATTTACGAGATTACAATATTATAGAGAGAGTTATTACGTAATGAACTGATAAAAGTTGGTTCGCAATAAAACTATGATAAAACATTTTGGGGGTCAGAAACTTTCCGTCCAACTTGTTTAGATCTCAGCTAACACGCTATGGCTACGAGAATAAATATTGTTTAAATAAAGTGTTTGGCTACCTATTCGAGGGGCAAATCACTTCAAAAATAGCGTACGAGATTATGGGATTTTGGAAATCTTTCAGAGTTTTCAAAGATTTTTGAGATTTTGTCGGACACTTTCAAGATTCTTTTAAGATTTCTAAAGCTCTTCGAGATTTTTGAGATTTTCAATTTTTTCGAGCTTCCAAAGATTTTCGAGATTTTCGAGATTTTCGAGATTTTCCAATATTTTTCACGATTTTGTAAGATTTTTGAGTATTCAAAATGCGAGAGAGTCAAAAAAGAAGATTTTTTGAGAATTTATATCATTTGATGGGGAGAAGTCTGCGTTTTATTAAGATTTTTTGAGATTCTTAGGATCTTCTTAGGGATTTCTAAGATTTTGTGAAGCTTATTGAGCTTTCCAAGATTTTTTGAGATTTTTGGGATTTTTGAAGATTTCAAAGATTTTCACAACAGTGTAAGAGATTTTTGGAGTGATTTGTCGCTCGACCTTTTTTGTATTTGACTTCGCGTGGTACTTATTTTCGCTCACTTGTAGAATGGTGTGATTGAATTTCGCACACCCTACAAATAGTATGGTCGCTGAACTTTAGATTTGCACACCTATACGACGGGAAGCAGTGGTGGCATCATGCGCCTACGCTGGCCTGGCATCCAATGCCAGTAGTAATCGTTTGTGTAGCTTCTTGTAATTGTATATTTAGTTATGGCGGGAAGATCCCAGGAGCAGCCAGAGAGACAAAGTTTAGGCGATTTCCTTTGCCACAAGTAGGCCTGGAAATTACAACAGACCATTTTGACATTTAGGAAAAGGGTCTGGGGAGAGCAATATTTTCTGGAAAATGGCGGATAAAATTGTGGTAAATGGCTGCCGCAGGGCTTCTACGAACGATTTAACTCTACAAATCTATTGGTTTCAAATTAACGGTAAAAAGTAAGGAAATGGATTGCCCAAAATGAAATAGAGTTCAATTTATCGATCGTGAAAGACCTGTGGCAGCCATTTACCAGAATTGTGTTCACCATTTACCAGAAAAATATTACTCTCCCCAGACCCTTTTCTTTTTCTAAATATCAAAATGGTCTCTTTCTTTGACTGTGATACAATGAAACCTCCATATAACGGACACTTGTGGGACCAATGTTATTGGCCGTTGTAGAGAGCTGTCCGTTCTATCAAGGTGTCATCTTTTGTCAAGCTGTATTTTGGGACGAAAATATTTGTCCGTTGTTTGGAGGTGTCCGTTTTATAGAGGTGTCCGCTAATGGAGGTTCCACTCTACAAGGCGAAGCCAGTTAAAACATTTTCAAGAAAATGAACAAATTTGTCATGCAGTTCTGCATGGGGGCAGACAACATAACTACACTCATCTTTTTATAAGAAACCGATTGTAAGAAACGGTAGGCTCAATTTTTCGAAAGTTAAGAAACAACCCTACCTGGATTTAAAAAGCTAGGAAACTTTTGTAATTTACAGTTTAAATTTTCTTATCGCAATCAAAAATGTTTCGACACTGTACAGTTATAGCAACTGTTTGGACATTTTTTGGGTGCGAATTATGTTATTTACCTGTTTTGAGATCTTACTAAGTAATTTGGGAACCCTTTAGACAAAAGAAGATTAACTCTACACTTCTGGCATTAAAAATATAGGAAACACGTAAGAAACTTTTGGTAGCAAAATTGCCCAAAAATTTAAGAAACTGCCTACCAGCCCCGGACCTTAGTTTCTTATAAAAAAAATGAGTGTATCACAACAGAGAAGGAAGAAATTGTTACAGCCGCTGTTCAGACATAAAAAAGAACCAATTTCTTCAATTTACCTGTCAAGTCCAATCAAGTTCAAAGTCTTCTCAAGTTGATTGATATTCTTGTATAAAGTCTTTCACTTTGTGTTGTAATACTGTAATTTAATGAATCGAGTCTATTCAGTCCATCGATGTTTATTCTTCTTATCCTTGATTTTTTGTCTTTGTGCATCTTTTGGCTGAAAAATGAGAAGGAAGTAAAGTAGATGAAGTTTAGTGAAATGAAATAAAAGAAGTAAAAAAAAAATAATTTATTTCAGACCAGGCCAAACAGCCGTGCGTTGCCTTCGGCGCCACGCTGGCCTGTCATCGTTTTTTCTACCCTGGGTACCAGAGCCAAAAAATAATAAAATAAAAAAATAAAAAATTTTAAATTTCCCTCTAATTTTGAGGCTCTGGTACCCAGGGTACGTTTTTTCCGATTTTTTCGACCTGAACAAAACAAGGTAGTGACAACTGTCACGTTGCACTCAACTCATAACTATTTGGAATTAGTTAGTATAAGGACACCCTGTTGAGCGGCACAGCCCGTCAGGTCAAGTATGGGAGTACCCCCCCCCCCCGGGGAATTATCAACAACCTCAATGGGCAAATCACATCAATGTGCAAGCAGTGGCGGCACCCCGGGAGAGCACTCCCATACTTGACCTGACGGGATGTGCCTTTTGCGGTAAAAATTGTGCGACAGGGTGTCCTTTTCTAACGAAAATTATACGACAGGGTATTATAACAGGTAAAATAAAATAATATACGAAATGGTAACACTCTTAAAAAATCCAGTCCTTAATGCAAACAGAATAGAAGTAAGTATAAAGGTAATTGAAACAATCCTAATACCAAAGAATCTGTACGGATGTGAAACCTGGACAAATATCACAAAACAACAAATTGATAGGCTAGAGAAGATCCAGAAAGAAGCACTGCCAAGAATCTTTAACATCCCACGCACAACATCTCGTTTTGGGCTTTATTTTGAATGTGGAATCCTTGCGATGGAACATAGAATTATTATAAGAAAACTCATGTATTTAAAAAAGACACTAAACATGCCTGACAGCAGACTAGTAAAAATAGTGTATAATGAACAAAAAAGACTTGGAATGAATAAATGTTGGTATGATGAAGTATGGACCATTATTCAAAAACTAGGGATAACAGCAAATGAAAAACATATAAGCGACATGACAAAAAAGAATGGTCAAAGATAGTCACGAAAAAAATAGTTGATAGACTAAATGAGGAAAATAATAACAATTCAGAAACTAAGCTACGCCTGATTCGAAACTCGCATTTTGGATTCAAGGATTATCTAAAGGATACAAAAACTCAAACTTAATATGATAGACTTAAAAGCAAACTACATGGCTAAGTATGACAATAATACATGTAGACGATGTGGTAAACATAAAGAAATTATAGAACATCTATGGGAATGCAAGGAATTTCACATAAAAAAATGTAGCAAAGATCAACTTCTCTCAAATGATCCAAAAATGCTTAAAAGAATAATAAGAGAGTTCAAAAGATTTTGTAAATAGTTTTAGTTTGTGTTAGGTTCTGTTATTTAGCTTTTCAATCATTTTTTAGTTTAATTTAGTTTAGGTTACCAGTGTTACATTAGTTTAATTTGTAACTGCTCCGAAATGGAGATTTGGTATTTATATTATATTATTATTAGGAAAGAAAATTATACGACAGGACATCACAAGCAAAAATTGCGTTCTGCTCTGTATTTGAGAGGCACATTTTTATGCGACAGCGTATACTTTTGGCCCATTTTTTATGCGACAGCGTATACTTTTGGCCCATTTTTTATGCGACAGCGTATACTTTTGGCCCATTTTTTATGCGACAGGGTGCAGGGAGGTTTCTCACACACCCCCGTCATTTCCCTAGTCAAGTACCCCCCCCCCCCGGGGGCGGAAACAGACAAAAGTGGTGACAGGGTAAAAGTCCAAAATTTTCGACTGGGGGAGTAAAGCTAAAGATGTACACACTGACATCTTTATTACATACCTTAGCCTTGCCTCCTCACCATATTCTTTGATGGCTCGTGCGTCGTGCGAGATGTTCTTGAGGAGGTGAGTGGGATGACAAGGACATACTTTGTAACACAATAGCATCAATTGCTTTTGAGTGACACCGGAATTCAAGTAATTTGGCTTCAAACACTGATAATTTCCCTTGACTTGCGTAAATATCTTGTTGGAGTTTCCTGGGATTCATATTTCTTAAAAAGCTTCTCTTTCGTAGGAAAAGGGTTCTTTCTGATGAAAATGCCATTTGTGCCAGTTTTTGATTAGGTCATCGCATCACTTACTCCCAGAATGCTATAAAATAAAGCAACTTACTTTTCCTTGTTTTTTCCATCACTGACAAAATGATAATCCATGTTCATTGTATATCTGGCCACTTCTTTTGGGGGTCTAAAAACCTTGTAGCTTTTGTTTTCTACCCTGAAATATATAAGAATCTTTGTCAAAACATCATAAAATCTTGTGAGCGATCAAATAATTTGAAAAAATTTACATTATACCCTATAGCAATGCACTGCACGTGGAGGTGCAAAGTAGTTTCAAAAACCTACTGGGGATATGCGTGAGATTGTTAATGATAAATTGATACAAACGGCACACGTTTATTGGTTCATTTTGTAAGTGCTTTTGGCACGACCAAGCATTTACAGACGTACAGTTGTTTACTCTCTTTTAGAGCTAACTAGATCTGTTTTATGAGATTGGCTTTGTCAACGAGTCAGAATGTAGACTGATTACACGTTCGTAGTTATCGCTGTTGATAGACTGATGGACGAGTGCCGTCTTCCAATAGACCTTTCCCCTGATTACGTCACACACCTGTGAGCGCGCAGTGCATTCTGGGAGTTGTATTTAACACGCGATCAGCTGTTTGTGTTTTTCTATGGTGATCGTACGGAGTTCTACTTTTATCTCGATATATACAGCGAATATTCAACGAAATTTTGGAGAATCTTTCAACTTTAGCCGACTAGCACATCCTTAGTTCTTTTCAAAACTCTTGCACGGGAACTGGTGCTTCAGAACGAGGAGAAAATCAAGATTCGACCCAGAATAGCGGTTAGAATCCGATGCGGCCTAAAGTGTCTGGAATGGAAGGAAGTGAACAGAAACCGATGGTTGGAGGAATCACTTGCTGTGTACTAGCGCGTTTCAGCAATAGTCAGAGAGACGAAGAGCTATCATTTACACCATTCTGAATGGCAAAAAGCAAGGAAAAGCAAGAACTCTGAGAAAGGTGGCTGCATATGATTTCTCGGCAGATTTCTCCAACTGTTGATCAGAAGGCGCTGCGCTGGTGACTCTTTTGACAGGTTCATATTTTGAAGCAACGATATTGCATGATCCTGCTCATCAAGTGACCTGTTCCTTGCTTTTGAAGTAGGCCTTCTTTTCGTCTCTTTTTTCCCCTCATTTTTTGGAAAAATTGTTGGAACGTTGTTCATGTAGGTCTTTCGACCCCCAGTGAAATGTTTTGAGCATACCTTGTGTCCTGAACCTGGAGTGAAATTCTGCCGAGAAATCATATGCAGCTACCTCTTTCTGAGTTCTTGCTTTTCCTTCCTTTTTGCCATTCAGAATGGTGCAAATGATAGCTCTTTGTCTCTCTGACTATTGCTGAAACACACCAGCAAACAGCAAGCGATCCCCCCAACGACCGGCTTCTGTTTACTTCCTCAGCTTCTTTCCATTCCAGACACTTTAGGCCGCATCAGATTCTAACCGCTATTCTGGGACGAATCTTCATTTTCTCCTCGTTCTGAAGCACCAGTTCCCGTGCAAGAGTTTTAAAAAGAACTAGGGATGTGCTGGTCGGCTAAAGTTGAAAGATTCTCGGTAATTTCGTTGAATATTCGCTGAATTTATCGAGATAAAAGTAGAACTCCGTACGATCACCATAGAAAAACATAAACAGCTGATCGCGTGTTAAATACAAATCCCATCATGCAGTGCGCGCTCACAGCTGTGTGACGTAATCATGGGAAAGGTCTATTCAATGAGCGAAGCGGAAATTGGGACTGAAGTAGTTAGTCTAGTCAGAATGAGGATTCCACACGCCAAATCATGTTGCCTCAAGCACAGGGAAACCAGGATTAACTAGTAATGAAAGAAAGAATCAACACTTTCTTATGTATTCCTCATATACTGCGGTGGCCTCTGTCAAAACTACGAAGGAGAGTGACGACAGGGGGAGGGGTGAGCAAAGATTCCGCCGCAGCGGGGACATAAGAAAAAATCCCCTGCATTTGATATGTAAGAAATTATTTATTCTCGTTATTCATTACCAATCAATCCTTTAGATATCAGAAAAAATTGTGACTACCTCGTGTAAAGGTCATCATCTTCACCGCCCCAGCCCCAAAACATATTTGAAAATCCATTGATCTTTATAAATTCTTCCTTCTTCAAAGCTTCCACACCACCGAAAATCTGTCGATATGGTAATCTGCAACAAAATAGATGCATGTCTACAAGAAGGCAGTGTGTGTGTGTGTGTAATCTTATTTTAATTCGATCATTTTTACATATAGCTAACAATATATACATCATTTAAATATATACAAGTTAACTAATCAAAATCGAATATACAGAACTAATAAACAAAATTAATATTTTCTAAATAATACAATTAAGTTGGTAGGCAAGCACAAGCACTACATTTGCAGTTGGGACCGTCCCATTGTTTTATTAAAACCTTAAAACTTTTCAGATTTTCTGCCGATTTTAGTTCATTTGGTAGGCCATTCCAAATCTGTGGCCCAATGGACTTGAGACTCTTGGACCCGAAAGTTGTTTGATTAGGCCTAAAATGTGCTAAATTATTTGGATTTCTTGAAGAATAAATTGAAGAACGTAATTCAAAAATGCTCTGCATAAATGGTGGATTCAAATGATTCAGTGTTTTGAATATTTCAATGCAAAGGAGTCTTTGGCGGGCAACATGCATCGTGCATTTACTCGATCTCGAAAGCAAATCATTATACGAACTCGTATGATCATTATAAAGAAATCTTAGAGCACGTTCTTGTAATTTTTCTATTTTCTGCAATGATTTGGAAGATGAGAAATACCAAACCAAAGGACAATAGTCAAAATTAGAATATACGAAACTCTGAACAAGGATCTTCTTCTCCTGAAAGCCAATGAATGTCTTTAATCTTTCGAGAACATTTAATTGCGTTGCAGCCTTTTTGCAAAGATTCGAAATATGTGGGTCGAAATCAAGTCTATAATCCAAAGTGACTCCTAAAAGTTTCACAGTCTCCTAAGATTTGATTATTTTACCGTTAATGTTAATTTGTTCTCCACTAGTATTTGTTTGGTTTTTTCTGAGCAGTAAAGCATGGAATTTTTCAGGATTAGCAATCATTTCATTTTGTTCTAGCCAAGCTAGAGCAACTCCAGATTCTTTTTCCAAAATATTGATAAGATCGGGCATACTTTTAGAGAAATAAGCAAGAGTATTGTCGTCAGCATAGTTATAGAGAGTTGCCTGTTTTATGAAAAGAAACAAATCATTTATATAAAAGTTAAACAGGATTGGGCCCAGCACAGATCCTTGGGGTACACCAGAAATAACCTCTAGGAAGGAACTGTAAGTATTATTTATCCGAACGCTTTGTTTACGTCGCTTGAGATAAGAATAGGTAAGGACAAGCGCATCTCCATCGAATCCGTATGCATGTAGTTTGGCAATAGCAAGTCATGTGGAATGCAATCAAAAGCTTTGGAAAGATCCATCAGGACTGCACCTACGAGGTAGTCGTTGTCGAGGTTAGACCTCCAATCTTCAATCATTCGTATTAATACATGATGGGTGCCGTAAGCTCGTCTATAGGCCGCAATGAAAACAGAAAGTGTGTTATCTAAGTGTTGAGTCAGTTGTTGTTTCAGGACTTTTTCATATATCTTAGAAAAGGTATTAAGAACACTAACTGGGCGGAAATTTCTTTCCACCGTGCGAATTGGTTCCCCCTTATCTAAAGGGCAGACAGCAGCCTTTTTTGCATCGTCTGGGAATCTAGAATTTCGAATGCTACAGTTTATTGCCATGGTTAGTGCGACTGAGAGTTCGTTAGAAGCGAGAGATACTAGCTTTGGGGGTATTTGATCCTCACCAGTAGATTTTTTTCCATCAAGGGATTTTAATAGTTCCATAATTTCTTGATTGCCTATTTCATGAAAGGAAAAGGTATTCAATACTTGTTCTGGGTTTTGAATGATAGCTAGGACGCTAGGATGGTTTTTATACTTGTCAAGAATTAATCTAACAATTTGTCGGTCATCAGAAATTCCAGTATATTCAGCAAGGTTAACGGGCTTCTTGCCGCTAGATTTCTCTACTATGTTTACATAAGTGATCGTTGAAGATCTCTGTCAATTCTTGGTCATCTGTTACAACAGTATCGTTTTTCACAAGAGAAATATCGCTACTTGTAAGTCCCCCTTTATTTGAAAGAAAGGGTTTTACGAGATCCCAAAATTCTTTATTTGAAAGTGTACCATTTTTTGTCGCTTCTTTAAAGTGGGTTTTCATAGCTTTCTTCCTTAGGGAAACACATTTGTTTCGCTGCTTTTTGAATTTTCTTCTATTTTCTTGTGTAGGGTTCTTATTTAGTCTTTTTTTGAGCCTTGATCTAGTGTAGATTGCCTTTTGTAATTGCTGATTCATAAAAGGGGCGGTATTTCCTCTCTGAAACTTAGTTTTCAAAGGAGCATGTTTATCTACAAGTTTTCGAAAAGTAGATGAAAGATTTCTATAAGACAAATCTGCATCATTTGAATCTGCTTTAAAATTGTACTTTTATGGCTACAATTACCTCTTGCTTTCGAAAAACGGTATTGGTCGCAACTACCAGTTTTTGGGACAAACATCGTCAGTGACAATTCATGTTAAGATTGTCTGCCAAATTGAAGCAAAGAACAGCAGAAATTTGCCATAAAAAACGACCGGTTTTGGGACAAAGGTGGTGCAAAAAATCTTCGTGGACTACCAGTTCTCTAACAAAGGTGGGACTATCGTTCCCAGTGTGACACACACTGGGAACGATAGTCCCACCTTTGTTAGAGAACTGGTAGTCCACGAAACTGACATCCCGCCCTTGGTTGGCCTGAATGCTCGAAAGGCGACTGAATTTATAGAGTCAGGTACTGGACAAAATGGGTCATTCTATATGGTGGTGGGATGGAATGGTTCGTTCTGGCAGTCCTTAGCTTTGGTTGTGGCACTTGTTGATTTGAGGTGTAGTTTACCCCAATTGGTTGTGGCAGTGTTCTTTTGGTTGTGGCAAGTCAACGCTGCAAGGATGTTGCCAAGGTTCAAAAAGTTGATACTGGGTAAATGATACTGGGTAGATGATATTTATCTTTGTTTACTAAAATCTTGTACAGTCCCTTCGAAAATAAATAATGATCATGATGATGGTCGCACTTACTTGTATTTGAGTGTGTTTACTGCCACTGAGAGATGCGCTGGTGTCACAGGGCAGCCATAATAATTCTTATCGTTCTCCAGCAGCAAGTCAATGTCATGGAAAATATGGCAATCATAATTATCGATGCTTAGTGTCTCGTTAAATCCAATATTATAGATCGATCCTTTGTTCCATTGAGTTCTGCCAACCTGTAATTCATGTGATATTTACATTAGTGAGCTACAACTTGAGGGGGAGGGGGTGTCTGGTCTTTTGACCTAGACTAATGTCAGCGAGTCCCAGTTATCGCTCACCAAAACGAGACTACAGCCTACCACCAAACCAAAACCGCTCAAACTGGGACTCATAAACAAACAGCGAAAAAACCGGCCTGTTCACTCCCAGTTCCAGGAGGACATTTGTTTCCTCTGGGGTCCATCCAACGCAAAACACAGATCATGGCGGCAGATCATTATTGCATTCGCTTTGCATTTGTGTTGATGCGGAATATAGATTTCTAAATAGAGGCCCCCCCGAATAGGCCGGAAAATTCACTGTTCGTTTATGAGTCGTAGTTGTAGCGGGGTATATCAGTTCGGCGGAGGAGCGAAGCTCGACTCGTAATCAGTCTAGTTTTGACCTATCATCTGAAAGGGACGTGGCAAATTCCACTAATTCTAAAGAATTTGGGGCCATCACTCCGCTAATTTATGAAAGGGTGGGCTATAATTCCACAAATCATGAAACATTTTCGGTAATTCCTGTACTTTAGTTACTATTCCTATACTTAGAATACCCCCAATTGGAAGCATTTGTTCATGGTAGCATTTGGTAGCACTTGGTAGCATTTGTTTTCATGGGGGCCATTCGGTAAAACTGATTAGAGCCCCCCCCCCTGTTAGGTAGCCTGCGTGCAGACTCGAGGAACAGCCCGACGATTCGATCCCAATTTGCCCACGTAAACGAGGTCTTAGCAAAGAAAAAAAAATTATAATCTTTATTAATATGTTTGCATCGATGACAAAATATACAGGGTGTCCCAAAAAAGTGTCCGACTTTTAAATTTGAATAAATCAGGAAATATTTGATATATATGAACCATTGTGGTATTATTTGGGAGCTGATACATGTAATTTTCTTTTAAGCCTATTGCACTTCAAATTTGACAACTACAAAGAAACCAGGGGGTTCTCAAAGTTATGGCCAATTTTTACATGTTTTCTTGACCTATGCTCTACTATGGTCTACTATTGTTACTGTTGGAAAACCAAACTGGTCCTATTCTTAGTAGAAAAGAAGGCTTCAGGCTTCTTTCTTTGAATATGAGTTACTCGAATTACCAGAAATTTAATTGTTACCACTGGTAAGGAGGTATATTGCCCCCAGATGATGTAGCAATGCATTTTTTAAATACTGGCCTCGACATGTACAGAGTTGGAGAAAAGAAGATCACTACCTGGTTTTGAAGGAATGATTGAGCAAATTTGCAAATGCCATCAGAGAAAGTGCCCAACTGTCCGAAATGCAGTTAATTTCAAAGTGGAATGTTTGCATAACGGACCAAAACTTGACAAAGCTGATATGTTCACTACCAACGGGCAAGAAAGACTGTCTTCTATAACTAAGTTTTAGGTGTCCCCCCGTCTTTCAGCATCTAAGATTTTGAAATTTTGTAAGTTAGTAAATTACGTTCTCAGGCTTCTACAAATATTTTAATTGTTTTTTTCTGGACTATCTATGTCGGTACATTGGAGAATAGTAGACTTGCAACTCCATAAATGTCAAAAATCGATACGAGAAACCGCCCCAGAGACTCCTTCGTTGTCAAAACTGGATTTTTTGCATTTGTCTCCCGTTTAGGAGACCTAAAATTGACAGTTTTCATAGATTTGTCTCCTGTTCAGGAGACACATATGTTTATTTAGTACACATTTAGTACACATATATCTTCCTCTCTTTGTACATTTCAGAAAACATTTTCTTTGATCTTGTGTTTTAAATGTGTCGATATTTTTGGTGGATTTTAAAGGGGCTCCGTCGTCAAACCGTAAACAAATCGGTAAACTCGCATGTGTCACCAATTATCCATTGTTCATACATTGTCTTCTGAAGTTTGTTTGGTGGCTTCACCCAAGCCACCAAAAAGTGACCGTTAAAAATCCACTTATATCCGAGCAATCGCAGAAGATATGAATCTTTGGTTTGTTTCTTAGTGAAGTACAATGATTAATGTCCAAACAGCATCTTTCATTTTGAAAAAAATATGAAAATCCTGTGTGATATCACCTTTCAAAAACTGCAAAATCATCGTTTTGTTTACATTTTGACGACGGAGCCCCTGTACCTAGACATTTTTGGCCTGGGTTGCTTTTACGAAATGGGACATTTTGTCTAAACTTAGACCTTCGCGTTATTCGACTCTGGTCGACTGGATGGAATATTTCGCTGGCATAGCCTAGAGCAGTTCCTTTGAAAAATTTAAAGATGACCGCGATAAACCATCACTATGAGTGGCAGGACACAATTGGGTTAGTTTGGAATAAATTGGGTTACTGAATTAGGCCCAACAACAACACACGAGGGGCAGAGAACTCAAGTCAAAACAATAAAATATGGCTTAGAAAGGCTGCCAATGCCAAGGAAGGGAGATTTGTGGCATTTCAAGAAGGCAAAGAACCTAATTCTGCTAATTTATGTCATGCCGCTCATGGATAAACTTACAATTTCATGATTCAAGATTGTGTGTGGCGAAGCTTCCATGAAGAAGCTAATTTGAATGTTGGTGTTTACAACAAGAAAACTTTGAATCGACGGTAGCTGGACGGTTTGCTGCAGAGGATGTAAAGTCTTGTCACATTTTATCAAAATTATCGATGATAAAATGGTGGAAAGAAATTGTATTTGTGGTGAAGTTATTCGTTTATGTATCCGCTTGTTATTATTGCGAAAAGGGTGATTTAATGCCGATTACTGGGATTCTGCTGCGGGTGAAGGTAGGCCCATTAGCTTTCTTCGCAGCAAATAGCTTTAATTTGTCTAGGATTTTCGAAAATCGCACAAACAAATATTTTCATGCTATTCCTAGACATAATTCACGTAACATGTGAAATTTTGAAAGCTATATCTTATTTGTAGCGTTCCTGAAGAATTCTTGAACATAGGCCAATTTTCGAAGGAATGAAATTCGATGTAGCGCCGATCCCTGATGAGATTTTTACCAAATGCAGAAAAACAAATGTGGAGTGGGGCCTCTCGAATCGATTCGTGGTAATACCAGCTCTGTATCTTTATTACTCGAATATCCATTTTTATTTTCGTGAATGAAAATTAAATATTGAATTGATGTTTATTAAAGTAACAAAAAGCTATAGCGTCAATAAATACCAAGATAAATGCACCATTGGATCTGTGGGGATTGTGGTGAAGGTCCTTTTGCGTTCGGTTTAATCTCAGGAGAGCCCAAATGTCTGTGGAAAAATTACCTTTGTCTCGCGGGAGAAAGAAGATTTGCTATACTAAGCCGCACTGTGATCCAGTAGGCCCTTTTTATCGAATTCAAAGCTGAAAATGAAATCTCATTTTGAGTAAAACGATTAGTGCAGCTTTGTTCTCAGATACCTGAGGGTCAAAACGAAACAAACATCACGCCTTTTAGATCGTTGCAAAACGCCCCTATTTTGAAGAATCTACTATTTTTTTTCATGGGAAATTTCGAAAAAAGGACCTCAAAAGCACTACAAAATAGATCGTTTTCAAGTTTTAGATAACAACGTGATAGCTTGATATAAATCTTCATTTCTATAAGCATCCGTTTACAGAAACTGAAAGTAATCCCATCTTAGTAATCATTTCCATCTTCCTCAACAATATTCACTTGTGCAAATTCTGACGAGCAACTCATTGAAAGCTTAATGCACAAACCATAAATGCATGACATTTTTTAAGTATGAAACGTGCAAAATAAATTGTAAATTTATCGTTTTTAGTCACCAAAATGTAGGTAAAACGACCGAATTTTCGGGGAAAAGTCCAAGAATGTTTTGACCGAAAGCATTTGTCTGAAATTTATTCGTCCGAAACTTTTTGCGCCTAATGTGTCTATATTTCCAATAGAAAACACACTTTTCTTTCGATTGAAAAAGGAATTGTGCAGAAAAACGAACGAAGGACCTAGTTTTTTTGCCGAAAAACCTACTTTTTCATCAAAAACTACGTTTTTGCCATCGAAAAAGTGATATTTCATGTACACATAGAAAATGAAGGCCGAATCACAGTGATCCAGAATGGCAAAATAATGTAATAAATGCCGAAAAATGAAAGTTCTCAAAATCAATCACGCTGTAGCTCATTTGAAAGAGCAATGATTGGCAGTCAAAATAAAAAAAGAATTATTAAAATCGGACCTATGAGAGCCAAGAAACAGATTTTTAAAGTTTCAAGAAATCACAAGTTTACAAATTTCATATCGAGAATACAAAGAACACTTGATTTAGGCTAACTTCAAAATTCAATTTCTCTGCTCAAACAGCTCCGATTCTTGAAATTATTTTTTTATTTTGATTGTATACATCTCAGCATTATGTGTCTTTCATTTCATCGAAAACGAGTGGAAAATTTTCGCGAATTTTGCGAATTACTACAAGTACCATATTTGAGGATAAAAACCAATATTTAGGTAGAAACAGTTGAAAATCTAAAAGACGGGGTCAAACGGTGTCTTAGCAAAAAATATTACAATTAACTAAAACATGTTTCGAGTGCGTGTGCCAAAGGTTATCTTTGGGAACCTTCTGCAAAAATTCTATGGCCGTTTTAGAATGTGTGGTCATTTCTTGAAAATGACATGTGGTCGTTACTGAAACCAGTGTTGTTTTACATTAACTGAATTGATATTTTAGATAATGCCCTAAACTCATTTCAAATTAAAGACAAGTCATGCAGCTGAATTCTAGAAACTAGGATGAATTGAAGAAACTAAAAATCAAAATACATTAACGTATAGTGGATTGAAGAACCAGGAACTCTACTCTTTGTGACGTCTGGTTTCAATACTGCATCAAATCGTATCAAATTCAGTTCAGAGGCATAACATTCTTTCTTATCACAGTTATAAATACAAAGACTTCTCCAATGCTTCTTCTTGAGTTTTAGTATCATAATTCATCTCATTGACTTTTGCCGTAGTTTGTAGAATATGGCTCGCTTTTGCTACATTCTGGGCAGATGTTATGAGCATTCTGACAAAACGTCATGGATGTCATGTTGCACAAACGTTTGTCTTGCTCTGAATCCTGGGTCAATTTGAAAGCTGTGAACATGTTTGTTCCAGGCGTTAGGACTGCTTTCAAACAATATACCTATCGGATAGCCTTTTTTGAGAATTCAAGCAGCTCCCAGTTATGGGCAAGCATCTCGTGTATTGTAAGGAAATCTATTCTCTTCCGAGTGGAAATGTATTGCTAAGTGCAGCATCATATCATAGGTGAAAAGCTTCAGTCTATCAACGTTGACAGTCTTAGTGGTGTCTCTGGTGTCTGTAGTCTCGGAAACTGCGAGGCAAACGTCGAAGTGGCACCACAGAATCGCAAAATTTGCCCTTTCCTCATAACTATCAAATCAATCAGATCAATAACCATTTGTTCTCGTTTTGAAGAAAGTACGGCCAAAATCAGTCAACTACAACTACCGGGTGTCCCAAAAAAAGGTAACAGATTTGATGGGGACTAGCGATGAGAGTATAAGTCGAATCGATCCCAAATAAGTTTTGAAGTACTCTTCAATAGTTAACTTGAAGATTAATACCTCGTTTGTTGAAATTGGTGCATCGAGAGTCGAAATATTAATCTTGAAAGCCAAAATTTGCGTCCATCTACAAACCAGAGCTTTTGGGTTTTGGCCTAAACTGCTAACGCGCTGGTTAGGGGAATCTCCTCAGTCAAAGGCATTGTTGGACAAGGATCGGTCCTTTGGGTACCCGTTTGAAAAGAACGTAAAAAACTGAAAACTAACAAACAAATTAATGAATATAATCACCAAGGAATATTTTTCTCCAGTCAAAATGCATTTACAAAAGTACAACAAGCCAAGCACGAATGTGCATTTCTATGTTCCCTTGGGCATATACGATTGCTTGTTTCGTAATAATTTTATGAGAGATCATGCAAAAAAACATTTCATTCAAACAATGAAGATTGCAAGATA
The DNA here is from genome assembly GCA_039566865.1 of Aurelia coerulea. NCBI lineage: Eukaryota > Metazoa > Cnidaria > Scyphozoa > Semaeostomeae > Ulmaridae > Aurelia > Aurelia coerulea. Next base: position 14,262,257 of record CM076958.1, on the reverse strand, counting down.
GCCTATGTGTTAAAGCCTACGGGACTTATTTCGCTGATGAATAACTTTTCTCAGGCAGGTGCAATTTAAAGTTTTTGTAGAATCAAGAACGGGGTCTCTTCGGGGCTAAATTCTTGACTCTGATTGTAAAGTTCAGAGTCAAATTTCCACTAAAATGTGTTCCTAAGCACGTTTCTTGTTTGTTCTTGGCTATGATTGAGGAGATTCCACAGCACAGCGAGTTAACAGCTTAGGCCAAACCCCAAAAGCTCTGGTTTGGAGTAGGAGGCAAATTTGGACTTTCAAGATTAATATTCCAACTCTTGATGCACCAATATCAACAAATAAGGTATCAATCTTCAAGTTAACTCTCTAAGAGTACTTCAAAACTTATCAGGGGTCGATTCACCTTAAATTCTTATCGCTAGCCCCAATCAAATCTGTTTCCTTTTTCTGGGACACCCGGCATGACATTGAAGTTCAAGAGGAAGCATTAGGTCTAGTCTGACAGTGATAAGAAAGAACGTGGTGCTTTGGAATTGAATTTGACATGATTGATACAGTGTCGGGTTCAGACGTCACAAAGAGTAGAGTTCCTGGTTCTTCAGTCCACTATACGTAATTGTATGTTGATATTTAGTTTCTTCAATTCATGCTAGTTTCCAGAATTCAGCTGAATGACTTGTCTTTAATTTGAAATGAGTTTAGGGCATTATCTAGAATATCAATTCAGTTAATGTAAAATAACACTGGTTTCAGTAACGACCACATGTCATTTTTAAGAAATGACCACACATTCTAAAACGGCCATAGAATTTTTTGCAGAAGGTTCCCAAAGATAACCTTTGGCACACGCACTCGAAACATGTTCTAGTTAATTGTAATATTTTTTGCTAAGACACCGTTTGACCCCGTCTTTTAGATTTTCAACTGTTTCTACCGAAATATCCGTTTTTATCCTCAAATATGGTACTTGTAGTAATGCGCAAAATTCGCGAAAATTTTCCATTCGTTTTCGATGAAATGAAAGACACATAATGCTGAGATATATACAATCAAAATAGAAAAATAATTTCAAGAATCGGAGCTGTGTGAGCAGAGAAATTGAATTTTGAAGTTAGCCTAAATCAAGTGTTAATTGCATTCTCGATATGAAATTTGTGAACTTGTGATTTCTTGAAACTTTAAAAATCTGTTTCTTGGCTCTCATAGGTCCGATTTTAATAATTCCATTTTTATTTTGACTGCCAATCATTGCTCTTTCAAATGAGCTACAGCGTGATTGATTTTGAGAATTTTCATTTTTCAGTACCGGGTGCGCCAAAATAAACTATGCACGTTTGAAAGGCCACAATAAATCGTAGACTGCACCGCCCTTTCAGATTTATGACTAAATCATTTGCAGAAAGCCTGAATTAGATACTGGGATTTTTTGCAAATTTTTCATTTTCAGTTTTTAGAGTTAGAAGCGAGTTTCCTAAAATGTTAGTTTTCGAAAACACTGAAAACGATGAAAAATCATTGATCAAGCTTTCTAAAGAATCGACATGAAAGGACAAAGAGAGAACTTGTTCGTGGTGATTTGCGATTTGGAAATCGAATAATTGTAATTTCTGTATGAGAGTTCGTACTAAACCGCCAATTGCCCCTGAAAACGTTTTCTCTTTATTCATTCATGTTAAATCTTTTAAAATTTGATCAACGTTTTTTTATCGTTTTCAATGTTCTCGAAAATGAACATCTTAAGAAACTTGCTTCTAGCTCTAAAAACTGGAAACGGAAAAATTTGCAAAAAGTCCTAGAATCTAATCCAGGCTTTCTGCTAAAGATTACATCATAAATCTTCAAAATCGGTTTAGTGTACGATTTATAGTGGCCTGCCAAACGTGCATAGTTTATTTTGGCGCACCTGGTATTTATTACACTTGCTGGATCACTGTGCGAATGGAGCATGGTTTCGGGACATTTCGTTTGGTCTTATACCAAGTACTAGCCCTATCAGGCTATCATGCTAATGTGTTGTTGTTGGTTGTTGTTCTACGATAAAACAACAACAGCAACAACACAGGAACATGATAGCAAATCGAGAAATTGAAATTTGAGCTGTGAGAGAAGAGATGTGAGCAAGCAATGTGACACAATTAACTGGCAGGTAAGGTTGAATTTTATGAAATTTAGAACTAGGAGTGCCAGTGGCATGATTTCATGGCGGAACTTACGAATTCAGAACATCGTTTATATATATAAAGTATAAACTATATGAAAGCCTGTTTGTTTGTTTGTTTGTAACCTTATTTTAATTCGATCTTTTCATATCTAGCTATACATACATATATACATATATACATACATACAACTAATCTAAATCGAATCAAATCGAAGCCTGTACTGTAAGGAGTCTGAATATGCAATAATATTTGGGGTAACCCCCCTACGAGGAAAGTTATCGGCAAAACATGATAACAGTGATCGGGCCTAAACTTCACATCATAAGCCGCTTACCGAACGTACCACTTGGTCGGTACGAACACGAAAAAGTACGACTTCTTTGGCCTAAAACGTTGACTGTACACACTTTGACTGTAGACTGTACACTACTTCACTTATGACTTGAGTTTAACATCAAACAGTTTGCTGTAGCTCAAAAAAAATATCTCAAAACTAATTTAAACATTTTTGCAAAATACTGTCTGACACTTACTTAACCAGAACCCTGTATAGCTTTAAGCCATTTTACCTCTGCATGCAGACCCCGTCTCTCCACCAGATGTTGCAGGAGTGACCTGATACTGAGTGATCTAAATTCAAAACTTTCAACCATTCTGTTTCATATGGCTTAAGAATTCTTTTTAGAATGGAAAGAATCCTTTCAAAATTCTCAAGAAGTCTTGAATCCTTTTATTGACGATGCGCACAGGCCTGTATTGTAAGGCTATGGTTTGCACACCCTCATCAATTTTGATTGCAAAAAAGCCAGGGAAGATCAGTTTGAGAGAGATATTTGTTTCTTTGCCTTTTTGTGGTATAAAAGACACTGGTTTGAAGTTCCAGTTTTGGGTAGGCTTATTTCAATATAATCAGCAGTTTTGGGTATCGTTTTTGTCATGAGCCATCTAGTTTTCTGGGTAACGTTTTGTTTGCACCTTCGCACATACCCGTCCTTGACTTTAGGCACCTCCATCCCCCGGGGTTTAACAGGGTTTCAGTCAGAACTGAAAACTCTTTGGACTAAGAAATGCTCTTAAAACAAGATTTTACCCTCTTTACCACATTAACTATCATAAAATATAGGTGAAGGTGCAGTTGCGGTTTTTTGCATTGTTCTTTGCCTTGTGGAGTTATTGGCCAAGTTTTCATCATTTTGCGGAACTATGGGCCATATTTTCATCAGGTTTGCGGAACTGTGGGTCACATTTTTTCAGATATGTGCGGAATTTGGGTCCAAATTTTGAACCAAAATGGCACGTCCCCATCCAAAACTAAGCTCAGTTACCCCCTGAGATTTCTAGAGCTAATGTCGCTAGCATAGGAATCATTTGTCGTACTCAGCCGAATGCTCGTGGTTTCATGGCCGAAACCGCCAAAGCCTTATTTTCACCATTTTCACGGATCAATCAGACGACGAATAAACAAAGAAGACAAAAGAAACCTGTGAATATTTTTCTAAATTTTACCAACCTTCATAAAACGCAACCATGACAAAAAATTGTTTGAGATTTCCTGAATTTTTTTAAAGAAATCTCCTCTCCAGATGTTTGGGTGCACAAGTTTGGATGCCAGTTAAAATATCTCCAGGATTGGCGGAGTTATGGCCACAAACAAACCGATAAGGCACTGAACCTTGAACAATAGAAATTCTGGCCGAGAGACAAAAGTAATAACAATAGTGATTGCTGTAAGAACGACCCGAAAACGCCAAAATCTGCGTCTTTAATTGTTCTTGCTATTGTCTCTCCGCTAAATTTTCTTTTGCTCAAGATTCAATGCCACTAGTAAGGCTTGTTCACACATTTCAAGTCATGTGGCAATACTCTATGGCAGTTTCTGTTTGCATTCATGGCCCAAGTTTGCTTGTTGCGAAATAAATTATAAAATTCAAAAAACAAAAAAAGTCACCTGACTTTTATCACCTGACTTGAAGTGGCGTAAACAAGCCTCGACAAGCCTTCGCCGATTTAGTCTATTGGAGAGGCAATAACTCCTTCAAACCTGGAGATAATTTAACCGGCATCCAAACTTGTATACCCATTCATCTGGAAAGTAGATTTTCTTTAAAAAATATCGGGAAATTGAAAGCAGTTTTTTGTTCTGGTTGCGTTTTATGAAGGTAGGTAACATTTAGAAAAATCGTCACAGTTTTCTGTTGTGTCCTTCGCCTTTTAGCCGTCTGACCCTGAAAATGAGGCATTGGTGGTTTCGGCTTTTGCGGTACTAATGACAATGAGTACGAACAGCTTAAATTGGAATGTGCGCCCCTGGCGATCAGAAATAGGCATCGAAGTGAGCTAGAGTGTTCGAAAATGTGTTCGAAAATAACTAAATGAATGATTTCAAACTACAAAAAATTCGATGCCCAACATCGTCACATTCTTTTGCAGTCTTTAAAAGTGTAACTTGATTTTCACATACCTGTTCAATCAAAAAGATTCTATATGCTAACAACTGACGCTGTAGAATTGGGTGAGTATGGAGCAAAAATGTTTTCAATTGAAGTTCTCTGTTTCGGTATGGCAGCAATATAGCAACCTGTCAGGATAGAAACACAAATGATAAACGCACAGGAAACATACTTTTTAAATAATATTCAAAAAGCATTTTATTCACAAAATATATTTTCGTTTTTTTCATTATATCGTGTGTTTGTGAAATAAATATTTTTCGAGAGAGCAGAAGGAAACAAGGGAGTTCCTTGTGCTCTCTCGAAAAGTATTTTTTCACAAATAACACGTTGGAAAGGCGTAAGAAAACAACACACGATATTGTGAAAAAAGGGAAAATATTTCTTTTGAATGTGATACTTTTTGAATAAATTAAATTTTTTTGAATTAACAGTATTCTGGGCTTCCTGTGACAAAAAAGATCAATATCATCATCGTTATTTAGCACAAGTTTAGTCCGAGCATAACCAAGATAACCATGTTAGTTGGTATTAATTTGCTGATTATTGTATTTATTTATAATTAAGCTAGAATACTGAATACCCGACTGAATATGTATCCAACGTCAAATAAAGTATCGAAAGAAACACTTACGGTCGGCGCAAATAAAGAAACATTGCTGTGGAAACATTGATTCTTAATATTACGCACGATAACGGCTGGTGTAATCTGCATAATGGGGGTTATGGTCACTACTATGCTCTTTCAGTTCAATTATTCTTTGAAATAGCTTGCGCAGAGATCAATGCATGGGGATTAAATCACATGGTTACTCATAATTAGGTAATGACATTATTGAGGTTCTTCATTTTGTCTGATGATGGTCACATGAACACACAAGAATAAACTTGTAAACACATTTTACCTATAACAGTTCGACAGATTCGGTTGCATAGCTGAGATAACTCAAAACACGTAAACTGGGCGAGCAATGCGAGCAATAGTTTCTGCCAGTAAAAATGGTTCTTATTTGAGGGGTATTTCACTCAATCGCAAAAATCGTAGGAGATTTTTTCAAAACGACAGGATTTTACGGATTTCTGATGGATTTTTCTTGAAAACAAAGGGATTTTTGTCAAATTTTAGGCCTCTGGGCGTAAAATAGGGTTAGATTTCTCTCAAATCATATTTGATTAGTCTACGAGTTTGAAAAGGCTTCGTGCTTGTTAACATCGTTCTCTCATTTTGAAGCCTGAGATTTCCCACAAGATCCCACTATATTTATATTTAGAACCACTTCGGTGTGGTGTGCCAACAATGATAAACTTCTAAGAGCATAGAATTTCATACAAATATGAGGTCATGTTGTGAACAATATTTGTGGTTCGTTTCTTCATAGAAACAGCATTGATTTCAAGGCAGACTAAACTTACTTGCAAGCCTCCTTCTGCTTGCCACTTGCCAATGAACATGTTATGACTGCACAATTTTTCTCACAACATACCAACAAGTATAGTGACCCCCTGAGATGGAAAATGTCAGAGTCATCAAGGAGACGGCCCCTTGGTACGGCCATACAGCCCTTGGCCATAAATGATAACCTGCAACCTGCTTTCTGCAACCTGCATTATGCAACCTGCATTATGCAGATTACACCAGCCGTGTTGCTAACACCTAATCCAACCTAATCCCTCAAACTAGAACAGGATGGCCAGGGTAGGAATTGAACGAAACCTCACATCGTCATTATCTCCTTGAATTTCGAGGTATCTAAAAATTACTGAAGCTTGCTTTTAAAGATGAGATCTTATAGATTCATAAATCGCCTACCGGGGGAGTCAAAAAGTAGACACTGTTTGAAAAATCGTACAACAAAAATTATAAAATCGATTTGAAACATTACAAATCTTCTGTCTTTGACTCAAAGGGGCTCGATAAGAAATACATAAACAAATCCACGGTTCGTGCATCAAATATCGCATTTTTAGAAGAGAAATTCCTTTATAATTGGCTTAAATTTTTATCTCGCTCTTTTAAAGGGTTTGTACAAGGGTTAAAAGCTTGCATTTGCAGAGAGCAGAAAATCTAAAAATACCCCATTCAAATCGGTAGATTCCATTGGCTTTAGCTAAAACTATAAGTGTGTGGTTCAATTAAATCATTTTTCAACCATTAAAATGGGGTCAATCATTGCCTTTTAGTGATACAAGATACAGACACTGTTGAACTGTATTATACTGTCATCAATGCTAATCTTCAAAAATTCAAAATTTACATGATAGTGAACAACCCATTTTTGACCATTTTTTGACAAATGAACAAATAGGACTTTTTGCAAAATCCTGATTTATGGTGGAAACTGGAATTGAAATTGTATGAATTGGTTGCATAGATGCCCCTGTACGGTTTTCCCAACAGTGGATACCGAAAAAGCTCTATCAAGCCCCCCGGGGGGGGGCTTATTTAATTTTGAGTATTCCAGAGGGGGCTTAGAAGATAATGGAGCTTATTAAAGAGGGGGCTTATTAACAAAATCAAATTACAAGGATACATATGATGGCTTTTTTTGTTCTTTTAGACCATATTTTGCGGATTCAACATACAATTTTACGAGTCAAATACATAAATTCGACACAGTTTTATCTCACAACATATCAAAATTAAGATGCAAACTTGTTTAGCTCAATAAATGGAAAATTTTTGGTAACGTCTAGTATCTCATATAATTTGGGGGGGGGGCCTATTTAAAATGTTGGCTCAGAGAGGAGGGGCTTATTGACGAGGGGGCTTTATAGAGAGGGTGGCTTAATAGAGCTTTTACAGTATACATTTTTCTGGCTCATGCAGTATCTTATTTTATAAAGAAAAAGTCACGACCATAAAATACGGCTGCGTGCCGGAGGAAGGTTTTCCTTGTTAATGACATATTTGAGGTAGGTTTAGTAATTTGTTTGAGATACCCAGGGGCGCAAATGCAAATTTTTTTGAGGAGGGTGTGTGTTCAAAGGACCATAGTAAATAGAAGGACCGAGTTTCTTCCACGCGGGACCGATTTTTGCGAAACAAACGTATGAAAAAATAAAGTTTTTCAATCTGCCATAATTTATCGAAAATACAACTATAACAGACAGAATTTTTTGCCAACAATGGAAACAAACAGTTTTTTACATCAAGTTGTCTCTGGCTAGCATCTTAGCAATTTGCCCTGAATGATTCAGTCAACGCTTCACAGGATAGCCGCGTTTTTAGGCATGCAAGCTTGCTCATAAGGAATCAATAGCGGCATGGCCAGGGTAAATTAAGAACCAGTCACGGAAAAGCAGGGGTCTGGGCCACACCCTTTACTTTGGCGTAGAATGCATCTCCCAATATCATGCTTGCAATTAACAGCGTGGAAACCTTGACAGTTTTGTGACAGTTATCCTATAAATCGGAGCACGAAGAAAATTTTCGAAGAAATAACCTTTACTTTGGCTTAGAATGCGTCTCCCAGTATCATGCTTGCCATGAGCAACAAGGGAACTTTGATAGTTTTGGGACAGTTATCCCATAAATCGCAGCACTTAATAAAGTCTTGAAGAAACATCCTTTACTTTGGCTCAGAAGGCAAGGAACCTCGAGGATTTCTTTCCTGTAACCTTAGTTTCTATAATGAAAGCAAAAGACAGCTAACATAGAAATATTTGCATTTCGAGTATCCGACCCCTAAAAATTCAGGTTCAAATTCAGAGCCGGATCGGGACCGACTTTATCACTATAAAATAGCGACTGGGACCGAGTTATGAAATTATTGGGAGTGTCACACCCCCACACCCCCCCCCCATTTGCACCCCTGGAGAAACCTAGGAAACTTTGGGTTATTTTGGCAACATCAACTGCATTATAAATTTTACGGTTATAAAAAACGCGAGGAGTTCAACAAATCTGAAATCTGATGTTTTTGACTTGATCAAGTGAGGAAGGTTTTAGGGGCATTTCCATTTCTATGGGCATTTCACTCATTCCAAAAAGCGTACGGGATAGTTAGATGAAGTTGAATAGAAAAAGAAAGAAAGTCTACTGTCCTGCCATTACCTTAGCTCTTGGCTTACAATGTTGCGGTTCCCACCAGCCACCATACTCAACTTTGCCACCATTTTCCACCGCAAGTGAATCGATCGTGTGAACTGATTCGACCAGCGCATTCAGATCAACTTTTTTCTGGCCCTCTTCAAAATAAAAACAAGGTGATATGAGTAACTAAGTAACTTAAGAAACTACACGTATTTTCTATAAGAGACTGCCCATAAGAAACTCAACTCTCAGATCACCAAAAAATTAAGATACTCCAGTACTGGGAAAGAAACTATCAATGTGATAAAGGAAATCCTGACATATTTTTACTTTACTTTCATTTGTTTCCTGTATCATATTACTCGTAAGGCAGTGGCGGACTGGCCCCCTCAAAATCTTGTAAAAAGGGCCCCCTTTTACTGGAAAAGGGCCCCTTTGGCAAAATAAGGGGCTTCTTTAGTAGTTTTACATTGTGAATACTGGACATCTCACTTCACATTTGAATCCTTCTGTGTTAGTGTACTTGTTCAAAGAAATGAATATAGTCAGAGAGTGAAGATACGGATGGCGAAGAAAGGAGCACCGTTGCAGAAAAAGTATAGGTCCCCTCCACTTCTGTAAAAAAATGGCTCTCGAAATCAGTGGCGTGGCCACGGGGGAGGGGGTAATTGCCACCCCCCCCCCCCAGTTTTGTCGAAAGGTGGTCCTCGAGATTCCTCTAAAACCGAAGAGAAAATAGCTGGGTATAGGTTGGGAAAGAATTTTCCGAGAAATGTCAAATCTTGGCACTGGCAAGCATCATATTGGGAGATGCATTCTAAGCCAAAGTAAAGGACCTTTCTTCAAAAATTTTCCTCGTGCTCTGATTCATAGGATAACTGTCACAAAACGATCAAGGCTTCCTTGTCGCTAAAGGCAAGCATGATATTAGGAGATGCATTCTAAGCCAAAGTAAAGGACCTTTCTTCAAAAATTTTCCTCGTGCTCTGATTCATAGGATAACTGTCACAAAACGATCAAGGTTTCCTTGTCACTAAAGGCAAGCATGCTATTGGGAAATGCATTCTAAGCCAAAGTAAAGGGCGTAGCCACAAACATTTTCCTTGGGGATTCGCCCTCAGACCCCCTCATTGTACTGTCCACCCCCTACTTAATTTACCCTGGCCACGCATTTTGAAAGAAAGTGACTTTAGCTTTGCTATTGGTAAGAAATCAAGGAATTGCGACGAATTTTGCTCATATGACCGCACCCGCACCATTTAGACCACACCCACTTATGGCCCCCTTAACTTATCCATGGCCGGTGAAAAAATCGGAGCCAGTCCGCCACTGTCGTAAGGTACTTGAGTAATGTCTAATAAAACATTGGAGAGGCTTAGGGCAGCACACGTTGTGAACTTGAAGATTGTTATGGAACCTCTACGAAGCTCCTGAGAAACTCTGAGTACTCAAAATGTGAGAATTTCAAGAAACTCTCAGTACTGGCCCAAAATCTTAGTTTCTTATGAAAAATACCCGTACTTTAGGTCTGAATATTTACACACGTCCTTTTGCAATTGATTAACGTTTTACCTCTGCCATTTGGCACTGAAATAAAGAAAGCGCACAGAAAGCGCACACAAGACAGAAGTTTCCCGCGATCCTATAGCAACATTTGACGTCGGTTTATTTCATGTTAGACATTTTTTTTTTAAACATATATTCAAGATAAAAATTTACAATACAATGATACCTACTACTATACTCTATACTCTCTAATTACAACTATACGACACTACAGAGACGATACCAAGAGGAGCGAAGTGGCACGACTACCCCAAGGCCATAACATGAAACAAAAAACGAGGACAATACCAGAACAGTATGTAAAGGGGTCAAAGAACAGAACGAACAGCATACAAACATTAAACTAAGCTACAAGTCAGGACAGCCTGCAACCAAATAATTTGAATTAAATGAAGAGCCTAAACTTTAGACCCAGATAGCATGGCTGGCAAGATGTCTTTCTTGGTTGCAAGCTACCAAAAAAATACTAGCTATTTAAACTAAAAAGGGACATTAAACAGATGGAGGGTTGGGATGCGGAGGGTATTCATAAAATGGACAAGTTAATTAAGGCGTTCTGTTTACAAAACTTCCAAAATAAACTTAATTGTTAAGTTCAAGATTAATGCATGCTAGACATATTTGACATCATAAGATGAATTCTTCATGCATATGATTACTGCAAAGAGGTTATCTTCGTGACTGCTAGTCTCAAATTAGATACCCGCGAACAGAAACGTTCTGCAGGGTTCTGCATAAATAATTTTGCGTTATTGTAAAACTCAAGTGACATCTAATTTGAGACAGACATACCAATCGCGTCATGCATGAACTACGACTTTTGATTTTTTGCGTATCATCCTCGTTTGACATAAAGATCAAAATATTGCTTTTCAGACGATTCTTGTCTTATACGAGGCACTTGATATTCTATTGAAGGCGACTAATCAACTTTCAACCTCGTCCCCAGGGCCTTTTGTCATATTGGGACGGAAAAGGCCCTGGGGACAAGGTTGATCAACTTTAGCAGCAACACTCATCTCGTTGACTGTAGCTAAAAACAGCATCAACGATCATTTTGGGTGATGAGGAATTGATATTCAGATTTTCTTCAGCACATAAAATCATTAAATTTGCAACACAATATTGGGACGGACTTTGTATTCATCCAAAAGGATCTTGTGTTTATAAGAAACTAAGGTCCGGGGCTGGTAGGCAGTTTCTTAAATTTTTGGGCAAGCTACGAAATGTTTCTTAGATGTTTCTTATATTTCTAATACCGGAAGTGTAGAGTTAATTCACCTTTTCAAGATAAGAGGTGCGAAAGCGGAAGTAGCGAGATGCAGTTTCGCAAAACCACTCTCCTCAGAAAACAGCGGTAAAAAGGATGTTGTTCTGTATAATCTGGGCAATTGATAGATGCATAAATCGCAATGTTTCTGTCAACGCTGGCTTCGCAAATCCTAGTTCAAATATTTTTTTGGTTTCAGAAAAATGGATTTATCTCCAAAACTACTCGAAAAATGTTCGATTTTCTTTCGCTCCATCTTTAGTTAGGTAGTTGATCTACAACTTTGCCAAGTCTGATCATATGGTCTGATTGAAAAAGCTAGGCTAGATTTCCTGTAATCGTATTTTATGTTTCTGTTTACTTTTCGACTGCGAAATGGAGAAACCTTTGTCAACAGATTACCATACTATGAAGCACACTTGCAAAAGCTAAGTCTTGAAATAACTTTCAGAAACATTTCCATTTTGGCAAACAAATGAACGTCATCTGTTGGGAATACCGGGGAATACCATACCCAAGTCTCACTCAATGGACATCTAGTGCTCTCTGAAAAGTATTATTTGCAGTTATTAATTATTGACTGACTATTACCAGCAACTTCACATAGTATTATCTCAAAACAAGTAAATAACATAATTCACACTAAACATTATGTCCAAACAGTTTGCTATAACTGTACAGTGTCAAAACATTTTGAGTGCGCTGGGAAAAATAAAACAGCAAATTACAAAAGTCTCTTAGCTTTTTAAAATTTAGGTAGGGTTGTTTCTTAACTTTCGAAAAATTGAGCCTACTGTTTCTTATAAGCTGTTTCTTATAAAAAAAAATACGTGTACGTGTACGTGTATATGAATAATCATACCCAAGGCTTCTCCACCCTCAGGACAACGACTTTCACCAAATGAATTTAAATAATTTCCATCATTTTTTTGAGGACTCTCGCCTTTAGTTTCTTGTTTTACGTGGAAGTGATTGGTCTTTTCATTCCTGCTCTCCTCCAACTTTTCCACCGGCTTACTGGCCCGTGCTTCTTTACCATCTTTATAATTGTTCTTTTCGTTAACGCGGACATGGTGCATGAATTCTTCGTGATCGAACCTGTTAACCGTCCGTAATATTTCGATCCTCGATTTTACACCCTGTTCATTTGAATACAGTTGTAAAAAAACTATACTGCAATTCACTATTATTGATACAATTAACAGTATCTCCAAACTCTTTCTGTTTCCAATCGCCATGCCAGAACGTCAGTTATCGAAATTGGTTCCAAATTTCTGTTGCTTGAATTGCTGTACTGCAGTAATCTAAATATGTAGGCGTCGAGAAATGTAAATGTGACTTTGTTTAGCGTTGGAGGTGATGACAACTTCGGGAGACAACCGCAAGACACCGCATGAGTTGCAAAAGAACAATCGCAGCGCAAAATGACGGGGGAGCTAATTAGATACATGGTCTAAGCTTCTACTTTTCTACAACTAATTTCTATTTTACTAACAAAATTATAAAGATGACAATAATAGTGATGATAAACGATAGTATGTAAATGAGTTGCTAAATTAGGGTAAGACGGGGTAAAGTGAACTACTTCGGAGGTTTTTCAAGGATATCCTAAAGAGACTGTAGCTGAGGGCAAACTTGTTCACGTTGTTTTGACATTATGTCTTTGGGTCAGTTTATCCAGCAAAAATATTTTTCAAATCTTTTTCCATTGTCTCACAAAAGAGCTTTCTTTGGCGACCGCTCTGCCTAGTTCACTTTACCCCGGAGCGGGGTAAAGTGAACTACTTAGCAATTGTTCGATAAAACCAAAATAATGCTGGTAATACCGGAAAATATGATTTATTTTGCAACTCTAAGGAGTTCTTCGCATGCCAAAACGAAACAAACCCAAAAATTTCACAAGAGTGATATTTAAAAAAATTAAATTGTGACCTATGTTGAGAACGATCTTTGCAGATCAAATATTAACCAAAAACTATTGTCTAAGTCACCAATTCGAGTCAGATTGCGAGACCTGAATACAAGTCGATGAACAATAATGGGAATATTCTTCGAAAATACTATATTGCATATAAATATCAAATTACCACAAAGAGAAACAATAATTTCAAAGTAGCTCACTTTGCCCTGAAACCTCCGCCCAGAAATAAAACCAAAAATAGTTATAAATCTATAACAATCATTTATATTCCAATTTCACACTGATGGCCATTTATACTTTTCATGTCGATAGGTATGCTTGCTTCATCAAATCCCAACAAAATTCTTGGATCAGTAACCTCATTTTTGAATGAAGGTCAAACTTCGGCTGTCAAAAGTTTGGAGGCTTTTCAGGGAGCTGGTATCAGAATAGATTTCTGTGCAATCAGAGCGAAAAATTATCCTGCAAATTATGATTTTCTGAGGGCAGACTTATGAACCAAATGAGATTGAAAAGGTCTTCTTCATCTGACTTCATGTTCACATGAGAAAATGAAAAATCATGGGTAGTTCACTTTACCCCGGTCGAAGCAAAATATCGACTGGGGGGTCAAAAATTAAGACCAAAGATAGGAGCCCAAACCTAACAACCATGATTTCCCGAGGTTGTTTTTACTGCCTCGGGTAAAGACGAAATTCATTTCTATGATTGTTTTGATCGATTTGAAGCACATACTCTTTCCAAAAGGAAAGGGCCAAGAAAGACGTTTTTGTCAGCTAACATAATATTTTAAAAAAAGACCTACCGTTCAGTCGATATTCTGTTTCGACCGGGGTAAAGTGAACTACCCATGATTTTTTATTTTCTCATGTGAACACGAAGTCAGATGAAGAAGCCCTTTATAATCTAATTTCCTTCATCATTCTGCCTTCAGAAAATCATAATTTGCAGGATAATTTTCCTCTCCTATGACACAGAAATATATTCTGATACCAGCTCCCTGAAAAACCTCGAAAATTTTGACAGCCTAAGTTTGACCTTTGACCTTCATTCAAAAACGCGGTTACTGATCCAAACGTTTTATTGTGATTCGATGAAGCAAGAATATCTATCGACAGGGAAATTAGAATATTAATAATTGTCATGGATTTATAACTAATTTTTGTTTTATTTCTGGACGGAGGTTTCAGGGCAAAGTGAACTATTTGAAAACAATGTTTCTCTTTGTGGTGGTTTGGTATTTATATACAATATAGTATTTTCCCAAGTATATTCCCATTATTTTACATCGAATTGCGTTCAGGTCTCGCAATCTGACTCGAATTTGTGACTTGCTAAGTAGTAACTTAGTGCTGTGACTTACCCTGGCCTGGGGTAAAATGAACTAGGCAGAGCGGTCACCAAAGAAAGCTCTTTTGCGAGACAATGGAAAAAGATTTAAAAAATACTTTTGCTGGATAAACTGACCCGCGTGCCATAGACATAATGTCAAAACAACGTAAAAAGGTTTGCCCTCAGCTACAATCCTTTTAGGATATCCTTGAAAAACCTCCAAAACAGTTCACTTTACCCCGTCTTACCCTTCCCAATAAAATCTTCTACATGTGTGGATTTGTAAAGTGCGAGTTGCGAGTTACGAGTTACGATTTGCGAGTTGGTGCTTGCTGCGAGTTGCGAGGGGTTGCGAGTTAATAGTAAAAAGTGCGAGTTGGTACATTTGAAATGCGAGTTCGGTAAAAATACTCCAGATTTCCCATCTTTTGCAGCTAAAGCACCGTGATTTTTTGAAGAGCCTTTGTCAAGATCAGGGGAGTCAAAGAAAGGCGTGGATCCAGTGGGGGAGCCGGGGGGCCATGGCCCCCCCACAACTTTCAAAATTTATCTTAAAAACCATTGTCTTAGAGAAAGAAACGAATGAGTTTCAAACCTTTACTTCTTAAAATAACCATGGCACAGCTACACGATAACTCAGCTAACTACAAGCCAGTCAAACAAAACTCACAAACTAAAGTACAATTCATCAAAAAGTATGAAAAGATGCGATTCTGAATAAAAATTTCATTCAGTGGAAATTGAACTTGAAAATCATTTGTTGCATTCACTTTGTCAAATTATTGTTGTGAGTTAGAATCCTCCAGTGAACTTAGCTGTTGACATGATAGATTTCGCACAAAGACTCATATTTCCTGTTGCGAGAGTTATAAAGTGTCAATCAAGTCATTTCAATTTTAAGGTACACAGTTTAGAATACAAGTGAAGCTTGTAGAAACTTGGTGAGCTATGAGAATTTTTATAACTTACTAGTGACTCCGATTATGGAATTTACAATTGGACATTTCTTTCACCTAACATTGAAATGCCTCTGATTTGTGAATTTGAGATATACCTCGTTTTTCAGGGGCGGATCTAGGGGGGCGCTACGGGTGCTTGAGCACCCCTCAAAAATCCAAAGATATGCATTTTACATAATTAGTTGATTTAGTAGATGAAGCACTGAAAATTACAACTATATGGAGACATCAAGTGATAAGGCGACTCTTGTACCACCCCCCCCCCCCCTCCCATCACATATTTTGGATTGAAACTTCAGCGGCTCCAAAACAGGCTTTGTTTCAGTTCTGTGAACTGGTCCATAAAATGTGTAAAACACAACAACAACATAATCTCAACATCGCAATGGATTTGTTATACATTCTGTGAGTCCGTATTTCATTGCAGAGTGGTCCACAGTTTATCTCAGCGCACGTTCCCTATCGCGCTGAGCATCCGACAGTTCACATGATCAGATGCTTGGCCAATAGCATCATAGATTGATGGATGCTCAGTTTTAGCGGGAGCATCCGAGATTCAAATTTCCTAGGCTGAACCAATCAAAATTGTGTTTGAGGGGTGCTCGGCTTTATCAAAGAGTTATAGCGTTGATCAAGAATATCCTTTGATGGACCCAACCCAAACCAAATGATTCCATTGAAAGTCGGGCAATGGACGATGATGACGTTCTTGCCGCGCTAGAAATTCTACTGACAAACATTCTCATACCTTGGGATGAGAAGAAACGTAGAGCTATTGCTCTGCAAGAGGTATGTTTGAAAAGAGTACGAATTTTGTTCAACAACAGAGAAGATAAGAAAGAGAAAAAGAAGGAAGCTTTCACGAAGCTGAAAGATTTAGGCCTGACAATCTGCGAAGCTTCTCGCTTTCAGTTCCCGGCCGAACAGAGGACAAGAGCGGGAGAATTTCTCCCAGTCAGGTATGCACTGCATAAACAAGCCTTTTTGGCTAAAATTCTAAATACTTTATATGATTCTTACTTGCACCGAAAGCCGCAGTTCTGATTGAGTTGAATCAGAAATTCGAGGGGCATTTCACTCATTCGAAAAGCGTAGCAGATTTTGTCAGAAGAGAACAAATCAACAAAAGGATTTTTACGGATTTACTTTTGATAGATTTTTCTTGGAAACAAAATAATTTTAGCCAAAGATGAACGAGAGTTTTTGGCAGTGAAATGTCCCTCGCAGAAATTGTTATTGATTTGACCTCCAGACGATAGACTGTTTGCAGGGATGAAAGGTCAAAGGCAATGGCAAAAAGCCTTCCGTTGTTTTGTGGAAAATGTATTTGTCTGATTCCAGCTATGATCACAAAACCACTTTCACAGGTGATTGAAACTTTTGATTCGAAATGTGAAATGAACAAACAATACATAACAGCATGGCCACAAGAGTCATTTGATTTCAATTAGTGGTCAAAGGTCAAAGGTGGAATGTTTGCCCTTTGATTCGGCTTGCTGTAATATGCTACTCTCCTTTGCGAAGCCTTTGCAAAGCAAATGACGGAAAGGTGCCTCTGCACAGGAGAGTAGTAATTTGCAAGAATTTTCAAGATTATAAAATTTCCAAATGTACAAGATAGATATTCAAAATTGTAAACTTTGCTGCTGCCATCACAGGTAACGGGGAAAAATTTGTATGAAAGTAACAAGTACCTCCATCTTTACTTCAGTGTTTACCAAATTTGCTAATTTTGTCTAGATTCGTTTAGGCCAGGCCAACCACGACAATGTTTGTGATACAAACAGTTCCGGTTTCCACTACAAGAAACCGGAACTGTTTGTATCACAAACATTGTCGTGGTTGGCCTGGCCTAAACGAATCTAGACAAAATTAGCAAATTTGGTAAACACTGAAGTAAAGATGCAGGTACTTGTTACTTTCATACAAATTTTTAGATAGAGGTACTTGCTACTTTTATACAAATTTTTCCCCGTTACCTGTGCTGCCATGTCCAAAACGGCATAAATCCGTTCAGATCTAATAACCAGACCCGATTTCAAATGAAATCGGGTTTGGTTATGAGGCTAGTTCTGATCCTGATCAACATCCAAGATATAGTCAATTAATTCTTTAAAGTTAGTAGAACAAGAAGGCTTCTGCAGTAATGATTGTCTTTGGAGACAAATCTACGCTTAGTATAAACCTCAGCATGTTCTCAAAATCAGGCAATCAAAATTTTTTCTAACAAATCACAAAATACCACGGGCTTTTCGTAACTTGCGAAATATATCCAAATGGCCCACAAACACAAATTCCTTTGAGTTTATGGTGTTTCAAAGAGTGTTACTGAAAATTTTTTGATTTTTCACAAATCATAAATTACCATGACCTCCTTGTAATTTGCGAATTTTTTCACATTTTTGCATTAGGCGAAAACGCTCCCAAATTACAATAAACCCTTCGATTTCACAAAAAAATGCAAAATAATGAGAAGGGAGAGTTGATGACATGAACTGCTAGACTGACTGTCCTCCTCACAATACCTGCCAGTGCTCCCTTGTTGAAAAGATTTTATAGAAAATTGTCAATCTGCAAGCAATAATTTTCGGTCAGCTTTGAAGGGTGCTTGAATGACTAGTTGAGGTTTGGTAAAAAATGACAAGATGTCACTTATCATCCCATGATTTTAGCTTGTACTCTCACATCCTATACACGTAGAATGTCTGGGATATATGATTTTTGTTTGTGGCTAAATGTCTTTTGTCAGGGGTGATGGGAATTTTCTTGTTTATGAGAAATTTGTCTATGATTTTTAACGGCGAGAAGCTGGGTTTCAATTGTTGCAAAATTGCCCATCATGTTGGGATTAGTTTCCATCCATTCAAAGATTCATTGCTTCCTTCTCGATAAAAGTTCCAAAGCTGTGTAACATCATCGATTACATCTATTTTCATTATTCTTCAGCACAACAGAGAATGGCAGCAGTCTCTTCAATGCTTGCTCCATAGCCCTTATTGGTGATGAATGCCTTACAGAATATTTAAGATGCCTCACAAGTATTGAATTGTTTCTACATGCCTCCTTCTATGCCAACCACCCTCTTCTCTTTGGTCATTCTAAAGATGGAGAACCAGTGGACGAAAATGCTGTCTTTTCACGTGCCATTTCCCAACAAGCATATAATTCATTCCTGAAGGAAAGCAGAGATGCTACTGTATTAGCGGAAGCTGCTGTTGTTTCTGCAAACTTCTCGCATTCCTCATTTCTTTGTATTCTTGCTCTATCTAGTTCGTTGCAAGTGCAGATCGAATCTTACTACCCGGTAGAAAGCAGAGAAAATAGGTCTGAAGCGCTCCCCGAGTCCTTGTTCAACTGCTCTGTGACTCCACGAGATTCATCCATACCTATTCATCAAGTAATACATTTGTTCTGTTGTTCAGTTGTGCCATTAGACTATGTAGCTTCCGGAAGACTAATAGAAAGGAATCACTTTGTTCCATTGATGTCTACCAATGACTTAAACTTTCGCCTCCCAGAGTCCTTCAAAAAATCTCTCCTTCCAAATCTTTCCTTTGTTGATCGTGCTGCATCAAGTCCCCATGTTCCAACGACTGAAGAATCCTTTGCAGTGCTCAGTAAGCATTCTACGACATTGAGCAGGAAAAGAAAGCAGCTATCTATAATAGATATGCTAACATTGAAAAAGCAAAGTCACGATTTGCCTGTGCTCGATAGCGGAGCTTCTTCATCAGCAACCACTTCTTCCTTCCAATCAGCATCTTCCATACCATCGAATTCAATGCCCACATCGTGCAACTCTGAGCCTACTCGGCCCACATCATCTTCGCATGGCCTATCAGTTGCTACACAAGATGAGAGTGATATTGGTTACTTTCACACCAAGGTGCAAAGCTTTAGTCAGGAAGAGAAATATAGCTTGCTCGTGAATGTGTGGAAGCCAACCTCAACTTTTCCGTTTCCTCCCAATTCTGATCGTCGTAAGTTTCAACACAAATGGCTTTCTTCTTACAACTGGCTTGCTTACTCGAAATGCTTGGATGGTGCGTTTTGCCTATCATGTGTTCTCTTTGGTGTCGAGGAGAGCAGTCGCAATTCTGCAAGGCTTGATCAGTTGTTCAAATCACCATACAAGAATTGGTCAAAGGCTCTGCGAAAGTTCCATGATCATGCCACTAAATCTCAGGTGCATCAAACTGCTATCATTAAGGAAGCATATTTTCGTCAGTCCATGGAGAATAAAACTGTACCGGTCAATATTCTACTAGACCAGGCCACCAATGCTCAAATATTGAAGAACAGAGCTAAATTGAAGCCAATTGTCGAGGCTGTAATTCTCTGTGGCAGACAAAATATTGCTCTTCGTGGTCACAGAGATGACTCCAGGCATTATGATGACGCCAAAAATAATCCTGGAAATTTGCAAGAAATTTTGAAGTTCCTTGTCAGTTGTGGAGAAAATCCTGTTTTCAAGGAGCATTTTGAAAATGCATCGAAATCTGCAACGTACAGGTCAAAAACGACGCAGAACGAGATTATTGCGATTTGCAATGAAATGATTTCTGAAAAGCTTTCAAATGAGGTCAAGGAAGCGAAGTTTTTTTCGGTGTTGGCAGATGAGGCAGCAGATGTCAGCAACACAGAGCAGATGCCATTGGTTGTGCGCTTCGTCGACAAAAGTTGCCAAATCCGTGAAGAATTCATGGGTTTTATTGCTTGTGATGAGGGTGTGTCTGGAAAGGCAGTTTCGAAAAAGATCTTGAAAGGGGTAAAGAGTTTAAATTTGCAGATGGAGTTTTGTCGTGGGCAAGGGTATGATGGAGCTGGAAACATGGCTGGAAAGTGTGCAGGTGCTGCTGCACGAATACAACGGGAATATCCTAAGTCTCCCTACGTCCATTGTGGGTCGCATGCATTGAATTTATGCGTTGCATCTGCATGTAAGATCCAGGTGATCCGAAACATGATGGGACATGTTCGGGTCGTGTCTTTATTTTTCAATTCCAGTCCGAAGCGTTTTGATTTGCTCACGAAGACGATAAAAGAGCTACTCCCAAATGCAAATCATACGCATCTTTTTGATGTCTGTCGTACACGATGGATTGCAAGAATTGATGGGTTGGATATTTTTGTTCAGACTTTCTGTGCTGTCGTGAGATGCCTTGAAATCATCAAGAATAACGTCGGAGGAAAGTGGAATTCTGATTCTGTGCGTTATGCAAGTGGGCTTTTTCATGCAACGTTAGGCTTCCAGTTTATTGTATGCCTTTTAGTTACATCTAAATGTCTTGAAATAACGAGACCACTCACAAAGCAGCTTCAGTCTTCTACCTTTGATGTTGTTGCCTCGAATAAGAATGTCACCCTTCTCTACATCGCTTTACGAAGACTACGAGCAGAAATTGACATCCGTCATGAAGAATGGCATGACTTGGCCGTGAATCTTGCCGATTCAGTAAATGTTGAGCCAGCCAGGCCTCGCACTGCCAACAGGCAGGCTAATCGCGACAACACGCCTGCAGATTCAGTGTCGCAGTACTACAAAAGAGTCGTCACTGTCCCTTTCTTAGATCACCTCACGTCACAAATACAGTCTCGATTTTCAGATCGAAATATGACTGTCTTAAATGGATTTTACGCTTTTCCTGACAAAGTTACATCTGAGGTAGATTGGAGGCCAAAGTTTGAAAGATATATTGCAGAGATAACCGACGATCTTCCTGAACCACGGTACATAAAGACTGAACTGGACATGTGGGAAGATTATTGTCGTTACGAGAAGGGCACTCCGCCTGCTACCTTATCTGCCCTTCTACCAAAAGTAGACAGAATTGCCTTTCCGAATGTGTTCACAGCATTACAAATTCTTGCGACTATTCCCGTCACCACCTGTTCTTGCGAAAGATCTATCTCTGTGCTACGTCGTCTTAAGACCTATCTCCGGAACACAATGAGCCAAGGTAGACTAAACGGACTTGCCATGCTTCATGTTCACAGAGAAATAAGTCTTGATGTGGAGGAAGTCATTGATTGTTTTGCGCGAAAACATCCAAGAAGGATGAAGTTGATCGATATTTTGAACACTGACCCAGATGAAAATGTTGTTCTTGAAAATGCTATTTCATGCCAACCAGTTTCAGCTATGGATTCTAGCGGTGATAGTTCCGAATCTGACAATAACTAATCACTTTGTAAATATTTTAGTTTCTTGCTGACAGTTGGTCACTCAAAGACACATTGTTGAGTGGTGAAGCTTGAACAAATAAAACAACCAGAGGGTACATATCTACTGTATAGAGATTAAGCAACCTTTGCCAATTACGATAGCCCTCTAATATGTTCTGTGCAGTGACAATCATGGAGACAATCATACATCTTTACTCCAATGCCTAGTCCTTAACTACACGTATTTTTTTATAAGAAACTAAGAATTTGGGCCAGTACTGAAAGTTTTTTAAAATTATCAGATTTTGAGTACTCAGAGTTTCTTACGAGTCTCTTAGAGGTTCCACAACAATCTTCATGTTCACTAGCTGTGCCCCTGCTGTGCCCTCTTGAACATTTCAAAACAAGGTTTTCCAATATTTTTAGACATCACTCAAGTACCTTACGAGTAATGTGATACAGGAAACAAGTGAAAATAAAGTAAAAATATGTTAAGGATTTCCTTTATCAAAATAAATAGTTTCTTAACTTATATTTTCCCAGTACTGGAATTTCTTAATTTTTTGCGATCTAAGAGTTGAGTTTCTTATGGGCAGTTTCTTATACAAAAAATACGTGTATTGGTTCTAACGTAGCATCAAGTCATAATCGCGCTAACGACAGTGTGCCTTCGAGCAGCTAACAGTAATTGTATGCATATAGCTGTTTTGTTCATAATTTCATCGTTGTGTAGGTTAGATTTGTAAGCAAAAGGTAGGCAGCTTTGTTTATGAATTTCCATAGCCTTATAGTCATCAAAGTACGGATAAAGCATGCAAAGGTAGTTTGACATAACTAGTAGACAGATTTCCAAACGATTTACTCCTCTTTAGCAGAATGTTTTATTGGCCACCACAAAAGTATTAAAGCATAGTGTTAATTAGTGAAATTTTCTAGCTTTCAAAATTCTTTTTTACAGCTTTAAAAGGGCGTGGTCATCGTTTCCGGCAAAGTAAAGGGCGTGGTCCCCAAAAATTTTTCTGGGGGCTTCGCCCCCAGACCCCCTCAGTTCATTTAAGCACCCCTCAACAAAAATCCTGGATCCGCTCCTGTTTTATGCCAGTTTTATTTCCATTGATGGAGCTTATTTTAGCGATAAGCATTCTCAAACTGGTGCTTAGGGACAGGGCAAAATTTATCATAATACATGGCCGGTGGAGAACAAAAATTCTTGCAAAAAAATCTGCTCGCCATGTATGAAATTATTGCCAAAAAACCAACTGCCCCGTCACCCTTTCCTTAAAAAAAAATGTATCTGCCCGTATCCATGAACAACAAATGTTGTATCGTACCACCGATGAATTAGCCAAAGACCATAACATAATCAATTCTTGCCTTTATGAGACTTTGTCAACGAAGAAATCGACTTTGAAGATGAAGAGAAATGACTAATGAATCGTTCTTGCGAGTAACTGACAAGGACATTTTGCATCATGTTCATACACAATTCATACATGATCATTCATACATGTTCATCCTTCCAAGCATTTCTCAACTTGCATGATCCACAACTTTGGCCTCAAAATTAGCCATTTCATATTTCAAACTTCATCTTGAGCAGTGGCGTGCTGGCAGGGGGGCAGGGGGGGCAACTGCCCCCCCTGCTGGTCGAGTTTGAGGGGCGCCAGAGAGAATGTCTATCTTAGAGGGCGCCGAAGGCGCCCTGATCAAATAGTTAGTGAACGAAGAGAACTTCTTGAAACATCGCAATGATACTAGGATATCAAATGGAAACTCAAAGAAGGCGCTGTTTAATACCGGGTGTCCCAAAAAAATGTATACAGATTTGGTTGACTCCAGTGATGTGAATTTAGCTTTAATCAATGGCTAATTACTCTCAAAATGTTCCTCGATAGTTAACTTGAACATAGATACCTCGTTTGTTGGTATTGGTGCTTCAAGAGCAGAAATATCAATCTTGAAAACTCAAATTTGCGTCCACTTGCAAACCAGAGCTTTGGCCTTTTCAAATTCCTGAACCACATCGAAATTAAGAACTAAATTAGTGAAAAATTAAGAAACATCCTAATGGGTGCCTGGGGGAGGGGGGGGGGGTGACTTCTGGAAAACGTAATAATACAAGATCTAATATTGTTCAAATGTTATCAAGGCTCTCGTTGATGTATACATTAAGGCATATTTGAGCTTTCAAGATTGATATTTCTGCTCTCAAAGCACCAATACCAACAAACGAGGTATCTATGTTCAAGTTAACTATCGAGGAACATTTTGAGAGTGATTAGCCATTGATTAAAGCTAAATTCACAGAGCTAGAGTCAACCAAATCCGTAAACATTTTTTTGGGACACCCGTTACTTCTCACGTCATTATATTTTATTTCATAAATCATTGCAAGAGACCAGCCAAACAGAAAACGAAGCAACGAGTACATGATGACTATGATGATTATGATGAAGATTTTGGTTGGCCAGGTGCGATACACAGAAAGCAAACTGACGAAAAGAGCAAGCTGCCATCCTTTTCTGGTGCCTTGCAGCTGCTATGTCATCCCACGTACCATCTAATGGATGCATATCCCATCTTAGGGCACGTTTATGCTATTGCAATTGTCATTCCTGTGAGCTCATCAACCGCTGAGCATTCGTTTTCCACGTCGCGTATACGCTCAACGATGGTTCAAGAGCTCCTTGAGGGCCTTCTGATGATGGCGTTTGGAAAAAAAAATTTTCTCTCCCTTGACAAAGACGAGCTCATTGACAGTTTAGAATTAGAAAGAAGTTTTCGAGAACTTTCAATAGCATTTTATCATGAAAAAGTGGCATTGACTTCCTTCCCTTGCAAAGAAAATCTGTATTGGTATGAACAAATGAACTGGAATAGACGAATTCAGCTAACGCCGCTATCACTTGGTCAATGAGACTCATACCATTACTCTTACTAAGAGTACTACTCTTAGTAAGAGTAATGGTTACAAAGTATACCCATCAAATTGCTAGAATTTAGTTTTCAACCAATAAGGACAACAACTGTTGTAATTGCGATTTAGACAGCTGTTGTTGTTGCATCCAAAAAACGGTTGATACGGCCTAGAGTTCTCGTAGCTGCGATGGATCTATTTTGTTTCTACAGAGGAAGATTACTGCTTGAAAGGTATATTGTCTGTAATGGGTAGGTCAGGAAAACATTATTTTTTGTACTAAAAGTTTAGCTCCAAGCGATTTTGTTGTGTGTACGAGAACTCCCGCTTGTTTACGCCGTTTTGGAACAGGGAACCCACTTTATAAGAGTAATGGTACGAGTCCCTATGGAGCAACTGATATCAGCAAATCAAAGAACACGGGGAAACAAGGGACAATAAGTCATAAGTCTAGAAAGGGGCACCAAATTGACCTATTGCCCCCCCTGCGATCTCATCCCCAGCACGCCACTGATCTTGAGTTTATAAAAAGGTACTGCCCCGTTCATATTTGCTTTGTAGAAAGTGTTGACCCAGTTCTGTACAAGCTAAAAAAAAGTAGTTGCCCCGTAACGTTTTGCACCGGCCATGTTATAAAATAAACTTTGCACTGTCCCTTATGATAAACATTTCATTGGTCCCTGACTTTCCAAATGATGGCGCGTTGGCTTTTGCATAAAATATAAATGCCAGTTTGTATTTGAGGAGAAGCATAATTAAATGATGGGCTAAATGATCTAAGATGAAGCAAAAAGGGCATTTCCCACGTTTTCCGAGAGTCTGAAGGGCGTGGTCACGAAAAATTTTCCTGGGGGCTACGCCCCCAGACCCCCGTTTTCCTTCAAATGGCCCTCCCCAAAGTCCAATGCTGGATCCGCCCCTGGTCAAAGAACAGTTTTTTAATTCAGAGAGCCACTAATACAGGATTTGCGGACAATTAGGCCTACGGGGAAGAAAGAGGCTCTGATAGGATTAGGGTTAGAGTTAGGGTTAGGCTGATTGAGCTGGCCATCAGCACCCCGGCGGGTGCACTTGAATCACAGGAGCACATACATGCTTGTCCATAGATTCACGGGAAGACCCCTTTCACTGACAATCGGTTCCAATTTTTGACCCCTTATCACTGCCTTTTCACGGCCCTTCAAAATGTGAAAACCACCCTTTTTATTGAAAATCACTGATATCCATATGCCTTCAAACAACATAATACCAACAAACTGTAGCCTGAATATGATATAACCTCAGCAATTCACAGCTCCTCTCTCAATCTATGACAAACAGTCAACCAAATTGTCAGTGATTTTCATAGGAAAGAGACATAACAAACAATAACTTCATTTAGATGCAATACTTCTAGATGCAATAGATTGATTGTGATTTGGGCAACAAGAAGCACGAAGAAGTTGTTCTAATTATGCAGCTTTAGAAGAATTCACAAAAGACAGCACATTCTTTATGTGATTAAACCAAAAATCTTATATCATATGAAGATGATAGGACCCTCTTTGCCCTGATCTTTCCAATAACATGCAATTGTGAAAAAGAAATTTTTGTAATATACCTTCATTTCAAACAAAACTTAATGCTCAAGAATCCTTTAAGGCATACATAACTACACAATACTAATTTATACTACCTTCTTTTTATTTCATTTACACCCTTATATGGAATAGACATATATCTATATCTCATAGCCACTATAAATAGGCTAAAGAAATGCCCACACATCCATTGTCTCTTTAGCTACACAATGATACCGCAGGTAAGTTGTCAAATACAATACAATACTGTAGATTGTATTCTATTTCTAACTTGGAGATCTTCTACTTCTAACAGAATAATCTGCATCTGCATATGTGATCCCCTTTTCTCTGTTTTTCTAATGAGAATTGTTTCAAACAGTGAATCTCACCTAAAACGACCACTTCTTTCTTAGTTTTCTCATCAGTGTTGTCTTGTTGCTAATAATAAAACATGATTTAGGCCTAGCTATGCTTGTTCTTGTTGGGCTATCTATCTATTATTGCAGATCAGGCTCAGAAACACCATGCTGCAACTGCAGTAGAATAATAGAGTAATAAATATTTGCTAAACCCACCAAGTCAAGTCAAATCTTTGATTGCTACTTTGCTTTACAAGCAGACATCTTTCTTTCCTTTTCCCGCCATTTATTTTCGATATTTTTTCGATCATTGATTTTATCCAATTTGTCTACTACAGCCTCGATTTGGCTATGAATGAGAGGCTTTCATTTCACAGCAAAACAAACCAGGTGTGAAGTGTCAAATGGCCTAAGTGGAAGAATTCAAGCGCAAAGATCACAAAAAACTGAATTCAGATTTGGTCTCCATGATCATGAAGTTGGATCGCATTGAAGTTGCTGTATGTTTGATGCATAAGTAAAATATCAGGCCCAAAAATTCAAACATGGCATGATGTGAGACTAAATATACTGTATTATAGACTATATGACTGTATGTATGCTTTTTATACTCATCAGGACCAGGTATTATCAGCATCATCTACCACTTGCCTTTACTTAGCTCTACTTTAGGTTTAGCAGGCCAACATAATAGTACTCATCTGCACCAAAGTGAATATTTGTAATAGCAAGAAATATACTTTACTGTAAGCAGTATTATTAGCTGAATGTATAGCTAGAAGAAGTGTGTAGAATTTTCTGGCCTACTTGTTTCAATAAGCACATATCTAATGTTGTGTGGAACCCTTATCCTGCCTCGTCATTAGTAGTCATGGTACTTTGAGTCTCAGTCTTATAAAAATCTATCCTTTTTCAAAAAATGAAGTTATTTTTCACGCTTTTGTCTGATCAATGAAATACTTTGATGAAATTAAGCAATTCACTTCTACTCTTTCTGCTTGTAGCATTTTGAAAACCAAAAACCAATCCTTTTTTTCAAATCCTCAGACAGATTTCTGTAAAAGTACCCCTTTTTCTTAAATTCTAGGTCCTTGGATTCCATTGATTTTGTACCCCTTTCTCAGTGATTTTATGGACACGCATGATATACATTTTTCCATAACAGTGCACCCGCCGGGATCAGCACTAACAACAACCTTGAAACTGAGGGACTAGCCTATTGTACTGTAGCTAATCTAGTGAGCAATTGCACGCATCGGGGACAGGGGACGTGCGTTGCGTAAAATGACGTCATTCATGAATCTGATACAAGGAAGTGTTTGTATCCATAGGCTGACGAAGCTAAGTAGAGGCAATCTATAAATAGGACAAAGACACACCTACATACGTAATTGCTCTCCCAGTGAAAAGATATGCACCCACGTGTCGATATCATCAAATACAATACTTTAAAGTTGTAAGGCAAAAGGCCAAGAAAGAGAATATCAAATGTTGCCTAATTTCAGGTTCTGTTGCAAGGAGCTAGAGGGGTTCAAAGCACTTTAAAGTTACGAATATTCACACATGCGCGCGCAGTTTCTGCTCTGTCCTATTTATAGATTGCATCTACTAAGCTCCGTCTTTGATGTGAATTTATTGAATATTCAATATGAATGCAAAATTGTTGAATTTATTGAAAATGTATGCAAAGTTATTGAATGATGCTACTTTTAGGCAACCATGGTGTTAAAGGCGTGGCATAAATAATTCCTTAGCTAGATATATTGTCTTCATTGTTCTAACAGTGGGTTCCTGCTTCAGTGGTATTTCTTGGACCCCCCTCTTGGACCCTCCAGGTGCACCTGCTCTGCTCTCTTGAAAAGACCGAAGTTCACGTGCATGGTAACCCTTCGATGATTTAAGGTGGTTCCCTCCATTTAGAAGTTCAAAATTTTGAATTTTTTATTTTGTCGGTATAGGGTCCAAATAACCTTACTAATGCAGAATCCAGCTGTATATTTCATTTCATGGACAGCTGCTTTGCTGTAAATTGAAGTAAACAAGGAGTGGTCATGTTTATACCTCCATAGCAACGCCTTAGCAACATGAATTAACTCCCAAAACAATGTTATAAGTCCCCCAAAAAGCTCAACTGGATGCCTTGTGACAGAACTAACACTATGGACGCCCTATGTACAGTAGTCAGCCTCTAAATCATGTTGCATCTCCCTCTGAATCTGAATCAAACATCGTATTGCTGTGTCTCAACAAATCGTTCACAGTTATTTAAATATTTTATCGACTGAAGTATTCTAATGGCGAACAAGAAAACCAGAAGGAGAACTGAAATGGCTAAAGAGTCAAAAGAAACCATTATGTAGACTCAGCAAGGCCAGAACAGAGAGAAAATCCGTGATGAAAATGCAGTTAGAAATGGGCCTAAATAGCCTTGCTCAAAACCAAGTGACACACCTACGAGCACGAGCAGGAAAAGAATGTCCAGGCAACGAAGGCAACTTTAGCATGCTAATAAACTTCAGGGCATTGACAAGAATAGTAGATGGCACTTTCAGATGCCCTGGTTGCAATGAATCTTTGTGGCAACAGCACAAATATCGACAAATACATGAATATAACTGATGTGATATTGCCATAAGATTTATCAGAAGTTTTTTTTGGAATGGCAATGCTCTAAGATTCTAGAAACCTATTACTCTATGAAGAAGGCTGTTGCAGCTGTTTTATTTCACTGTACAGTAGGAGATGAGCAACATAGTATATGTTCTTCCCCGCAAACTTGGACTTCCTGGTAAAATGGCAGAGGGATGCAGATAATAAAACAACCTCCAAACCCAAAGTGAATCTTCCTGTCTATATTAAAGATATTTTAAAATTCATATTCAATGATATATGTGAATCCATATTAAAGGATGGATTGCTTTCAAATGTTTGCACGGAAGTACTCAAAATGCCAACGTGTTGTTCGACCAGATTGTCTAGAACAGATGCTCAGAAACAGTGTTTGTGTGAGAACTGTCTTTGAACTTGGAATTAGTTCAGCTGTTATTGCATTTAATGAGGGAACAGGGGGAGCAGAAGGGCTTTGTAAAGTGCTGGAGAACCTAGGAATAACAGAAGGGAAGTGTTCCAGTGTGAATCATGAAGAAGGATATAGGAAGCGGAACTTGACTGTTGACCGTACCGAAACAGAGAAATGTCAATAAGAGGAGAAAGACTGTAAAAGCAAAATAAAAAGGACTTTTAGATGAAGAAAAGGTTACAAAGGGAGGAGAGTCATATGCAAAGGGAGCATATTGAAATACATTAAAGATTTTATCCATTGAGGGCTGTTTTACAAGTTTAGGTATTGCAAAGAATTTATTCAAAACTTTAAAGTGCGATATCTCAAAATAGTATTTTTCTATAGGTACGTTTAGTAAAACAGCCATATTTCATGTTCTGATTCACAGATTTTCATGGGACTTGTCTCATTTTGGCAGTCATAGGCTTTGTGAGTGCCTGGAACCAAAAAAATCTACTCAACTAGTCTCCTGTCAGTGCTAGTAAACAAAGGTCACTGAACCGTTATAGCGATTTCCGTATTTTCAAATTCTGAAAGCTGTTAAATGGCTTCAGAAATAATCACTTCAAATTTTTTGGTGCCAGGCCCTCAAACTATATCTTGGGCAACTTTGTGCCAAGCAAAATTGTTATTGCTTCATCTTGTTTCTCACAGCATTTGTTTTAGTTTTGTCACTTTTTGCGCAGTTTTCGCATAATTTATGCAAATTAATTATGCAAATTAGCATTATTTATGCATGGATGAATTCCTCATGACTAGGGCTTTCAGAAGATATATTGGTACCAAGAATTGAAGCTTCCAGTAAAAAGTTTGTTTTAAATGGAGGGATCCCCCTTAATTGACAGGCAGGCCAAACCAATGTCCTGTGCCCAGGTCCTCTGCCTGTGCTACGAACAGACTAGCCTGCGTGCTTGCTTTTGTCCGAGGAAACTTATGTGTTCCCCCGTGCAGTAGGTTAACCCTATTCGTACTGGGGGGAATTTTTCGTCCCCCCCCCTACCAGACTTTGCTGCGTTACGCTAAAATGACAAGGGACTTTTTGGTGACTTTTACTCAAATTTCATAGGCAATTAAACTCTTAACTTTTCATTGTTCTACCTCTGATCATGTGGCCAGAGTAATACCATATTTGGAGAGAAGTCAACAACAAAAATTAAAATGTCCGTAGTTTTCGTGTCGTTTGCTTGATCGATCTCAAACATGCACCATTCGATTGCATTTGATGAGTACTTTCATTTGATCATCTGATGTCAGCAAAATTTAATATCTATGACGTCATTCACATTTATGACGTCATTGCTCTAATAAAGAAGTGTAAAATATATATTTTTTAGTCTAATTTGCTTCATCTTATTAATTTGATTCATTTTGAGTCTATATTTACCAGATAAAAGGACAGGACTGGCAAAAACCTGCGATGAAAATAAAAGCATGCAACAAAAGGCTAATTTAAAGCTAATTGTGCTAAAAATAGAAACTAGAAAATTTTGAAAAGTATATATTTTTGAACAATGACATGTTTCCTACTATTTGAAATAAATTTGGAGAAAATCGGTTGAGTGGTTGATTAAATAGAATTTTTCTGGTTAAGAAGGTATAAATTTGCCAATATTCCTCAGTTTTCGGTTGCCTAGCAACGAATCACGTGACTTATTAATTTTCATTGTTATATTTGAATAGCCAATTGTCTAAAGAGCAATAGGGGTAAGTCTTATTGTTATATCTTTTGTAGTTTCACAGAAAAAGGGGAGGGGCGAAAAACGCCCTCTCCCCTAGTACAAAGTACCTAAAAGATCGCCCAGTACAAATAGGGTTAATGCCCATGTGCCCGACAGAGTTCCAACCCAAAATGCTACTGCGCATTGGCTTTAACCCACTGCACGGAAGGACACATACGTTTCCTCGGAAGGAAGCGGGGGGGGAAGCCCCCAATGATTTTGAAGACAATGGTGCTACGTCACAACCATTAATTAGATACATTGCTCTCTATTGTTTTAAGAACAATTGCCTTCCCCCAATCAGAAGCTGCTTCCTACGGCCCTGTTATTGCTGCGATTAGCAGCCATTTAGACGAGTTTGAATCTGAGATTTGGGCGATGTGTGGCAGATTCTATGGGCAGATCCAAACAAAAGAACAAGCAGACAATCGTAGACAATATGTAGACTCATTGGTGCTTGTGATTGGATGGAACAACAAAGATGGATTTGACAGAGCAACTACAACAACAGGTTCTTACGTTGCTTGCTGACTCATTGTAGCGCAGCCCCGCGCGCGCGCAGTCAATTTTGTTTCAGGGAAGCAGTGGAAGCTATGTACTCTCGCTATTTTTTCCTCCCCTCGTTTTTCGGCGAGAGAGACTTGTAGCAAGACCATGAAAGATGGCAAAGCAAAACATGAACAAGAACTGCAGTGCGTCATTCGAATGGTATTTATACCTGCAGCGTTATTTTGGCAATCAAATTAAAGCAATTATGACCACAGTCAAATTCAATCAGGTGGTTTTAATTGCAATTAAACAATGCTCGAATCTTGAATGACAGTTTCGCCCATGGTTTCGCCATCGTTTTGATTGGCAAAGGAATGCAAGGATACTTCAGCATGCCTCATTGCACTTGCATAATCAAACAACATTATTTGAATCCGCAATGTGTAGGCTACAATCATTTATTGTTTTTTTACCCCATCAAAGACAATAATAACTTATCAACTAATCAAATGTCAGCTAATCAAATCTGTTGTAGCTGCATGGCTACAATCAAGATCAGAGCAGAACATGTAGCCACTTAGCCAAGCATAAACACTCTAGCCTTTGAACAGGCGATAAACATGTGAGATGCAGAGCAGGTAAACAAAAATGTTGCTGCATGGTCTGAGTGCAAGATGTAATGTTTGAACTGAGAGTGATATCATATTAACTTGCACTGGATGTTGAGTCATGCTAATACCCCCATTCATACTGACAAAGTTAAACCAGCTTTGTCGAAACCACGTTAAATTTCAACCAATCAAGCGCATTAAAGGTCCTTTACATGAGAAATTTCAACCCGGGTTGAGTTGAACACGGGTTGAGTTTCAACTCGGTTGACGGTGTAAGCCTTCATTGCGTCATTCAAATTTTTGAATGGGGCTCACATTCCTTCTTCTATTGTTTGCAACCATGTGACCTAATCTCAACCCGTGTTGAGATTCCATGTAAACACAAGGCAAACTAAGCAATGCTGTTAAAACTAACTCAACCCGTGTTGAAACTCAACATGGGTTGAAATTTCTCATGTAAAGGGCCTCTTAGATTTGTTGCATTGACCAATTAGAATTAACTTGTCGGTGTGAATTGGGTATAAGCTGTCTTGAAATATGCAAGCAGTAGGATTGTTCTCAAACTCGAAACTCCCCTTGCACAATTCGCCCCTCTGGGGGCACATAACTGCTGGTGAATGGTATTGAAGTGAGTACCCCCCCCCCCCCCCCACAACAGATTGGCAGCCGATTGTCTCTACTCTTCTGAGCTGCACGCACTTAACTTTGTTAACAGCTAGTTTAGCACTCCATAATACGTGTGACCATTGTGACCGTGATGTTTCCTGTCTCGGTATTGACGTGGGAGATTCATTTACTGCTGAATACCAGCATGTATATGTGTGCGGGGGAGCTAAACGAGAATCTGTGGAAGGGTAAATAATAAGCCAGTGACAAGAGTGCAGAAAGGATTGTGTGAAGTTCTACCAAGATGGCATTCAGAATTATCATGAAAAGACGATCAAGGACAGAATTGTTATGTTATCTAATAACCGTGTGTAACTTGGTCTTTTTCTCGATATATCTTACTTCGATGGGGAACGTGCAAAGAAGCAGCGTGATTTCCAAGAATCCACTCAGAACCAAGGAGGAATTTATAGCAAACGATGTTGTCGTTGCAACACCAGCCACAGCCTGCCAGCATGGTAATATTGTAAGGACAGAAGAAGCCTTTAACTACACTAAAACAACAACCGCTATTCCTTCTACGGCAGCTGCTCTCACGAAACCTGCAAAAAACCTCTGTCCTCGTTACGACAAATTTGGCTTTGCCTTAGGTTTGTCTTATTACTTTTTTATCAAAGAAACTTACGTTCAGGATCAGCATCAGCATCAGCACACAGTCTCTTAGGATAGCTTTCCCAGAAAAAATTGCCTTTGAGTTGAGATTTTTCAAATAAGATCCTGATGCAATATTCATTGTATTGTATACCTGTGTATTGATCTCAACAGAAAAATTCTTGAGTTAACTCTAGATTTCATCCACAAAACCGGTCGGTTTGATTGAGATCATTTTAAACTTCGTTACAAAAAGTTGTATTTGTCTTCACTGGTTAAAACAGTGCTCAATGCCATGAAAACAGAGCGAATTATAACAGGATTGAGGCAATAAGAAAGACAATAGTTTCTTACTAATATTTTCCCAGTACTAGAGTTTCTTAATTTTTGGTGATCTGAGAGTTGAGTTTCTTATGACGCTTATGGGCAGTTTCTTATAAAAAAATACGTGTAGCCTTGCTTCAAAAATGCTTCAGGTGTACAGTTAGGGCCAGTTAGCTGTCGAATAAATGAAACGAGGGGGAGATATTGTATTTCCATTTTAGAACATAAGAAACTAAGAATTTGGGCTAGCACTGAAAGTTTCTTGAAAGTATCAGATTTGCAATACCACGGATTTCTTTCATCAAAATAAATACCGTCATTACTGTAGTTTCTTTAGTTATATTTTCCCAGTACTGGAGTTTCTTAATTTTTTGGCGATCTGAGAGTTGAGTTTCTTATGGGCAGTTTCTTATAAACAATACGTGTAGTTTCTTAAGTTATATTTTCCCAGTACTGGAGTTTCTTAATTTTTTGGCGATCTGAGAGTTGAGTTTCTTATGGGCAGTTTCTTATATAAAAAATACACTTACTTTATTGATCATGATAGACCATGCCGAGACAGATGGGGACTAAACCTCAACTACGGCGGAATCCATATCTGGTAGACTTGTCAGACTTGCCCCAAGCCCGGGGGGGGGGGGTACTTCACATATTTTGGGTACGAGGACGTGCCATCGGGAAGGGTATCGATTTTCGCAATTTTGGTATAAGGTACGGTATCGATTTTCACGATTTTGGTATAAGGAATGGTATCGATTTTCGCGATTTTGGTTAAAGTATAAGATCGGATATACATTTTCGGAAAATTGGTATAAAGTCGGGTGTACTTTTCGGAAAATTGGTATAAAGTCGGGTATGCTTTTTCGGAAAATTGGTATAAGGAACGGGTATGTTTTTGAAGCTTCGATGGCACGTCCCCGACCAAAACCTAGTCAAGTAACCCCCCCCCCGGGGCCCCAAGTCTATTTCGTCAAAAAAGTTCCAAAAAAAATTGAAGGGACAAGTAGTATACTTTCAGATAGACTCATTACAGTTGACGAAATAGACTTGGAGCAAGTCTACCTGATTGGAAACGTTATTGACTTTGTAAATAATATGTCCAATTTAGGTTCACGTGTGGTCGACAATCGTAACAGGCCCACATTAAGAAGATTTTGTTGGGAGAATGATGCATAGAACGTGAATTTATTGACTTTCGAGGAGAAATTCTGACATAAATTTTGAATCTACAGAATATTTTACTTTATAATCACTAGTTTTGAAGGTTCCAACGTTGAAATTGCAAACTAGTTCCAAAATCCTAAAGAACCGCATCAGTCCTTTCATGCACGATTGTAACGTATGTTCCTAGAACAGGGGTTGTTGCTGTTGTTGTTGTTGTTGATTTTGACGCCGGAAAATTTTGGTTCTTTGCCCCTCATAACAACTCAAGGCTGGTATCGGGCCTAGCCTGATTCACAATGATCGTAAAAATCTGCCTTTACACTTACAGTATACAATGTTATTCTCTGTGCAAGATAAACATTCATCTCACTTGAAAAATTTGCGACGCAGGTTTCTGCGATCGTGAAGGGAAATTTTCTGCTGGAAATTATTTCCGTCTGAACAATTCGATCGCTGGCAGTCGCGGCGCTGGGGTGGAAATTTTAGGCTGTCACTTAGTGTCGCTACGAAAATGGTTCGTGTTGCTCCGGTCATTGGGACGTCTTTTGGGACGGGGTGACGCCAGATGGACCAGATGAATTTATGACCAATTTTGCACATTTGGTACTCAAAATATTTCTGCATGCTTGCTTTAACAATACACATGATTACTGTTTCTGCAATTACGTCTTTGCGTGGTAGAGTTCTCTCACAAAGCTCATGAAAGAGTGCACTACTTGATCAATCTTTAACTCTTACAAGGAAGAAAAAGAATGCGGAAATGTTTTACGACGTTAAGATATATAGTGCTTGTCTATGAATAGGAGAAAGAAACATCTAATCCCTCTATTGTTTTCTTTAGCATTACTTTCATTCGCCACGAGCTGGATTATAAAAAACAATAGGCTATTTATAAATCTATGAGATGTCATATTTTAACTTAGGTTATTCGCTTGATGTTAGGGATCTGGGCATTCTATTCCTGAATGACGTAGTAGATTGGTCGCGGAAATTTTTGGGGATCCGAAAGTTGGTATGTTCGGTCGACGGCAGGACGTTGATTTTCTGATTGCGGTACCCTACTCGTGTTGTTACTTCAACCTTCAACAGATTCCTTTATCGTTACGTCAGTCTACAAAAACGGCGTTGGTCGCATTATAGCCAACGTAGAGGGTGTGGTCAAAGGGAAATTTTCTGGGGCCCCGCCCCAGACCATATCTTATAGCTCTCAATAAGGAACCTTGGCGGTACCATTCGCGGCAGTGGCGGAAATTCAGCTTTTTGAGTGGGGGGGGGGGGGCAAGCCGTAAATTTTCCGAGTCGGAGGAAATGCTTTTGTTCTCAGGCATTTCGCTAGAAGACTTAGACCTGACATAAATAGTTCCTTAAATGTGCTAAGGTCGTTGTATATCAGATTTCAAAACTATTTATATTCAGCGGCTGATAGAAAAAGGCAAGAATGTATTATGAACGTACTGTCGGTAGGCCTAATAGCTACGAGGACGCTGGGGGCGAAGCCCCCAGGAAAATTTTTGAGGACACTCCCTATTTTTGCTTAGAATGCCTTTCATGACCCTGTGTTTGCCAGTACTGAATTGGGATTTTGACAATGTTGTAACATTTTTTCAGAGTAGCATCCCAAGGAAAT
Organism: Aurelia coerulea; assembly: GCA_039566865.1. Lineage (NCBI taxonomy): Eukaryota > Metazoa > Cnidaria > Scyphozoa > Semaeostomeae > Ulmaridae > Aurelia > Aurelia coerulea. The sequence continues at coordinate 14,225,325 of CM076958.1, read as the reverse complement.
TTTTTGGGTAATCAGATAGTTTAATTGGGCTTAGGAGAGCTCTCGTATCCAATGTTTGCCAGTGCCAAATTAGAATATATGATAATATGAATTACAAGTTCTCAAAACAGTTCTGCGTGAAGAACCTCTCCTTTGTCTTAGAACGCTTCTCGCAATTCAGGTTTTGCCTGCCCCCGCCCCCAACATGGAAACTTTGAAAATTCGCTGATAATTTGTGTTAATGTCGCGTCCAGGAAAATTTTGGAGAACTCCAACCTTTACATTGGCTTAGAATGCCTCTCCCAAAGCTTCAACATCTCGCGGAAATATTGTTACTCTCTAACTAACCCATACCCAAGAACTTTCTTCTCGTTTATGAAATAAATGAAAGTGAATAAAAACTTTAGAATATGCTTTTCGAGCTTGTGCATTTCGTTTGCTCTTTCTATATAAAAACTCGTCCACTTCTTGACGGTGACTCGTTTCTTCACTACAGTTTCAATCTCACCTACGAAATTTCCGACTTTTAAGAAAATTTCCGAGTCTTATCGAATTGGGGGGGCAATTGCCCCCCCCAACCCCCCCATAAATTCCGCCACTGATTCGCGGCACCACTGATCATGAGTGACAGGACACAATTGGGTTGGATTGAAATAAATTAGGTTCTTTGCCTTCCTTGACATTGGCAGCCTTTCTCGACCATATTTTATTGTTTTGACTTGAGTTCTCTTCTGCCCTCTCGCCTCGTGCGCTGTTTATTAGTGCTAGGCCCATCGGATACTACCTTAACTCTCCTGCACATTATTGTCCTCAGTAATAAACGAAAAACAAAGAAATATGGCTGAGAAAGGCTGCCAATGTCAAGGAAGGGAGACTTATAGCATTTCAAGCAGGGGCGGATCCAGACCGTCTTACGGTACTTACGGAAGACGGTCAAATTCCGAAACTGAACTTTTCATAGAAACAGTGAGTGATTTATATTGCTGATTCATAATTTGTTTTATTTGTACGAGCAGCTATTTCACAGTAAACCAAATGAGATAAATACATGAATTTTTCCCTTGCCCCCCTGCCCCCCCCCCCAAACTGTCATACTCGAGACAGGGAATGAACATCTCGCTAAAATTTTTGTCAACACAGTCCCCATTTTGAAACAGCCTCACTTTCCTTCTTTCGTTGCTATGCAAATCAACGCCATGCCATGCCATGCCATGCCAACACACCCCTATTCTTTTGCAACCACTGCATAAATTAGTGAACAAAGACGCAAGACCAAAAGGCCAAAGATGATTGGTAAGACGGTAGTAATAAATTAAAATCTGCGCGGACACTCTGAAACAATCAAAATTGAAACCGTCACGTGATGGTTTTGTTCTCGTAAGACGGTAGATAAGATGTATGTTAGGTACCTTGGCAAAAAAGATGGTCGAGGCGATGGTAGGCTCTTTAGCACCGTCTTACGAGCTTTTGGTTGCGCCTAGCCATATGCTTTCTTGGTGTACCTCTGCGAGTCCCATTCACCTTTGGCCTTTCACCGAGACTGCTCGAAACATTTCGCGCCAAGGATTGAAAACAATTTATTTGAAGATTTAGAGGTGGATTTGCTTGGAAAAATAGAAGATCTAATCTTATCTGGTGACGATCTTGGCAGTCAAAGCTTGTCAACATAGCAGCTCATCAAATTAGGGAGAAATGTTCCTATCAGCGGTGCTGTTGTGGAGGGCCTAGCCAAAACGAAGCTGCTGTCTCACTCTTACCTCACATTCAACATGATCGATTCGGCTTTCAAACAGGCTGAAGCATTTTCCTTGCAAGGTATTTATTCATTTGAATAATCTTGATCATTTTGAATGACCTTTATCGAGTTTCATCGAGTAGGGCTGGCAGAGACGTAGGAACCGGGGGGGCACTGGGCACACGTGCCCCCCCAAGATTTTGGAATAAACAAAGAAATGCCCTTTTTATTTTCAGGAAGTGCCTCTTTAGCTTAATAAAATAAGTGCCCTTGAAGTGTCGTGCCCCTCCAAGTTTGAGATGCTTCCTACGTCCCTGAGGGCTGGGGGTGTAGCAAGGGAGAGTTCAATCAGTCCCTTTAACAGCAACCGAAGAGATATGACAACTATGGAAAGGGGTACTGTATATGAGGGGCTGATTTCAAGGGTAATTGGTATGAGGGTTAGGGTTCACTTACGGTTAGGGGATTAGTTTGAAGGGTTGGTATTGGGCTTCAAAATTATTAGGATCACGGCTACAAGGTTAGGTAGCCATAGGAGAAGGTTAGGTGTCATGTATCTCAGGCTGATATTTAAGACATTGTTTGGAAAGATACGGTTACAATATGCATTTATGGGAAGTACCAGTAGATGTACAGTTTGAGTCTTCTTTCAGATGATTATGAAAAAAATTATTTATATGGGAAGGGACCCTAGGGGGGGGGGGACTTCAGTAATAGATCATGCATTATATGTGCTTTGTTATCTACAAGACAACTGACTGGACAATTATTGCTTATCCTATTAGCAGAACATTACCAGAATTCCTTTGCTACCTAACATTTTTAAGCAAAAGCATAACATTGCTAGAAATTCTTGCTAAAACTACACCCTAACTTCAGAAATTCACAGAAGTAGACCCATTTCCAGAATATTTTGGCCAAAATCTATATCAAAACTAACCCACATTCCTCTGTGGATGGATATGCTCCTTTACCATCCATTCCATCCATTATCAATATTCTATAAAACCACTATGATAAAACCAAAAAAGGTGATTCTTGATGGATGTGTGCAAGAAGTTAATCTGGGGGCAGGAGCAGGGTAGTGTACAAATAATAGCATTTCTTTAGTATTTTGTCAGTTATGACTGATTTTTAATGTGCTGCATTGAATAGCAAAATTATTCATAGAAGATTCAAAACTGTTCACCAACTTGGTATCATTAATCTGATTTATGCTGTGATTTTTCATATTGCTGGCTGAAAAACTTTAGGAGGATGCTAAAACTCTTTTTTGGTCTTCTGTTAAGATTTCTTTCATTTCTAAATCAATGTTGGATCACAAGAATTTAAGATTTTAGTTTCTATTTTAGTTCTCTACTCTATTTAGTGTAGTTTCTATTTTAGTTAATGATGATACTTGCACAGCAATGAGGGCACAAATGCATGTCTGTTCAGTTTCTTAGTAGCCTGATTACTTTTATTTTGTTCCTGTAATTTCTGTAATTGGTTGTTAACTGTCCATCCCAAGTTCCAAAAAATATCCACACTATTTGCAACAGATTTTCATTTCACATTTATACAGGGTTGCATCCAAGAGAAACAGCTTATACAATGCCTGTTCCCTAGCAATTAATGGTGAAGAAAAAATGTGTCATCTGTTGAGAGCACTTACATCAGCAGAATCATATCTTCACTCTTATTTTTATGCATCTCATCCCCATTTCCTCAATCTTTTGGCAAGTTAAGAAACCTCTTAAGACCATGTTCAGTGGCTCTGTCTCTTATAATGTGGATAAATTGTCCAAAATGAGTGAAAATTATTCAGATAGCATTAAGATTGAGGCCCTGAAGTGGCTTTTACCGGCAAGGAAACTATATATGATTTAGAGATCACGTTGGAAAATAGGGCGTTTTCCGAGGATCTGAAGGGCGTGGCCCGAAAAAATTTTTCCGGGGGCTACGCCCCCGGACCCCCAATCATCTCGCGCTTCGCGCTCGAGGCCTCCCACGACCTGCTCGCGCTTCGCGCTCGTAAGACGGTCAAAATTTCCGCTGGATCCGCCCCTGTTTCAAGGTAGGCAAAGAACCTAATTTATTTCAATCCAACCCAATTGTGTCCTGTCACTCATGCACTGATCAAGATCTCGCGGCACCAGCACTGGCAAATCCATTCCATTGCCAGCAACAGCCAGAAAAGGAAATTTAGCGACTTTTCCTTTCCAAACACAAATCAGGTTAACGTGAACATGAATTCTGAAAAAAGTTTGCCTGAAAACATAAATTTTAAAAATTTTGCACCGTGAATTCGTGATTCATAGCCTCTATTGGGGACGCATTTAGAGAGTAAGAGTGCAATGAAAAGATCGTTGATATCTGAGCCTTGAAACAAGGAATTGTAAACTGCGATCAAAACAGTGCCATGCCTCTACAGGTCATGCATCAGACGAAGGTCTAATTTAGGCCCAACTTTAAACATTGATATCTCCGCTTTCTGTTGACTGATTTTGAAAGTGTTTAAATTTATCTTGAATTCGAAACTTTAGTTTGTGGCAACATAAAAATGGCCTAATAGATCACTGTGCGAGTGGCTAAGTCCCCCAAACACCCCCACGATTTCCTGACTCACCCGGTACAATCATAAAAAGATGCAAGCTTTTCGTACTTCCCCCGGTGAGTATGCAGGCATTACAGGACAAAAGAATTGCTAAATCGAATGTGTCCTTTATTCTAGCTGGAGCTCTATTGGTGGATTTGAAAATCATCGAAGAATCTGTTAATCGAATACTCTGGTTGTCCACGAAATATGGCGGACAAGTAGAAGTTGGAGGTTGGTGGCGACCAAAGTCTTGCAAGCCGCGATTTAAGGTCAGCTGTTGATAATTTTGTGTTGTATCAAGGGCAGATTTCTCTGTGCACATGTACTATCAGTTTATAACGCATGTCCCCAAAAAAGTGCTCCGCTTTGAAAAATCACCGAAATATGATTACTCGGCCAATCTTCAAATTCCTTTTTTTCAAGAAGATCAAGGACCAATTATTCTCCCAAACATAGCTGATCTTGTAATTGGTTTAAAAGTTAAGCAAATTTAGCTCTTTTCAGGGCTACCTGGTTTTGAATCATACTGCAAAAAGCACTGATGATTGCCAGATCATTTTCTTTGTGCATATTGAAGAAAAATGACTGAGATATAAGGCAACTTAAGTTTTGGCCTGAGCAATCTAAATATAGCCCATTGCATTCCATTGTATTTGATGATCTCGAGAGACTATCAAAGCAATTGGACAAATGGACACATGTGGCATTCTTTTGTTCTATTTCTAAATTAGACGCTATATATCAGTGTTTGATAAAAATAGCTATCCAAAGGTAATAGGCTGTGACACGTGCCGCACCATATTTGGGTAACTTATCGACGTCAACAGGCTAGACTGTGATTGGCTAGACTGTGACCGCAAGTGGCTTGAGCCATATCAAATCAAAAATTTTATCATCTTTATATATTTTTGGGTCATTGTCGAAACAACTCGGAAAGAATATTTTATGAAAGGTTTGATCATCTATTTTTGATGATCTTTAAAAAGAGGAGTATATTTGGGACACCCAGTAGGACTCATATACATCTCTTGAAAGCTACCCTAGGTACTAGGTAATATTTTCTTACTTACTCGTAAGTAACTTTTTTTCTCAGATTTGTCACAATTTGCCAAAAATAAACAACGTTACGTAAAATCAGGCATTTCAAATCCGATTCGAAAGCTTTCGAACAGCGAAAAGATCTCGACATTAACGAAGGTTTGAAGTCGAGAGATTTGCCAGTCGAGAAACACGGCATCGTTCAATTAAGGGAGCAAATCCAGGCCCGACACCAGCCTTGAATTCGTAGGGGGGTGAGGAATCAAAATTTTTCGACGCCAAAATCAACAACAACAACAACCCCAATTTAGGAATCATGCATGAAAGGACTGAAGCGCTCCGTTAATGATTAGATTTTGGAAATGTTTTCCTGGTTCAACGTTGGAGCCTTCAAAATTAGTGACTTTGAAGCAAAAATATGCTGTAGATTCAAAATTCATGTGAGAATTTATCCTTGAAAGTCAATAAATTCATGCTCTAAGCATCATTCTCCCAATAAAATCATCTAAATGTGGGCCTGTAACCACAAAAAAATCCGACACTTTGATTTAAATTTCCGACAAAGAGCCTCCTGGGGGGCGCTCCCCCCAGCCCCCCACTGGCTTCGGTCCTGAGCAAATCACTCCCTATAAATTGTCCACTTTGGGCACTTTGGGGGAAAATTGTATTATTTTTCGCGACAACTAAGCCCGTTTTGAAGGAGTGATAAGTGATTTGCCCTTCGGCTCAGCTCAGGCTCTCTTCTAATACAAACCTTGAATACTCATTGATTACATTTTTAAATTGAGATTCCTTCTGTGGTTGTTGTATGAAAGCTGAATGCCACTGAATGCATTTTCAAAAGTGTACTTGTCCCATTTTTCTACTCTTCCTGTTCATTTCTAGGTGGCTATAATGGTCCCATTCAGAAACAGGGAACTACAGCTGAAAATGTTTATCTACCACATTACACCAATTTTACAGAGGCAAATGTTAGAATATAGAATATTTGTCATTGAACAGGTATTTTGTTTGCCTTTCCTTTTCAATTTGTCAATATAATTCCAGAGAGGAGGCGTTGTGTATACAACGCTGTTTTTCTTTATTTAATAATCATGTAGTTAATGGACGCCAAAACAGCCAAATAGAATAAAGCAAATGACCATGAATAAAGTCAATAAATGTATCCTGCTCTTACATACCTTCGCAGATAGCCAAGTATCTATGGCGTGCCAACACCGCCAAAATTCAGCCTATTGTTTCAATGTAGAGTGCAGCCATGTTTGTTTTCATGGTGCTTATTTATTAAAACATGGTGCCTATTTATTAAAACATGGTTCCTCTATATTAAAACATGGTGCCTATAGCCTATGTACTAAGACGTGGTGCCTATTCATTAGAATATGGTGCCTCTTTATTAAAACATGGTGCTTACAGAAGCGTCGTGGCTGGGGGGCAGGGGGGGCACGTGCCCCCCCTAGCGTCCGAGATTCGGATATTTGTCGGAAATTTCGGATTTTTGTCGGAAATTCGGAAATTTTTCCAAAATTTCTCATCTGTATGAATTGAAGCCTAGCTACTTTCACGACCCTATTTACTAATGAATTTTTAACAAGAGGGCATTTTTCGACAGTCTGAGGGAGGTTATACCCTATAAAAAAATGTCCTGGGTGCCAGAGCCTTTGTTTGTCGAAATATGGTACTCGGGATTCCTTTAAAACCGATGAGAAAATACCTGGGTCTAGGTTGGGTAAGAATTTTCCGAGAAAGGTCAAATCTTCTATTTTAGTACTGGTAAATATGGAATCAAGGGATGTATTTTCAATTCGCACCAAAGTGATATTTTACTTTATTTACTTGTTTATCATTGTACAATTGCACTACATGCAACAAGAAGATTTTTTATGTATTTTAAGCCAAAGTAAAGGATGTTGCTTCAAAAATGTTCCTCGTGCTCCGATTTATAGGAGAACTGTCACAGGTTTCCTTATCGCTAATGGCAAGCATGATATTGGGAGAAGCATTCCAAGCCAAAGTAAAGGATCCTTCTTCAAAAATTTTCCTCGTGCTCCGATTTATAGGAGAACTGTCACGAAGCTCTCAAGGTTTCCTTGTCGCTAATGGTAGGCATGATATTGGGAGATGCATTCTAAGCCAAACTAAAGGATGTTTCTTCAAACATTTTCCTCAGGCTTTGATTCATAGGATAACTGTTACAAAACGATCAAGGTTCCATTGTCGCTAAAGGCAAGCATAATATTGGGAGATGCATTCTAAGCCAAAGTAAAGGATGTTTCTTCAAAAAATTTTCCTTGCGCTCCTATTTACAGGCGAACAGTCACGAATCTATCAAGGTTTCAAGGCATGATATTGGGAGATGCATTCTAAGCCAAAGTAAAGGGCGTCGCCCCAAAAATTTTCCATGTCAATGCTCCAACCTACAATTTACCCTTGCCACGCCACTGATTGTGGCACGCTCTATTCCCATACAGTTATAGCGAACTAATCTGTGTTATTGCTTCGATTGAATACCAGATCAGGGTCTTGCTACCTCTGTGTTTGAAAATCATTCTTTGTAACCAAACTGCGCATGCGCATGATGACGTCATTGGTTTCGACTCATCATTCGTCGGAAAATCAGCAAGTTGTGCCCCCCCCTGCCAATTGGTACCCACGACGCCCCTGGGTGCTTATATATTAAAACATGATGCCCTGTTTAAAATTTGCAGCGAACTGGGGCAAGCAGTATGGTGTCTTCTCTCTTCTGCGCACGTGTTTGTGCCAGAGTAGATTTTGGCTCGTGGGTTGAGCAGCATAGGAATCAAATGTTTCCGCCAATTTTTGCCCGTGGCCGACGGTCGAAAACCTCCAAAGCCTCATTTTCACGGACCAAGCAGATGGCGAAGAAACAAAAGGAACCCATGGTAATCATTCTAAACTTTACCTACCTTCATAAAACGCAACCAGGAGAAAAATACAGCTTGAAATTTCCCGAATTTTTTCAAGAAATCTGCTCTCCAGATGATTGGCAATACAAGTTTAGATGCCGGTTAAAATGTCTCCAGGCTTCGAGGAGTTATGGCCTCTCCAATTCTCACACAAACCGATGAGGTACTGAACCTTGAACAATAGAGATTCTGGCCGAGAGACGATAGTGCTAACAATATTGATCGTTGTTACACGACCCAAAAACTAGACTAGTCCCAGTTATCGCAACAACAACAACAACAACAGCAATGACAACAACAACAACAACATATTTTTTTGCTGAAACTGGGACTTATGGACTTTCACATAAAAAATGGGACGAAAATAAACAATAGGGGCACCGATTTTTCTATTCACGTTGAAACGAGGTTAATGGCCTCTTTTCGGTTGTTGGAAAATTTCATCGCTTTGGCGTGCTTTGGTGTGAGCTGAAGGAAGGGAAATGGCCTTCAAAATGAGGAAATTCTGATTGAAACTGAAAGGTTTGTTAATTCTTGGATTGAGGAAACATTCATCTGGATACTTGTGGCCTTTGTTAACTGCTAACGTCACTTAAAACTTGAATTTTGAGGCGTTTTATCATCTGAGGATTGAGCCGACAAGTTAGGCCCATCCGCCGTTGCCTGGCTCTTCGTACAGTGTTGCTATGGTTTCCATATCGGACGTGACGTCAAGGGAAACAATTTCGTCCCAATTTTCAATGTGAAAGTCCATGAGTCGTAGTTATAGCATCCATCAGCCTATCAATAGCAACAACTACGAACTCGTAATCAGTCTACCCAAAAACGCCAAAATCTTCGTTTTCAAGTTCTTGCTATTGTCCTTCCGTCGCAGTTCCTTTCGTTCGAGATTCAATGCCTCTATGGTTTCTATGTGAATTGAAAAATCTACTACGGTTTGTTTACGCATTTCAAGTCATATGGCAATTCTCTAGGGAAGTTTCTTGCATTCATGGCTCAAGTTTTCACGGTGCAAAATGAATTATAAAATTCAAAAGAGGCTTTATCAAGAGCTCCTTGTCAAGAGCTTTTATCACCTGACTTGAAGTGGTGCAAACAGGCCTCGACAAGCCTTAGCCGATGCTGCCTATTGGAGAAGTCATAACTCCTCGAAGCCTGGAGATATTTTGAAAATTTGTATTGCCAAACATCTGAAGAGCAGATTTCTTCAAAAAAAATTTGGGAAATTTCAAGCCGTTTTTTCTCCTGGTTCCGTTTTATGAAGGTAGGTAAAGTTTAGAATGATCATCACGGGTTTCTTTTGTTTTCTTCACTTCTGCGCCATCTGATTGGTCCGTGAAAATGAGGCTTTTGAGGTTTTCGGCCATCGGCCACGTAATGTACTAATGTAATGTTACGTAATGTAATGTACTAATGTCGGCCATGTACTTTTTATTCCACAGCCCGCCAAACGTGTTAACTTTCTTTCACTCAACCGGTAAATAAACTGACTGTTTATGACTGCATATATGATTGCATTTTAGAACTGTGTAGATATTTTTGATCAATCTTTTATCGTTTGCTTAGGTTGGAAAGACAATGTTTAACAAAGGCGCTATTTACAATATCGGCTTCAATGAAACACTACAGATCGGTGATTTTGACTGCTACATTTTTCATGATATTGATCTCCTTGCTGAAAATGACCGAAATTACTATGGTTGTCCCGAATCACCGAAACACATGTCACCAGCTGTTGATACATTGAAATATCAGTAAGTTCAGCTGTTGTTTTTTCTCTTTATCATCATGAAATATCCACAACAAAAACAACCAAGAGCCCAGCGTACGGGGAGGTAAGTTCGATATTTCTGGGTTAGAATATTGCCAAAAGTAATATATTTTTGGGTCCAAAATAAAATGTGAATTATACCCGTATGCTGAATGCCCGTCCTGTGACCAAGAGTTTTGTTTAAGGATCCATAAAAACTGGCGAAATCTCACGCAATTCTAAGACGGAATAGCCAATTTCGGTTTATCAAAGTGATGTCCACACGTCAGTTAACCCTTTTCTTAACCCCACTGTAGATATGGTGCCTTGACTCCTTGACCTGTACTATTCAGCTGGCCATCAAATTTTGAAAATTTCATGGTCCGTTATTTCACCACGTGACCTCCAGATGTCCTTATCTTGAGACAGGTCACAAAGAAAATCTTAAAATCCTCGCTAGATTCTAGCAACTGTCGAAAATCATAAAGTTATATACACCATTCGATTTGTCTTGAAGAGTTCTTTAATTTGATATATAATTTGCTTATATTTGCTGAAAATCGCAAATTTTAATATTCATGACGTGATTTATCTTTATGACGTCATAGTTTTAAAGACTTATTGCAATATATCATAAAACTTGCAGAAAACAGTGTCAGGCCTCTTGTTACTAACTATTTTCACTAATGAGAAGTCTAAAAATAGAAAATAATTGAAAATAGAGATCTCAATTAGTCTATTCAATTGCTCTTAGTTAGAAAGAGTTGCAAGTTAAGTAAAAAGAATTAAGGGTAAATACCTTCCTCTACTCTTACTCAGACATCAGACAGCCAGTATAAAGTTGGAAGATGGAGAATCAGACAGTTTCAATATCAAGAGAGGAGTGAGACAGGGATGTATACTATCGCCAAAATTATTCAATTTATATACAGAAGATATAGTCAAGGAAGCCGACAAGTTACCTGGTGTAAACATTGGAGGGAGAAATATAACAAATCTTAGGTATGCAGATGACACTGCCTTGATTGCGGAGTCGGCACAGGGTCTACAACTAATAATAGATGTGGTTAAAACAGAAAATATGAAGAAAGGTCTGAAAATGAATATAAAGAAGACAAAAACAATGGTAATCAGTCGAGATACAGAGAATCCGAAAATCGATATAAGGGTGGATGGAACTACTCTAGAGCAAGTGGAAACATTTAAGTACTTGGGGCAAACAATTACATCGGATGGTAGAACCGATACTGCGATACGACAACGTATAGAAATCGCAAGACAGTCTTTCCTAAATATGAGTGATGTTTTAACAGCAAGGAACATTGAGATCGAGACAAGAAAACGCTTAGCCAGATGCTACGTTTTGTCAACACTTTTATATGCAAGTGAAACCTGGACGCTTAACGCTGATACACGGAAGAGAATAAATAGTTTTGAAATGTGGATGTATAGAAAAATGCTTAACATCACATACACAAGTCACACTACAAATGAGGAGGTTTTAAAACGTGTCAATGAAAAGAGTTTGTCACTAGCGAAGAACATAAAAATGAGAAAAACGCTATATTTTGGTCATTTGATAAGAAAAGATAAAATGCAAAAACTTTTATTGGAAGGAAGGGTGTGTGCAAAAAGATCAAGGGGACGTCCCCGTAAAACGTGGATGAAGAGCATCATGGAATGGACAAAGTTAAACTTTGAGCAATGCATAAGAGGAGCTGAAGACCGTGACTACTGGAGAGGATTAACGACGAATCTTCCAGATGAAGCTGTCACCGAATGATGATGACTCTTACTCACTACTTTTGGCTACAATTCTGCCCGTTATCTCATGTTATGTTAATCTGGACGAATTTTGCTTTTTAAGTCAGCAGCCCAACTTTGACTATTTTCCAATCGTTTTTGGTTGCCTAGCAATGACCCATGTCACTAATTAACCTCTATTGTTACGTTTGAAAAGCTAATAGTCCAAAGAACCATTGGCGTAAGTTTCAATGTTATGTCTTTGGTAGTTTTAGAGAAAAAAAAGGCGGCGAAAAACGCCCTTCCCCCGGTCGTTTTATTGGATCTCTTCCTTTAAAGAGTCCAAGACATTGAATAGTTTCAAAACAAAAATTAAAAACTACGATTTTAATTGCAACTGTAGATTATGTAAGCGATATGTCGAAAATTTTAGGGTTTCTGTAGTTGTAGATTATTTAATATTCTTGTAAGCTATAGATTTGATTTTGTTATTTAATTAGCATCAGCTAAGCGAGAAGCCAACCTTAAATAAAAAAATTATTCTATTATTTATTATTTAAGCAAAATAGCTACAGTTAGAATAGCCAACAATAATGGACCATCAAATATTGTTGCATTGGTTCTAAAAATAAGCAACATCTTCCATACAAAAAAAAAATAGTCAATATTTAATCTTCATGTTTAACGAGTCCTGAAAGTACTTTTCGAATCATGCTTTCACTGTCCATTATTTACTTATTTATTGTTATTATTATTATTTCATATTTTCTGCTTTAAGCACTGCTTTAAGCTTTAAGTACATCCCAAGGGAGCGGGTCAAACCCCATTATTAGTATCATTATTACATGAAATTCTCCTTCTCATGAAATCATCTTCAAGATCTTCATTGTCCTTACTTGATGTCGTCGTATCTTCGGTTATAATACGTTCGTAGCTTCTGGCTTCAGCCTCTTCTTTATCATCATCATCATTATTATTATTATTATTATTATCATTGTTTCAGCTTACGCTATTATTAATTATTATTATTATTGACACTGACGAAGATTCTATATCGAAACGTTTGCCCTGAAACAGTTGTGTTTTCATCATTTTATTTCCGTTTTACTTTGATTGTGGTTAAGTTTATACCATTATTATCATTATTAAACTTAAGCCACGATCAAAATTAAATAGAAAGAATTATTATTATTATTATTATTATTATTATTATTATTATTATTATTATTATTACTATCATTATTGACAAAAATAAACTACCATCAAAAATAACAGAAAACAATATATAAGAAAACTAAACTGTTAAAAGCAAAATGTTTCGATCATAGAATCTTCATCAGTTTTGAAGATCACTGATGAAGATTTTATAATCGAAACGTATTGCTTTTAACAGTTTTGTTTTTCATATTATTATTATTATTATTATTATTATTATATTATTATTGTTATTATTATTGTTAGTATTATTATACTAAAATTTCTACCCGGTCCAAATAGGGTTGATATATAATTCAAGCTTCATGATTTGTTTGTCATACATTTCGGCAAACACAGGAAATTTGTTTTACTCACCCAGTATTCTTGGCTTTTGAAAGGGGAAATTGTGGGACTGGGAAATCAGGAAATCAGGGATCCAAGCATTCGCATCATTCGCACATAAGAATGTCCATTTTCCAAAAAAAAACTGTGGTAACAGAATTGTAATAGAATTAATAACACATGAAATTGAAATAAAATGCTACGCAATTCTCCTAAATGCGCTGTCACTAGCCCCCCCCCCCTCCCACTCACGTTTCTCTTTACCATCGATATTTCAAGTCCACAACGACCACGTCCTTTCGTCCTCCCATCTTGACCTACCTGGGTACCAGCCTCTCTAACATATGTTAGAGAGGCTGGTACCCAGGGTAATCTTGACCCAATCAAATGAACATTTTGTTGACACGCCTCAGAAAGCCTCGCAATGACATTTGGAGTCCTTACGTCACCTTACGTCAACGTCGTCTGAATTGGATGCGAAATCGAGGGTAGGGATGATTTTTGCTGATGAAATCTTCATTCAAAACTTCACTTAGATATCGATGAGACGTATGCTAAGAAGCGAGATTTGGATTGGATTAAGTTTAATTTTCATTGTAAGTTTACTTTTCATGTTATTGATATTCTCCAGTTACGTAAAGTTTTTGGCAAATTCAAAACCTCAAAGGGATGTGGTACTGATGGCATTGCTAGTTGTTTTCTAAAATTAGCATTTCCAGTTATTTCAGAATCTCTTTGTGATATTTTCAATCTTTCAATTGCTACTGGTTGTTTTCCAGATAGCTGGAAAATAGCCAGAGTAGCCCCAATTTTCAAAAGTGGTCAACCTGATGACCGATCTAACTACCGACCTATATAGTCTTGCCTGTTTTAGCCAGGGTCTTTGAAAAGCTTATTTATAACCAACTGTACGATTATTTGAACAAAAACAAACATCTATTTTCTAACCAATCTGGCTTCAGAGCTCTACACTCTGTTGTCACTTGCCTTCTTAACAACACAGATGACTGGTATGTGAACATGGACAATGGCAGATACACTGCAAATATTTTCATTGATCTCAAAAAAGCATTTGACACCGTAGATAATGACATTTTACTTGCTAAATTGAGGAAGTATGGTATTGATAATCTTGAACTTACTTGGTTTACGTCCTATCTAACCAATAGCAAGCAATTCTGCAAAGTAAATGGGGTAGGTTCCAAAACAGAAGATATTCGCTGTGGTGCGCCGCAGGGTTCTTGTCTTGGCCCTCTTTTGTTTCTGATTTATATCAATGATCTTCCGTTTTCTCTGAAGAAAGGTAAAGTGACCATGTACGCTGACGATACCAGTATTTCTTACTCTTCTTCGAGCTTAGTGGATATAAACCAAACTCTGAATAGTGAACTGAATGATTTGAAGCGATGTTTGCAGGGTAATAAACTTTCTTTGAATGTTTTAAAAACTCAAGCTTTGATTGTAGGTTCCCAGCCCAAAATTAAGCAAATTACCGATAAGGCTGTTGATCATCCACTATTTTTTATTGGTGACTCTCAGGTTGAAAATGTAGACCGAACAAAGTATCTGGGTGTGATAATCGATAGAAATTTGGATTGGGAAGAACACGTTTACAATCTCCGTACTAAGGTTTCTCGTGCAATTGGATTTTTGAAATATTCCAGGAAATTTTTACCTCAAAACACGTTGAGTGCAATGTATAGGGGTATCGTCGAGCCCCATTTGCGGTTCTGTTGTTCGGTGTGGGGGTGCTCTGGGGTGACTAAACTGCAAACCCTGCAGAAGCTGCAAAATCGAGCAGCTAGGATTGTAACTAAAAGTCGATTTGATACGCCTGCTATGGCATTAATTCGCAGTTTAAATTGGCCTACTGTAAATGACATTATTAGAAGCGAAACAGCTACCACAATGTACAAATCGCTAAATGGTCTGGTCCCGGAGTACCTTTCAGATTTGTTCGAAAAAAATTCTACTCGAAATGTCAAAAAACTGAGAAACACCGATACTGATCTCTCGTTACCATTACGAAAAACTAACAATGGGCAGAGGGCTATATCTTTTCGTGGACCTAAGCTTTGGAATCAACTTGAACCTGATGCTAAACAGGCACCCTCCCTTGCCACTTTTAAGAGAAGAATCAAAAACTAGCCTTAACGAGAATTCTTTTATTTTTTGTTAACTATTATATAGTGATCTTTCGAATTAGTAAATGTTTTGCCACGGCCCCCTGAAAAGCAGTTCATATGAATTGACGGGGCTACCGTGCCTAAATAAATAAAAATGAAATGAAATGAAATGAAATGAAATGAAATGAAATGAAATGAAATGAAATGAAATGAAATGAAATGATCTGTGCGAACTCGAGGCGAGCGATGGTTTTTGGTGCAGTGTGAGCTCTGAAGAAATGCCAATGGTGGATCGAAGAAAGCGATGTGATGTGCTATTGTTCAAAGCGTCGAGGCGAATCTGTTTAAACTGTGAGAAAAAAGCTTCCTTCTTCAAAAAGAGCGCCTTATTGTCATCGAAGCTTAGAATTGATAAAGTAAATTGTTATATACAACCTTCGCTTTTCTTCTTATCGTCATTCTTCTCACTGTAGTGATGTGATGTCTTCTCAGAAAAACTTTGGGAACTGGGTCGACTGATGGGCCTAATATCACAACAGAGAGAAGAAGGACCGAGAGAAGGACGATGAAAAAGAAAACGAAGGTTGTATATAACAATTTACTTTATCAATTCTACAATCATACGCTGTTACCTGTGGTCAAAATGGAAATCCTCGATAAAGTTGAAGCCCTTATTGACGCACAAGATTCCGCAAGTATCAAAGAGTTTTTTGCACAAGAATGTTTCCCTTGTTATGTATTATTCGATATTTTTCCATTGAAAACTAAACAGGCTGTTTTTGAAAAACTGTTTTCTGTTGTGCGGTTTCTTACTGTACTGTGGCACGAATTTTCTTCATTTTTAGAGGTACTATCAAAAGATAATACATTAATTTTTGACGTAACTTAAGCCTTGCTGAAAGCCAATAATGCGATAGCTTCCAGGGGGCTTCGCCCCCTGGAACCCCCATCAGGGCTCTGCCATGAACCCGTTGGGAGGCTCAAGGCACACCCCAAGCCCCCAGCTTTGTTTAAATGACCTTCGGCCGAAGTTCGGTCATTCCTGGACATACTTTTCCTTTGATCGTGAGCCTTGTGCGAATGTCAAATTTTCCCCTGGATCCGCCCCTGGAAATTATGGATAATTGGTGGGGAATTAAAAGGGAATGATGGAGAACGTCCCCATCACTTTGTATGTTAAAACATGCCGTCTAAGGAGCACCCACATGTAATGTAGGGAAAAATTATCCCCAAGTATCGTGACCCTGGATGGGATCGTCTGGCCCCCAGGGTTATATTTATATAACTAAAAGAACTTGGTACTGTAGTGTATACTAAATAAAAGGTACTAAGAGAAAAACGGACGCAAAAAACAGACAAATTTTTCAGATATTTTATAAATTTAAAAAAAAAATTTAAAAGATATTTATCAAGAATTATCGTTTCCTTCTGCAGGCTCTCCTATAATGGGCTATTTGGTGGAGTGGAAGTTTTCAAAAAGCAGCACTTCGATGGGATAAATGGTTTTTCCAATCGATTTTGGGGCTGGGGTGGAGAAGATGATGACCTCTACACGCGGTAGGTTTTTGGCCCGGGGGGGGGGTACTTGACTTAAATTTGTACGGGGGTGTGCCCACGAAAAAAAATTTTTTTACCCTGCTCCAGAATTTTTCGCTCAAAATGATAACCTGTTCTAGAAAAAATTGATGAAAAGTATACTCAAAAACATGAAATTTGACCGAAAAACGACCCGATCTAGGTTTTTGGAATCCTTTCAAATCGATGACTACATGTTTTCTTGTGTAAGAAACTTGGATCAGTCTCGTACTGATTCAATATGGCCTAAACAATTGGGCCTAATTCACCTGCTATCTTTTTCCCAAAACCACCGAGCCTAAAACGTGCTAAAACGTCACTGAAGCGACAACAACAACATGAGAAGAGATCAGCAAAAGTTGAGGGTCTTGGTGGAGTAAGGCTACCCATCAATAGCGATGACTACGGTGATGTAATAAGTCCAGGCTACGCGAAAGGTGGTGGTGAGAAACGTTTTACTAAGATACGTTGCGTTCTAATTACTCTCAAGTACCGAATAATCGTCCCCCCTTTTTTAAATTTTTGAAAAATTTTCCAACCCCCCCCCCACTGTTATTCCAGCCCCCCTTTATTAATTCTTGAAAAATAGAAATAATAGTGAACATAATTTTTCTAATACTTCCTGCTAAGCATATGTACTTACTGTAATTATTAACTTTATTCTTCCACTTTAGTCATCAATTTTTCCAACCCCCCCCCGATTGTTCCAACCCCCCCCGATTATTATTATATTGAACCATTTCCAACCCCCCCCCCCCGATTATTCTCACCCCCCCCCCCGTTTATTCGGTACTTGAGAGTAGGACGATTTAGCGATTCTGAACGGTGCAATAGTGGTGCAAAATGCATCTTGGCGAAACTTCCTTGCCGCCATCTTTAGCATAATCGCTCATTTTCACAAGTTGAAATTCTTTTTGGTCCACCTGGTACAATCAGCGTCAACTGAAAGAATAGCGCCGGTTTTTGATGAAATCTAAGACCCCGTTTACACGAGAGAAAACTGGATCGATCCCGTTCTGGATCGATCCAGTTTTCTCTCGTGTAAACGGGGTCTAAGTTTTTTAGAGCCGTGACTGAACTTTGTTTCATACAGTAAAAACCCGCGTGTAAGAACCTGGTGGATTAAGAACCTGCAGCCTGAAATTTTGCAATTAGACCCCCATTGTACCGGGTGAGCCAGAAAAAAGTTCCCACTTTCGAAAATTCGTAGCACCACAAGTACTCCATGGATTTGAATGATTCAAATTCTAGTTGAAAGCCAAAAGATCAAAGTATTGTTGTGATTTTTCTCGTCTTCTTAGGAGCACTGAAAATATACTTCAACATTTTACCCTTGCCAAAGCTGCAGGTACACGTGGTATTATCAGGGGAGAAAGAAACAGTTTTTGTAATGAAACATCGCGTTGATCTTGTTGAAATAGATTTCTTTACAACACAAAGAAGCATGCGTTTTTACTGTCTCTCAAACATATTCTCTTTGCAGGACAAGTTATGACGTGACAAGGCATCCCAGAGGAGAAAACACTATTTCCGAACTGTTTCATGCTCCCCAGATAATACCACGTGTACCTGCAGCTTTGGCAAGGCTAAAATGCTGAAGGGACTTGGTTAAAGGTTTCCTCAGTTTGCAAGACTCCCATACAAGGTTTTAGGAAGAAAAGCTTTTTTAAATAATGAATCACATGACCGATTTCGATGGGGAAAAGTTTATGATCTAAGTCAGAGCTATGAATGCTTGGAATAATTTAGTTCACAACGGTCGGGTGGCTAAACGCGATGCCACAGTCCGCCAAACACCCCACGTTTTTTCTGACTCACCCTGTAGGTAAATTCAACTTCACAAAGATTTAATGGTTGCAAAATTACTGAAAAGGGCCTAAAACACTTTATCAAATCGTAAGAACTCTCCTCACACAGAACAATACTCACGGGTGTTTCATTTCTCTCAAGAGTTATAAGACATTAGATTGTCAAATAGATACTAAAGATTTTCAATCTCATGGCAATAAATGTGCATACAATAGCTCTCACCCATGCAAAATTGCATTTTCTCTGTTTTGTTGTTTTGAGCGAGGAGTCCTTTATGAATTGATAAAGTATTTTAGGCCTTTTTTAGTCATTTTGCAACCACCAAGTTATTGTAAACTTGAATTTACCAATTTTTCCAGTGCTCGTAAGAAGGCGAGAAAAATCACAAAAATACTTCGATCTTTTCGCTGTCAAGCAACTATTGATTCACTCCAATCCATCCAGTACTCTTGATGCTATTAATTTTCAAAAGTGGGAATTTTTTTCTGGTTCACCCGGTATAAGAACCCATTCAGCCTGAAACTTGAAATTAGGTTCTTATTTGTAGAGATTATGATGATTCACAGCAGACGTTTGTGGAAGAATCAGAAATTTTTATATTATCCGATGAGAAGCTTTTCTTTGGATTTTATAAAAATGTACGATTCTTCCACTAATTTCTGTTGTGAATAGAATCCTCATAAACTCACTGATGTGAGCTGAGAGTAAATAATAGGCCTGAAGTTTATAAAATAAGAACCAATTTAAGAACCTCAACCCTCATTTCCCACTAAATACCCAAAAAATAAGAACCTTGTCAGGCTGACTTGCAAAATTGTAGGTTCTTATACGCGGGTTTTTACTGTATGCTTTTCGAATTTTGATTCATTTGCATAAGCCAGTCGCCAAGTTGAGACATATTTTACTTTTAATTATACATCTGTTATTCTAGTGAAAACACAACCATAATTTGGCCTACAGTGTCGTATCCATTGATAGAAAACTTACTATTCATGGCCATTTTGCATTTTTTTTCCAGGGCAGTGCACAAAGGACTCAGTATTGTGAGACCTCCTATGAATATTGGCAGATACATAATGAATCAACGAGGGCATTTTAGAAGTGATCCGAGGAACGAGGAGAAGTAAGTGACCAAGTTTCATTTATTCATTAATGAATTTTTAAAATTTGCATTATAAATAGTTTCGGCCAAGAAAATAGCAAAAGCGCAATGGAGTGCGAAAGAAAATAATGGCACGTAGACCTGATTTAACACAATACAATGTTATTTTCTCATGTTTTATCGATAATCACAGATTTACGCCTCTGGCAATGTGAAGTACCTGTAGGTCTTGTTCTATGCACTGATACAGTGTGAAACATGTTTTGATTTGACGATTTAGCAATTTTGCGCTTTCCCGCGGAGTGGTTGCAAATTGAATTGAATGCCTATGAACTATGAGGAAAGATTTACGAAAAAGGTTGAAATATATCTGAAGGGCAGGCAAGCCCCAGCAGCCTTGAGCCTATTTATATGCGCGTGGCTTTAAGGTAACTACTTTGCATTGCATCGTATTTTCTTTTTTCAGTGTGCGTATGTACCATGATGTGAAATCAAGATCCGCTCGCATAGACATTGATGGGTTACATCAAATATCAGAATTAAGCTTTGAAAAGACGATAAAAGAAGATCTTCTCTTTACAAGGATATCAGTTGATCTTCACCGAAACATAACTCTAAAGGAATACACGACTGCCACACCTACGAAGAAGCTTTCAAAGAAATCTCGGAAGAAATCTTTCAGAGTAAAGAAGAGAGTAAAGAGACGTATAAAAACTAAAGTTGGCCACCATTAACCCTTCACCATGGTAGCAGATTATAGAAAAGGTCAATGGCTGTAAAGCAGATTTTGATTTAATCACTTTTTGCGGCCCCTAACAAGACATCCTCTGTTGACCGAAGAGATATTAACAATGAATGCAATGAACAATCACTCATTATCGTTGTTTCCATTAGGAACACAGCACGACGTTGTAACCATAGAAATGGTTGTTGCGTCAGAAAATTTCTAAATTTAGGCTGGGTCCACGGTCTAAATTTAGAAATTCCCCGACGTTGCGATAGAGATGAATGCAGCTATAAATATCTGTCTGAGTCCATGAGCCATTTCTATGCCATCGGCAAAAACAACATCCCCCTCACATCATATCTGAACACATTGTAATTGGATATTCGATGCTCGAAAAAATAGATGCGAGGCATAATCACCGGACCACTGACTCAAGCCCTTGGATCATAACATCTAAATCCAAAATCCATGCCAAAAATTTGATCTGCTTACTGCTTAAGAAATTTTATGAATTAATCATTGATTTTTGAAAATAATTTAAATGATTTATTAACAACTAAAAATCAGAATAGTTGGAATGGGTCCTGTGACCCAGTGGACCCACCCTAGATCTGTCACTGCTGTTATCTAAGTTAGTTAAATATGCCGCGCCGCGCCGCGCCTAACCTGGAAAGAAGATAGATTGCGCTTTCAAATGGTAAGTGTAAAATGGATCCGAATATTTATCGTTTTCTGAAGAATCTGCAATATAGTTGGGTTGCATTTTTCTGTAACACCCTGTAGAAGGTTCATTTTAGCGTTAGCTTATTATTTATGACATTGTAGACGACTACAGAATCAATACTCTCTCTTTCTCTGTCTCTCTTGGGACCTGTTCATATGGAGGCGAGCCAGCCCGCCTACCGGGCTGGCCCGTTAAGTGGGCTGATTTCGCATTCTGTTCACATGGCAAAATCCATCCCGCCTACTGGCAGAGACGTAGGAACCGGGGGGGGGCACTGGGGCACGTGCCCCCCCAAGATTTTGCAATAAACAAAGAAGTGCCCTTTTTATTTTCAGGAAGTGCCCTTTCAGGGTAATGAAAAAGGTGCCCTTGAAGTATCGTGCCCCTCCAAGTTTGAGATACTTCCTACGTCCCTTTTTTCATTTCATTTTTTTTTTTTTTTCATTTTAAAATTATTTATGCACGGTAGCCCCGTCAGTCAGTATGACTGATTTTCAGGGGGCCGTGCCAAAAACTTTACAAATTAAAAAATCTACTAAAATTAATAATGGGAAAAGGAAACTAATTACAATCATAAATAATTTATCTACAACTATTTACAATAAATTTACAACCGACCCTTTATCTTGTTCTTAAAAGAAGATAAAGAGGGAGCTTGCTTGGCCTCGCGGCTGAGATCATTCCAGATTTTTGCTCCACGAAATGCGAACGCTTTCTGTCCATTACTAGTTTTCATGAATGGCACTAGCAAGTCAGTTTCGGCATTTCTAAGGTTGATAATATTGCGATCAGAATTTCTAACAAATAAATGCGAGAGATAATCAGGCGCGAGACTATTAACAGATTTATATACAGTTGTTGCAGTCTCACTTCTGATCATATCCCTCACAGTTGGCCATTTTAACTCTGTAATCAAAGCTTCGGCAGGAGCATCGTAGCTGCTATTTGTAATAATTCTAGCGGCACGATTCTGCAATTTTGAAGCTTAACCAGTCGGAACTCAGCACAGCTCCCCCACACAGAACAGCAGTACCGAAAATGTGGCTCTACAATACCTCTATATAATTTGCAAAGTACAGTTTTTGGCAAAAATTTCTTTGCATATTTTAAAAAACCTAACGAGCGGGAGACTTTGGCTTGAACAGATTTAATTTGCTCGTCCCACACGAGGTACTGGTCAACTTGGACACCAAGATACTTAATACTGTCGACGAGTTCTACAGGGGAATCATCGATAACAAATGCAGGAGAATCCACAGTGTTTTCACCAATCTTTTTAAGATTTGGTCTAGATCCGATTACCATTGCCTGAGTCTTGATTACATTCAAAGACAATTTATTGCCCTGAAGCCATTCTTTCAAACATTTCAATTCGTTGTTGAGCGTTTCAGTTAGATCCTCAATGCTCTTAGAGGAATAGGATATGCTAGTATCGTCGGCGTACATCGTAACTTTGCAGTTTTTCAAGGCGAATGGCAAATCATTTATATAGACTAGGAAGTTAAGCGCGAGCTTCGCTCGCGCTTCAACATTCCTAGCTCCTGCGGAGTGCTGTTAGATGTAGTAAATCACATATCGAGTAAAAGCAGACTACTTGAGTGTCATATTATTTTATCAAATTTAATCAAATGCGACATATCAAACTGCGTCATGGTTAGGCGTATACGGTAGCCTTTGAGACGGCTGAAGATGTAACAGATAGGTTTAAAATACTGCAAAAAATATAAAAATTTCATGACAATTTTTCAGTTGGAAACTCAGAGGAAAGGGACAATTTCCTCTGATTTCTGATGCAAGAAACGGGTGGGGTCGTATCGCAATTAATCGCACCTTTTCTTCGGAGAGAATCCGCTGACAGAGCATCAGTGCATGCTTGCTGTTTATAGTTTATATTTACCTGTGTGTATCTCGGCACGGAGACGTACCCGAAGCCGCCATCTTACCAGAATCTTCCATTTCACCTTTCCCATGAAAATTTGCTATAATCCTCCATTTTTTTTCATTCGCATTATCTGTTTAAAACCAGGCTAGCCTCAGTCGTACGTAATCTTTGGCGCCTAAACACTCACTACCCCCCCCCCCCCCCCCAAAGGCCGGCGGGTACAACAGAACACAAATTAACCAAACAATTAGCGAAATTCGAATTCCGGTCTTCCTAGAACCATACTTTTGTGCACTGGGTGTTCCGTTTTGTCTTTCACAATTGATATTTGCATACGAAAACTCCTGATGAGCCTCCATTCCGTTTAATTATAATCATTATTATTATTATTGGTTTATAATTTGTATCATTATTATCATTAGTCTTGTTTTACGCGTTTAAAAGGAGGTGGTTTTAATAGGATACGCCCTACTGCTACTCTCGTTTGTGGGGAATTGCGAAGCAATTTGTGGCGGTGAAGTGCCTGTTTAAACAAAACACTTCAAACACAAACTCGAAAAATGGTCTAACATCAAAATAACGTTCATGGTTCCTCGTGACAAGCTTGGAGCCAAAATCCTCCACAGTTGTCATGTGCTCCTGTTTCCAGTAGGAGCCCAAATTCAGTATTTCGAGTCGGGGCCCATCTCCCCCGCACCAAAGTCAGTGTTTCGAATCGGAGCTCATCTCCTCCGCATGAACGCAGCAAAAAATCACGAGGCCCATCTCCCTCGTTGGGGACCGCGTTTATAGGTAAGGATAGAGCCCCTGGCTTGTAGGCCCATCTCCCGACAGGCTAGGTCGAGGCCCAGCTCCCTCCATGGCTCACCAGTGGGTACTGGGTCCGTGCTCCCCTGACACCACACTCGAGGCCAAAATTCCTCGAGTTTCTATTCTATTAGGTTACTGGCATCTCACCGTCGCGAGGCGTTTCCATTCCCCACACATTTGCACATCATGAGATGAGATTTATAATGGAAATAGAATTGAGATTTATAATGGAAGTAGAACGGAGATTTAGAATGTATTAGCTGCAAATTATGTTGTGGATGATTTGACTGGTGAAAGATAAGATTCCTTTTTGGGCCTGTTTACCTTGATTTTCTGGAAGGGGAGACATTAAATTTTAGTAAACGGAAGATTTTACTTCGGGTAATTTCGACCCTGGAAATCACTAAATTCTTAACTTGTTTATCTTTTAATGCATCTCATTACGATTTGCAAATCACGGCGTCTAATTGATCCCCTTGCCAACCAATAAATTTCATTGGTTCCTATCTTCTGCAGATATTAGAAAATCTGCTTCGCGAATCATAAATTATCCCCATTGTCAGTAATTTGAGGATAGGCAGTTCTTTCGTAATAGCTTATTTTCAACGGCATACTGGAAAAACCGGACCCTATGACCCTAAGACCCCTATGATCCCTAGGACCTTAAAGTACTGAGTTTTGAAAGGACCCTTAACACCGAAGGATCACCCCCTCTGCACAAGGGCTACATGCTAATCAGGATGCTATATGCTAATCAGGTTACTTGTGCGATAATTGCTCAAATTTAATGTTTCAATACCATTCATTGCAGCCTGGGGGGGGGGTTAATACCCTTCAACAGACGTAGCATCAGTACAAACAACAAACACATTTCATTCTTTGAATATTCGAACAAGGAGTGTTTGATCCCCCGGCAATGGAAGAATTTCCACCCTTTATCAGTGATTTAACAAATGATTCTTTACGGTGAAATGATGCCATTACTATGTTTTAAATTGCCATTAATGTCGCCAACAATGGCTCTTTCATTTTGTGTCTAAAATTAGGAATACTGTAATTCTACAAAGGTCGTTTACATACTTTCAACACAAAGGTTTTCATAATTTGTTTTCTTCAGTATGAGCAAAGGGTGGAAATGCTTCCATTGACGGGGGATCAAACACTCCTTGTTCAACTATTCAAAGAATGAAATGTGTTCGTTGTTTTTACTGATGCTACGTCTGTTGAAGGGTATTAACCCTCCCCCAGGCTACAATGAACGGTATTGGCATTAAATTTGAACAATTATCACAGAAGTAACCTGATTAGCATATAACATCCTGATTAGCATATAGCCTTTATGCAGAGGGGATGACCCTTCTGTGTTAAGGGTCTAGGGTCCTTTCATAACTCAGTACTTAAAGGTCCTAGGGGTCATAGGGGTCTTAGGGTCATAGGGTCCGGTTTTTCCAGTATGCCATTTTCAACACGTATGGCAGTAGGCATGTAGGAAAAATTATTGTCTATATCTGGTCACGTGGCGGAAAATTTATTGAATGCATTCATTTGCGATTGAGATCTTCCTGCCACGTGACCATATCAATTAATGGTTAGGGCGAATGAATCCCATTACATGCGGAATTTTGCATGGAGTACCAAGCTGA
Source organism: Aurelia coerulea (assembly GCA_039566865.1). NCBI lineage: Eukaryota > Metazoa > Cnidaria > Scyphozoa > Semaeostomeae > Ulmaridae > Aurelia > Aurelia coerulea. The sequence continues at coordinate 14,199,638 of CM076958.1, read as the reverse complement.
AGAACCTTCGAGGGTACCAAGCCAAATTTCGAAAAGAAAGGTTGACTTTAAGAGAGAGAGAAGAAAGTTAAATATCAGAGCTCAGTTTATGGAGGTGTTTCAACGCAAAGGCAAGTTTCTTACAGTTTTATTTGACATCTCTTTGCTTCACTAACCCTGTCATACATGCAATGGCATAATGTTTATTTGGGGTCATCTACTAAAGACTTGTCGTGCCCGTTAAGATCTGCCTCCCATTCCTGCTAAACTTTTTTGCCTCCGGTGAAGGTTGCCGAGTTTCCATAGGCCCGCAAATATTGTTGCTAGAATCTGAATGTTTAGAGGAGGGGGGGATTGCTGTATATTTTGTTAGTATGAAAGAATGTTGACTGCATTCAGGGACGTAAGAATCATCTCATTAGGAATGCATAGGAAAAAGTGCTCCGATCGAAATTGTAAGGGCGGAAGAAGACTTCAAAATGGGCAGGATTTTAATTTTTGCATCAAGCACCCCTAACCCAGAGTACCCCCCTGGGACATGAAAGGATTGATTTCCCGGTCATACATCGAAAAGATTGATTGTTCAAATTCAATGATTTATTGTTATCTTACAATGGAGTAGTGTTAAATTGACAATGGTTGACAATAGAAGAAAGCTAATTGGATAAACGGCTTCGTGCCTTATATATATAGATTAGGAAGAGTAGCGGACCTAAACAAGAGCCTTGTGGAACACCACAGCTGATGCTTCCGATGTCAGATTCCACTCCATTAACCTTAGTGAATTGCTGCCTACTGCTGAGATATGATTTGAACCATTGAAGCTCAAGACCCTGAATTCCGTACTTAGATAGCTTTTGAATAAGTATGGCATGATCAACAGTATCAAAAGCCTTTTTCAAATCAATGAAAATATTTCCTGTAAATTTTCCACGCTCAATATTAATGTGCCAGTCATTAGTGCCAGAAAGCAAGCAAGTTACAGTGGAATGCAGAGCTCTAAAACCTGCCTACTGGGCTGGAATTGGCCACGTGCCATCGTTAGTGGCATTGTTTTGCATGCCCACCCATGCGCAGTAGACACCTTTTCGTCTCGGCAGGCGGGCTGGAGTGTTCATATGGGAAAATTTTGATCCCGTCAAGCGGGATCCCGGCAGTACTTGAGTGAGATCTCGCCTACCGGGCCAGCCCGCCTGCTCATATGAACAGACAACAAACTTTGAATGGGAAACAGGGATAAGGTGAGATCTTGGCAAAAACCTCCAGCCCGGTAAGCGGGCTGGCTCGCCTCCATATGAACAGGTCCTTGGTCAGATAGCGCAAAGCGCTGCTTTGGTTGTACGAGAGCCCCGGGGGGGGGGGGGTACTTAGTATATTTGTCCGACGGGGATGTGCCGTTTTTAAGGGTATCGTTTTCTTGGAATACCTTTCCTAGGTCGATACCTTTCTTGGAAGTATCACCTAAACGAACTTTCCAAAAAGTTAGCAAGAACGTGTGGTATATTCTTTAAGGTGAGACATCTACTTCCTACGAATGTATTGGTTTCCTTGTATAACTCTTTATTTGCTTCTTTCCTACAATATGGAATTGTTGTTTGGGGTCTCACTTATGATTCATACATCAAACCGATCTTCATTCTTCAAAAGAAAGCCGTAAGAGCTATCGCCTTTGAAAATCGTTCTGCTCCATCATCTCCTATTTTCCTCAATCTCCAACTTCTTAAGTTGGAGGACTTGTTTGAATTAAAGCTGCTGACTTTTGTCTATGAATCTGTAAAAATAGGATCTCCCCTTCTTGTTTTCATGAGTTTTTTTATTTACTTTCACATGTTCATCAACATGATACCAGGCAAGCATGTAAAGGTGACATTTTTCTGACACGTAAAAATACTCTGCAATATGGTTTGAAATCTGTCAGGTATGCAGGTGCGAAATCTTGGAACAATATTCCTACCGTGATCAAACAGGCATATTCTTCAGTTAACTTTCGTCGTCAAGTTAAAATGCATTTGTTTTCCATCAACTACCAGTCGTAAGATTTTAGTGTTTTCAAATGATGTCTTTCCGCAATTTGATTCTTCGCATATTTTTCCAATTTAAACTATGTTTTTTAAACTAAGGGGGTGCTCTCTCCTCGATTAGTCTATCTATTGAGAGAGCTCCTCCTATAAGAAATTCCCTACATGCAAATCCCCCCTCATCTTCTTGCATTGTGTTCGTTAATTGTATTTCATTAATATTTTATGTCTCTTTGTAGTTTAATTTTGAGTATATTTTGTGTTTTTTGTGAGATTTGTATGTAGAGGAATTTTAAAATTAAAGGAACTGAACTGAACTGTTTTCACCAATTTTTTCTAGAACAGGGTATCAAAATGAGGCAATTTTTCTAGAGCAGGTTGTCAAAACATGTCAAAGGGGAATATTCTGCTAGATTGGGTCGTTTTTCGGTCAAATTTCATGTTTTTGAGTATACTTTTCATCAATTTTTTTCTAGAACAGGTTATCATTTTGAGCGAAAAATTCTGGAGCAGGGTAAAAAAAATTTTTTTCGTGGGCACACCCCCGTACAAATTTAAGTCAAGTACCCCCCCCCCCGGGACGAGAGCACACCAGCTATGTCTGCTTTCTGCTTGGTGTATTGATTCAGCTGCACTGCCACCTGTCCATTGCTTAATGTCCGTTAATCAAGATGTCTGTGGAGGGTAAGATGTCCGCCCCGTTTACTTTTCATTTTTCTGTCATTTTTGTTTCATTTGATTCTCCCAGCCTTCAAAAGTTCTTACTGGATAACTGTATTGACTGGATATGCGCCATCTTTTCTGCTACAGGGAAACAAGGAAGAAAGGGGGCGCCAGGGCCGAAGCCAGTGGGGGGCTGAGGGTGGAGTGCCCCCCCCCCAGGAGGCTCTTTGTCGGAAATTCTACTCTACCTGTCGGATATTTTGTGTGGTAATACAGGCCCACATTTAGACGATTTTATTGGGAGAATGATGCATAAGACATTAATTTATTGACTTTCGAGGATACATTCTGACATGAAATTTGAATCTACAGCATATTTTTGCTTCATATTCATTAATTTTGAAGGTTCCCACGTTGAAACTGGAAAGTAATTCCAAAATTTAGTAGAACATCAGTCCTTTTTTCATCTGAAGCTCTCTTCTCATCTTCTTATTTTGAAAGAAATAGCAATTTACACGATCAATTTCAAAGTTTTGCCAGCATAGGGCTCAAATCTTTCAAATCTTTAAAAAGATGGGTGTAAAATTCTAATGACATTTTTCTTGGAATTGAATGGCTTGAAAGGACCTTATGATACTTTGCTGTAAATCTGCCGTGGAAATTTGTTGATGCCTTGATTTTTTTTAAATGGCGGCAATTTAATCATCTTTGAAAAAAGCAAGGAAAATTTTGAAAACATTAAAAATCATCGTAAATCCTAAAGCAATTGAAGAAAAATGATATAACTTTCAAGAAAACCATAGTTTCTGAAGATCTACAACAGGATGGCAAGCAGAAATCAAGGGTGTAGAAATTTAATGACGTCATAGCCTCGAATTTGATAAATGCCGCCATTTTGAAACTAATCAAGATATCAATAAATTTCCACGACAGATTTACGGCAAAAAACCCTAGTTCCTTCCAAGCCATTTGATTTAAAGAAAACTGTAATAGAATTTTACACTGTCCTTTTTAAAGATATGAGGCCTATGTTAGTTTAGCCTGCGTGCAGCCTCAAAAATCACGCAGGCTAATGTTAGTTTTGCCAAGATATGACGCTTATATGTTTTATGGCTAATAATTAAGGGTCTGAAAGTCTGGTGCAAACTGCAATGAAAGCCAAGCAAGCATCATGACTGTATTTTTATGAAAGAGAAATTCAACACTAAATGTTTAAATGCAAAATACACTAAGATATCAAAGCCAAGGACAGGACTGATTTACATAAATATTTACAACATAAAGCTGGTAGCATCTACCGAGTGAGTCAAAAGAAGCAATCCCCGTTTGAAAGGCCATTGCCCCCGAAAATCAAAGCCATAATATTGGCAAGTATATTATTCAATGGTAGACATGTTCAGACATATTTTAAAATTTACCTGACTCAAATCGGCCACTTCGTTCTGAGAATATGAGGAATTCTCTCAAGAAAACCCCTTCAAGACACCTTCAAACAGGCCTAAAATCACGACCAAATTTTCTGCCTTACAGCAATGACTTTTACATGCTTTAGCGCATTATCCCCTTGGAAGGATGAAAGTGCTCTCTATTATTCAGGGCGATGTCATCCTCCCAAGAGGATAACACGTGATAAAACACGTTGAAGTGATTGTTGCAAAGCAGAAATATTGAAAACATTTATACCGCAATCACATTGGCACAGTTAAACTAGCTTTATCTGACCAAGTTAAATTTTAGCCAATCAAATGCACTAGATTCGTGTGATTGACCAATTAGCTGGCCGCATTCGATAACCTGGGTTAGATTAAACTGGTTTCGCTTGCCAGTGTGAAAGGGGTATAGTCGTGATTTTACGCCTGTTTTGAAGGTTCCTTGTTGGGGGTTTCTCGAGAGCATCCTTCATAATCTCAGAACAGAGTGGCCGATTTGAGTCAGGTAAACTTTACAGTGGATTTGAATACGTCCACCATTAAATAATATATTTGCCAATATTATCGTCTTGATATCCAGAGAGCAATGGCCTTTCAAACAGGAACTGCTTGTTTTTTACTCGCCCGGTATGCAGTCCTTAAACTTAAAATATCTCTACACATTCCTACCGCATACCCTACATTAAGCGCCTCTCAAATAACCGTTCCCAAAATAGCCTCATCCCATTGCTGCAACGGACATGAATTATGGACAATCGAATTCAATGTAGGGCGCCCGTAGGGCGTCGATCTTCCTCACAAGACATGCTAACTGTTAACATGGATTGCTTATAAACCTAGGAAAAATCAAGGTTTTCGTTCTTATCGAGCCTGTGAACAGCATTTGAGAAACGAAAGCAAAATCGAGTAATGCATGAATAATTTGCGTTATCGCAAATCTCGCTTGACCAATAAAAAGTAGCAGCATAGGAACCAAATCTTTAAAAAGATTGCACGATTGGTTGACGAATCGTTCGTTTGATCCAAAGCTTGAAAGTAACTTAAAGTACATCATTATACATGCTCATTGGCAATCTTTCATATCTTCATTTTTTTCAGGATTATGGCGTTTTCTTTTTATCAACAGAATTTACGAAAAGCTTTGATGAAAGATAAGATCGTTGTGAATCCTAACATAGGGATCAAATCTTTAAAAAGTTCGGTGTAAAATTCTTTTGCAGTTTTCTTTGAAATGAATGGCTTGGAAGGAACATAGGATTTTTTGCTGGAAGTCTGCCGTGGCAATTTATTGATATCTTTTTTAGTTTCAATATGGCGACATTTATTAAATTTGAGGCTATGCCGTCATCAAATTTCTAAATCCTAAACCAGAAAATCTACATATTTCTGCTTGCCACCATATTATAGACCTTCATAAACTATGGTTTTCTTGAAAGTTACATAATGTTTCTTCCATTAGTTTAGGATTTACGACGATTTAAATTTTTTCAAAATTTTCCATGAATTTTTTCAAAAATAATTAAATTGCGGCCATTTTGAGAAAAATCAGGATATCAAAACATTTCCACGGCGGATTTACATTTAAGTATCATAAGTTCCGTTCCTTTCAAGCCATCCAATTGAAAGAAAACTGCAATAAAATTTTACACCGACCTTTTTAAAGATTTGAAAGATTTGAGCCCTATGCTGTGAATCCTAAATTAATGGAGGAAAAAAGGTACAATCTTCAAGAAACCGATAGTCTCTGTAGCTCTATAATATGGCTGTAAGAAGAAATCTGGAGCTTCTGTGGTTTACGATTTAACAATTTGATGACATCACAACCGGAAAACTGTTTGAGACCAGAAGAAACAGACAATAATCATGAAATAATCAAGATACCAAAGATTGCCAAAGACTGCTTATAACCAAATATTTCAAGTTCTTTTCAAGCCATTAAAGCAAACGAAAGATGCATCAACCAAATGCTCGACATTTTGCAATTTTCTAGAACTCTCAGATTTTTCGATCTGTGGACTTTCGCGGGAATTTCTAGATTAAACACCGATTTCGTCGAGCGTTCTCTGCGGTTCATTATCAGGAATATACCGGGTGTCCCAAAAAAAGTATTCCTGTTTGAAAAATTACCAAAATTCGACTACATGGCCGATCTTCAAACTTATTTTTTCTATTGGCAAGAAGATCAAAGGTCAGATTATTTTCCCAGGTATAGAAGATCTTGTGATTGACTTTGAAATTAGTAAATTTATCTCTTTTTATGGCTACCTGGCTTTGAAGCAGGCTGCAAAAAGCACTGACAATGACCAGATTAATTTCCCTTTGTGTGTTAAGCTTCTAGTTTGGTCACAAATGTCAGAAAGAAAAGCAAACTATCATTGTAGACTTGAAGGATAATGACAAATCACAAAATAATAGCTATTAGCAAGGGCGATATGACGACCTTATAGTCGCCCCGTTGCAGTTAATTTCTAATTTTTGGTTTGCAAAACTTACCTATGTTCTCCTTGGTGGCTTCTTCTTTCGTAAATTTCTTGGTTTGCTTTCTAAACGACATATATTTCTCGAGTTGAAATGAACTGTTTGGATCGTGTGACCGACGTCTCTGGCGGCAGCCATTTGCAATAACGAAAGTGAGACTGTTCTCAGCCTCCTCTTGCTCTTGAATTATTGCCAGCGTCGGAAGGAGGAATGGGTCTGTCATGCGCTGTCTCTTATTGTTTTTTCATCTACGAAGGCTTGTAACCCAGCCACTACCATATATAGAAGAGTGTCCTGACACCTCTCAATTTTTATTGGTTGCTGTATTGTTGCGCGGGCTTTTCAAACCGAATGAAGGTAACGAGCCGTGGACCGTCACATGACACGCTTATACCTTCCTGATTGGATAAGAGACAGCGCACGACAGACCCATTCCTCCTTCCGACGCTGGCAATAATTCAAGAGCAAGAGGAGGCTGAGAACAGTCTCACTTTCGTTATTGCAAATGGCTGCCGCCAGAGACGTCGGTCACACGATCCAACAGTTCATTTCAACTTGAGAAATATATGTCGTTTAGAAAGCAAAACCAAGAAATTTACGAAAGAAGAAGCCACCAAGGAGAACATAGGTAAGTTTTGCAAACCAAAAATTAGAAATTAACTGCAACGGGGCGACTATAAGGTCGTCATATCGCCCTTGCTATTAGGCTAGATTTCGATGTTGCTTAAACAGTATAGCTCAGAATTAGGCTTTCGAACGTGTCACTTTATACCCTTAGTCAACGAAAACAAATATTCCATCGTCTTTAAATATATTTGGAGCATTGATAAAGAGATCAAAAGAAAATGTATGATACCTTTCGTTATGGAATTGTGGTGACTTTTAAAACGGGCGTACTATTTTGGGACACCTGGTAAGATATCTTCATCATTTGCCTCAGTATCCTAACTAACCTAAGTGCAATGAAGCTAAGCCACACACATATGCTTTGCAAATTAAAATTCTGTTGAGATCTACTGTCCTTCGTATAATGTGCAATGAAGCTAGGCCACATACACGCTCTGCACATCTTAAATTACATGTCCCTTGTGAGATCCACTATCCTTCGTACAACGATTTTGACAGAACAACATTGAGAATCGTTACTAATGGAAGTTCGAGCTTTTTGTTTAACTTGTACTTGAGTGTAGTGAGTCCATCGGTGCCCATCCGTCCAGCAGAATTCTGCAACAGGTTCATTCTAAAACGCAAATCCAAAAGAAAATCCAAGATTGGATAAATCTTCATGCGATATTCTATGCCGTTTATCACGCTTTATCATAGCTACATATACAGCAAAATAATGCATGAAAGCTCCATACATACTCAGAGATAATTTGACATTGAGTATAGTGGCTAGTGGCAGTTCTATACATTCGTTTAATTCGTACTTTAGAGAATTTAGTCCATCGTGCTTCATCCTCCATTCTGTCATATGCATAAGGTGTCTCCTACAAGAAACCCAACGTTGAAAATTTCGTTGAGCAACGGAACAATTTGCTAAATATTTTCATCTGACACTGGTCACGGTGAATTGTCAGATAAAATCCACAAGAAGAGGATAAGTGCAGCTTATTTTATGTTAGTGCAGTGCATTGATTCGAAATTGACCAATTAGAGAGTCTACTAAATTCTTACCATAGATGTATTCTGCTCAAGTACCCTAAAAGGTACTTCAATGACCACCGCTTATTTCTGTGAGTGTATATGGTCAATAGAAAAGGGTCACAGAGTAAAAAACAATTTTTGTTGGATAAAAGCGGCATTTTAACTTTGATGTACACCCACCTTGATGCTTTCTTTACTCAACGCAGTTTTCAAGTTCTATGTATTCATACAGACGACATTTCATGTGATTTTATCAATTTGCGCTCGAAACTCTGACTTCGGGAAAATGAAGCCATTACAAAACATAGCGTCGCATTGGCATTTTGAGAGTGCCTAGTTTGTATATCAACATTAATTAATTCTGAAAGCATGGAAAGTGGTCAGATCGTTCCAAATTTTAGCAGATAGATAGATAGATAGGTGAACGTCGGAAAGGAAGGTTCACTTCAAAGAAGCGATGTGCAAGCTACAACTGAGTTTGTGGCACTGTTTACAAAATCAAAATTGCAAAGGCCAAGGTTCTCATAGTTTCTTGGACTAAATTGATTGTTGGCTTCTTGCAAATATTGCATTGATTAGGTCTGACTGAGATTTGCTACCTATCTTTTCCCTAGTCACTATCACGGGGGAGAATATAAGAGCGATTTATGCAACTTTTTTGCAAATTTCCTGTTGCAACCTGTATAACTTTTCGAAAGATTTACCCCCAACACACGATGGAGTCGCGTTTTCAACGCTGTTGTGACGTCATGCCGACTGGATGAATACCAAACGCAAACTTTCAAATCCATCGTTCTTGTGATTTGCAAGAAGCAAGGCAAGGAACTGAGCAGAAATCCTAAACTTCAGCAAGACCCCACGGACCAGTAAAAAGACTCCCTGTTGCCTTGGTCGACACGGTCCAAGGTATCGTAAAACATGGCAAGTCTGTCCTCTACGTTGGTGTCTTTCCCGTGGTGCCAATCACGATCAGATGACAGCAATGCAATGCTCTCAAACGATCACAGTATCCCCGAAAATGTGAACGATTCCTCTGCCAATGTTCTTAAGAACGGAATTTTCTGCCTGGTGCAAATTAGGCTTAATAAAATGAGATTTTATTGATGTAACAGGCTTACCGATTTGGATCTGCGCCATGGCTTTGGAAATGATGAATCCTTACCATAGTGTACCTTCCAACTGTCATCGATGGCCTTGTTAGCCTAAATGACTTTGCACGTATCCTAAAAGGAAGAACTAAACTTCACATAGATGTACCAGGTGCGCCAAAAAAGCAGTTTTGGTGCCCAGGATTGAGTGGAAAAGGTAATTAGATTTCAATGGGTATAATTAGAAAGCAATCCCTGAGCTATCAAAAAACTTTCAAATTTTAATCATTGAAAAGGGAATTGAATCGAGCCACTTACTTCTAGTTTTAGCCAAAGTCATGGAATTTGGTTTTCGGAAATTCTTAATTTGAGATTAAGATACTAGTAAGTTTTCAAAGAGTGGACACATTTTCCTGAATCGTCTGGTAGGCAGTACCAGACACAGGGTGACCCAAAAAAGTGAACCGAGACCAACCTCGTTCTCAGGGTGTTCTTCAGTCATACGCTGATCACGAAGACGAATTAACACCCTGGTACACCTCGATCAAATGCACCCAGAAAATGAGTGTATTAGCAACCATTATGGCTTTGCAGTTTTCTTGGCAACGCTAATCATGCGACCTCGATTCCAAACAACAAGGCAACATTGCAATGGTCGTTGCTTAGTGACAAGATTACAATTTTGTTAATCGAATAATTAGGAAGTTTTTGAGAAATGATTTATGTCTGCTATTGTTTTCGAATAGCCAATCAAATTGCAGAATGACCTCTCGTATTCCAGAGTAGAGGTAGAGCAACAAAGTTACGCTGGGGACGAGATTGATCCACGACATCAGTTGCATCCAGACAATCCCCTTACAATATCAGAATTTCTGTTACAGAAAACTTGTTTTAGTTATCAAGAATTGTTTGTGTGCGTTGGGAATTTCGATCTGACATGCCTATTTACAAGCTAATGTAAAACGTGTTTTAATAGCATATTTTTAATGTAAAACGTATGCGTTATTGTCTCATACTAATCAAAATCAAATCGATCCCATGTTTTTGACGATTTTCGACGGACTTTAAAGTGAATGACCTGAGATAGCTCTTGTCTATAAGTAGGACAAAGAAACACCTAATCCCTCTATTGCTTTCTTTAGCATTGCTTTCTTCCGCGACGTTGTAGATTATCAAATACAAAAGGCTATTTATATATCTATGAGAACTCATCTTTTAACTCAGGTTATTCACTTTAAAGGGAATAGACATAGCTATATCTCGTAGCCGCTATAAATAGGCTTAAGAAACGCTCACAAACCCATTGTTTCTTTACCTACGCAATGAAACCGGGTGCGTCAAAGTCGTCGAGTACAAAAGATTATATTTTTGACCTGGCCCGGGCCAGCTTTTAACTATTTCGATTCCCTTTAAGAGCTGCCCGAGTTCACTAAATCCTTGTTTTCAACAATATGCGGTGTCGGTAAAAATAGCAAAGAATAGTAGGAATGTAACGAAGCCATTTTGCTACCAAACAATGTTTGACTCACCTATTTCCGTTGAGCACTCTATTATTAGCAAAAATTTCTCTTGGTTCACGTTTTTGATTTTTGGGTCACCCGGTTTAACGATCGTAATAGTAGCTAATAGACTGATTATATGGCCGTAGTTATCGCTATTGAAAGGCTGCCGGACGCTCCCAACTACGACTCACAACCAAACGCCATTATTTTGAAATGACTATCGAATTTGCAATTCCAATTTGCTCAAATTCTTATGGTGTTGTATTTTGTTCTATACTTTGTAACTGACTATGTATAATAGCCTCGTTCCAAAGGGCGTTCAAAAGTGAAAAAGCCAGTCCAAAAAATGCCGTAATATTATGAGTCCCAGTATGAGCGCTCTCGGTTTGGTGTAGTAGTCTCGCTTTGAATAGCGATTACTGGGACCCATCGTAATCAGTCTAAGCAGCTAGAACCTTTGATGATAATAAAATGATAGTACCTTTGATATAAATCGTCATCTTCTCCGCCCCAGCCCCAAAACATATTTGAAAATCCATTGACTGTTTCAAAATCTTTTCGGCTGAAAGCACCAACACCGCCAAAGATACTCTCATATGGAAGCCTAAAAGGAAAAGGTGGCTGGCAATAATGAGATGTTTCCATAACGCTATAGTTTCAATGCTCTGCAATTACATGAACTATTATATAGGGTGTCCCAAAAATTTGTGCCCTGTTTGCCTGAAAATTGCGACAAAACGACAAGAGATTCTCGCCAAACTTTTGCATGATGTTACTCTTCAGATATTCAATTAAAGTCACCATTCATCATCATTTGATTCGTAAAATTATCAACTTTCTGTAAAATGTGGAAAAATATCGTTTGCATCAACACCTATAGCCTGCTTGCAGACCCATTGTCCAAGGCTACAATACCTACCGATAGTTAAACTTGTCAATAGCCACTGACATATGTCTTGGTGATGAGGGACAGCCATATGAATTTCGATCATCTTCTGGCAGTAAGTCAACGTCAGAAAATACAAAACAATCAAAGTCATCAACCTTCAGCGCCTCCGTGAAGCCGATATTAAAAAGGCCAGCTCTATTGAATGGATCGTCTCCAGATTGTTCCACAACAAATATCTGATAATGCAGTTGTTGTCGATGTAAAATCGGGTGCAAATGCTTCAAGAAAATCTTTAATTGTGGTTCTCTTTTACGATATGGTAGAATTAATGCAACCTGGAAAGGGAAAGCGTAGGCGTGAAACCTCTAAACAAAATTGCAAAATTATCTACAAGGTGTCCCAGAAAAAATTTTCACATTCGATTAAATACCAGGTGTCTCAAAAAAGTACCCCTTTTGATTGGATAAAGTAAGAAAACGATAAGATATCGGGACCTTCCGAAAACATAGCTACATTTGCTTATCTTCAACTTGAATGCACGTACCTTGCATTTTAGAATCGTCTACGAAACACCGTAGAGACGAGCTCGCAAAGTCCAAACTTAGAGTGCACCTGAAACCAGAGGTTTTAAGAAAGGGCCTAGCCATATGATCAGAGATCACGGGCAGTTTGCAAAGGAATTTCCAACTTCGATTTTTAGGATTTACTTTTGAAAAGAATTATACTTTGAGATGCTTCAATTAATCTTGAGATTACTTTTCTTTTGAGCAATCGATCCTTGCATTGCATTCCATTGCAAAAGTTATTCTCATCAAAGAAGAGGAAAAGGAGCATATGCACGCTTATTTTGGATATGTGGCACGAGTTTATCATTCATCCCACGTTTTTATTCTTTTCGCTTAATCAGAGCCGTGGCCATGCGTCCATGATTCTTTTCAAAATAAAAAACTGAAAATGAAAGTTTGCAGGTGCTTTGGAAATGTCCATGATATCAAATCGTGGCTAGGCCTTTCTTCGAAACCACTGGTTTCAGGTGCACTCAAAATTTTGCCTTTGCGCAATCGTACCGCCGGTGTTTTATGGACGATTTTTAAATGCAAGTTACCTGTATCTAACTTGAAGATCGACGACTTTAGCTGTGGAATCGCTAAGTGCTAATATCTATCGTTTTCTTCCTTTCTTCAGTCAAAAGAGGGTACTTTTTTGAGAAACCCGGTATAAAAAAATAACGATAAGATGAATGGGCTCCACGGTAAAATAACTCTGTTCTTTGAATCTTGGATTGATTTTAGATACCAGACTTGCAAATCCGCTGAACATTCACGGAGCTACAAGCTCTATAAAGTTCAAAGTTATATGAAAGCTTAAACCAGAGGCATCTACATGGCAATTTTTGGTAAAAGTAGCATGGACTAGGCAAGCAAAAGCGTACTCTTGTGTAAGAACAGCTTACTGTTCCTTTAATAACTCAAAAATATGTCCTTGGCAAACCTTTCTTCTTGCTACACATTCTGTAGGCTTCCATCTTCCACCTTTTGCAACCCATCCACCATTTACATCAGAGAACTCTTTATTCAGGGCTTCCATCTCTGGCACTCTTTGGTCAATTGCCAGTGGACCTACTGAAAAGATTCACAATATGTACGTGTTCTCTCCGATAATGGCTATTCATTGTTTATGTTAGAGGAAAGATAGTACTGTAAATTCTTAAACAGCACCTCCACTCCCTTAGAATTTAGGAGACCACCACAACTTATCAATCAATCAAGCAATCAATCACTTTTAGCAACACACATTTTTCCAAGAGAAAACTCGATGGACAAATAAAGTTCCAGCTTGTTTAGGGCCGCAAAAGTTTCTCTTGCTACTTCAAGATTTTCATCGTTGCAGCCGTTCAATCGAACGCGAATTTGCTTGCCTTTGGCGGGAAATTTAAATAGAAGAAGAATCAGCCAATCCGATCAAATTATTTCAAGTCTTGCATCCTGATTGGTCGGGGAACAAATTTGTTCCCAGCAGAAATTTTTTGCTGTTTTGAGAAGGTTTTGGCAATAAGGCCATCATTGGAGCGACAACAACAACATCAATTCACTTCAATGAGATGAGCATAAGTTGAAGCTCCTTGTGTAATGAGGCTATCGAGTAGGTCTGCTAAAAATCATTCAAACATTCATAGCAACCAACATGAATAATTGAGCAATATCACTAAATTGACAACAGCAAAATTAAAATGAACATATTTAAGAAAAATCCATACACCATAGGTCACCATATGTCTATATTTGAATAACTGAATACTGAAGAGATATTGCTTGTAGAAATTGACAGCTGAATAAATTTTGACAATCTGAAAATTCGTAGCCATCAAATACAACCAGTTTATTTAGAAATGTTGTTTGAACTTCCTATTAGTTGTAACAGGTTGATGAATGGAACTTGAAATACATGATAGACTATGGACAAGCATTTCATCTGGCTAATTGTAATGATTGAAATTTGTGGTCTTTATTTGAGGTGAAGTCTAATTAATAATGACTGTATGTATATGGAGCCTATCAAGAAAACCCTTTGTAACATGTGGCTCAGATTGTCCTTACATCTTTGAATATCATCAAAATATGTTCTTAAACCTTCTTTAGATTTTCAATTTTCTCATCTTTTTTTACATCTTATAATCTTAGGCATAGTTTGAAGTCTTCAAATGGCTTTGAATTCATTGGAATTCGTGTGAATTCGTGCTTTTCAGCTACCTGGATTTTAAGCATGATAGTACTTCAAAATCATAAGAAATGATTATTAAATTGAGTTTTTATCTTGGACCATTCAAATTGGCTGCTTTTATCCTCGGATAAGGTCTTACATTGTTAACCCTATCAACCTAAGGAGGCTGAATAATTAACCCCCCAGCAGTTTTCTTCTGTAGATTTTCACCAAGTACACATACGTACAACTTTAAGACTTTGTGACTTTTAGTTTTTATCCTTCTTACAATTGAAAACAAACGTTTCTAAAAAAATAAATTTATTCCAGGGGGTAAACACCATCAATTTTCGAAAAATCTCTGTGTAAAATTTTGAATAAATCCTAATGAAATCTACAGCTGATGTGGTAAAATAATGAAAGATGAGCCATATATACTACTTTTGATCCTCTACCAAATTAACTAGTGTTTTTGTAACTTAAACATATGATTTTGCAAATTTTGGCAGCAACACATGCATAAATTTGTTCAATTCCTGTGTGATGACATCATCACTTCTTACAAATTTTTCTTTTCAAAGCAAATGCTTTTTACCCAAAGAATACATAAAATTGGATAGATGTCCTTACTGCTTTCCATTTTCTCACAATCAATGATTGAAGATTTTTAGCATTGGGCCCTTATGACTTTGAAAATGCAACATTGTGACATCATGAGCGGGTCATGTGACATAACTAAACATACATTTCAATATTGGGTTCATGATGTACTATACACATCATGCAAAGTTTCAAGGCTCTAGGCTAGAGCATCAAATACCCTGGAGAGGCTTGATAGGGTTAAGACTCAAACTTTCAATATATCAATCGCAAGACACTAACAGGATCTTACCCAAAGCTTTTCCTTTCACTGGGCAAAGATTTCCATTATTTGGGACTGGTTTCTTTTCATTTTCGTTCTTTTCAATCTTGTCTTCTTTTTTCGTCGGATCTGCCTTCTTAATTTCCTCTTTTTTCTCAGCTGGCACCTTCTTTTCCGTCGTGACTATCTTTTGGGGTTCTGTGGCCTTTGGCTTTTCAGGTTCAGTGTTTTGTTTTTCTACAGGCTTTGGAGCTTTGGTGACAATTTCTGGAGGAACTTCTTCAACCTTATCATCTCCTTTCAAAGGAATGTGTCCATGTGGATCAATTTTAATAGTTTCTTTATCGTTCTCTGGAGACTTTTCAGGTGAGTGAAAATTCAGTGATGTAACAATATGAATTGCTGTGTCTTTTACATTGTAATTTTTCAGGTACAACAAGTGCATCAAAATCACTGATGATGCCACCAGTATTGTAACCCATAAAAATAGTCTCAACTTTGTCATTTCTGCTAACAAATTATTATAACCCTGAAACAAGAGAAAAGTTCCTGTTATCATACCAGGCTGAAGACTTTGCTGTAGGCACAACTGACCTTTTGGTGTGCATTAAATGATTATGGAAAAGATGGCCAGGCATTGGGGGAATTTGACCAAGATGCACTGCGTTTGTTTTCCTTTGAATTACTGTTGATTCAAATAGCTCTCTTGGGGCACTCTCCTTGATTAGTTTACCTACTGAGAGAGCTCCTCCTGTAA
This sequence comes from Aurelia coerulea, assembly GCA_039566865.1. Classification (NCBI taxonomy): domain Eukaryota; kingdom Metazoa; phylum Cnidaria; class Scyphozoa; order Semaeostomeae; family Ulmaridae; genus Aurelia; species Aurelia coerulea. Next base: position 14,183,625 of record CM076958.1, on the reverse strand, counting down.
GTAGTTCCCTCCATACAATTTATTCTTTTCTCTGTACCTTAGTCCCTTCAAATTTTGCCTGCCTTTAATTTTTGCCCTGGAGGGAGGTGAAAATTAAAGTGGGCGAATTGTGGAAATATTTGGATGGGGTGAAAATTAGAGGGAGCGAAAATCAGAGGAAGTGAAAAAATCTATTTTCTATGAAAGAACTTTAGTTTTGATTGTAATACGAAATACAAGACATGCATCACTCTTCGATAACAACGATATTGTGGTAGTGATTCGATGTATCGTCCTCCCCTGTGTCTGAGGGGTGATTTTGTTGTTCTAGTTCCACCGTGTTCTCTTCCTCGAGGCCATATCCACCCAAATCATGTCATAGCAATTCAAACCAGGGGGGCGAAGATTAAAGGGGCAAAAATTAAAGGCAGCCAAAATTGAAGGCAAGCGAAATTTGATATTTTCCGTGTCAATGTATTAATTTTCTGTAATATTGTCTTATTTCCTTGTATTGTTTAGTTATTTGTTGGTATAATAAATCATAAATTGCATGAAGTGAATTTAAAATATATGAAACTGAAACTGATTCCATTATAGAATGAAATGCATCTTGGTCATATGCCCCCTGATGCAGTCCTTTCCATAATCCTCTGGTTTGGTGAAACCAATATCAGAAATGATAGGTCAGTTATTGTTAATACAAGACATTAAATATATAGATGCACATTTTGCAAAACAGTATCATGGACCAAGAACTAAGGCCTGGGTTACACAACTGCTTTTCCCATCGGATTGGTTTCAACCCACTTTGGTCAAAATCGCCACGCAGTTACACAACACCGGACTGCCATGAACCCATTTTAGATTAAAGTTACATGACACCGAGACACTCCCCACTGGGAAGTCTCAATCTACTGTATTGTCTTTGACAATTGTGAAGCCCAAATGGAGTGGGGTCACATCGGATTGGTGCAGTTACATGAGCAAATGGAGTGGAGTCACATCGGATTGGTGCAGTTACACAAGATGGAATGCGGAGCGGAGTGAATTGGATTGATTTTCACCTTACCTCCAGAGTGGAGTGATTTCACTCCATGAAACGGAGTGGAATGACACCGGATTGCCTTGGTGTCGTGTAACTGCACCCCCCTGTCCGATGCGAAAAGTAATCTGGTGTGTGATGAATCCGGTAACACTAGACAAGGAATTAAACACATTGTAAGAGATTGTTGGAGAAACATGTTTGTCAACTATAATACAAAGCTTAAGGTTACTCTGCTTTCCGCTCCAGTGAACAGCGAGATGCCATTTCGCAAAACCACTCTCCTCAGAAAACAGTTAATTTCTCCAATATTATACAGCCTATCAAAAAGCAGTAAAAAGGATGTTGTTCAGCGTGGTCTGGGCAATTGAAATATGTAAAAATTGCAATGTTTTCGTCAGCACTGGCTGCACAAATCCTAGTTCAAATCTTTTTGTTGATTTCAGAAAGGTGGATTTATCTCCAAAACTACTCGAACAAATTTCGATTTTTTTCCGCTCCATCTTTAGCTAGGTAGTTGATCTACAACTTTGCCAACTCTGATTGAAAAAGCTAGGCTAGATTTCCTGTAATCGAATTTTATGTTTCTGTTTACTTTTCAACAGTGAAAGGGAGAAACCTTGGTCAACAGAGTACCATGTTATGAAGCACGCTTGCAAAAGATCAGGCTTGAAATAACTTTCAGAAATGTTTCTATTGGCAAACAAATGAACGTCATTTGTGATCTGTTGGGAATACCATACCCAAGTCTCAATAGACATGCTTAGTGCATTTGTAAAAGTATCATTTGCATTATTGATTAAAGGTTGCTGATTCTTGCCAGACACTTCACAAAACCATGCTTTTTTAGGTGTCTTTCGAGACTTTCATGAGTATTCAATCTAAAACTAATCTTTTGCAAAAGCGTTCAACTCCTCCTGGATGGGCTAATCCGTTGACCAACGCTTTTCACCTTCGATGTCACAAAGTAAAACCAAAATATAAAATTCCATTACAGGAAATCTATCTGAGCTCTTTCAATCAAACTTGGCAAAGTTGTTGATCAACTACCTGGCTAAAGATGGAACGAAAAAAAATCAAAACTTTTTCGAGTAGTTTTGGAAATAAATCCAATTTTCCGAAATCAACGAAATGGTTTGAACTAGGATTTGTGAAGCCAGCGTTGATGAATAATTTGCGATTTGTACATCTTTTGATTGCCCAGACTCTGCTGAACAACATCCTTTTAACTGCTTTCGATAGGCCAAATGGTATCGGAGAAATTAACTGTTTTCTGAGGAGAGTGGTCTTGCGAAATGGCATCTCACTGTTCACTGGAGCGGAAAGCAGAGTTACCTTAAGTCAAGATAGAATAAGGAACAATTAACTTCATTCTAGACAGTATCCAGACTGTTAAAGTTCATTCTAGGCGGTTTCCAGGGTGTAAAGTTTTATTCCTGCTTGGAGAACTTGTGCAGATTCTTTTGTTTCTAAAAATCGGCTATTGTTTTTGCAAAGATTGCGTTGGGAACTGGACAGTTTGTTCAAAATTCTCAATCACAGGTCCCACGCACATGCTTCGTTTTCTTTGTGTTTTCTTACTGTTGCATTGTAATTATGGCCTTTTTACACATAACAACAAAGTTTTCAATTTGTGAGGATTCTCTTTGTTTCAACTTATCCTATTTTCGTTAACCGCTGCCGCCACGAGAGGTATAGATCAACAAAATGCGAATTCAAAAAACCAGGTCATCCACGAGTGACTACGCAGCAGCAACCCCACCTTCTGTTTCCCTGTTTCAAACGCAACAACGTCGACGGACAAGAAAACAAATAAACCATTACCATATGATGATGATATCTGCCGATCGTTTTGTAAAGATAGTAGTCCTTCCCGAATCTGGGTCGAACAAACAGAAACTGCGTGCATTCATAATTTATCAGAGGAGAATCTAGGCCTAGGCCTAGCCCAATGCAATGATTCAGCACAAACTGTTCTTATCTTTTCAAACATTAGTGTGCTTACCTTCCCCACGCCTTTGCGAAGGGTCTTTATTCATTCACCTTTCCTTGAACATATGATTGCTTAAAATATACTTTAAATGCAGGTTCTCAAATTCCTAAACTACTCAAAAATACCAGAGATGTTCAGCGAATGCTTTTGCCACATCTTCACATTCACCACGGCAACGCCATTTTGTATTCAGATATGAAAGTTAATAAATGTCATGGCTCTGTCGTTGAAAATTCCAGGACATGATTATACCTTTTGTGTATTTATCCCAGTTTCAGTTCAGTTTCATTTATTTATCAATCAATCCTACATACATTTCTACATAATTACTACACAATTACTAATTCACAAGATACCATACAAAACTAGTCTAAATCGATTACACTTCTATGAATACGCCTATGAGCCCTGAGGAAATACGGCGCAATCTTTATTATTATTGCAGCGCAGCGGTACGAAGCTGCCATTTAGACAGATTTATCTCGAAAATGCGTGTCCCTATGTGAACAAAGGAACAGAGGAACGATAGCCATGACTCTTAAGGCCTTTGTTTACGGTTGCCTATTTGTCTTTGTGAATAAAGGAACAGAGGAACGATAGCCATGAAAGGCCTTTGTTCTGACTCTTGCTCGTTGCGTTGGAAGCTGGCCACACTGCATTGCCATTTCAGAGACTTTGGTACGTATCAAAATTTACCTCTATATCATTATTGCAAATATGAGAGACTTTCTTTTTATCCTCTCTGTTTCTCTGTTGTTTTTTTACCATTCTTCATAGAATCGGTTGTCCAGCTGAAATGTTTCAGAGAAGGGAAGCTTCGCGGGCGTCGGCCTAAGCGTTGACATACAAACAAAATATGCTGAGTACTACAACCGGCAGGGGTTGAATAAAGGAACAATGGTCAAAATTGAGACGAAGAATCTCAAGAAATGGTTAGGTTAGGCCATATAACATCTATGTTTACAGTAAAACCTTATTCAATTTCTGTTTTTGTTGCAGGACCAAAGAATTGCCTGTTCAACTAAGGGATATCTGCATTCATGCAAAGTAAAACACAGTAGGGAGTCATTATATAAAACAATCTGTTGCAGGATGGACAATTGAACAGTTGTCAAGACTAAAGATTGCCTACGCATACAAAGCATGTTTTTCGACATTTTTGGAATTCAACATTGAACAGTTTGTTGTGATGATACAGCTGTTTCATCATTCTTGTTAATGCAGTACAATGAACAATAAGTGAAAGTTAATTACAAGAAAATGATCAAAACCAGCGAAGCAGATATGCTTGAAATGGCGGAATGTTCTTACGACCCAGCGAACCCCGGATCATACGACCATAGGACCATAGGATCCTACAACCCAAGTTTCATTATTTAGCTGACAACATTTTATCATTATTTGTAATAACTATTTATTTTATTTATATTGGATCATTTAGAATTTATTTGCTGTGATAGAGATCCATCAAGCTATTTGTGTGATCAGTTTTTAAAACGTAAACATTTTACATAACTGCTCGTCAGTAACCTTTGTCATGCGAACAATTTGACTAGTTTCCAGTCAGTGAAGCTATATTGTAAACGAGAGAAAATGTTGCTCTGAGACTAAATTAGAAGGCTGAGCTGAACAACCTTTACATTGTATAAAATTCAGCCCGCTTGGAAAATTCCACTTATTTTTATGGCTTTAAAACTTACACATGCATAACTTTGCTTTCTTTCGTTTGAATCAAGCAAGGAAGCCTATAGTCTGGATATTGAACAGAGATATTCAGGGAAAAAGGAAGCATCTTTAACTTGGAGGGGCATGGCACTTCAAAGGCACTTTTTCATAAGAAGGGCACTTTAATATAGATCGGATTTTAATGATAAGAATGTGATACATGGCAGAAAATAATACCACAAGATTACTTGAGATTCCTTACTGATAATTACCTAATTTTTAGAATTGTCCTTTAACTCAAATCTTCCCTTGCAAAATTCGCCCTTATGGGGGGGGGGCAGATAACTGCTCGTGAATGGTAATGAGTAATCGCCCCCCTCTAACGTTGGCAGACTATTCTTCTGAGCTGCACTCACTTAACTCCGTTAACAGCTAGTTTATTATTATTATGATGATTATTAATACAGATAAACTTTACCTAATTCCAGTTCCGGCACAGGGCACAGGTATGTTCATTAAAGCTTTTTCCCCAGGACAGGTCAGATTTGACATGCAAAATAAAGGTAACTTTCAAAAGACACTTGTATTATCCAGGACCGGTACGACAGTTATTATGTTTTCAAAAATTTATTCCAGGACAGGGTCATAAAATTTTCTTTTGGCAGGCACATCCCCGTTGTTTTACACCCCCGGGAAAAAGGATGAACATTTGAACATTGAACAAAGGCTAACAAAGAGAGGAAATTTCAAATTTTACTACTTTTCGTTAAAACTTTTTGTTGCTTGCCGCTATCGTTATCGAAGTTTTATATAACTTGGGATTTTTGCGAGCGCTCACGAAATATCTGCTTTTTTTAGCAACCCTTCACCGATGACGTAGCTCATCACCCTATATAGCATGACACACATTAGGAACATTAGTTTTTGAACTGTTCCTGTTCCAGGGGGGCGTGGGATTTTTTGGGGAAGGGAAGCATGACTGTACAAATCCCCATGGGGGTACAAATCCCTTCATGGGATGTCCCAAACCTGTCCTCCCTCAACAAATATTTTTGTGTCACACCATAGTCGCACTCATCATCCCATTTATGGTAAAATCATGAAGTTTTTTGCGAGTTTTTAATCCATTTACCGTCAAAGCAGCCTAAGCAGGAGACGCCCGGGGGGGGGGGACTTGACCAGGTTTTGGTCGGGGACGTGCCATCGAAGCTTCAAAAACATACCCGTTCCTTATACCAATTTTGCGAAAAAGTATACCCGACTTTATACCAATTTTGCGAAAAAGTATACCCGACCTTATACCAATTTTCCGAAAAAGTATACCAAAATCATTCTTTAAACCAAAATTGCGAAAATCGATACCGTTCCTTATACCAAAATCGTGAAAATCGATACCGTTCCTTATACCAAAATCGTGAAAATCGATACCCTTCCCGATGGCACGTCCCCGTACCCAAAATATGTGCAGTACCCCCCCCCCCCCGGGAGGAGACGCGCACCACCTTTTTGGGTAGGGGTCTGCCACGAGCATACACTCTTTTCTTTTTATAAGAATAATGTTTATAAGAATATTCAGGCTCAGAATCATCCAATTTTTAAGAATATTATAAGAATATTGCCAGCCTCAGCTGGCATATTTGTGTCTCATTTTTCAGCAGTTGCCTGTTTTGTGATGTTCATAACAGAGAATCGCATGACTGGCATAAATACTTTAAGAATATGTTCAGGTTCAAAACGAAACTTTCTTAAGAATATCGAGGCTGGACAAAATTTAAAACATTCTTATAAAAAAAGAGTGTATTCAAAGTGGTACCGTTGGCTAGATTAATTTTTACGAAAATGGTACCCTTGGCTAGACCAATTTTGACCGTCCCCTAGACCAATGTTCTGAATTTGAATTTCACAATACGACTTGGGCAAGTGCAACTCTGATCTGAACACGCACACATCACGGCCTTGTTGGCAGGCCCAAAGGAAGGGGGACGGGGGCTCAAGCCCCCCCCCCCGATAATTTTGAAAACAATGGTGCTACGTCACAAGCATTAATTAGGTGTATTGTTCTCTGTTACACTAGAACAATTGCCCCCCCTCCCCAAACAGAAGCTGCTTCCTACGGCCCTGCTTGTTGGTTTGCACACACAAGATCTTGTCGAGAATTGTCACACTCTGCAGACTGGACAGTTCGTACCCCTCCCACCCACGTGCTTATGGATGTAAGAAACCAAGTAATATTGGGTTTGTTGTGTTTGCAATATCAGTGAACTGAAATTTACTTACATACTCTTGATTTTACAAGCATAACAAAAAATTAGATCTTCTTTTGACAAATCTGATCGAAATTTCAAACAAAAAATGTAGAACCTTACAGTATTTTGAGTAACATGGGTGCTAAACCAAACGAACTGTCTAGCTGAAATGTCAAAACAAACAATCCCTTTACCCTCTGTTGTTATAGCCTCTTTCTCGCACGATTATTGAATTTTAGGAAAACAAAAACAAGCAAGCGAAGGCACAAAGGGAAGCAGTCATGCACTCGAACTCATAGAAAAAATTGCAATGCAGACTGTGATACAAAACTAACAGACAAAAAGAAACATTAAAGGATTAAAATCTAATCAGTTTAGCGAAAAAGACAGACAAGGATAGTCGCAGTTCTGCCAAGCCTAATTTCATCATGATGAAGGGTAGACATTGACACTGATTGATGCAAGTTGGCGGCTAGGAGACCCAAGACAGACATTATTGGAACAACGACGAAGCACATGGCCAGTTGAAAAAGTACAAGTCAAAGAACATTGAAAACAGCTGCACTGCAACATGAATAATGGTATGCACATTTTGGTTGGCCTTACCACGTAATCAAATTGTGGCAAAATGAAGTCATTTATCGGCAGTTACGGTGCAGCAGTCTGCTTTGTCGGCAACAACCTCGTCAGCAACACCTCCTACACTTATAGTCGCTTTGGTCAGGACAGATTTCTTCGGAATTGCGCACCGCCCCCCCCCCCTCTTGTGGTGTGGCGGGAATATTCAAAGAAAAACTAATATGCCAACTTGAACGAGTTGAAGGTCATTGCGTATAGCAAACAAAGTAAAAGGGAAAAATGATACTTTGCCAACCAACCTTTTTCCTTTTTCCCAGGGTGCGGAGGGGGTTCTCATATATTTTTCCCTACAGGCACTTGCCACTGAACAGGGTATCATTTTCAGGATCCCTATTTCAAGACAGGGTATCATGTTGCATCGTCGGCTCCATAACAGGGCAGGGGTGGAACCAGGGGAGGGCTAGGGGGCTACAGCCCCCTTGTCAGGAGCATTTAGCCCCCCATCGGAGGACATTTTGGGTTCTTGTTGGAGGAAATTTGGCAAAATGACGTATGAAAGCTGCATTTTCTAGCCATTTTAGCCCCTCTGTCGTAAGCTCCAGCCCCTCTGTCGGAAGATTCCTGGCGCCACCCCTGTAACAGGGTCCATATTTTTCACAATTGACTCCATAAGGGGCCATCAACAATCAATTTTCATCACAGTTAACAGAATTGGGCCGTTAGGGGGGGAGGCCTATTTTGAAGATTCATGACTTAATCTTTAGCAAAAAGTCTGAATTAGATTCTAAGATTTTTTGCAATTTTTTTGTTTTCAGTTTTTTGAGCTTGAGGCGAGTTTCCTAAAAGTTTTATTTTCGAATACACTGAAAACGATCAAGAAATGTTGATCAAATTTTGTAAAGATTTTACATGAATGGACAAAGAAAACTTTTTTGTGGTGATTTGGGATTTAGAAATTGATTAATTAATTGAAATAATTAATCGATACAATCAATCGATTTCAAAATCCCAATTCACTACGAACAAGTTTTCTCTTTTTTCATTCTTGTTGATTCTTTAGAAAACTTGATCAACGTTTTTTTATCGTTTTCAGTGTTTTCAAAAACGAGAATTTTGAGAAACTCGCCTCTAGCTCTAAAAAATGAAAACATAAAATTTGCAAAAAATCCTAGAATCTAATTCAGGCTTTCTGCTAAAAATTAAGTCAAAATCTTCAAAATTGGTCCAATGTACGATTTATTGTGGCCTGCCAAACGTGCATAGTTTATTTTGGCACACCCAGTATAAAATATTAGGAAGAAAAAAGAGATGTATAGTTACATGTGCGTATATAGATACAGTATAAAAGTTAAAATCTAATCTAAAAACACCCCTGGTTAAAATGGCATGGATAGCATCAAAAGGTCATGTGCGACCTTGTTTCCATAATGGTCCATCCAATGGTGTCATTGAAAGAAAAGTTTTTAAGAGTATCTCCGACCTATAGGATGGGGCTGAGTTAACGAGAAGTTTGAAAACGTTTGTAGCAATACATTGTTCAAATCTCTCTTTAGTGGGGAGCCAGTTTATATCTTTAATCTTTCCTACTCTGTGTGAGGGGTGGTGTATATCATATTAAGTGTGGGCTGTACTTGAGGTCTTATGGAGAGGGGCTTTAGGGTGTACCAGAATCTGTAAAACCACATCATAATTTACGAAAACCCGCAAACCTAGAAGCAGAAACACTCAAAACCTAAAACTGCACTTTTGAACCAGAAGTCTTCGCTGATTTATTTCCAATGTTTTTGCAATCAACTACACAAACCGGTATAACACGAAACCGAAAAACACCCAAAATACGAGAGAAAAAACTGGCAAAGTCTGCACCCCGTTAAAAGCGAGGAAGTTCAGGGTTCCGCTTGTTGGGCTCTCTGAATGGGGCCTGGTTTGCGGTGTTCTGTGGACTGGTGGTGGTTCTATGGCTGGGAGGGGCTTTGCTCTAAATGGTTTTTCGTTGTACTATGGTATGATTGTGTTATTTTGCTAGTTAAAGTTTTTGATTTGTGTTTATATATATTGATTGTATAGAATCATTCATAGTAGGAACTAGATGACCATGTGTCTTTTCCCACTATGATTGGCTCATATTATTGCACTGTCGTTTCTTTTGGTACTATAAATAAAGGTCTCCTTGGAAACACTGAAAGGCCACAAACCCACACTTATAAAAGATGAAATCCAAAACCAGAGGGCTAAAATTGGCCAGTCCCACCATCTGTGAACCTCCAAGGCCACTTCCACATGGTGCTTCATGAGTAGAACTTTTATGTAGTTTAAGCATAAGACTTCATTTTAAATTAAGGCTGTGCTTTGTTTTAGGTGGTGAGAGTCAAGAAAATGGGCCAAAGCGAAGACCATCAAGAGTCAGAAGATTATCAAAGAGGCTTTCTGCCTATTTCTGTAAGTATTGAAAGCCTTATGGAAAAACGTTTTTTGCATGCCATCATTAGGTTTAAAAATTCAAATGTTCATATCACCAGACAGGGCATGCATGTAATGTATTTAAGTAGAGGGGCTGCGCCCTAAATGGTCGGGTTTCGAAACAAAATCAATTTCAAAATAAGGGAATGTGCTCTCGGAATGGGCAAACCATTATAAAAATATTCATAACTCTTTTTCAAAGCTAAACTTAAATGTAGCAACTAGTGTACATTTGTTTGTCTTGGTAAATTTTCAGCTCAAACGCAAGTCAATCTGAACGGCCGAATCTTTGGCATGGCGTCTTATTTGGACGTATCCTAAATTCTTAACAACGCCTTCGCAGTTACCTTGTTGAACTTACCGCATCTCAGAGAACCGAGGTTATGAAACTGTGAGTACCAGGGGGAAGGGATAAGGAGGTCTACAGATTTTTTTTTTTAAATCTAGCAATAAGAGGAAGGGTAAGGAAAATAGAATAATATTGCTACGTTTCAAAATATTTATACTGTAGATAAAATGATGAAACAGACAACAGGGGAAGTTAGTTCGTGAGTACAACGTATCACAGATATAATCTACAACGCAGTAACTGACAATAAATTCAAGATTTGCTATTTTACCATTAGAAGAAGTTTATGACTTTGACCTTATGACTTCTAACAGTGTGGTTTGCAGGGGAGTCAAAAAGATAATTCAAAATCCACAAGCCGACCAATAAGGGGGCAGGTAGGCAAGTCTGGCTGCTGCCGAGATAGAACCCCCAGCTTCTACGCTCATTGCAAACTTCTATGAATAATCGGGCCCTTAATTGCTGTTTTATATCAAATGCTGCCAATCGACTCTACATAGAATCTTCATCATTTAAATATGTAATGCATTCATGTTTTCACTGACCACACAAGGCAACTTTGCTTTCCGCTCTAATGAGCACGAGAAGCTTCTTTTTAGAGATCCTCTTCTCTCGCTCTTTATCAGTTACTCGGGAATCAATCGGTCTATCAAAATCCTGTGAAAGTAAGGCATAACCATGTTCTTGGCAATCGAAAGATTGAGAGACAGTGATGTAAAACGGTGGATTTTCTGACCGTTGAGGTGGGCGATCCTCCTCGTACAAACCGTTGCTTAATAGGTGAAAACTCATCTGGGCTTAGCAAATTTATTATTCTCGTAAATGGTCAGACAGAGTGAATAAGGAAAATCTATACACTCTCTGTAACATTGGCTGCGGTCACACTGCTATATTTTCACGTCGTGATGTAATTTGCTTCACTTTCTCGTAATTTATTTTTTTCACCAGAGAGTACGGCAATATAACGGTACAACGACGCCCGGTCACACACTGATACGATGTATTATGTAACAACTAGATACGCAAGGCTCATTCTTTTATTCTCTGAAACAACACTAAAATATAGGTGAGGACCTTGTTTTGCCCGTTGTTTTGCATCTCATAGTTTTCTTATGGAATCAACTCCCAGGGTCAAAGCGCTGTAACAGCGTTTTATGTGAAAGAGAAATGCGGTCATATATCAAAGCGTTATTATCCCGTTGTTTCGAAAAGATACAACGAAGTACGAAGCAAAATCGCCCAGTATGACCGCAGCCATTGTAGCCTAAGCAATAACACCGAATGGAAAATAACAACTCCCTTGCCTAACTGAGGGCTCAACTTAATTTTGAAAATTTAGCCAGTCATGATTTAAAGCGCATTTGCTTGATCTCAATGAAGAATTCGTTGCCCCAATTGAGCACCCTTCAAAGAAAATGCTACATATATATTTGCCCAAGAAAGTCGTTTCAAAAAAGTAACTTACAGACAAAACGTTCCTTTACCTTTGTGACAGATTAATGTTTATGGCCTGCAGCATATGAGCTTTCTTTTTTCTTAGCCAGCGACTTAAACACGAATCAGTCTAAAGGGCCTCTTCTCTAAAATTCACCCTTTTTGAGCACCCCCGCTTCTATCATATTTCTCCAACAACTATCCATAGAAGATAACGCCAATTTGTCTTTGAACTCTTTTCTGACAGTATTCAACCCATTCTCGTTGAATTTAAAGCAGTTCTCCGTCAATAGCATCAAAAATGTATCTGTAATGCAGCCGATTACCATTCCCTCCTTCGTCCAACTTTCTGTCTTAAACCAAGGGAGGGGTGAATCTCTGTTTCGAATAGCTACCGAGATTTTTTTTCAACAGTTGGATTTTGGGGACTTTTTAGGGATATTTCGTGAATATAGAAGGATTTCTTATGAAAGGTGTGCGAGACTTTCATGGAGTAGAATCTTAGAACTACAGGGTGCTCAAAAAGGGCGACAACTGACAATCTAACTGCTTCCTAGTCACAACCCCCTGGAATACAAACTGAAAGTAGGATCTTGTTGATTTCTTTCCAAATATAATCTAGAGAGGCAGATCAAGATTTGGTGGCATGTTGTTTCCATTTGCTTTAATCCTTTCACGGAGTAATATAAAAACACCTGTACGAAAGAGGAAGGATGATTTTAAAGGTAATGTGTCCATGTACGTACAGCAGCGTATACACTCTTGTCAAAATGTGCTGACACGATGCTGACGAAGAGCCCGATGAGCGCACAGTGATTGGTAGAATTCAACTGAACACATGCAAAACTAGAATTTATATTTCACAACGAGGCAACGAGGCTGCCTGCTGTTAGACTTCGGGTTCAGCTCTGGAATCGCAGCCACAAGCAAGTCATCAGTCTGCTTATATTAGACCTGGCTATCTCTTTGTATCTGCAGTAAAGTTATCACGTTAAATATCACGTGAAAATAGCAAAGTCGCTGTACTTACATAGACACATTACCTTTAACGCACTTACAATTCCATTCCAAGAAGGCCAACTTGCAATATTCACCATAATTACATTTATGCATCAATGTCAAAGAAAATGAGCAGGAGTCCACTCAATGGCGTCAGCAAACTATTTTCGCGGGTTTTTTTCATTGTAGCTAGGCCCAAGCCCTTTCTATTTCGAATTTACTCAAAGCCGTCAAAACAAGGCAACTTCTCAGGGTGCTCATTTTGAGCGACGCCGCTCTAGCTTCCACTGGCTTTTCCTGAAAGTACAAGTGGTTGACTCGATTTGATCAACGTTTCGACAATCAAAATGGTAACATTTCTTGTTTTCTTAGCTCGGGCATTTCTTTCTAATGATACGGAAGCTCTTGAAATGTTACGATGCTTCCCAATCAATGCTGGACATGAAATAAGTCTAAATCTACAGGGTGTCCCCAAAAATTGTGCCTTGTTTGCCTGAAGATGGCAACAAATCGGCATAAGATTCTCGCCAAAATTTAGCATGATGTGGCTCTTCAGATATTCAGTTGAAGTTTGCTACCATCCCCGTAAAAATCCGTTCAAAAATGATAGAGCTATGTCCTTCAGGAAGCCAAATTTGCCTGATGACTGAAACCAGCGGTCGGCCATAAAATGAAACAGCAGCCTCCAATGTCATAACTCTCGTGAAAATTCTGATAATCATCAGAGAGGTTTCAGCTATTTCTTACCTCACATGAAGCTATTTATTGCTGCAAAATAGTAATGATGTCGAAATCGTCAGGCAAACGGGGCACAATTTTTTTAGAACAGACTGTACATGTGAACAAGCCACTTTTAGTCGTTTTGGGGCATATCAAGAAATAGAACTTTCGACGATTTCCTAATTTCAGAAGGAAACAATGCACCTAAAATTATGAGAAAAGTCTTGAAAATTAAATTGAGGCCTCAGTTAGATGATGGAATCAAAATTTTACAAATTGGTTGCACATGTGCAATTTTCAGACAGCGGATACTTGTTTCTGACTCACTCGGATGTTTAATGTTAGAGAAAGTTTGGGTCATGTGAATGCCCTTGACGTCTGCAGTCAGTAAATGAGTTTTTAATTTCATTGTTTTGAATTTCAACTTTTGAAAATATCGAATTATAACAAGTTGACCCGGTGTATTCCATCCTCCAGCCCATTGTTTGTGTGTCATAAATATTTTATGTACTCTTCAGAATTATTCATCTCTCATATCTCTTTCTTATCTTTTTCCAGCATTTATTCGAATCGAAGAGCCTGATGAGGTAAGGATTATTTGACAAGAGCCTCTAAAACACGAAAAGCACATTGCTAGCACATGTACAAGTTTGACCTAGCAAAAGTGTTATTTTAAGATTACTGTGTAATTGCGTCGCTGTCAGAACAGTCGAAAGAAAGTTTGGATATCACGAGGCGTGGAGTTTTATGTACTTTTAAGTGCAATGCAATTGTTCATTTTCAAAATTGCAGTATTGATTCAAATATAAGCCCTGCCTTTAATCAGCCACCCTTATGATATTCAATAATAACATTCCTAGCAGGGCACTTACATGCTTGAATAAATAGCTGAAACATGAAAAGAAGTGTAGTAAAGCATGATCCTTGCAGGATCGCAATAAGTTACACAAGAATTATGGATAGCTATAGATTAAAATCCATCTCACATTCCATGTCAGGTGAAAATTTCAGCGAATAAAAAGAATCATAATGATTTTCATGAGTAATTTTGTGTTATCGCATATTTCTCATGACAGCCATTGTGAGACAGATCTACCGGCTGGCCCAAAAAATGAACCGAGAAAATGTGATTCAGGAAATAGAAACTGATCGAAATGAGTGACTTAAACGTTTTTCTTTTTGTAGCTAAATTGCAAGGCTACGCTGCAAATGTTTTTGCGATTTTCATCAACCTCGCTAATTGGCGAAAATAGGGATTTAGTGAAAGCAGGCAGACCTAAGACCCATTGACGATACCCCGAGGGGCAAATGATCATGACTACCTCCAGGCCAACACATAGAGAGCATGCAACTAACTAAGTTACAACTGGATACGCGACTACAAAAAGCTACACATTAGATAGCGACACTGCATACTGTTCGCCAAAATGATATACATACATATACCGGGTGTCTCAGAAAAAATTACCCCCTTTTGTCTGGAAATAAGAACAAAACGATAAGATATCATTGCTCACCGAGTTCACAGCTAAATGTATCAATCTTCAACTTAGATGCACATACCTTGCATTAGATACAAGCTTGCGAAGTCAAAATTTACAGTGCACCCGAAACCAGAGGTTTTGACAAAGGGCCTAACCATGATTTGTATCATGGACATTTTCCAAAGCACCTGTAAACTTTAATTTTCAGTGTTGTTCCATTTGAAAAGAATAAGAGACACATGGGCATGGCCCTAATTAGATAAATATTATAAACATGTGGTAACAATGATAAAATCGCGCAACACCTCCAAAATAAGCGTGCATGTGTTCCTTTTCCTAGTCTTTCATACAAATAAGAAGAAAAGTCATTTTGAGAACAATTGAAGCGATACAAGGTTTAATTCTTTCAAAACAAAAACTAAAATTTGAAATTTGAAAATTCTTTTGCGGAATGTTGTGCGATGTTAAATCATGGCTAGGCCCTTTCTTAAAACCTCTGGTTTCAGGTGCACTCCAAATTTTGACCTTGTGAACTCATATCTCCTGTGTTTTGTGGACGATTTTGAAATGCAAGGTATGTGCTTTTAAGTTGAAGATCGACAAACGTAGCTATGAACTAAAAATATCCCAAAATTGTATGGTTTTGTTCCCTTGTTCGGTCAAAAGGGGGTACTTTTTTATGAGACACCCGGTATATAGTCAAATATTCAAACTTAACTATTAACCATCATCATTGAGTTTTCTCGGAGGGAATTAGCGGATGAATAAAAGCAGTATTGAAATGTTTCCAAGCCTGTAGTTTGCCACCCATTAATAAGGTTCATTAAAACTGGTTATCATTGATTAGGTAACATGTCAACAAAAATAACCAAGTTTAATTGATTTAAATTGGTTGTATTGTTCCCTATTTATTAGCGATTTTATAAAACTGTTCAATCTCAGATTGCTGTTAAACAGACTCAATTTTTTTATTAAATTTTCTCAAGAATTCATCTTGACAATACTGAAAACTACCGAGTAGTAGGGCTGGCTGGCTTTGTACCTGGACTTGCTACAAGTCTCTCTCGCGGAAAAATGAGAAGGGGAAAAAAGCGAGAGAGACTTGTAATACTTGGCAAGCTGAGTTGCTTGCTGGACAAGATTGTGTCCAGTCGCCATTCTTTAGCAAAAAGCCAATATCCAATTCAATGCTAAGAAATAACAAAACAATGATGTAAAAGGTGGGTTACCTCTGATAGTCTGATAATAATTATGGTCTGATACAAGAATGAGGCTCTGCGATGTTCTTTGGCAATGGCGGACGTAAGGCTCGATAACTCATGAATATTAATGAGCTTGTCAAGTATTACAAGTCTCTCTCGCTTTGTTCCTTCTTTCGTTTTTTCGGCGAGAGAGACTTGTAGCAAGTCCACTTTGTACCTACCACGTGACCCAAAAAACTCCACGAGCTAGATCATAACTAGCTCCCTGAAATCAAAAGCTATTGTCAAATGCTTTGTATCGCAGTTTAGGTAGACGGCTAGCTATCTTTTGAGATGCTGCATGGTCATTTTAAGTAATGATTTTACCATCCGAAAAAGCAGATTAAAAAGAAAATTTTGAATCCCGGATTCCTCATTTTGAGTGAGATAATCGCCATCATTTTTCAGTCAGCATTTTGTTAAAATTCAACATAACGATGGATTTGAAGTCGTCTGGGGAAAGTTTTTGTTTGCAAAATTATTGACATCTCTTCCTAATTCAAATTCCGTGCTCCAAAGCAAATTGTGAATTCACTTCTTTTCATATCTTCCAATACATCGACTGGAAAACGAGGGAATAGTCTCAAAAAATGGACAAATATCTGTATTTTTGAAACTGTTTTTTCGGACATCCTAACAAATAAGATAGCCAAACCAAGTTTCATTTTCATCGCTTAGGAGTTTAATTGTTGGAAAATTTGATCCAGAAGTTTTGAGCGATTCTGAGATAAAGTACTTTGATGAATTCACTTGTAAGTCAAGAAGAACATGACCAATTTTTACGACTGCATTTAAATATCGAAGCCGACATGTTACCCAAACTACTATAATCAGCCTACCACCCCGTTTACACTGTGCCAGATGAATTTTTTCCGCATCAAAAATGCATTCAGACAGGCGTCGCATTTACACTAGACCCGCACGCTATCCGCACGGATTTGAGAGCGGCTATCCGAATAAAATTAGTTCACCTAGGAAAGTGGATTAAATTAGTTAACATAGCTATCTGGCACAACAAGGACAGATTTTGTAAGACAATATCATGAGCAGCTTTTGATTGACACCTCAATTCAAAGCGATTAGCGATCGCAGACAAAGCAAATTCTCTCAACCAGTAATTCAAAACAAGCAAAGCCGCAAAAGTTTCTCTGAAACCTAGGTAGCTAGTTCGCTCGTTGTGCATTCTAAAAATTGTTTTCAAGAGCAAACATAAGCATAGATCGAAAGAAGGAGGCTATATCTACATATCTGCTTCTGACATTTAATTTGTTTCGTTCAGAAGCCGATTGGGAGGCGACTCAATTCTCTTATTTTTTTATGTGAATAAAATACTTACTGCTCAGCTTCTGAGCCAAAGAAATAAAAAGCCCGTGGTAGATGCGTAGATATATCCTTCTTCTTTCGACCTATGCTCGTGTTTGCTCTTAAAAACAATTTCTGGAATGCACAACGCGCGCGGTAGCTACCTGGGTTTCAGAGAAACTTTTGCGGCTTTGTTTGTTTTGAATTACTGGTTGAGGGAATTTCATTGTCTGCATTGGCTAATCACTTTGAATTCAGGTGTCAACAAAGACAACTCATGCTATTGTGTTACAAAATCTGTCCTTGTTATCTGCTACAGTGCAAACGGTTTTATCCGGATAAGGTTTTCCACATTCACTTAGCCTGCGTGCAGACTCTACTGATTTCTTTTCAGAGAGGTTCTCCTCCAGTAGAGTCTGCGCAACAGCGACCAAATCCTTGTTTTTGGTCACGCGCGGTTCCAAGGATTGAGGAACTAACTCATTGAATTTGATTCAAAAGAGCTGCTTATGAATAGGGTAGACAAAACACCGACACACATTTATCACAAAAGGGTTTCTATGGCTATCTTTGTTCATGCATACGCCAATTGCATATCAGCAGACTCGAACAAAGACACAGACGCTCCATCAAACAAAGGGGATATGCTTTGGCCAATCAGGAAAGGTTCCTCGTTTCTCATGAACTGAAAACAGGGATTTGGTCGCTGTTGCGCAGACTCTACTGGAGGAGAACCTCTCTGAAATGAAAGGAAATCAGTAGAGTCTGCACCCAGGCTACATTCACTACGAGGTTAATTTGATTTACAAAGAGGCATTCAAACTCATGAGTCATGAAAGTGGTACCAATCCCGTTCCTTGTCACGAAAGAGTGTACTTTTGAATTAAATAACACTTTTACCAATCTGCTGATCGTTCTTCGTCGGTCTAAAGGCTGATTTCCAGTCAATGGAATTTTCCGAGCGGGCGGAATTTCTATTGTATGCGAGAGAAAAAGTCGCTCTGGAATTGAATAGAAAGTTACGGCTGAGCGATCTTTTATTGTCTAAAATTCCGCCCGCTCGGAAAATTCTACTGACTGGAAATTAGCCTTAAGTCACATTCTTCTGTCCTTATCAGTAGGTTTCCCTCCTTTCTTTTCCGCCTCAGCTACTTTGAGGTTTCAACAACAAATTATAACCGAACTAATGTGCTTTTACAATTTTCTTTGACTGCGAACAAGAAGCAGGTTATTTATAGTCTTTGATTATTGTACTCTTGGTGCGTGTTGATGTTGCCCTGCGCATGATTTTTTTATACATCATTTAATAACTTACAATACATATTACTTTCAACATTACTTACAAAATACCATACTCTACTACTAATACAATACCAATTGGAGCGAAAACTACGACTACCTCATGGCAACATAAAACAGGAAATACGAACATGCCACTGCACGTAACTACCAGAGAGAGAAATAATTGCTAAAACTACACGTAACTACAAAAGAAAAAAAACGTTTACCTTTAAGGGGACATAAATATAATACAGATTACATTTTACAATACTTTCTAACCACAAATAAGTAGGTTAGGCCGTTAGGCACAAGATTTAGGGATATTTAATGAAGAGGACCATGACATTATACGAAGCGTTTCGTTCTTGAAATATACAAGATAGTTGATTTTAAGATGAAGTTATGATTTTGGTCAGGAGACTGCAGTTATCCAGCACAGTGTAAACGGGAGGGCAAAATGGACAGAATTTGTGCAGCACATTGTAGGCGCAAATCAATCCGAACGAATTTTATGCGGATAAAATTCATTCGGCACAGTGTAAACGAGAGCATAGGTTCCAAATCTTTAAAAAGGCTGGTGTAAAATTGAGTGACCTATTTCTTTGAACTGAATGACTTCAAAGAAACTTTAGCTAATTCTCTATAATTCTACCGTTGGAATTTTCTGAAATCTTCAATATTTTCAGAATTAGAGTGTTTTTTTCTTTTTCAAGAATTCAAGAAAAAATTTAAAAAAAACTTAAAACCAGCGTAATTTCTAAACTGCTTGACGTAACATGAAATAATTTCGAAGAAAACCATAGTTTATGAATGCCTACAAAATGGTATCAAGCAAAAGTCTTTTACTCATCTGGTTTATGATTTAGAAATTTGATGACGTCACATCCTCAAATGAGTTGAAATGTAAGATACGCTGTAATTTCCAAAAATATTCAAAATTTCTGAAAAGTCCAACGGTAGAATTATAGATAAGTTTCTAAAGTTTTTTCAAGCCATTCAATCAGAAGAAGTAGATCATTGAATTTTACACCCGCCTTTTTACGCCGAGATAAAGATTTGGAACCAATGCTGTAAACGAGGTCCAAGAAATCAAATAGGTGGCTACCAAGCCACGGGCTTGCAAACGTTTTAACGTTTTTACTCTCATTCAATATAAGATTAAAAACTGATCTCTTCGTCTCTATAATTTCTAGCTAGGTTTCTTGAAATTGCTAATTACTCTTCCCTTGTTCAAGGAGATCTAGAGCTATCTATATACTAAAATTAAGCACTCTTAACATACTTAGAGTTAAGACTATTTTTCTTGATGAAGAAATTGAAAGACTGACCTTGTCTTGATGCGAAATGGAATAGACTTGCGTACAGTTTGCCAAAACAAAACAGCTGAGAAGGGCAAACAAAATGATATTAACTAATTATGAAGTTAAGCGAGACTCAATGAAATTAGCCCCATAAATTTCATAACCGTATACTTATTTCTTTCAGTTTGACGGATTTAAGTCTTTTCTGGTAAATAAATCCATTTAAGACCTGCCTATGGTTTGCGTAGCCGAGAGACACCTGCCATTTGGTCGGCTGGAGAGAAAGAAAGGAAATAACCTTGTATATCGTAGGCTTTTTGACAGTGTTATGGTCGCGCACTTATCTATGATTTAATCTAACTTGCTACTGCAATTTTATTGTAATTGTGAAACCGTCCTCTCCTGGGAAGTCGTGATATACTTTCGCCTGTACTCTGTGCTATTGTCAGTGAAGTCAACGTTCAGTGTCTGTTTTTTGGTGACTCGTCATACATTGCTGCTATGTATAAGAAATACTTCGACTTGCGAAAGAACCTTCTATCTGTAAGTTCTTCTTTCGATACACTTTGTTTTTTTATAGTAAGTATTTACAGGATCACTTCGATTTGATATGCGATACAGTTTTAAGATGCACACATTTAATGGAGTTTCTGCTGTTTTTGACAATGTATTGTTTAAATATTAAACTCAGGAGATCGATTTACGTGATATATTTACTTTGAAGGAATCCGCAGATAATCGTCTTTATTGCATCAATTAGAGGTAGAGGAAATATTGAGAAATACCTTCTGTAAGCGTCTGGCAAAGTATTGCGAAATAAATAGGATATTAAAGCTAAGATAAGCCGATGCACATTTTTACGAAATTGCCACAGTTAGAACATCAACAGTAGCAGACACAAGATCAAAGATGACTTCTTCAGGGGCGGATCCAGCCCGAAGTTGAAGGGGGGGGGGGACAACTTGCAAAGAGGGCACCAAAAATACATTGGAAAGTAAGCGCGCTGAAGACGCCCGAAAATCTTTGGATGCCTTTTTAAGAAAACTCTTTGATAACGTCTTGATTTATATGTTTCCCTCATATTTAAACCGAAACAATTGAAAAATTGTGCGTTAGAATCAAGATGAGGGACGCTTTTCTCGCCAAAAAAGGGGCGCCATGCTGAGTTTTCATCGTGAAGGGGGGCAGTTGCCCCCACTTGTCCCCCTAGATCCACCACTGGACTTCTTTAAATCTTTCCAAAGTCAAGATAACAGCTCCTACATCTATTATTGGAAAACCTAAAAGCTACGAACAGAACAGTTGGTTGTCATTGTTCAGAATGCATTCTTCGAGTTCTTGATACAAATCCATTTTCTTTTCGGAAAATATTTCCTTTTTGATAGTACCTCTCCTGTCGAGAGCCATTACGGAAACAAGGTCGCATGGACTTTTTCAGTGCTACCCCTATGGAGTGCCAAATGCAAAAAAAATAATTTAATGGTTGTATGTGCTAAAATTTAACATATGCTTGTTTATTTGAGTAAAATTTAACATATGTTCGAGTAAAATTTAACATATGCTTGTAGTTATGTTAAATTTGACACATGCTTGTAGTTTTATAAAATTTGACATATGCTTATACAAACGAGGTCATATTTTCACATTGCTTAACCATGGCAACGAAGTTATATTTTCACATTGCTTAACCATGGCAACGAAGTTATATTTTCACATTGCTTAACCATGGCAACGAATTCATTTTTACATTGCTTGACCATAGTAACGAAATCGCAACGAGGCTTTGGATTCAAATTGGATTCTGGTCACAAACAAAACAACTGCAGTGTCCTGGCATATTCTGAACCAACAAGGAGTATGTACTGGGCTCGGTCGTAACCAATAGTTTCAGGATCACTTCCTAACTGAGAATGGACGCTGGGAAGTTCTCTTAGGACATTTTCAATAGAATCACCCCTCCACTCAAAGATACACACGGCATGTCGATTAAAATTAAAAGCAAAACAGTAAGCAAAAAGCAGCAAGCAGCCATCTTTATTTTTGTACAAGCTCGTTGCCACCTAGTCTCGTTGCGATTTCGTTACCATGGTCAAGCAATGTAAAGATGGATCAGTTGCCATGGTTAAGAAATATGAAAACATAACTTCGTTGCCATGGTTAAGCAATATGAAAATATAACTTCGTTGCCATGGTTAAGCAATATGAAAATATAACTTCGTTGCCATGGTTAAGCAATGTGAAATATGACCTCGTTTGTATAAGCATATGTCAAATTTCATAAAACTACAAGCATGTGTCAAATTTAACATAACTACAAGCATATGTTAAATTTTACTCGAACATATATTAAATTTTACTCAAATAAACAAGCATATGTTAAATTTTACTCGAATAAACAAGCATATATTAAATTTTACTCGAATAAACAAGCATATGCTAAATTTTAGCACATACAACCATTAAATTAATTTTTTTGCATTTGGCACTCCATATACCCCTGCTATCTTTAAACTGGCTGTTCTTAGATTAAATCATTAGCTTTCACTAGTAAGTTTTTGTTATATTAA
The DNA here is from genome assembly GCA_039566865.1 of Aurelia coerulea. Classification (NCBI taxonomy): domain Eukaryota; kingdom Metazoa; phylum Cnidaria; class Scyphozoa; order Semaeostomeae; family Ulmaridae; genus Aurelia; species Aurelia coerulea. Next base: position 14,160,983 of record CM076958.1, on the reverse strand, counting down.
GTTAGATTTCTTTTTTCTTGAATTCATACTGTAGTCATTTTAAATGGCTAAATTATGCGTCCATACATACATATAATAACAAAATCTGGCTGAGCCCAATAGTTCGAGATAGCCTTAGTTCCACTGTCTATTGATTTAAAAAGGAGTCTACGAACAGTCATTTTTATTATGACAAACTAAGAAGTAGTATCTCTTTCGAATTATATTCCACTCGCTGAACTCTCTCGAACAATATCTAGTTTGAATTATTTTGGAAAATTGTCGTAGTTCCATTGCCAAAAACTGTTTTACTCTATATAGTTTTTGGTTGTACTTCCATAATGTTCGCTTTCAGTACCAACAAATACCTTCTTTGATGGTTTTTATTTGCAACATACCTTTCTGTTGGCTTTCGAGATCTAATCGCATGTGTCCGATTACCACCGTTGTCCGACTACCACCGCCAACACCCTAGGGCTAAATTGCTACCAAATTTGATCAAGTATTGGAGGCTTGGTCTGAAGGATTTTTAGATGAAGCATTTTTATAAATTTGCTTGTAATTATTTCGTAATAACCTGCAGCAGATAGCAAACCACCCTTAGCTCTCATATAGATAATTAATATTCTGTCTAAAGAATGGTTTCTTTGCTTTCGCGTTGCTTTGTTGTGTTATTGCCTTCAAATATTGAAGAAAAGCTTGCTGCTTTATTCCCCTGTTCCAACTTTGTTATGCATAATTTGCGCTCCTGCTGTTTCTTCTGCAAATATAGCTAATTTTGATATTGCTTTACCACATAATCTCCTTAGCTTACGATCCTTATTGAACTGAATCGTTGCTGTTGTTGTTGTTGTTGTTGGAGTTGTTGCTGTTGTTTTTTTTTCAGTTCAGTCATGTAAGGTGAGTAGTTGTTGTCATATATAATGAGCGAAACTGTTGAAATCAATCTTAAATTTGATGTCAGGTAAGATTTGTGATAACGCAAAACTACTGATGAAAACATTTCACTTGCTTTTATTCGCGGACAATTTCACCTTGCATCTATTTTAAGACAGACTTTTATGCTATCACTATCAGTCAATCAGAGAACGTGGGGAAGTAAGAGACTCATAAAATTTTACAACCTCGATTCAAAGGCTATCAGTGGTTTTCAGTTGGAATATTCCCCTTTCAGAGAGAATTCCCAAGAGCCAATCACGTCGGTTTTTCTCAGATAAACACCTGAAATAGTGGCCAAATATGAATTGATAATGAGAGGGCAACCACCAAAGGGTAATTACACACAACTGATGCATCATGATGGCCATTGAGATTTAGTAACCAAGAAACACCCAACCTTCATCCACTCTTCAAACGACTAAGATTTTCCCAGATCCTAGCAACATCCTTTTATCATTTTGCTTCATTTCAAACTCCTTCTCCTGAAATCCCTTCAGCTAGATATACTGATAAAATAATTAACAGTTCATCGAAATTACACACACACACATGTGATGCCCATTGAGATTGCGTAACCAAGATACCCCACCGTCATCCACTCTTCAAACGACTAAGATTTTCCCAGGTCCCAGCAACATCCTTTTCATCATTATGCTTCATTTCAAACTCCTTCCCCTGAAATTCCTTCAGCTAGATATACTAATAGAATGATTAATAGTTCATCGAAAGTACATCCTCGCACATGTGATACCCATTGAGATTGCGTAATCAAGATACCCCACCGTCATCCACTCTTCAAACGACTAAGATTTTCCCAGGTCCCAGCAACATCCTTTTCATCATTATGCTTCATTTCAAACTCCTTCCCCTGAAATTCCTTCAGCTAGATATACTAATAGAATGATTAATAGTTCATCGAAAGTACATCCTCGCACATGTGATACCCATTGAGATTGCGTAATCAAGATACCCCACCGTCATCCACTCTTCAAACGACTAAGATTTTCCCAGATCCTAGCAACGTACTATTAATCATTATGCTTCATTTGAAACTCTTTCTCCTGAAATCCCTTCAGCTAGATATACTGATAAAATAATTAATAGTTCATCGAAATTACACATACACACATGTGATGCCCATTGAGATTGCTTAATCAAGATACCCCACCGTCATCCACTCTTCAAACGACTAAGATTTTCCCAGATCCTAGCAACGTACTATTAATCATTATGCTTCATTTGAAACTCTTTCTCCTGAAATCCCTTCAGCTAGATATACTGATAAAATAATTAATAGTTCATCGAAATTACACATACACACATGTGATGCCCATTGAGATTGCTTAATCAAGATACCCCACCGTCATCCACTCTTCAAACGACTAAGATTTTCCCAGATCCTAGCAACGTACTATTAATCATTATGCTTCATTTGAAACTCTTTCTCCTGAAATCCCTTCAGCTAGATATACTGATAAAATAATTAATAGTTCATCGAAATTACACACACACACATGTGATGCCCATTGAGATTGCTTAATCAAGATACCCCACCGTCATCCACTCTTTAAACGACTAAGATTTTCCCAGATCCTAGCAACGTACTATTAATCATTATGCTTCATTTGAAACTCTTTCTCCTGAAATCCCTTCAGCTAGATATACTGATAAAATAATTAATAGTTCATCGAAATTACACATACACACATGTGATGCCCATTGAGATTGCTTAATCAAGATACCCCACCGTCATCCACTCTTCAAACGACTAAGATTTTCCCAGATCCTAGCAACGTACTATTAATCATTATGCTTCATTTGAAACTCTTTCTCCTGAAATCCCTTCAGCCAGATATACTGATAAAATAATTAATAGTTCATCGAAATTACACATACACACATGTGATGCCCATTGAGATTGCTTAATCAAGATACCCCACCGTCATTCACTCTTCAAACGACTAAGATTTTCCCAGATCCTAGCAACGTACTATTAATCATTATGCTTCATTTGAAACTCTTTCTCCTGAAATCCCTTCAGCCAGATATACTGATAGAATAATAAATAGTTCATCGAAATTACACATACACACATGTGATGCCCATTGAGATTGCTTAATCAAGATTCCCCACTGTCATTCACTCTTCAAACGAGCAAGATAGTCCCAGATCCTAGCAACGTACTATTAATCATTATGCTTCATTTGAAACTCTTTCTCCTGAAAGCCCTTCAGCCAGATATACTGATAGAATAATAAATAGTTCATCGAAATTACACATACACACATGTGATGCCCATTGAGATTGCTTAATCAAGATTCCCCACTGTCATCCACTCTTCAAACGAGCAAGATTTTCCCAGATCCTAGCAACGTACTATTAATCATTATGCTTCATTTGAAACTCTTTCTCCTGAAATCCCTTCAGCCAGATATACTGATAAAATAATAAATAGTTCATCGAAATACACATACACACATGTGATGCCCATTGAGATTGCTTAATCAAGATACCCCACCGTCATCCACTCTTCAAACGACTAAGATTTTCCCAGATCCTAGCAACGTACTATTAATCATTATGCTTCATTTGAAACTATTTCTCCTGAAATCCCTTCAGCTAGATATACTGATAGAATAATAAATAGTTCATCGAAATTACACATACACACATGTGATGCCCATTGAGATTGCGTAATCAAGATACCCCACCGTCATCCACTCTTCAAACGACCAAGATTTTCCCAGATCCTAGCAACGTACTTTTTATCATTATGCTTCATTTGAAACTATTTCTCCTGAAATCCCTTCAGCTAGATATACTGATAGAATAATTAATAGTTCATCGAAATTACACACACATACATGTGATGCCCATTGAGATTGCGCAACGAAGAGTTAGCCTACCGTCATCCATTCTTCAAACGACTAAGATTTTCCCAGGTCCCAGCAACATCCTTTTCATCATTATGCTTCATTTCAAGCTCCTTCTCTCCTGAAATCCCTTCAGCTACTGATAGAATAATTATAAGACTCCATCGAAAGTACATCCTCGCACATGTGATACCCATTGAGATTGCGTAATCAAGATACCCCACCGTCATCCACTCTTCAAACGACCAAGATTTTCCCAGATCCTAGCAACGTACTATTAATCATTATGCTTCATTTGAAACTATTTCTCCTGAAATCCCTTCAGCTAGATATACTGATAAAATAATTAATAGTTCATCGAAATTACACATATACACATGTGATGCCCATTGAGATTGCTTAATCAAGATACCCCACCGTCATCCACTCTTCAAACGACTAAGATTTTCCCAGATCCTAGCAACGTACTATTAATCATTATGCTTCATTTGAAACTCTTTCTCCTGAAATCCCTTCAGCCAGATATACTGATAAAATAATTAATAGTTCATCGAAATTACACATACACACATGTGATGCCCATTGAGATTGCTTAATCAAGATACCCCACCGTCATCCACTCTTCAAACGACTAAGATTTTCCCAGATCCTAGCAACGTACTACTAATCATTATGCTTCATTTGAAAATCTTTCTCCTGAAATCCCTTCAGCCAGATATACTGATAGAATAATAAATAGTTCATCGAAATTACACATACACACATGTGATGCCCATTGAGATTGCGTAATCAAGATACCCCACCGTCATCCACTCATCAAACGACTAAGATTTTCCCAGGTCCTAGCAACGTACTTTTTATCATTATGCTTCATTTGAAACTCTTTCTCCTGAAATCCCTTCTGCCAGATATACTGATAAAATAATTAATAGTTCATCGAAATTACACATATACACATGTGATACCCATTGAGATTGCGTAATCAAGATACCCCACCGTCATCCACTCTTCAAACGACCAAGATTTTCCGAGGTCCTAGCAACGTACTTTTTATCATTATGCTTCATTTGAAACTCTTTCTCCTGAAATCCCTTCAGCCAGATATACTGATAGAATAATAAATAGTTCATCGAAATTACACATACACACATGTGATGCCCATTGAGATTGCTTAATCAAGATACCACACCGTCATCCACTCTTCAAACGAGCAAGATTTTCCCAGATCCTAGCAACGTACTATTAATTATTATGCTTCATTTGAAACTATTTCTCCTGAAATCCCTTCAGCCAGATATTCTGATGGATTATTTATAAGACTCCATCGAAAGTACATCCTCACACATGTGATACCCATTGAGATTGCGTAATCAAGATACCCCACCGTCATCCACTCTTCAAACGACTAAGATTTTCTCAGATCCTAGCAACGTACTATTAATCATTATGCTTCATTTGAAACTATTTCTCCTGAAATCCCTTCAGCCAGATATACTGATAGAATAATAAATAGTTCATCGAAATTACACATACACACATGTGATGCCCATTGAGATTGCTTAATCAAGATACCACACCGTCATCCACTCTTCAAACGAGCAAGATTTTCCCAGATCCTAGCAACGTACTATTAATTATTATGCTTCATTTGAAACTCTTTCTCCTGAAATCCCTTCAGCCAGATATACTGATGGATTATTTATAAGACTCCATCGAAAGTACATCCTCACACATGTGATACCCATTGAGATTGCGTAATCAAGATACCCCACCGTCATCCACTCTTCAAACGAGCAAGATTTTCCCAGATCCTAGCAACGTACTATTAATCATTATGCTTCATTTGAAACTCTTTCTCCTGAAATCCCTTCAGCCAGATATACTGATAAAATAATTAATAGTTCATCGAAATTACACATACACACATGTGATACCCATTGAGATTGCTTAATCAAGATACCACACCGTCATCCACTCTTCAAACGACTAAGATTTTCTCAGATCCTAGCAACGTACTATTAATCATTATGCTTCATTTGAAACTATTTCTCCTGAAATCCCTTCAGCCAGATATACTGATAGAATAATAAATAGTTCATCGAAATTACACATACACACATGTGATGCCCATTGAGATTGCTTAATCAAGATACCCCACCGTCATCCACTCTTCAAACGACTAAGATTTTCCCAGATCCTAGCAACGTACTATTAATCATTATGCTTCATTTGAAACTATTTCTCCTGAAATCCCTTCCGCCAGATATACTGATAAAATAATTAATAGTTCATCGAAATTACACATACACACATGTGATGCCCATTGAGATTGCTTAATCAAGATACCACACCGTCATCCACTCTTCAAACGACTAAGATTTTCCCAGATCCTAGCAACGTACTATTAATTATTATGCTTTATTTGAAACTATTTCTCCTGAAATCCCTTCAGCCAGATATACTGATGGATTATTTATAAGACTCCATCGAAAGTACATCCTCACACATGTGATACCCATTGAGATTGCGTAATCAAGATACCCCACCGTCATCCACTCTTCAAACGACTAAGATTTTCTCAGATCCTAGCAACGTACTATTAATCATTATGCTTCATTTGAAACTCTTTCTCCTGAAATCCCTTCAGCCAGATATACTGATAGAATAATAAATAGTTCATCGAAATTACACATACACACATGTGATGCCCATTGAGATTGCTTAATCAAGATACCCCACCGTCATCCACTCTTCAAACGACTAAGATTTTCCCAGATCCTAGCAACGTACTATTAATCATTATGCTTCATTTGAAACTCTTTCTCCTGAAATCCCTTCAGCCAGATATACTGATAGAATAATAAATAGTTCATCGAAATTACACATACACACATGTGATACCCATTGAGATTGCGTAATCAAGATACCCCACCGTCATCCACTCTTCAAACGACCAAGATTTTCCCAGATCCCAGCAACATCCTTTTCATCATTATGCTTCATTTCAAACTCCTTCTCTCCTGAAATCCCTTCAGCTACTGATAGAATAATTATAAGACTCCATCGAAAGTACATCCTCGCACATGTGATACCCATTGAGATTGCGTAATCAAGATACCCCACCGTCATCCACTCTTCAAACGACCAAGATTTTCCCAGGTCCTAGCAACGTACTTTTTATCATTATGCTTCATTTGAAACTATTTCTCCTGAAATCCCTTCAGCCAGATATACTGATAGAATAATTAATAGTTCATCGAAATTACACATATACACATGTGATGCCCATTGAGATTGCTTAATCAAGATTCCCCACTGTCATCCACTCTTCAAACGAGCAAGATTTTCCCAGATCCTAGCAACGTACTATTAATCATTATGCTTCATTTGAAACTCTTTCTCCTGAAATCCCTTCAGCCAGATATACTGATAAAATAATTAATAGTTCATCGAAATTACACATACACACATGTGATGCCCATTGAGATTGCTTAATCAAGATACCACACCGTCATCCACTCTTCAAACGAGCAAGATTCTCCCAGATCCTAGCAACGTACTATTAATTATTATGCTTCATTTGAAACTATTTCTCCTGAAATCCCTTCAGCCAGATATACTGATGGATTATTTATAAGACTCCATCGAAAGTACATCCTCACACATGTGATACCCATTGAGATTGCGTAATCAAGATACCCCACCGTCATCCACTCTTCAAACGACTAAGATTTTCCCAGATCCTAACAACGTACTATTAATCATTATGCTTCATTTGAAAATCTTTCTCCTGAAATCCCTTCAGCCAGATATACTGATAAAATAATTAATAGTTCATCGAAATTACACATACACACATGTGATGCCCATTGAGATTGCTTAATCAAGATACCACACCATCATCCACTCTTCAAACGAGCAAGATTTTCCCAGATCCTAGCAACGTACTATTAATTATTATGCTTCATTTGAAACTCTTTCTCCTGAAATCCCTTCAGCCAGATATACTGATGGATTATTTATAAGACTCCATCGAAAGTACATCCTCACACATGTGATACCCATTGAGATTGCGTAATCAAGATACCCCACCGTCATCCACTCTTCAAACGAGCAAGATTTTCCCAGATCCTAGCAACGTACTATTAATCATTATGCTTCATTTGAAACTCTTTCTCCTGAAATCCCTTCAGCCAGATATACTGATAGAATAATAAATAGTTCATCGAAATACACATACACACATGTGATGCCCATTGAGATTGCTTAATCAAGATACCCCACCGTCATCCACTCTTCAAACGACTAAGATTTTCCCAGATCCTAGCAACGTACTATTAATCATTATGCTTCATTTGAAACTCTTTCTCCTGAAATCCCTTCAGCCAGATATACTGATAAAATAATTAATAGTTCATCGAAATTACACATACACACATGTGATGCCCATTGAGATTGCGTAATCAAGATACCCCACCGTCATCCACTCTTCAAACGAGCAAGATTTTCTCACATCCTAGCAACGTACTATTAATCATTATGCTTCATTTGAAACTCTTTCTCCTGAAATCCCTTCAGCTAGATATACTGATAAAATAATTAATAGTTCATCGAAATTACACATCCACACATGTGATGCCCATTGAGATTGCTTAATCAAGATACCCCGCCGTCATCCACTCTTCAAACGACTAAGATTTTCCCAGATCCTAACAACGTACTATTAATCATTATGCTTCATTTGAAACTCTTTCTCCTGAAATCCCTTCAGCCAGATATACTGATAAAATAATTAATAGTTCATCGAAATTACACATATACACATGTGATGCCCATTGAGATTGCTTAATCAAGATACCCCACCGTCATCCACTCTTCAAACGACCAAGATTTTCCCAGATCCTAGCAACGTACTATTAATCATTATGCTTCATTTGAAACTCTTTCTCCTGAAATCCCTTCAGCTAGATATACTGATAAAATAATTAATAGTTCATCGAAATTACACATATACACATGTGATGCCCATTGAGATTGCTTAATCAAGATACCCCACCGTCATCCACTCTTCAAACGACTAAGATTTTCCCAGATCCTAGCAACGTACTATTAATCATTATGCTTCATTTGAAACTCTTTCTCCTGAAATCCCTTCAGCCAGATATACAGATAGAATAATAAATAGTTCATCGAAATTACACATCCACACATGTGATGCCCATTGAGATTGCTTAATCAAGATACCCCACCGTCATCCACTCTTCAAACGAGCAAGATTTTCCCAGATCCTAGCAACGTACTATTAATCATTATGCTTCATTTGAAACTCTTTCTCCTGAAATCCCTTCAGCCAGATATACTGATGGATTATTTATAAGACTCCATCGAAAGTACATCCTCGCACATGTGATACCCATTGAGATTGCGTAATCAAGATACCCCACCGTCATCCACTCTTCAAACGACCAAGATTTTCCCAGATCCTAGCAACGTACTATTAATCATTATGCTTCATTTGAAACTCTTTCTCCTGAAATCCCTTCAGCCAGATATACTGATAAAATAATTAATAGTTCATCGAAATTACACATATACACATGTGATACCCATTGAGATTGCTTAATCAAGATACCCCACCGTCATCCACTCTTCAAACGACCAAGATTTTCCCAGATCCTAGCAACGTACTATTAATCATTATGCTTCATTTGAAACTCTTTCTCCTGAAATCCCTTCAGCTAGATATACTGATAAAATAATTAATAGTTCATCGAAATTACACATATACACATGTGATGCCCATTGAGATTGCTTAATCAAGATACCCCACCGTCATCCACTCTTCAAACGACTAAGATTTTCCCAGATCCTAGCAACGTACTATTAATCATTATGCTTCATTTGAAACTCTTTCTCCTGAAATCCCTTCAGCCAGATATACTGATAAAATAATTAATAGTTCATCGAAATTACACATACACACATGTGATGCCCATTGAGATTGCTTAATCAAGATACCCCACCGTCATCCACTCTTCAAACGACTAAGATTTCCCCAGATCCTAGCAACGTACTATTAATCATTATGCTTCATTTGAAACTCTTTCTCCTGAAATCCCTTCAGCCAGATATACTGATAGAATAATAAATAGTTCATCGAAATTACACATCCACACATGTGATGCCCATTGAGATTGCTTAATCAAGATACCCCACCGTCATCCACTCTTCAAACGAGCAAGATTTTCCCAGATCCTAGCAACGTACTATTAATCATTATGCTTCATTTGAAACTCTTTCTCCTGAAATCCCTTCAGCTAGATATACTGATAAAATAATTAATAGTTCATCGAAATTACACATATACACATGTGATGCCCATTGAGATTGCTTAATCAAGATACCCCACCGTCATCCACTCTTCAAACGACTAAGATTTTCCCAGATCCTAGCAACGTACTATTAATCATTATGCTTCATTTGAAACTCTTTCTCCTGAAATCCCTTCAGCCAGATATACAGATAGAATAATAAATAGTTCATCGAAATTACACATCCACACATGTGATGCCCATTGAGATTGCTTAATCAAGATACCCCACCGTCATCCACTCTTCAAACGAGCAAGATTTTCCCAGATCCTAGCAACGTACTATTAATCATTATGCTTCATTTGAAACTCTTTCTCCTGAAATCCCTTCAGCCAGATATACTGATGGATTATTTATAAGACTCCATCGAAAGTACATCCTCGCACATGTGATACCCATTGAGATTGCGTAATCAAGATACCCCACCGTCATCCACTCTTCAAACGACCAAGATTTTCCCAGGTCCTAGCAACGTACTTTTTATCATTATGCTTCATTTGAAACTATTTCTCCTGAAATCCCTTCAGCTAGATATACTGATAGAATAATTAATAGTTCATCGAAATTACACATACACACATGTGATGCCCATTGAGATTGCTTAATCAAGATACCCCACCGTCATCCACTCTTCAAACGACCAAGATTTTCCCAGATCCTAGCAACGTACTATTAATCATTATGCTTCATTTGAAACTATTTCTCCTGAAATCCCTTCAGCCAGATATACTGATGGATTATTTATAAGACTCCATCGAAAGTACATCCTCACACATGTGATACCCATTGAGATTGCGTAATCAAGATACCCCACCGTCATCCACTCTTCAAACGACCAAGATTTTCCCAGATCCTAGCAACGTACTTTTAATCATTATGCTTCATTTGAAACTCTTTCTCCTGAAATCCCTTCAGCCAGATATACTGATAGAATAATTAATAGTTCATCGAAATTACACACACATACATGTGATGCCCATTGAGATTGCGCAACGAAGAGTTAGCCTACCGTCATTCATTCTTCAAACGACTAAGATTTTCCCAGGTCCCAGCAACATCCTTTTCATCATTATGCTTCATTTCAAACTCCTTCTCCTGAAATCCCTTCAGCTACTGATAGAGTAATTATAAGACTCCATCGAAAGTACATCCTCGCACATGTGATACCCATTGAGATTGCGTAATCAAGATACCCCGCCGTCATCCACTCTTCAAACGACTAAGATTTTCCCAGATCCTAACAACGTACTATTAATCATTATGCTTCATTTGAAACTCTTTCTCCTGAAATCCCTTCAGCTAGATATACTGATAAAATAATTAATAGTTCATCGAAATTACACATACACACATGTGATGCCCATTGAGATTGCTTAATCAAGATTCCCCACTGTCATCCACTCTTCAAACGAGCAAGATTTTCCCAGATCCTAGCAACGTACATTTAATTATTATGCTTCATTTGAAACTCTTTCTCCTGAAATCCCTTCAGCTAGATATACTGATAGAATATTTATAAGACTCCATCGAAAGTACATCCTCACACATGTGATACCCATTGAGATTGCGTAACCAAGAGTTGGCCTTTTCCCAGATCCTAGTAACGTACTTTTAATCATTTTGCTGCATTTTACATAAACAAAGGGGTGCCAATTCGCTTTCATAGTGGTCAAAGATAAATGGTGCATTCCCAAGACGATTACGCACGTTGGGAATCCAAAATATATGGGAAAGAGGTCAAGTTTTTCTCTTTTGTTTTATCAAATTGAATTCGAGGTTTGAAAAGGGTCTATTATGTACATGAACTAAGTTCTCTTTGAAGCGAGAATCTGCCATTCATTGCCAGATGCCGACAAAATTTTTTTCTTCCTGGGAATGGCACAAATTTCCTCCAAACTTCCTGCGAAAAGTTTTTTAATTTTACATTGATTTAGTGGATTGTAGTGCGTAATTCGTGCAAGTTGTAGGTAGAATAGGTTCATAAGCTACTTTGTGAAATTGAACACATTCATAAACCAAATATTTAAGGTTTAGGCTCAACATAACGTAAAACGAATATCCATATTGTATACAAGTTTAAAAGTGATTGCTATTTAGGTAGCTCAAAATAGGCATGGTGACTGAAGGTGAGCAGCATAAAGGCACTTGACTTTCATCAAGAAGATGAGCCACCAAAATTCACATACACATCCCAGTCGCCAACTACCTAGTCACAAAAAGCAATTGAACAGCTCGATGATAAGTTGACCTGGACGAAAACTGCTACTTAGAACAACCAATTTTTTCAAATTCTTGATACAAGCCTCTTGGCGTAGATTCTGCTCAATTAATTACTGTAACAATTCAGTTTTGTTTTCTAGATAACAATTATCATAGATTCAGGTTCTGCTGTGTTTTGATGGCAACATAAAATTCAGCTTCTGTTCAAAAAAGTTCCTTCAGCCTAAAAATCTGGCAAAATTTTCCTGGGAACGGCGTTCCCCTGTTCCCAAACTTTGTCGGCCTCTGTTCATTGCTATAAGATGTTGCGAGTGAAGTTTGATCTTCATGAATTATGAAAACCCTTTTTAACATAAACATAGTCACACTGTGAAAGACTGGGGTCTTGCGCTCCGCTCGTTAAGTTTATTGGCTATTTTCATTCAAGATTTTGCTTGAATATAGACCGCATCTCGTTTCAGCAAATCCAATATACTGGAACATCTGCGTTCTGGTAGCATAGGGCTCAAATCTTTAAAAAGGTGGGTCTAAAATTCTATTACATTTTTCTTTGAAATTAGTGGCTTGAGAGGAACTTAAGGTACTTTGCTGTAAAATCTGCCGTGGAAATGTTTTGATATCTTGATTATTTTCAAAATGGCATCATTTCATTATTTTTGAAAGAATTCATGGAAAACCTCGAAATCATCATGATTCCTATATATAAACCTCGAAATCAACAGAGAAAAAATTATACAATCTTCAAGGAAGCTATAGTTTATAAAGGTCTATGATATTGTTGCAGCCCGAAATGTGTAGCCCTTCTAGTTTAAGATCTATGAATTTGATGACGTCACAACCTCAAACATGATAAGTGCCGCCATTTTGAAAACTAAGGGATTTCCACAGTAGATTTACAGCGAAGTACCTTAATTTTCTTCCACGCCATTTAATTCATTGAAAAATGTAATAGAATTGTACTCCCATCTTTTGAAGGTTTGAGTCCTATCTTTCTCGTAGGGAGTGGATTTTTTTCGGAAAAACTAATGGGAAATGAATGGACGAGTAAGTGGGCCACCGTTTTCTCGACAAAAGCTGTTTTTGAAAATGATAAAAAACCAGATTTAGCCAAGATGTTATTGTATAGACGCTTATTTTTTAGCAAATAGCGCCTTTTTCAACACGATTAAAAACGCTATTTGAATATATGCGCTCTTGTAAAATTGATTTCTTGGTTATTTGGTTGGGTGGTACATATTTCGAGCCAAATTCAATGTTTTGCAAATTCGATTGTGGAAACTTTTTAATGTGAAAATAAACTTTTAGATAAACTTTCTTAAGGTAACTCTGCTTTCCGCTCTAGTGCACAGCGAGATGCCGTTTCGCAAAACCACTCTCCTCAGAAAATAGCTAATTTCTCCAATATTATTCGGTCTATCGAAAAGCAGTAAAAAGGATGTTGCTCTTTATAATCTGGGCAATCGAAAGATGTATAAATCGCAATGTTTCCGTCAAGCCTGGCTTCGCAAATCCTTGCTCAAATCTTTTTGCTGATTTCAGAAAAGTGGATTTACCTCCAAAACTACTCGAAAAAGTTTCGACTTTTTTTCACTCCATCTTTAGCTAAGTAGTTGATCTACAACTTTGCCAAGCCTGATTGAAAAAGCTAGGCTAGATTTCCTGCAATCGAATTTTACATTTCTGTTTACTTTTCGATATCGAAGGGGAAAAACGTTGGTCAACAGTTTAGCCCATGCAGAACAATTTGAACGGCCGAACGAATGTTTTTGCAAATAAATTTGTTCTTGATCTAAAATCTATGCTCATTGTGGACTCTAAAAGAAATTGATAGTCAGTGAATGCTTACAAAAGTCTCGAAAGACACCCAAAGCATGGTTTCGTGAAGTTGCTGGTAAAAATCAGTAATTCTTAATCAATAGATGCAAATGATACTTTTACAAGCGCACTAAGGATGTCTTTTGAGACCTGCATATGGTATTCCCAAAAGATGACGTTCATTTGTTTGCCAATGGAAAAACTTTTGAAAGTTATTTCAAGCCTGAGCGTTTGCAAGCGTGCTTCATAGCATGGTAATCTGTTGACCAAGGTTTCTCCATTTCGCTGTCGAAAAGTAAACAGAAATACAAAATTCGATTGCAGGAAATCTAGCCTAGCTTTTTCAATCAGACTTGGCAAAGTTGTAGATCAACGACCTAGCTAAAGATGGAACGAAAAAAAATCGAACATTTTTCGAGTAGTTTTGGAGAAAAATCCACTTTTCTGAAATTAGCAAAAAGATTTGAACTAGGATTTGTGAAACCAGGGTTGACGGAAACATTGCGATTTATACATATTTCGATTGCCCAGATTATACAGAACAACATCCTTTTTACCGCTTTTCGATGGGCCGAATAATATTGGAGAAATTAACTGCTTTCTGAGGAGAGTGGTTTTGCGAAACGGCATCTCGCTGTGCACTAGAGCGGAAAGCAGAGTTACCTTAACCCTTTACGTCTTTGAGTGTCAGTGGTGGGCCCACCAAAAATTTTAGCTAAAAATTGAAATTTCGTCAAATTGCTTCAAAATCGGTACAAAGCCTATATCAAACATGCTGATTATGAATATGAACAAAGATTTTGAAAATCTTGTCACCAAAGTGGTCCAAATGGCACACAAAGTGGCACAAATGACCAAAAATTTAACTTGCATAGAATTATCTCAAAATTAGTAATAAGCCTATTTCAAACATGCTGATTACGAATATGAACAAAGATTTCGAAAATATTGTCACCAATGTGGTCCAAATGGCACACAAAGTGGCACAAATGACCAAAAATTTAACTTGCATAGAATTATCTCAAAATTAGTAAAGAGCCTATTGCATGCTGATTACGAATATGAACAAAGATTTTGAAAATATTGTCATCAAAGTGGTCCAAATGGCACACAAAGTGGCACAAATGACCAAAAATTTAACTTGCGTAGAATTATCTCAAAATTAGTAAAAAGCCTATTTCAAGAATGCTGATTACGAATATGAATAAAGATTTTGAAAATATTGTCACAAAAGTGGTCCAAATGGCACACAAAGTGCGTGGCACAAATGACCAAAAATTTAACTTGCATAGAATTATCTCAAAATTAGTAAAGAGCCTATTTCAAACACGCTGATTACGAATGTGAACAAAGACTTTGAAACTATTGTCACAAAAGTGGTCCAAATGGCATACAAAGTGGCACAAATGATCAAAAGTTTAGATTGCATAGAATGATATCAAAATTAGTAAAGGGCCTATTTCAAACATGCTAATTACGAATATGAACAAGGTTTTTTGAAAATAATGTTACCAAAGTGGTCCAAATGGCACACAAAGTGGCACAAATGACCAAAAATTTAACTTGCATAGAATTATCTCAAAATTAGTACAGAACCAATTTCAAATATGCTAATTACGAATATGTGCGTAATTTTTCAAAATGATATCACCAAAGTAGTCCACGTGTTACAAAATTTGGCACAAAATAGCCAAAAGTGAATGATTTCAAATGCCTGAAAATTTGAACAGCCCCTACTTCATACATGTGCTGATCACGATTATGAGCAGAACAAGTGAAAATGTTGCACAAAATGGTGAATGGCACAAAGGAACAACAGCAACAATAACAGAAATTTTGATTCAACAAGGGCTAGATAGGGCATGGACAGGATTTGTTTATATTAAACGCCAAGTAAAATATGATTACTTTGATGAAAATAAGCAAAAAGCACAAATCAGTCATGAGGATGCTGCATATCTACTTCATACTGAGAGGAAAAGAGAAACTGATGGGTAAAAATGATTTTATCGTCAACGAATTCTTCGACTGTCACTTATGATAGAACAGAAACCGTTTTGGTATTGTCAGGAGGAAAACAACTGTAACTTGTACGTAAATAAATCTTCGCCATATAAGACACACTTACAAAGGTAAACGTAACTTTCAGTAGAGTCAAAGCATAAGTAGCTGCAGCCTGCAATCTACATTTATTTGCTTGATTGTAACAGATCAGATACACTAAAACACCAAAATATCCCCTGGTATCTTGAAATGACTTTAAAAATTTGATTTTCAAAATAGAAATGGTTCCTCCACTAACGAGAACTAGCCTAGGGTAACGAAATAAACCTAACGGTTTCTTTCTTAGAGAGACAGAAAGCCAAGCAACAAATGAAGCGGAATCCTTTCAGACTCTCACTCTTGCATTGTTATGCCCAGGCTGCACACTTGCTAACCATATAGATATGGAAATGATGCTGCTACCAGTGGAATATTCGAAATACACACAGTAGAGACCAATAGTCACTACAATACACACAATAGTCAATCTGATATAAAAGTAACAATGTGCCATAGTCAGACAATCATACAGTCATGTCCAATCCTCCTGAGACTGACTACTGGGCACGTCGTACTGGGCTGGGCATGTATGTGAAACTCATTCCAGTCCAGCCGTCCCTCTTTGTCTGTGGGGAACATTTGGACAGTGGTTCTCCAGACATTTAAAAGCAGTCTTGTTCTTGCAAACTCGACACCTTAATCGCCGATCTTCACTGAATGTTTCATCCTCTGCAATTCTCCCCAGCTCATGGCTTCCTTTGTGTGGTGACATTATCGCTGAGCTCAAGAGTCGCCGATGCTTGGTTGGCTTCTATGATGGATAATGGAGAACTTCCATTCTCCAATTGGTTTTTCTTAATATCGCATACCACTGCCGAATGATAGCAAATCGGGATTTACAATGAGTAACATTTCTGGCATTTCCCTCACTTTCTCTATTTTTCTACAACGTGTGGCCGTTCATCAAGACGTACATTTTGCAATTGTCAAAAACTCTACTTTGCTTACGCACATTTCTACATTCGGTGCTATAATACAAGAGCTGCTGATTGCACCTGTCGACCCATCCATTAATTTCCCGATACAGCTCAGCAACTTTTTGTAGATGGATCGTTGCTCTGCCCCGTCATTTACCTTCATTGAACTCCAATGCTCCCTTCCTGATTTGACGCCGTTGTCTAAGAAAATGACGTTGTTGTTGTCTTATGGTGAATGATTCGTGATGAAGGGTTTTGAAAACCATCTAGCTAAACCCTTAAAGGTGCCAACGTTATTCTTATGGCTGAGTGGGAGATAGGCCGTGTTGCCTTGTTGCGTGGCAATGATCTTGGTTCTCCGTTGGCTGCATTGGGTTCGCGCATCACCAAGAAGACGCAGTGTTGGGAAACCGCTATCGATAACTGCCAACCTTCCTGACTCTTTAAGATCATCAAATAATTGACCCACATTGTCATCGTTTTTCCTTTCCCTGTGTTGAGGTATGTTTTCTTCCCACACTAACCACATGATGATAGATAAAATTGCCACCCTGTCTTCCTTTGTCGGCTATTTTACAAACAGCCAATCCCATTTGAATAAGCTCGTCGGGATTTCTCATCTTGTAAATATTTCTTTTGCTTCTGCTTCTTACTCGACCTTCATCAATGCAAAGTTTCCATCCAAGAGATCAGAAATACCTTGCTCTCTCCCTATGGTACAAAGCACCACTAATGATATTCTGCAAGGGATGGTAATCTTGTGATGCTTTGCTGGGAAGAATGCTTTGCCCAACAACTCGAAAGTGCTTGATCATTATTCGAAAGACTTCAAGCGTCATCGTCTTTTTAACCCCAGGCTGGCTCTTCAATGAGTCTTCGCTCCACGCCCATTTCATTTTTGAGGCAACTTGAGCAATTTCAAATGCCATCGTATGGCGAAGAACCCACGAATAAACCAGATACCCTTTTCATTCCTACTAATACTGCCGATCTTTGATAAGAAATTTGGATCTGCCTGGTCATGCACATTTGTAATATCAATACCTGTAAGGATGAACTCTTTGTCTATAATACTTTCAAGGATATCACTTGGTTTCATGTCCTGTTCAAATTCCATCGTGGGGTAGCCAAACTCAGAAAGGTTGTCATCAGGGGACAACATATCATCGTCAAAGTTCTCATCCTTTGTTATGAACCAATGGCAGCAAACTTCTGCATCATCATCGCTATCAAATTCTTCAGGATTATACTCCATATTTCCTTCATCTTCTAAATCAACACTATCAGAAAAGTAAATCAGTTTCTCCCTGCACATATTTTGTCAACCGTTAAACAAAATTCCAAATTCCTCCTCCACAGTATCATTATCAAAATGTATCCAAACAAAGAGCACAATGGGAAGGAGCTAATTAAAAGCAATTTATTTAGATGTAAGATTTGTCTTAAAAAGTTCCAAACATGAGGTCGGTACTACAAGACACCATGTCGGTAGTACAAGTGGAAAGAAACTTCCTAAAAATCTAAAGATTCTTGTATGGTAGCATGGCATCGTTGTTGCTAGTTATGTAGCTTTGGTACAAGTGTTGGGAAGAGCTGCAGAGGACGAAACATCCAGTGAAGGTCGGCAACTAAGGTGTCGAGTATGCCAGCAAATACTTCATTTAAATGTTTGAGCCCTGGTGTCCACAAACAAAAATGACTGCTGGAATCGCCATCATGTCTGACCAGTTGTTGGTTTCAAGATGACTAAACAAGTTGCCATGCTTACCAAGGACATTAACTTTATTTCCAAGCTCGTTCTTTCGTTCTAGCTTGCATGTGTTAACAACAAATCCTGTTCACCACTAACAAAGACAGTCATCCAGGCTGACTAATGGCTTGTAACCTTTTGCATAAGTTTAATCGAATATTCAACAATCTGCATTATTTTCAATAGCTATCACATTCGAAAAAGAAAGTAGACCCGAAGGTCTCTTTTGAAGAGCAATACACCATCAGGTCTACTTTATTAAGATTATTTTTCATTCGTTGAACAGCTATTTCCTCCTTTGAATTTTTGGTCATTTGTGTCACTTTGTGTGCCATTTGGACGACTTTGGTGAACATATTTTCAAAATCTTTATTTATATTCGTAATCAGCATGCTTGAAGTAGGCTCTTTACTAATTTTCAAATAATTCTACGCAAGTTAAATTTTTGGTCATTTGTGCCACTTTGTATGCCATTTGGACCACTTTGGTGACAACATTTTCAAAATCTTTATTCATATTCGTAATCAGCATGCTTGAAATAGGCTCGTTACTAATTTTGAGATAATTCTACGCAAGTTAAATTTTTGGTCATTTGTGCCACTTTGTGTGCCATTTGGACCACTTTGGTGACAATATTTTCAAAATCTTTGTTCATATTCGTAATCAGCATGCTTGAAATAGGCTCATTACTAATTTTGAGATAATTCTATCCAAATTAAATTTTTGGTCATTTGTGCCACTTTGTGTGCCATTTGGACCACTTTGGTGACAATATTTTCAAAATCTTTGTTCATATTCGTAATCAGCATGTTTGAAATAGGCTCTTCACTAATTTTGAGATAATTCTACGCAAGTTAAATTTTTGGTCATTTGTGCCACTTTGTGTGCCATTTGGACCACTTTGGTGACAATATTTTCAAAATATTTGTTCATATTCGTAATCAGCATGTTTGAAATAGGCTCTTTGCTAATTTTGAGATAATTCTATGCAAGTTAAATTTTTGGTCATTTGTGCCACTTTGTGTGCCATTTGGACCACTTTGGTGACAAGATTTTTCAAAATCTTTGTTCATATTCATTATCAGCATGTTTGATATAGGCTTCGTACCGATTTTGAAGCAATTTGACGAAATTTCAACTTTTAGCTAAATTTTTTGGTGGGTCCACCACTGACACTCAAAGACGTAAAGGGTTAAGACCTAAATGTTTTGTCAAACATTGCAACTTTTTGGTGGCCCTGTCGTCACATTGAATAGAGAAATTCAGCTAATTGTCCTCCCTCGAGGAAGCTTTTCATGCAAGTTCAGAACTTCGTACCATGAGAAGCGTGATGCGGTTAACCCTATTTTAACCGGGTAAAAAAAAAGTGATTTTCTACCGGGGGGGGGCGTTTTTCGCCCCCCCTGTTTTTCTCCGCAAGTATAAGAGCTATGACAATGAAACTTGCATTGTGTCATAATTGAACAATGGAGAATCTAAAAATAGCATCAATCAATCAATAGTCACGTGATTGGTTGCTAGGCAACCAAAAACAATGCAAATTTTGAGAAAATCGAGCTATTTGCAGAAAAGGGCCCATTATTAGCAAATAGCCAGATAAAATTGGCAAAAAACCATCCAAATACCTGCTTGATATCATTAATTTGTAGTTTCATATGGTTTCGTACGGATATTTATAGTTTCTAATAAATTAACTAATTAAATAATGAAAATTTGATTCAATGCAAAATTGTTAGCTCAATAATTATGATTTAAAACCATTAATTTCGCATATTATTGGTGAAATCAAGTACCTTCATCGTTATTTGAGGTAATTCCATCAGTTTTGTATGAAAAATTACTCATTCATTAGGAATATGACGTCATAAAGATTGATGACGTCATAGAAATAATAAACTGCTGATGTCAGCAAATATGAATAAATTATATATCAAATGAAAGTACTCATCGAGATGAATCGAATGGTATATATATTGTTGAGATTTAGTAACAAAGGGAGAAATTAGAGCCGTTTTAAAGAATTTCTTTGTGACCACTCTCCAAATATGGGCATGTGGTGGTCACGTGGTCAAACAATAGGTATTGAAATTTCTATTTTCTGATTGCCAACTAAATTTTAGGAAAATTCAAGGAGTTTCAGCATTGTAGGTTGCATCGTTTGGGAGCTATTAAAAAAAATCCGATAGGGGGGGCTAAAAACGCCCCCCCCCCCGGTTAAAATAGGGTTAACTGAAAGATGATTCCCCAAGACCCAAGTGTGTAGTAACTTGGTATGAAGAGGGTGTATAACAACGCCAGTTGAATTTGTCTATTCTTATTAAGTCAACCTACATGTTCACGTTGGTCCGCACAAAAATGAAACAAAACGGAGGTTTTCGAAAACGCTATCAAAAGTGGATATCCACAAAAACGGAGTTTATTGAAAACGTGCTTGCTCAATGTAAAAACGGAGGTTTTCGAAAACGCTCCAACATTCATCAATGAGTTTCACAAAACCAGATCAATTATGAACGCACAAAAAACGGATATCTTTGGCTCCGTGTTTGTAATTATGAACAAAACAGAGCAGTGTGAACTGGGCCTAAAATTTTGATATTCTGCTTAATCTGCTCAAGCGTTTTTTCATTGTTTTATAGTTGACGAATTCACAGCAGACGAATGGAGATGCAGCCTCTCCTTCAACTCCCGATGGTGAAACGAGGCCAAAGTTTTTCATTGGATGGTCAAAGGACACGAGATCACGAACAATGTCGGACTCTGATTCAATGCGCAGGAAACAAACTGAAACTATGGCTTTTAATAAACGAAGTTCATATGGGTTTGAAATGGGACGAAAATCACCAGATTTTGGAAACTCGACGAGAAATTCTCACTCAGTAGTTAGGAGAGTCTCATCATTACCAGCTGCCACATCGACCCCCGTGAGTTTTTTATTTTCCTCATGAAATGCTTTTGATCGTTTCGTATATTGCTTTTTTGATTACAAAGTCCAACTTTGTAATCTAAGAAGGGGCTTCGATGTCAGGCTGTCAGAAAGAAAGAAAGAAAGTAAGTAACCCACTTCCGTCACGCTCGTTAAAGCGATTGATTAACGTTTTATCTCTGCTAATTGGCACTGAAATAAAGAAAGCGCACATAAAGCGCATACAAGACAGAAGTTTCCCGCGATCCTATAGCAACATTTGACGTCGGCTTATTTCATGTTAAACAGATTTGACACCATAAGATGGATAAATTACCATGATGTTTACCCTGGCACAACAACAAATTTACCCAGAATTGGCACGTTCTTGACTTCATTAGCAGCTTAATTATGTCAAAACAATCGTTTTCTAGAACGAACGAATCATTAGCCACTTATTGATAGTACTCATTATGCAAATAAGTCAACTTTAGAGGATGATGTAACTGGTGGCCTGCACAGAGGCTAGCACTCGCAGCATCACCGAAGATAGAAGGATCCCCTTCCTACACAGCTACAGAAAGGTGCAGAATCCCAGCAAGCAATAGACCTTTTAGCTATTCTAAAAGGAGCCTGGATCGAACGTTAGTTTTATACATTTTTATACGTTACGTTCGATCGAGTGGCGTTAGAGCTTCTATCACTATTGTGCACATTCGAAAATTCTACAAAGTGTAGCAAAAGTTTGTTCGATTCTGATTCTTTCCTGAATAGCTAAAAGGTCTATGGCGCCATTGACTGGGGGAAGACACGAGATCACACTGAACCAAAACATCTTCATGCATATCATTCTGCACAGAGGTTATCTTCGTGACTGCTTGTCTCAAATTAGATGCCCACGAATAGCAACAATTGAAACGTTCTGTAGGGTTCTGCGTAAGTAATTTTGCGTTATCGTAAATCTCACATGACATCTCATTTGACACAGATGCACCAATAGTTTCGTGCACGAACTATAAGCAAACTAGGGGTAATGACTTTTGATTTTTGCGTATCATTCTCGTTTGACATAAACTTAAAGACCAAAATATTGCCTTTGACTTTGAGGCGATTCTTGTCCTTATACAAGGCGCTCGATTTTCCATTGAAGGCGACTTTAGCAGCAACACTCATCTCTCTGACTGTAGCAAAAAACAGAATCAACGATCATTTGGGGTTATGAAGAAATCAATAATCAGATATTCTTATGCTTGTTTAGCTCAGGACGGACTTTGTAATCATCCAAAAGGATCTTATGTTTGATTACAAAGTCCTTTGTAATCTAAGAAGGGGCTCCGATGTCAGTCAGAAAGTCAGAAAGAAAGGTAGTCACGCTCGTTAAAGCAATTGATTACCGTTTTACCTCTGCTAATTGGCACTGAAATAAAGAATGCGCACAGAAAGTGCACTCAAGACAGGAGTTTCCCGCGATCCTATAGCAACATTTGACGTCGGCTTATTTCATGTTAGACAGATTTGACACCATAAGATGGATAAATCACCAAGATGTTTACCCTGGCACAACAACAAATTTACCCAGAATTGGCACGTTCTTGACATCATTAGCAGCTTAATAATATTAAAACAATCCCTTTCTAGAACGAACGCATCATTAGCCACTTATTGATAGTATTCATTATGCAAATAAGTCAACTTTGGAGGATGATGTAACCGGGGGCCTGCACAGAGGCTAGCATTCGCAGCATCACCGAAGGTAGAAGGACCTCCCTCCTACACAGCTACAGATGCAAACGTCTCAGGTGAAGTTGAGAGGAAAGGTGCAGAATCTCAGCAAACAATGGAGCCATTGACTGGGAAAAGGCACGTGATCACAATGAACCAAAACATCTTCATGCATACGATTCTGCACAGAGGTTATCTTCGTGACTGCTTGTCTCAAATTAGATGCTCGCGAATAGCATTAATTGAAATGTTCTGGAGGGTCCTGCATAAGTAATTTTGCGTTATCGTAAATCTCGTATGACACATAATTTAAGACAGATGCACCAATAGTTTCTGCACGAACTAAGCAAACTAGGGGTAATGACTTTTGATTTTTGCGTATCATCCTCGTTTGACATAAAGATCAAAATATTGCTTTTCAGGCGATTCTTGTCCTTATACAAGGGGCTTGATTTTCTAATGAAGGCGACTTTAGCAGCAACACTCATCTCTCTGACTGTAGCTAAAAACAGCATCAACGATCGTTTGGGGTTATGAAGAAATCAATATTCAGATATTCTTATGCTTGCTTAGCTCAGACCAGACTTTGTAATCATCCAAAAGGATCTTATGTTCTTCCGGGCGGCAGAAAATCAAGTATTCTTAGAACATCCCAGCCATGATGAGCCACTTACATGCAGCACTGTTATGTATGTGAATCATTGGTTAACCACCGATCCCTGAACCTCGATATTTTGCGGATTTCCTTGTGTAGTGATATGCTATCTAGCATGTGTTAATGATCGTTGCTTTCCAACTTTTCCATTTGAGCGGTTTGCATAAAACCCGAGTAAACTCGGATTGGAAATCTACTGCAAAAGGGACTATTTCTAATACTTATTACATCTATAATTTAGATGTTTCAGCCACACTGCTAAAAAATTTAAGCTCCTGGGATAAACTGAAAAGTTTGGCCAGAGAGCGATATAATACTTTATTTCGACAGGGTAAGGATCACACTACATGGGTCATTGCTAGGACCATAGTATTTACTATGCTAGGACGAAGGCTGCTGACGGCAAGAGACTCTCTAACAGTATATTGTTGAAGTTGGGACCACACTCAAGACACTTCTAGTTATCATTGCTTAAGCTAAAGGAAGCTCATTTAGATAAAATTCTAGCTGTTGACGATTTAGCATTATCTGGCATACTGGTTTATTAATATTTCATGTATGCAATGAAGTGCACTGGCAGAAGCGACACAAATTTTGATGGAAGTGATAGGAAAATGAGCGACTCAGCTTTATACCGTTCTCACACGATTAAGAAGAAAATGTCAATGGTAATTTGTTGTTCGATTCTTCATAAATTTGTTTTGTTTACTTTTATATATTGAGTCTATTTGATATTACCGTTGTGAATAACTTAACTCATGTTTTCATGTTTTGCATGATGAAGTGTTAATGGATGATGGCTTGCCGGATGTCCCAAAAGATTTAACAGATTTGATAGTATCTCGCACCACAGGAAAAGCAGGAAAAATTTGTTGCTAAAACTAAAAATTGTCTTGTTTTGTCCCCTATGTAGATGGAAATCGTCTTTCTTTGTTACCTGTGCACTTGATAATTCTTCTACCTTCATTAGCCTTCAGTATTTTTCTTTTTGTTTACATAGGATAATTAATAATAAACTGTATATTTGTTGTAGTGTTATATAGTATCATAAGGGATATTGTGTATAGATAGTTTAAAACGAAATGAAAAAATGAAGTGTCCTGTGGTCCACAGAACGCAACTAGAACATAGTGGACTAAGGTAACAATTGACCAAGCGCACAAAGAAAGCCAATTTTTATTTTTCTTAACAAACATTTCCTTCCCTGTGCTCACACCTTACGCCCTGGCCAAGCGAGCAACGGGCAACATTTTATTTGGCAAGCAAATCTCACATGCTTGCTCGTTGCTTGATTGGCCAGGAGCAAACAGTGGAGATTTGCTTGCACAATAAAATGTTTGCCCGTCTGGCCACGTTGTGAAACATGGCTTTACCGAGGCTTGACAAGGTTTTCTTGCTTTTGACAAGCAGAAATATTTTTGAAGTTTTCAAACACATTGACCTACAAATTTTGCTTGTCGTGGAATGTCTGTGACTTGGCTAGACAGAAAAACCTATTGCTTGGCAAGCAAGTCTCAACCCTTTGGCAAACAAGGTTAGCTCGCTTTGCCAGGACCTTGGATATTACTGACAGCAATCTGAAATCTGGTGGATTGTATTCCTCGATAGTTAATGTAGAATGATAAATTATTCCTGCTTTCTAATGGTGCTTCGAGAGGTGAGATTTTTACAAGGTGGATAAAAAGTTTCTGACCCCTTCCCTTGGCAAACGTAGCGGCATAACGGATTCATAGATTCATAACGGACACAAGAAACACGCACTCAAATTATAAAACAAGAAACTGCACGGATATTTAAATTTCAAGATATAATCTTGAGTATTCAAAGGAAAGCTTTCATTATTCGGGTCTGAAAGCTTGGAACGAGATCCCTACTACCATCAGGGAGCTCTCTACTTTGCAACAATTTAAAAAACACCTCAAAATACATTTGAGGAGCTGAATTCAACTCAAACACGACTCCCTGGAAGATCAGCCCCACCCTAGAACAATGAAATTCATTTTTTATATATTTTTTTGTAGGGTTTGTAGTTATGTGTATTAAGTTTTGCTGAAGGGATCTTATCGTGTATAAATAATGTATATAATAATGATAATAGATAGTAATAAACTCACAAACGCAACATTAGATACTGTAATCTGTGGAAAGAAAACTGTCAACTCCTGTTAAAGAATAACAACCAAATTGACCTGTAACTTGGGAGAACACTATTAAGTCATGCTAGAGAAACAACGAATTAATCGGAAGCCTTGAAAGGAGAGAAAGTAAGTTAAAAGCTGCAATAAAGAGCAACGTTGAATAACCAAAAACGCATTTAGTCGCATACTCGAAGGTTTCGAGGATTCTAATTGGTTAATCGCTGGCGATCGCTTTGAGAGTTGACTTGACTTCTACTCCCTAGTGAACAAGTTTTGCTCGCGGCGAACAGAAATATCGAGGCCGACCTCCACTTGAACGCGCGCTCGAAGCAAACGAGCGATTTATAGTCTGCGCATGCTCAATTCGAAATTGTTCCACAACAGTTCTGTTTGCCGCGAACAAAACTTGTTCGCTTGGGAGTAAAGATCAAGTCAACTCGCAATCTCGTCCCCAGAGTGAGTTCGTTGCTCTACCTCTACTCTGGGATACAGGAGGCTGTTCGACAATTTGATTGGCTATTCGGAAACAATAGCAAAATTAGATTATAACTGGCTCCCATTCAAAAATGGCCTTTATTGAATCGGTAATTTCACAAAATCAATGGAGTGTATGGGGCAAGTGAGGAGTTTAAAAGGAGTAATGGACCACGGCGCATCCGAATTTCGGAGTTTCAGGAAATTTTGGGGTCATTATGACGTCATAACAGGGGGTTGAAAAATAAATGTTACGATTTTCCGACCCGAGGTTACGTTTGGAGTCGATGCTCCATGGTTACGAGCCTGATTTCAAAACGGAAAAATGTTTTCAAGAGACCATTCATTTGCGAGTCTAATAACGCAATTTGGGGCTCAATATTGCCCCCAGAAGTGGAGCGCGCGCCCCCCAAAAATGGGGAATAATTTCGGCCAACCCCATTTTACGCCGTAACTCCGTTTTGCGAGGAGTAAACGGCCGCAGCATGTCAAAATTCGACGGAAAACTGTATTCTTTCACTAAAACACTTTTAATCTCCAATTTATCTCTAAAATTAGCCGAATAACGAGCCATTCTATTTTCAAAGCTGTGGGGGAAATTCTCGAAAATTTCAACTTAGGCCCTTTTTCCACCCAAATGGATCGTGTTCGTTTTCCTACTAAATGCACTTGCTAACCCCGGATTAATGATTAAATACCTTAAAAAGGGGTAAAATAGGGTCCTCAAGGTGTTTGTTTTTAATTTCTCAATTTATATACTTCAGAATTAGCGCTAGAGCAACGACCATTTTTCGTCGATTATCGTTGCCTAGCAAAGTATCGTGGCGGCTAATCTCATGACCTTCGTTAGGCCTAAAAATTTACCGAATCTAATTGTTGACCTACTCGTGCTGAAGGCTCGTGCTAACTACAACTACAACAACTCCAAAATACACCTAACAACGAACGTGATAATGTCAATCAAGGTTCAAAAATGTCAATCAACATAACGGGTAGTACCCAACAACATGAACAACGAAATTAGTTAATAGTCACGACATACTCCCCCGGATATGATCACCTTTGTGATCATATGAAAAAAAATAACTAACGTTTCCATAAAATATCTTGCGAGCAATATTTCTACAGTAAATTTCTACAAACAATTCAGTAAAGATTAAACTCGCGTTTTTTGATCCTTACGTAATATGTCACCTATTACTGCAGCAGTTCGCCGTGGTCTTCTTACTTCATCAGCAACAATGCTCCTTTCTCTAGACTCCTCCACATGTACCTCTGCAGTATTACTGTCTTTCTTGTTTGCTCGGATCTCCAACGGAATCAAATGCGTTATGCTTCGTCGCAAAATAATCGATTTGTTGTCATTGCTCAAAACTTTCACTCGCCCAACTCTAATCTCGCCATCTCCCCCGGGTAGCAACTCTTCTACTCGAGCTAATGTCCAAAATCCTCTTCGCGTTTTATCACTTTTCAACAAAATAACGTCTCCGACTTCGATATCAGGTTTTACATTTGTACGATTTTTTGACGTTCGTTCTCTAAGGCTTAATAAATACTCCTCCTTCCAAATTCGTGTAAATTGATCAAGCAATTTTCGATGATGTTTAGCACATTTTCAAGTTTCGTTTTTTGATAAGGAATTTTCTTCCTTCTCGATCATTTCACGTAGTTCTGGTGAACTGGTTTTCCATTTTTGCAAATTAAAACCGCCAGGTTGCATCATTTTCTTCGAAGTAGAATAAATATTCACTCCTTCTTGTACTGTTTTGGCCCCACCCACGAAATCATTAACAAATAGTTGTTTATTCAACAACTGCACAACTTCGGGTTCCCTTTCTGATTTAGCAGAGCCATCGAACACAATTCTCAGTTTTGTTGTCTCGTTATTTTTTCTCACGACACCGAAATGACTCAAATAATGCACCGTGTTATTTTTGGTAAAGGCCTTTGTCTGCTCAGTTTTTGGCACAATTTCCAAAATTCCTGAATTCAGTTGATCATTAATTATATTGTTGCACTCATTCAGAACGCCAGAATCCTTTTGTAAGCGGTTCCACAGAGAGTTTAACCTACCTAAATCCAGCGAATAATTATCGAATAAAGGCTCAGGCTCCGACTGTTTCCAGGGGAGTCCCACTTCGTATCTGCGACCATCATGATTTACTTCTCCGAGAAATTTTGATTCAATTTCCTCGCCCTCGTGAATTCCGATTGATTCCGTATCCCAAAAACGTTTTAGTTCAGTCGCAATGATCTCATTTTCAAGTTTTTCAGGCTTAGCGTAACCTTCGATAATCAAATTTGACACTGAAACGTTTACGTTCACATGATCGTGCGGTACCTTGACTGGTCCAGAAAGCAACCAGCCAAATTTACTACTCACGGCTGTAGGGCATTCGTCCTCTCTAATAATATCTCCAGTGACCACTTCAAAATACATGTCGGAACCAATCAACATATCAACAGAATCACTATCATTGTCAGAATCAAAATGATCAGCTAATTGGAGACCTTCCAAATGGGGATAATCTTTAAGATCTACCCTTGATGGCAATGCAGAACAAAGTTTAGGGAAACTGAGAGCATTAACTTGAATTCTTTCACTTAATGCCTTCAACTCTAATTTCACTACTTGACATACATTCATTGAAAATCCATCCCCACCAAACGTGTTCAAATGAACAGTTTCCCTTTCAATAGGTTTTAACCCTAATCTCTTCTGTAGGTTTTCAGTCATGTAGGTACGCTGACTTCCATTGTCTAACAAAATACGAATAGGAATTCCTACCTTCTCTCCTTCTTTATAGGCAACAGTTCTCGCAGTTTGCAATAATACGCGAGTTTTGCTTTTCGTTGAAGCTGAGGCACTTGTTGTGGACGCATAATTTGGCTCTTCTCTTTCTCTTACAGCTGTTACTCCGGATCTCATTTCTTCTTTTGTTCTCTGCGACTGTGTAGAGCTCTTTCTAAAACAAATCGACTGATGGTGTCGCTTTCCACAAATACGACAATTTCTTCCAATGGTACAATCTTTTAACACATGGCCTCTTCGTAAACAGACAAAACACCTTCCAAGCTTTCTCAAAATATCCTTCCTTATGTTTACATCTGTCACAGATTCGCAAGATGCCGAGAAATGATCGCCTGTACAATAAATGCATGAAATTCTCGTGTTCACTTCTTCCGCTCCTGAAAACAATGCTGTCGCTGTGTTTCTCGTAGGATTTACCCCATTCGTCGTAGTAGGCCTCGCTTCGTTAACTTTAACGGCATCTCCATCTTCTCTCGCTTCAACCTCAGTACGCAATGTCTCTAAGAGTTCTCTCAGTGACCAAATTTCTCTCGATGTTACTCTTGCAAGCTGCACTCTTACTTCATATGGTAATTTTGCCATAATAATTGGAACCAACATACATCCACTGTATGCTAACTCAACTCCTAAACTCTCAATTCCTCTTACGTGCGCTGAGATTTTGTCGTAAACATAACGCAAGTGGATCGATTTATCCCCATTGGTACATGGTTTCAGCTTATATATTTCCTCCACATGGGCCGTAATAATCATCTGTGGCCTTCCATATCGTTTCTTGAGTGTTTCTTTCGCTGACTCGTAATTATCTTCGGTTGTCAATAGACCGTCAATGTTTCGGGCGGCTGCCCCTTCGAGATAATATTGCAAATAATTAAACTTTTCGACGGTCGGTATGTCTTCATTTCTGTCTATCGCGGTTTCAAAACGATCCCAAAATTGTGGAAATTTTAGAATATCGCCATTGAATTTTTGCAAATCCAACTTCGGTAATCTTGATCGACTTCTCTTGTCACTACTTGACGAAGTAAAACTCGTGTTCGTTCGATCCACTTCACTTGCTTCGTTTGTCGCAATTTTCAATTTTCTCTCAATCTTCGTCATCAATTCGGTGAGCTTAAAACTTATTACTTCCGCTTCGTCGACTTCTTTTTCGATATCAGCAACATCACAAGTTTGTAATATATCTCCATCGACAATGCTCAATGTATTCGATTTCTGTTCGATTTGTGTCTTTAGAATCTGCAATCGTTGCAACTGGCTTTCATCTGTCCTTGCATTCTCGGTTATCGCATTCGCTTCGTTCATGTATCGAGTTAGGCCCCCACGATGTGACTTTCGTGTGGCCTTCAAACGGGCCAGTTTTTCTTGCTCAGCCATTCCTTCAGATCTTCTGGTTTGTAGGTCCCTCACTGGGCGCCATTATATCGTGGCGGCTAATCTCATGACCTTCGTTAGGCCTAAAAATTTACCGAATCTAATTGTTGACCTACTCGTGCTGAAGGCTCGTGCTAACTACAACTACAACAACTCAAAAATACACCTAACAACGAACGTGATAATGTCAATCAAGGTTCAAAAATGTCAATCAACATAACGGGTAGTACCCAACAACATGAACAACGAAATTAGTTAATAGTCACGACACAAAGAAACATAGATATGTAGGAGATTTTCCTGTATAAATTGAGATAGTACTAAATAGATAGCATCAAGATTTTACGTCAGTATTATTGTATCGACAGTGGTCTGATAATTGGTCAAATTTCAGAAAAGCAGTTTTCTATGCTAAAGAAACATTGATATGTAGGAAATTTTCTTGTATAAATTAAGTTAGTACCAAATAGATAGTATATAAGGTTCTGTAAGTATTATTGTATCAACAGTGATCTGATATTTAGTCAATTTTCAGAATAGGCTAAGCAGGTGAGAGGTGAGAGCAGTTCTTGTTGGTTGATATTTTATGCGAAAGAAACATAAATTTGTTGGAGATTTCTTGTGTGAAATAAGATAATACTAATTAGATAATGTCAAGTTTTTCCATCAGTATCATTGTATTAACAGTGATGTGATCTTTGGTCAAATTTCAACATATAGCCTATGCATGTGAGAGCAGTTCTTTGATTAATGTTTTACGCCAAACAAATATATATATGAAGGAAATTTCTTTTATGAAATAAGATAACACTAAATAGATAGTATTAAGTTTTCCCAGCAGTATTATCGTATCAACAGTTGTCTGATAGTTGGTCAAATTCAGAGTAGGCTATGCAGGTAAGAGGTGAAAGCAATCCTTGCTGGTTGATGTTTTATGCGAAAGAATCTTTAATATACCGGGTGAGTCAGAAAAAAGAATCCACGCTTGAAAGGCCACTGCTCCATGAATATCAAAGCAATAATATTGAAAACTGTCTTGTTTTATTGCCAATATGTTGAATTAGGTTCAGTAATTTACCAAGCATTAATCGGCCATTCCTTCCCGTCGATATGGGTGATTTTCTGCAGAAAGCCCCTTCCAAAAACCTGCAAAAAGGAATGAAAACAATGAGCAAATTTTCCTTCCTGAAATTGATGACACTGACATCATGTATTTTGTCATCTT
Organism: Aurelia coerulea; assembly: GCA_039566865.1. Taxonomy (NCBI): domain Eukaryota; kingdom Metazoa; phylum Cnidaria; class Scyphozoa; order Semaeostomeae; family Ulmaridae; genus Aurelia; species Aurelia coerulea. The sequence goes on along the minus strand of CM076958.1, from coordinate 14,128,714 downwards.
GGGAGAATGGAATCCACCTGAATAGGTCATCGATACCAGAGAGAGGACTTGTTCATCCTCCCAAGAGAATAGCACGTGCTAAAGCGTCCACAAGTCATTGCTGTAAGGCCATTGTAAGGCAGAAATGTAAGGGAGATTTGTTCATGATTTGGGGCACGTTTTGAAGGTTTTTTGAAGAGGCTTTCTCGAGAAAATCCCTCACAATTTCAGAACGGATCAGCCGATTTCAGTCAGGTAAATTTTATAGTAGATTTGAACGCTTCTACCATTAAACTATATATTTGCCGATATCAATGTCTTGATACCCAGGGAGCCGTGACTTTTCAAACGGGGATTCTTTTTTCTGACTCACCCGGTATAGAAAAATGTCTTTCATGAACTAAGATAATACTAGATAAATAGTATCAAGTTTTTTCCGTAAGGACTATTGTATCAACAATAGTCTGACATTTGGTTACATTTCAGAATAGGCCATAGGCTAAGCAGTTCAGAGCATTCGTTTTTGGTTGATATTTATACCAAGGAAACAGATATGAAGAAAACTTTCTTCATGAAATAATATTGTACTGAATTATTGTACTGAAGATAGCATTTACACATATTCACTTACATAGGTCGTAACCCCGTTTAACGTTGAAGCTTTTCAAGTGTGGTTTGTTATGGGTTCGCTTTTCAAGGAGATTTTGTAATGGTTTTTTCATTTACAAACTAAAGGTTATAATTTGCTCTGCCTACACGGCATTGAAAACTGTTTCGACCAGTCAAGACATTTTTGCAACATTTACATAGAGTAAAAGTGGCTAACCCTCGATGTATCAGGAATGAAATATTTCAATACACTGAATCATATAAGATTGAAATTTCATTCCTTGCTTCTTCCAATGATGATTATGATGCACGGGATGGAATTTACACAGACAGAACAAATAGCTGGGTGCAGTGGGTGGAAGGGTGGAAATACCAATGAACTTATGATTATGATGCACGAGATAGAATTTACATGCATAGAGCAAATAGCTGGGTGGAGCGGGTGGAAGGGTGGAAATACAAATAAACTTATGATTATGAAGTACGAGATAGAATTTACACAGACAGAGCAAATAGCTGGGTGGAGCGGGTGGAAGGGTGGAAATAGCGATGAACTTATGATTATGATAAACGGGATAGAATTTACACAGACAGAGCAAATAGCTGGGTGGAGTGGGTGGAAGGGTGGAAATAGCAATGAACTTATGATTATGATGTACGGGATATAATTTACACAGACAGAGCAAATAGCTGGGTGGAGTGGGTGGAAGGGTGGAAATAGCAATGAACTTATGATTATGATGTACGGGATAAAATTTACACAGATAGAGCAAATAGCTGGGTGGAGCGGGTGGAAGGGTGGAAATACCAATGAACTTATGATTATGATGTACGGGATAGAATTCACACAGACAGAGCAAATAGCTGGGTGGAGCGGGTGGAAGGGTGGAAATAGCAATGAACTTATGATTATGATGTACGGGATAAAATTTACACAGATAGAGCAAATAGCTGGGTGGAGCGGGTGGAAGGGTGGAAATAGCAATGAACTTATGATTATGATGTACGGGATAGAATTTACACAGACAGAGCAAATAGCTGGGTGGAGCGGGTGGAAGGGTGGAAATAGCAATGAACTTATGATTATGATGTACGGGATAGAATTTACACAGACAGAGCAAATAGCTGGGTGGAGTGGGTGGAAGAGTGGAAATAGCAATGAACTTATGATTATGATGTACGGGATATAATTTACACAGACAGAGCAAATAGCTGGGTGGAGCGGGTGGAAGGGTGGAAATACCAATGAACTTATGATTATGATGTACCGGATAGAATTCACACAGACAGAGCAAATAGCTGGGTGGAGCGGGTGGAAGGGTGGAAATAGCAATGAACTTATGATTATGATGTTCGGGATAAAATTTACACAGATAGAGCAAATAGCTGGGTGGAGCGGGTGGAAGGGTGGAAATAGCAATGAACTTATGATTATGATGTACGGGATAGAATTTACACAGACAGAGCAAATAGCTGGGTGGAGTGGGTGGAAGGGTGGAAATAGCAATGAACTTATGATTATGATGTACGAGATGAAATTTACACAGACAGAGCAAATAGCTGGGTGGAGCGGGTGGAAGGGTGGAAATAGCAATGAACTTATGATTATGATGTACGGGATAGAATTTACATAGATAGAGCAAATAGCTGGGTGGAGCGGGTGGAAGGGTGGAAATAGCCAAGAACTTATGATTATGATGTACGAGATAGAATTTACATGGATAGAGCAAATAGCTGGGTGGAGCGGGTGGAAGGGTGGAAATAGCAATGAAATTATGATTATGATGTACGAGATAGAATTTACACAGACAAAGGAAATAGCGGGGTGGAGTGGGTGGAAGGGTGGAAATACTAATAAAATTTTAAGTTTATTTTTCTGTCAAATTTTAGAAATGAGTGCGTTATCTATTCTTTATTTCAGGAGTAAACTCTAACAGACAGAATAAAGATAAACTGGCAGTCGCAGTTGAATGCATATCATGGAAAGAGAATTTAATGAAAAGAGAATATAGACGATTGTTGAAGGCATCGTAACGAAGAATGAATTTGCTGCTTTATACATTGTGTTTTGTGTTATGTCAAGCAAAAAGGCAAGTTAGATCTTTTTGGCGCACCGAATTTGTTTTTTCGTAGTTGTACGACCTGCTTTGGTATCCATTATTTCTCCCTGGAGGGTTATTTCTTTCCAATTTGTATTTGTTTTCGACCAATAAAGCTTTACAATTTACCTTTTCATGTCAAGGAATCATAATTAGACTGGCAACCCTAATCAAAATTGAACGAAACTTAATATTTGGCACTTTGCCTAGTGCTTTCGAAGAAGGATCGCAAGGATCGTCGTTGGTGCTTGTGAAGTTAAAACCTTATGTTATTGTTGTGAAATGTTCACGAGGACACAGGCAAGCATGACCATTTATGCAACCTTCCAGAAAAGGAAATTCAAAGTAAAGCTCCGGCCAAAGGCTCTCGACTTTTGACTCTACAGCGCTCGACAAAAATCGAGCAATGTCGGATTGGAATGTTTGACCTTGCTCTTTTCAATTTTTAACAATACACCCTCTCCTTGCACAGGGGCGTCGCCAGCCCAAAAATACTAGGGTGGAGAAAATGAGGGGTCTGGGGCAAAACCCCCAGAACAAATTTCCTGACCATGCCCTTCAGACTCTTTGATAATGGGGGAAACTCCCTTCATCATTTTGAGCTATTCCGATACTTTGGAAAATCAACTTTCTCAGGGAGCAGTTTTCATAACACCTGGCATATTTCTGCATATTGGCACAACGAAAATCGAAACAGAAAAGTACATCCAAATCTCCAATACGATGAGGAAGGAAAAGATGTGATTTGAAATTGAAATATAAGGCTTTCTTCAAATTTCAATAGAAAAATTCAGGATTCAAGAGGATAACCATTGTCCCAAAAGTTCCAAGTCAATGAAAATTTTACCCATCCCCTCAAGTTTTTCAACGGACTTCAAGAAATTAGAAAATCGATCTCTGGGAGAACTGAGCTCATTGCTCCCATCTGAAGGTCACCATGTGCTCTTTCCCGTCTGCAATGGTTATTTGGAAGCATTTTCCCTAAGTTATTTTAAACTTTGTTCTGTACCAGCGTTCTTCGTACATGGCTAATGGACCCCTTTAATTTTTATTCACTATATCTTTGGGGTCTAAAAATGTCTCAAGTTTAGCATATTTTTGATTTTTTTCAAAATATGCTGTGTTTAACCCACCCCCGTCACATACAATAGGGAGTTCCCCCCTAGGAGTGCAGTATGTTCTTGATAATTAGGCATCAAGGGCAAGAGGGCCTCTAGTCTATTTGCCGTTGATACACATATGTTTTTATAAGGAACTATGAATTTGGGCCAGTACTGAAAGTTTCTTAGAATCATCAGATTGTGAGTAGAAGTTTTTTACGAGCTTTTTGAAGGTTCTACAAAAATCTTGAAAATGTTGTTGAAACTATTGCTGCATTCTTAAGAATGCTAATTGACAGCGACAGCTCACAGCTGTATGTGCAGCTTTTAGAATTTCAATAATATATATAGGGGGTGTTTTCTTGATTTTGGAGTTCTTTAAAGAATTTTTCCTTGATCTTATGTTTGGAACTGTTGACGCTCTCTTAGCAGACTGTAGGTCAGAGTGTAGACTGCTCCAGATTTTAGGTTCAAGATAGGAGAAACCATTTTGCCCTGTGTTACTCTTTCGAAAAGGTTGATTCAATTTGTTTTAGATCTTCGAGTGATCCGGCTCTGGCCAACTGGCAAGAATATCTCTGATACATAGGATGACTAAGGTGTGGCTGAAAGGTCAACAAATTTGAAAACGTTCGTAGCAGTGCATTAATCAAACCTCTCTTTAGTAGGGAGCCAATTTTCAGATTCAAACAGAACCCGATACATTTATTTTGAGCTGTTTGATTTTGTAAAGCCAAGCATTGCATAACTGCATGCATAGTCAAAGTGGGGCTTTGCTTTCCATAGAGGAACGTGAGGCCCTATTAGGGGGGGGGGGGGTAGACATTATTTCATATTTCCTTGTGAAAAAATGCCATTATTTCATATTTCACAGTACCAAAACTAAATAATTATCAACTGCTAATCGTGCTCAAAAATTAGAAATGACCACTTCCTTTGATATCATCAAATAAGGTATATTTGCCACTCACTCGGTGGCATAGCCAGGACAAATTAAATGGGCGCATTTTATGATGAGGGGGTATGGTAAAATTTTGAGGAAACGCTCTCTACTTTGGCCTAGAATACTCCTAATCATCCCATGCGAGCTCACCTGTGCCCCACCCAGTCCCACCTAGCTAGCCTGGTTCCGACTTTTGTAAGAATGACCATTTTGCGATGGCGTAGCCAGGGTCCTCTTCTTTGAGGGGAAAATGTGGGGTAAGCAAGAAAAAATGGGGTTCTGGGGGTTCGTTCTTAGGAAAATTTTAGGGGATAATACCCTTTTTAGAATGCTGGAGACGCTCTTTTCAGAGCAAGCCGCCTAGGCTCATGCCAGAATCAAAGAGTAGAAACACTAAGGGATAAGCACTTAGGAGGAAAAAGAATGTACCCTAACGAAAGACGCAAATGAAACTGCTCGTTAAAACTTTTCTTTAGTCTCATTTCAATTCTCGTCAACCTCAACATGTTTCAATACACTGATCAAAGCTCTAAAAAGAGCAACGATAGGGGAGACTGGGGTCAATTATAACACTTTTTGGAAAATCAGGCGTATCGTCTAAATAATGATTAATTATGCTCTTGAAAGTAAATGATATTGTAGTTGCATCCCTTGGAATAAGATAGACATTAGTTTCCATCACACAGAACTAATTTTTGTGACGCTGTGATACTTTCAAAATCAGTGGTCATTCTGGTCAAGTGTTACAATTGCCCCGGTAACACGGGGCAATTGTAACAGATGGTTGGAGCAATTGTTACAATTGTAACATATCTTTAAAATCATCCCAGATGAATACTGCACGACTCGCTTTTTCCTTACACAAAATGTAGCACCGGGTGGCAGATTATTCATGGCTTTCAAAAGAACAAATCAAAAATAAGATGTAGTTTTCATTTCTTTGTAAATTTGGGTGCATCAGTTGAAAAATATTGAATCGATTGAGAAAAGAAAATTTTTTTCTAAAAATTTCAATTCTGAGCTCTTTAATACTGCATAGATGCACATTGTTCGACCAGATTAGAAAATTAATCAAAACCAAAGCATCGGACAGCTTACACCGGGGCAATTGTAACAGCGTGTTACAGTTGCCCCTGACCTGGTCAGCTATCGTTATTTTCCATTTTCATTTTCATTTCATTTCATTTTTACTTTTTTAACCACGGTAGCCCCGTCAGTCTGCAGAGACTGCTTTACAAGGGGCCGTGCAAAATACTATTAAAACAAAATTAAAATCTTATTTACGGTTAAGCCTTATTTACAATTAATATAATATAAATAGATAATAGATACAAATAGAAATGTTCCTAAATTTATCAAAAGAAAAGTAAAAAGAAAAACCAAAAACCCTCTACAATTTCTTTTTTAGCCTCTTTTTGAAAGTTGAAAGGGAGGGTGCATGTTTGACATCTGAACCCCCTGGGGGTTACTTGGTATAATTTGCTGACGGGATGTGCACTCCTTTCCGGGTATTGTTTTCGCCTCTTTTTTCTAACGCCGGGTATGAAAAGAAGGCAATCTTTCTAAAGTCGGTTGTTAAAATTGTTATTTCATTGTTTTTTGACGAAGTTTTACGTTTTGGAGTATACTTTTCGCCGATTTTTTCTAAAGCCGGCTATCATTTCGAGGTAAAAATTCTAAAGCCAGATGAAAACATTTTTTCTTGGAGTGCACACCCCCGTACAATTGAAAGTCAAGTACCTCCCCCGGGATCTGAACTTAATTGGTTCCAAACCTTAGGCCCTCGAAATGAAATGGACTTCTGCCCATTTGCCGTTTTGAAGAAAGGAACACGCAAGTCAGCTTCGGTATTTCTTAGTCTCATTGTGTTGAGAGCTGAATTTTTTACAAATAACTCAGACAGATATTCGGGCACAAGACTATTTGTTGACTTGTACATTATAGTCGCTGTTTCACTTTGAATAATGTCTAAGATAGTTGGCCATTTCAGCCTTTTGATCAGACCAGCTGCTGAAACATCATAGCTGCTATTTGTAACAATTCTGGCAGCTCGATTTTGTAATTTTTGGAGAGTGTCAATTTGGGTTTTACCACAGCATCCCCAAACTGAGCAACAATACCTGAAGTGGGGTTCAACAATTCCTCTGTACATCTTACTGAGCGTTTCCTCAGGGAGAAATTTCTTTGCATACTTAAGAAAACCTAAGGCTTGAGATACTTTAGTTCTCATACACTTTATATGCTCATCCCAGACAAGATGACTGTCCAACTGGACACCAAGGTATTTAGTCCTCTCCACAGTCTCTATCTGTGTGCCATTTATAGAAAAGGAAGGCTGGTCAACGACTTCATCACAAATCTTTTTCAGCTTTGGACGGGATCCAACTATCATTGCATGAGTTTTAAGGATGTTTAAGGAAAGTTTGTTTCCCTGCAGCCAATCTTTTAAACAATCTAGATCTTCGTTCATACATTGGTTAAGCTCTTCTATGTTTTTTGATGCATATGAAAGAGTGGTGTCGTCTGCATACATAGTCACGCTGCAATTTCGCAGAGCAAGTGGGAGGTCGTTAATGTAGATTAAAAACAGTAGGGGACCAAGGCAAGAGCCCTGTGGAACACCACAAGTGACATCCTTCGTCTGCGAAAGTGCACCATTGACTTTGCAGTATTGCCGTCTGTTGTTCAGATATGAAACAAACCAAGAATGTTCCAGACCAGTTATACCATACCTAGTTAGCTTTTTAAGGAGAATGTCATGATCTACGGTATCAAATGCTTTCTTTAGGTCGATGAATACATTTGCTGTGTATTTTCCGTTATTCATATTTACGTACAAGTCGTTTGTACTCGCAAGCAGACAGGTAACAACAGAATGTAACAATCGGAAAGCAGATTGATTAGAGAACAGAAGCTTGTTTTTGATTAGAAAATCATAAACTTGATTATAGACCAACTTCTCGAACAGTCTGGCTAGAAATGGCAAGACAGATATAGGCCTGTAATTTGAACTGTCATCTTGTTGACCGCTCTTGAAGACAGGGGCAACTCGCGCATTTTTCCAGCTGTCTGGAAAACTCCGGTAACAAGAGAGAGGTTGAAAATGTCGCATAGGGACTCAGCTATCACAGGCAGTCCCATTTTTAAGAAAAAATTGGCTATACCATCGGGGCCAGAACCCTTTGAAGTGTCAAATTTTCCGAAAACTCCTTCAATTTGAGGTACACTGATAGGCTCGAAATTGAATTGCACGCTTTTTTGGTTAATCTCGTTTTCACATCTCAAAAGCTGTGGAGCTTAAAAGTTTTAACGTAGTTTTGATCCTACATAGATACCATGTCTGTCATGTGAAAGTGAGATTTTCTTACTCAAGAGCAAAATCTTTCAGACACAACTTCACAGTGAAAGCACATATTTACTTTCGTACTCAAAAACGTGTTTTTCCCACGAAAATCTTGCAAACTTGGCTGAATATTCCTGTATCTCAAGTCGTTTGTAGAGGGTTAGAACGAGCATGTTCTGTGCAAAAATCATATTTTTTTCACTCTTCTGCAAGGCGTGAGAGTCAGTGTTTCAATTGCCCCGTGTTACAATTGTCCCCGGTCTCCCCTGCTCATTTAATTAAAGGTGGAATTTAGTGAGCATATGAAACATGGAGAGAAAGCGAGCGGAAAATTTGTGAGAAACGCACACTGAGTTTCACTAAAGTTTCTTAAAAGAGAGACACTATCTAAAAGTTAAGGAAGGTGTCAGTATAGGATCCATACATTTTTTTAATGCTGGATACATGAAAAGATGCAGCAATTTTTATGTAGAAGATAAATGGCAGCAATGTGGAAGATAAATGTCAGCAAACATTTTCTTCGGTTTATTGCCGATACGATTTTGAAAATTTTGAAATGAAAAAACTGCCATTATATGATTATGGAAAATTAGTATATTTTCAAAAGATTTGACATGTTATTGCAAACTTTCATATTCACTTCGTCTGTAAACAAATGTTTGCTGAAAGTTCGTGAGTCCGACAAGGGTCCTTTAATTCATTGGAAGCAAGGTCGGTCTCACATTTGATGTCTGGTGAAGTTATCCACAAACATGGAAGCAAATGCAAGATCTGCAAGAATCAGTTTATGTTTATCCAATCGCAGTCACTCACCCAACATCTAATGACTCTAATATGAGACAGGCTTCAGTATTTAGTTAAACCTATAGCGCCCAACAGAATGGCGAATCTTTTGCTTCCGGGCTTTCCCTCTCTTGCCACTATTATTGGAATAGTCTACCTTGAATTGTAAGTTTCATACACAGTCTAGATGGAACTCACTATGGATGGCATGCAGTTAATTAGCCTTAGTGGGGCCTTCGTGTTTTCTTTAAAGCAGAACATCGACGCATTGAAGGCTATTAAAGAAATTATTGGGAGCACCACGTTGATTTTGATGGGAGCAAGAGAGCGTGCTGCTTTTTTCGACGGGAGCAAGGGAACAAGCACCCTATCAGAGCCTCAATGTGGTAGCAAGTTGCAAAATCCGAAAAGTGCACGTAGAAGTGCGAGCGAAGCGAGCAGTCTGAGAAGCAAATCTAGTTTATATTCTTTGCCAAATAAAGGCATAGACAAAGTCCAGTTCATTGCATCTAATAAAGCTGCATGCCTGGACATGATTAAAAGCCAGGCGGTAGTAAGATTTTATACTATGATCCATGTGTGACATGTATGGAAGTGTGAGCGAAGCGAGCAGAACATTTTTGGCATCCTTTGTTGACATTATTAGTCGTGCCAAGATGTCATTTATTAGTACTAGAGTGGAATTTCTTTTTCCTTTTTGACATTCAAAAACAACGATGCTACAAGTGCTGGAGCGAGGAAAATAAAGCTTGCCCTGTCGAGAGCGTTTGGCCAGGTGCTCGACTTTCCGCTCGACAATGCAGAGCCTGCGCATGTGCAGTTGAAAAAATTTTCCCACCAAAATTACTGCAACAAAGTTTCTGCCAAACAAACAGGACCGAAACCGCTTGGGGGACATTAATTCTTCGACATTCTGCAATATGTACAGAAAGTCTTCGTACGACATTCTCATCATCTCTCGGAAACCTCGAGAATCTTCGATTTTCGATGCTCTTTTCTTTCCTCTCTTCACTTCACTTCTGTCTCTCCTCATCTAAGACTGTTACCAAAATCAGAGCAGCAACAGCCTTGCGTTTTCTTTTTGTGAGCTTCAGTTTCATATTGATTTGAGAACAGCAAGAAAAAAAATGGAAAATTTGGCGGGCTGTTGTACGAGAATGAGAACAGAAAGTAAAATTTGAAGTCGAGCCTGCTGCGAAATCGAGTAGTGAAAGTCGAGAGCATTTGGCCACCCTCTCCTCGATAATGCTCAACAATGCTCGACATGGCTCGATTTTTGTCGAGCGCATAAATGGTCATGCTTGCCTGTGTCCTCATGAACATTTCACAACAATAACATAAGGTTTTAACTTCACAAGCACCAACAACGATCCTTCTTTGAAAACACTAGGCAAAGTGCCAAATATTAAGTTACGTTCAATTTTGATTAGGGTTGCCAGTCAAATTATGATTCCTTGGCATGAAAAGGTAAATTGTAAAGCTTTATTGGTCGAAAACAAATACAAATTGGAAAGAAATAACCCTCCAGGGAGAAATAATGGATACCAAAGCAGGTCGTACAACTACGAAAAAACAAATTCGGTGCGACAAAAATGTCTAACTTGCCCTTTTGCTTGACATAACACCAAACAAAACACAATGTATAAAGCAGCAAATTCATTCTTCGTTACGATGCCTTCAACAATCGTCTATAATCTCTTTTCATTAAATTCTCTTTCCATGATATGCATTCAACTGCGACTGCCAGTTTATCTTTGTTCTGTCTGTTAGAGTTTACTCGTGAAATAAAGAATAGATAACGCACTCATTTCTAAAATTTTGACGGAAAAATAAACTTAAAATTTTATTAGTATTTCCACCCTTCCACCCAGCTATTTCCTCTGTCTGTGTAAATTCTATCTGGTGCATCATAATCATAAGTTCATTGCTATTTCCACCCTTCCACCCGCTCCACCCAGCTATTTGCTCTGTCTGTGTAAATTCTATCTGGTGCATCATAATCATAAGTTCATTGCTATTTCCACCCTTCCACCCGCTCCACCCAGCTATTTGCTCTATCTGTGTAAATTCTATCCCGTACATCATAATCATAATTTCATTGCTATTTCCACCCTTCCACCCGCTCCACCCAGCTATTTGCTCTGTCTGTGTAAATTCTATTCCGTACATCATAATCATAAGTTCATTGCTATTTCCACCCTTCCACCCGCTCCACCCAGCTATTTGCTCTATCTGTGTAAATTCTATCTGGTGCATCATAATCATAAGTTCATTGCTATTTCCACCCTTCCACCCGCTCCACCCAGCTATTTGCTCTGTCTGTGTAAATTCTATCTGGTGCATCATAATCATAAGTTCATTGCTATTTCCACCCTTCCACCCGCTCCACCCAGCTATTTGCTCTATCTGTGTAAATTCTATCCCGTACATCATAATCATAATTTCATTGCTATTTCCACCCTTCCACCCGCTCCACCCAGCTATTTGCTCTGTCTGTGTAAATTCTATTCCGTACATCATAATCATAAGTTCATTGGTATTTCCACCCTTCCACCCGCTCCACCCAGCTATTTGCTCTATCTGTGTAAATTCTATCTCGTGCATCATAATCATAAGTTCATTGCTATTTCCACCCTTCCACCCGCTCCACCCAGCTATTTGCTCTGTCTGTGTAAATTCTATCCCGTACATCATAATCATAAGTTCATTGCTATTTCCACCCTTCCACCCGCTCCACCCGGCTATTTGCTCTATCTGTGTAAATTCTATCCCGTACATCATAATCATAAGTTCATTGCTATTTCCACCCTTCCACCCGCTCCACCCAGCTATTTGCTCTGTCTGTGTAAATTCTATCCCGTACATCATAATCATAAGTTCATTGCTATTTCCACCCTTCCACCCGCTCCACCCGGCTATTTGCTCTATCTGTGTAAATTTTATCCCGTACATCATAATCATAAGTTCATTGCTATTTCCACCCTTCCACCCGCTCCACCCAGCTATTTGCTCTGTCTGTGTAAACTCTATCTCGTACATCATAATCATAAGTTCATTGCTATTTCCACCCTTCCACCCGCTCCACCCGGCTATTTGCTCTATCTGTGTAAATTTTATCCCGTATATCATAATCATAAGTTCATTGGTATTTCCACCCTTCCACCCGCTCCACCCAGCTATTTGCTCTGCCTGTGTAAATTGTATCCCGTACATCATAATCATACGTTCATTGGTATTTCCACCCTTCCACCCACTCCACCCAGCTATTTGCTCTGTCTGTGTAAATTGTATCCCGTACATCATAATCATAAGTTCATTGGTATTTCCACCCTTCCACCCGCTCCACCCAGCTATTTGCTCTGTCTGTGTAAATTCTATCTGGTGCATCATAATCATAAGTTCATTGCTATTTCCACCCGCTCTTCCCGCTCCACCCGCTCCACCCAGCTATTTGCTCTGTCTGTGTAAGTTCTTTCACTGGTTCTATTCCGTACGGGAAGAAAGCATAATGGTGTGTATTGTAATATTTCATTCCTGATACATCGAGGGGTAGCCGTAAAAGTTATAGATAAATAATCTAAATGTAAGTAAATACTCTATTTAGCCACCCCCCCCCCCCCCCCACCTCTATCAAACCGCTATTCTAACAAGGTCTTCCGTTCTAAGACAAAGTTTTGAATAGCCCCTCCAATGCAAGAAATTACTGCAGGTTTTCGTTTATTTCGCTGAAACAATCCAAGTGCTGATTTCAAATGGTTTTGGATGACAGCTACATTGAATTTGTGTATTTGACTCGGAAAATTGTAGATTGATTCCGAAAAAAATTGAGGCAAAATACCCAAAAAGCTATCATTTCTAGCTTTGTCATTTGACTGTATGAACTGGGTCCCTTTCTGATGATCCCCCTATCTTGTAAGCCCCCAATATTGTTTCAAAAATTAGAAAAGCCCCCGGGGGTTAGTAGAGCTTTCAGCTTTTACGGCAGTAAGCTTGGTTTATCTTTTCGAATCTTTGCTAATTCAGCTTACAAGATGTTGTTGAGAGTCTGACTGACGTAAATCTATAACTGTATATAATCCTTTTTATGAAAGTAACTTTGTGTTGATGCTTGTCTTGCGGCTGGTGTCTTGAGGTCGAAGCTTTGAAGGTTGTGAAATTGTTTGCGACTTGAACAAAGATGTGATTGGATTGCCTTTGAAAATTGGATATTCCATCATGAATTTGTTTGAGATCTTCACCAAGAACTTTGCGTTCTGTTCATATGCTAAAAGGAAATTAAACAAGGTATTTGAAGAGTTTCTTAGTGGTGTGAAGCTTGAAGATAAGTTGGAGACCAAAACCACAATTGGATGTACTGAGAACAGAATTTATGTTAGAGTGTTTTTTTAAGGTTGGCAGTGTATTTTGCTTGTCAATGTAAAATGCTTTGAAATGCGGTCGAATAACCGAATGGAAAAGCATAAAGAAAACTTTTCCATTTGCGCGGAGCTTTGCACTGGAAAGATTAAGATGCTCGTTAGGGTGCTCCAAAGACTGTACGATCTTTTGGTTACCTGAAGTCTTGATGGCTTTTTTGAAGGAAGCTATGATTTATAAACGAAGCACACTTCTTGTAAGAAGATAAATTTGTAAGTAAACGAACATAAAATGCTTAAAACGTGAGCATAGGGCTCAAATCTTTAAAGTCTTTAAAAATTTGGGTGTGAAATTCTATGAAATTTTTCTTTGGATTGAATTGCTTGTAAGGAACTTATGGTACTTTGCTGTAAATCTGCCGTGGCAATTTTTTGATATCTTGATTTTTTTCAAAATGACGGCAATTTAATATCTTTATCTTTTTTGGTTTAGGATTTAGAAATTTGATGACGTCATAGCCTCAAAATTGATAAGTGCCAACATTTTGAAACTAATCAAGATATCAATAAATTTCCACGGCAGATTTACAGCTTTTATTTACATCATGTTCCTTCCTTCACAACTTTTGTTTATTTTTTTCAGCCGAGCACCCCCCCTCCGTTTGATCGTCTGCATCTTTATGAGAAGCTGGAACAACTTGGCGAGGGCTCATATGCCACCGTATACAAAGGAATAAGCAAGTAAGTACATAACCCTGAATGTAGCATTTCATTAAAGGCTGTTGGCCAACCAGCATGCATTTCAGCCTTATAAGCAAAGGTGGCCTAATTGCATACTGCATGAACGATTTTGTGATGTCGCTCAAGTCAGCAGCACGTCGTGGATTAGACTTATGACATTTCGTCCCTTGCTTCCCTGCGTTCTTTGATTTGCAGATATCACTTGCTCAGTAGGGACTCATTTCCTTACTCTTATAAAGTGTAGCCACTTTAGGCCAATATGGTGTGGACCGGTATTGACCAATCAGATTGCTAGAATTTAGTTTTCAACCAATAAGGATACGCTATTTGGACTGTTGTTGTTGTTGCATACAAAAACGGTTGATTCGGGAAAGAGTTCTCGTAGCTGCGATAGATCTATTTTGTTTCTACAGAGGAAGATTACTGCTTGAAAGGTATGTATTTTGCGATGAGTAGGTTCGTAAAACATTATTCTTCGTACTACAAGTTTGCTTTTCAATGTTGAAGCTCTTTAAACCAGAAATTGAAGCGATTTTGTTGAGTGTACGAGAACTCCCGCTAGTTTAGGCCATTTTGACACAGGGGGCCCATTTTATAACAGTAATGAAATGAGTCCCTTATTGAGCAAATGATATCTGCAAATCAAAGAACGCAGGGAAATAAGGGACGAAATGTCATAAGTCTAGTCGTGGATGGAGAAGACTGCTTCGCACATAATCATTGAAATCGACATACGTGTAGTAATTGGGTGGTAATTGGGTTGTATGGAATCCATGAATCTGCGAAACACAAAACAAACGATCTCAATGTGGGCTAGTTGCGACAAAGCCTTCGTAGGGAATACTGCAGCTGCAGGTTTTGGTAAATTGAAATGGCCTGTATATTGGCGGAAGAAAATGCATCCACACCCACTAGGGATTCGTAGGGAATACTGCAGGCTTTGGTAAATAGACCTTTTAGCTATTCTGAAAAGAATCAGAATCGAACGATGTTTTGCTGTATTTCGTAGAATTTTCGAAAATGTGTACAATAGCGACAAAAGCTCTAACGCCACTCGATCGAACCTCGCGTATAAAAATGTCTTAAATTAACGCTCGATGCAGGCTCTTTTGTAGAATGGCTAAAAGGTCTGTTGAAGTGGCCTATGTATTGGCTGAAAAAAACGCCTTCACACCCAATGTTTCCTTAACTACACAGCACTTGCCAAAGTTGCCAGTTACAACAGGCTATTTTTTATTATTTTTATCATTATTACCATATATTTATACACGATGATACCCTTCAGCACTTGCTATGAAACAAAAATATAAATATCAAAGAAAGAAACCTAGTACAGTAGGATTATATACAATAAATGATATATCAAAACATATGCCTAGATTACTGCTCTTCCAGGGGGTCGTGTTTTGCCTGGTGAAAGTTATCAGCTTTTCAAATGCGCTTTTAATTGTTTTTTAAAGCTATTTAGACCTGGGGTCTCTCTGATATCAACAGGGATATTATTCCAATCTTTCACATCCGAGTATTGAAAGCTCTTTCTCATGAGCTCAGTTTTTAGTTTCAGGATTTGCAAACCTTTGCAGTTTCTCGCTGCATATGTCGAGTGTGCAGATCTTAGTTCAAATTTACCCCCAAAGGCTTTCGGGGCTGATTTTATTTAAGATTTTGTATGTCATGACTGACCGATCAAATCGAAATAGATTCTTGACGCTCGTCCAGTTTTAACTGCCCAGACCTCTTGGGTCTACGCCAGCTTTAACTACGCCAATTCTCTTTACGTTGTTTTACCTCGACAAAACTTCTGTCCACTTCAATTTGATTTCATTGTACACAGGAAAGACCCCGAAAGCCAGAAAAACCTATGACATATGATCACATATTAAAGCCAGTATCATCTATAAGTTTTTATCAACTGTCCATTTCCCGGTTGTAAATTTGAAAATAACTGAATTGATTTTAAAATCAACGAATTCTTTCGCAGAAAATCTTTCAGTCTTGAAGGAATTGAATATATTTTTTGGAAACAACTTAAATGATTCTTGATGTAAAGTAACAGTTTTGGTGAAAGTTCTTTCTTTTCCTGGTTACTGGTTGAAAAGAATCTGGGATGAGTGTGAAGCACATGTTCACACAAGGTTATAAATTTCTTAGACAACTGCTTCCCTGCATTACCCCATACATAATTCAACACTCATCCACTTCGGGCTATTCACTAATTTATGTCTCCTCTATCATAGAGTCAACAAAATGTATGTGGCGCTGAAAGAGATTCGACTGCAGGAGGAAGAAGGTGCTCCATTTACGGCCATCAGAGAAGGTACGTAGACATGGAATCAAAATTTTTGTGCGATTTACTTTGTATGGAAATGCTGATCTGAATATCATAACAAACAGAATTTTAACTGAAGCTACAATTTCGTTCATTGAAAAGGCGAAGCGGTTCGGATAACAATGTTGTAAATATTGCCAGCGCATGTTTTTCCGTGCGCATGATAATAATACCGTCGCAGCGACTCCCCTTTCCCTTTTTCTTGTTTTTTTAACTATTGAATTATTAGAGAAATGTAAATGCCATTCACAGTGGGAACTAGATGACTGCGTGTCTTTTCCCGCTGTGAATGGCATAAGAGTAATGTATACTGTTTTATAGTTAGTTATGATTTGCTTGTATATATATGAAAAAAAGGTACGTAGACGTATTCTCGACAAGGGGGGAGTACTGGGTGTCCTAGAAAAATGTATACAGATTTGGTTGAGTCCAGCGATAAATTTAGCTTCAATCAATGGCTGATCAATTTCAAAATGCTCCTCGATAGTTAACTTGAACATAGATATCTCATTTGCTAAAATTGCTGCTTTGAGTTTTGAAATATCTATGTATGTCGAAAGTTCAAATTTGCTGTCACCTCCAAACCAGAGCTTTGGCGTCAAAGTAAATTCTTGAAGCGCAGCGAATAAATGAACAATAGCCTGGATGAAATTTGCTTAAAACTTAAATCATATTACCGTAATAGCTCTATTAAGCCCCCCCTCTCTATTAAGCCCCCCCCTCTCTATTAAGCCCCCCCCTCTAGAGCCTCGAAAATTAAATAAGCCCCCCCTCTCTATTAAGCCCCCCCCCCCCATTTTCATACAAGAAAGATTTTAGAGTAAAGTGCAATGATTTAATGAGTGCTCATGATGTATTTCATCGTAATATTTCCAATTTCTAATTTCATGTGCTTGAGAGTCAAAACTTTCTTGTCCAGTTCTTTCTTCAACGTCTCTAGCATCCCTCGAGAGTGACACAGCGCAGTGTAAGTCCCGGGAACAACTTGATTTTTTAGATAAGCCCCTCCCTCTCTATTAAGCCCCCCTCTCTATTAAGCCCCCCCTCTAGAGCCTCGAGAATTAAATAAACCCCCCCCCCCCGGGGCTTAATAGAGCTTTTACGGTATATTTTATTCGCTAACATTCATCAATTGTGCCGTTTTTCAGTTTTTCGTTAAGTTTAGTTTTAAATTGCGATGCGTTTCAGGAATTCCTAGGCTAAAGGCCAAAATTCTCATTTGGACATGGTACATTTTAAAACTGATTAGCCATTCATTAAAGCTAAGTTCTTATCGCTTTAGGGCTATACCCAACAAAATGTGCATGCTTTTTTTCGGGGACCCCCCCGGTATAAATACCTTTGCAGCGAATGTATCAAGATTTGCTCAAATTTCAATTCCATCGGAACTACTACTCGCTACCTAGCTCAGCTTTTTGTTCAGTCACCTACTTGATTGGTCGAAATCTCCCCGAGTTCTTGGTGGCTGCGGTTTCAAAGGCATTCTTTTCATTAAATGGCTGCGGTTTCGAAGGCATTCTTTTGGTTAAATTATCAAATGGATTGGATTCGGGGGCTCACCCGCTGAATTTATTGAAATTAGTGAAATTATGTGCGATTTCCCAGAAAAACCGCAGATGCAACATGATTTGAAATTGTGGAAAACCAAGATCAAATTTCTGTACCTCTCTACCCTGGGTACCAGAGCCTTACCCAAGGTAGTACCTCTCTTTCTTTTTCCACCTTTCTGTTTCACAATAGCGCCGCAATTTGTCTGTACACAAAGAATTAACAGAGTGCCTGAATGAACTCTATCCAAAGAATGAGCAATATCTCAGCTGTTCCTGGTGTCTAGAATTCTCCTCGGTAAATGTCAAAATAGAGAATTTAGAATCGACCTAGGACATTTTTTCCAGTAAATTTTCAAAAGACCCAATGCCGTGTGTCCCAAAATGATGTATTGGCGTTTGCCAAAATATACTATCATGAATTATGAACCAATTTGAATGAAATTCCAATCATTTTGTAACAAAAAGCGTAACTTAGATGCAGAAATTTGTTTCACTGAAATCAGTGATCCGATTCCCAAATTATTTTCGCTTGGGTGTTATTTTTGAACTAAAAATTTCAACAACGTTTTAACTAAGCTTCAGCTTCAAAAATGAAGTCGATAATAAGAAGTAAAACTTAATGACGAATCTATGCCTCTTACATGTAAATTTATACGGTTTGTTTATTGAAATTCTCCAAAGATAATTGATGCAATTTTCATCTTTCTAAAGATGGAAATGGGGCACAGTTTGTTCGTAATTTTTACTCTTCTCAAGACTTCTCAAAGAGTTTCCAAGTAAAATTTTCCACGACTCTTGAACGATAAAACAGACTTTTGTGAATGAACTTACATCTAATTTAGCTTTTTGCTTTGAAATGAGAAGCAAATCATTCAAATCGGTGAATAATTCATTATTATATGGTTCAGCAAACGACGATACATTGTTTTCGAACACCCCCCGGCATATTTGACGCGTCCAGTATTTATTCGACTTAATCATATTTGAACCGAAGAAATCCTACAGAAGACGATTATTTTGCTTACGTTCTTTGCAGCCTCGCTTCTAAAGCAGCTAAAACATGTAAACATCGTCCGTCTTCATGACATCATCCATACAAACAGGAATCTGACACTGGTCTTCGAATATTTGGTAAGTAAAATTTTGGACAGTCTTAGGTAATCCTGCATTATATGCGAAAACTACTGTTTGCGTAAAATAGAAAAGAATTGCAGAGAGTTAAGAGTATCATTGTTGCAGATATTAACTTTGTTTTTCGTAAAGCCTGAGCTCAACTAAGGCCTAGGTTAAACTTGGTTGTTTGCCGTGTTGAATTGAATTGTATTAAAAATGGCAGAATCTGCCGTGTCTAAAAATCTGCGTTTTTTGACATGTTGGATTGAAATTAAAATGGTTAAAATGGCCATTTTTCAAAATGCACAAGCGCAGTCGCTGATTTCACATAGAAACCACGGACCATGACCCAGAATTGATTGATTAAACGCGGCAGAAATACTATGTTTAAATCAAGTCGTTTTTCTGCCATTTGATAAGACAGAGCTGGTGAACTCCTGCCGTTGTATCTATTTAAAACGGCAGGTGATTTAAACATCGTTTTTAGGTCGATTTTAATTGATACTTAGAAGTTTTTAACAGCATCTATTAAATTCTACACGGCAAAAAAACGATATTTAAACTGGGTCTAAGATTCTATATAGTGTCATTTTGTGTTTGAATGCGTATTCTTCGGCCAATTTTTGAATAATCCTATGTTTTTTTGTAATAATCCTATTTTATGCGCATACCAACCGGTTTCGTGTTGTACAGGGAAATATAAAGCCCGAGGTCTTAAAAGTACAGACCAAGCTTGCAATGTCTATCCAATAAGACCGAGGGCTTTATATTTTCGTGTACAACTACAAAACCTGTTAGTATGAGTTTACCTGATGGTTTCTAATTTTGACTCATATCACTTAGTCAAACCCATTTTGTTACTGTTATGTCGCTTGAGTTTATTGTAAATCTCACAGTTTAGTTAAAGTTTTTACCCATTGTTACTGTACAAAAAATGTACAGAAGTTTAAAGGAACCCTACCTCAGATATAGCTGCCCGGTGTGGGGAGTTTCTGGCATCAATGCTATAAATAGGTTGCAAAAACTCCAAAATAGGGCGGCAAGAATAGTCACAAACAGTGCTTATGATGCTTCAGCTCTACCCATCATTAGAAAACTTGGTTGGCCCACCATCAACGAGCTTATCAATTCAGAAACTTTGAAAATGGTGTACAATTCAGTAAATGACCTAGCTCCCACTTACCTAACAGAAATGTTCGTCAGGCCATCCGATTCATGCAAGAGAGAACTGCGCAATACCAAAACAGATTTGGCCGTTCCTCATCGCAAATCGGCCTTCGGACAAAAGAGCTTCTCGTATAAGGGTGCTAAATTGTGGAACGATCTTTCTATTGAAATCAAATCATCAAAAACTTATGAAATATTCAAAAAAAGTATCCGCAATACCAACAGCGAATGCTGATTCTCTCTTTCATGAATATGATTATTTAATTTTGTATGCTTTTCTTTAATTTAGTTATTGTATGTATTTGCACGGCCCACTGTAAATCAGTCCTTTGACTGACGTGGCCACCTTGCCTAAAGAAGTTAAAATCAATCAAATCAATCAATCACAGGCCTAAATCAGTTGCTGTGGTGACAAAAACGCGACCTGGTATCGTATTATACAAGGCTGCGGGAAAACCGCGGGAAGTGTGCGATTAACGAATAGGATTGGCGGGATCCCTGTATTGCCTCTTTTTTGAAACGTCAGTCAGGTAATAATATTTTGTAATGATCGAATGTTGTTTTGTAAACTTCTATCAATCTAAACGATACGCTTACTTTTTCTAGCATACAGATTTGTGCCAGCACCTCGAGAAATATCCTGACGGACTCAACAAACACAATGTCAAGGTAAGTCAATATCAACAGCCCTTTGTTGTCAAATGAAATCAGAGCTGAAGGATAAGGGCAAAGATTAAACGAGCACGCGAGCACTATATACATGAAATAATATGATATTCCTTTTGAAAATTATTCTGCAGGAAATTTTGTTAAAACGTTCTACACATGCACAACACACAAAATAGTTAACACAAAAACCAACATTTGCTTGCAGGAAAATGTGTGTCCATCCGTTTGGCGTGCAAAAAGAAAAGTACTTATTCTACCCCTGCTTTAAAGTTGATAGTTATCGTTATATCAGATGAGATTTGCGATAAAGCGAAATTACTCGAGAGAAGATCGTTAATATCGTGATTTGCGAATTTTCGCATTTTTCATCTGTGTTGAGACATACCTTTATTCATTCAAGCGACTTGAGAAGGGGAAAGGTGTTTCAAAACCTCTTTTAACTTTCTGACCCGTTTCATATGGATGATCTTCCAAGTTCATTCAACTTAGGCGATATTTCTTTCATTGTGTTCTACTTTGTTCTTTGATATGCACGTATAAAGCTATCTGTTGCAGGGCAAGATCGATCCAAGGTGTTTTCTTAGGCTCTCTGGTCACGGTACCAAATATTTGATCAGATCAAACCATAGCCAAACTTCAAATATTGGATAGCATAGGTTCCAAATCTTTAAAAAGGCTGGTGTAAAATTCAGTGACCTATTTCTTTGAACTGAATGACTTCAAAGAAACTTTAGCTATTTTTCTATAATTCTACCGTTGGACTTCTCTGAAATATTCAATATTTTCAGAATTAGAATGTTTTTCTTCTTTTTCAAGAATCCAAGAAAAATTTTCAAAAACTTAAAATCATCGTAATATCTAAACTGTTTGACGCAACATGAAATAATTTGGAAGAAAACCATAGTTTATGAATGCCTACAATATGGTATAAAGCAAAAGTCTGTCACTCATCTGGTTTATGATTTAGAAATTTGATGACATCACATCCTCAAATGAGTTGAAATGTAAGATACCCTGTAATTTCGAAAAATATTCAAAACTTCTAAAAAGTCCAACGGTAAAATTATAGATAATGATCTAAAGTTTCTTTCAAGCCATTCAATCAGAAGAAATAGGACATTGAATTTTACACCCACCTTTTTCCGCCGAGTTAATTGGAACCTATTGATATGCGCTGCCTCCAACTCTGTGGGGAGTTGAAATTCGTTTGAGACAGCGGACAAATTTTCCAGACAATTTGAACGAGATGAACTGAAAATTTGTTGGAGATAGCGGACAGTCGACATACGTTAACATTAACCCTCAAATTTGTGTTCTAATATATGAATGTTGACATGGGCTCTTACGCCCTATTAGATCATATAAATCTGAAACCCTATTAGATCATATAATTTCAAATTCGGCTCAAAAAGTTTCCCAACATGGTGTTCTCAACTTGGGCTTATCTGACCACCAAATGATCTATTGTACAAAGAAAAGTACCAGAGCCAAGAATTTTGATCATAAATACATCAAAATCCGCTCAATGAAAAATTACAGTAAAGAACTTCTTTTGAAAAAACTCAAATTGATTAAATTCCCAAAATATTTTGACTTTATTGATATCAATATGCGGTTATTAAACGATTACGAGGTCCATGCTGGAAAATATTTGGATCGCAGTTTGACGTACGGACCGAACGCAGTGAGGTCCGTACAATGAACTAAGGTCCAAATGTTTTCGAGCATGGATCGAGTAATCGTTTAATAAAGGCTTTATTATATGGCAGAACCTTTTGAGAACGTTGTTTATTGTATCGTACTTTTCTGTTGTGTCTTTGATCCTGTGCATCACTGTAGTTGCTCGTTGCGACGTTAACTACATTGGCATTTTCTTCGTGTATAATTGCAAGTTCGTCTTCAAAGTTTACAGAAAAGAAATCTTCGATGAATAAGCTAAACTTTGGCTGACACTTCTTACGGCCTAAGCCTACACAAGGAGCTCCTCCCTTGTTGTTGATTTTTAAGGCAACCCCCGGTCCAATACGGCTTCGAACGAAAAAATACGGCTTTTACGGACCGATTAAGAACCAATCGAATTGCTGCGTTGCCGGTCCGAGGAGCCGTATTTTCGAACGCCATATAATAATGCTGCTTATTCTCACTTCATAAAATTGATTATTTCGGTTATTGATGAGATTGCTCCATTGAAAGAAATTCGTGTGAGGAACAACACTCAAGAATGGATGGATGAGGAAGTCCTTAAAGGAATCAGGATTCGTGACAAGCTGCTTTCTAAATTTAAAAGGACTAAAAGTCACGCTGATCATGCTAATTTTAGAAAAGCCCGAAACAATGTTTTATCTCTGATAAAAAAGAAAAAGAAAAATTATGTAGTTGGCAAACTAAATGAAAATATTGGCAAGCCAAAAGAATTATGGAAGAGCCTAAAATCACTTGGACTTCCATCCAAGCAAGATAAAGCTTCAAAGATCTGCCTGAAAAAAGATGGACAACATTGTTTCGATGATAAGATTAATTCCAACATTTTTAAGAACTTCTTTTCAAATTTAGCTTCAGAGCTTGTAAAGAAGCTACCAAATCCGCCCTGTAAATTCGGCATAGAAAGTGTCAAAGAATACTACAAGAACCTTAATCTCAAAACTGACAATTTTACACTTCACCATGCAAAACGTGATAACGTCCTCAAACTTTTAGAGGGAATAAATCCTTAAAAGCTGCAGGACCTGATAATCTTGAAGGAAAATTCCTTAAAGATGGTGCACCAATTTTAGCTACACCATTGACGGAGCTATGCAATCTTTCAATTTCCTTGGCACGCTTTCCCGATGATTGTAAACAAGCCAAAATGAAACCTCTTTTTAAAAAGGGAAGCAAAGATGATCCAAAAAATTATCGACCTATCTCACTTTTGCCGCAGATCTCTAAAGTAATTGAAAAAATTGTCCATGAGCAGGTACAAGAGTACCTAGATAAAAACAAAATTCTTTATCGGTACCAGTCTGGCTTTCGTCCATTCCACTCAACGGACACATGCTTATCATATCTAAGCGACAAAATCATACAGGGATTGGAAAATAGTATGTCTACGGGCATGATATTGATCGATCTCCAAAAAGCGTTTGACACAATCGACCATGAGATTTTCCTAGAAAAAATGAAATATCTTGGCTTTGCTGACTCAGTAATATTCTGGTTTCGATCATACCTAACAAAACGAACTTTCTATGTAAACATAGGCAAAGATTCCTCGTCGCCCGGAGAATTATCGTGTGGTGTTCCACAAGGCTCTATTTTGGGCCCACTCATCTTTCTCTTATATGTAAATGACATGCCACAAGCAGTGGACTGTGATTTACTTTTGTATGCAGATGATTCCTGTCTTGTATTTGGAGACAATGACGTCAACGAAATAGAAAAACAACTGAACAGAAATTTTAATTCCCTCTGCGATTGGTTTGTTGACAACAAACTAAGCATACATTTTGGGGAGGATAAAACAAAATCGATACTTTTTGGTAGGAAAAATAAACGAACCGGCAGTAAAAAACTAGACATTAGAAGAGGTGACATTAAGATCAAACAACACACATCAGTCACATACCTTGGCTGTGTCCTTGATGGGGACCTGTCTGGCGAGTCAATGGCAACCAGGACCCTTGGTAAAATCAATGGCAGGCTCAGATTCCTTTACAGAAAGCAAAATTTTCTTGACCTTTCCCTTCGAAGATTACTGGCAAATGCACTAATTCAACCCCACTTTGACTTTGCATGCAGCGCTTGGCTTCCAATGTTGAATAAAAGATTAACTAAAAAAAATCAGACGGCTCAAAATAAATGTATCAGATTCTGCTTGAATCTGAGTAACAGAGCACATATAGGGGTAAAAGAATTCAAAACTGTAAACTGGCTCCCCACTAAAGAAAGGTTTGAGCAATGCACTGCTGCAAAGGTTTTCAATTTTTTTGATAATGCAGCCCCATCATATATGTCAGAGATGTTCTTACCAGTTGGCCAGAGCCGAGTAACTCGAAGATCTAAAAACAAACTAATTCAACCTTTCCGAAAAAGCAACACAGGACAAAATGGTCTCTCATATTTAGGACCTAGAATATGGAACAGTTTACCCTCAGAACTAAAATCTGCAACAAACAACAACAGTTTCAAACATAAAATCAAAGATCAATTCTTTAAAAATCTTCAAAGTCTTGATGATAGTCCCTACATATATTATTAGAAATCTAAAAACAGCCTACAGACATGCTTACTTATCATCCTTAAGAAAGGCTTTATTTCAGGTCTAGATGAATTTCTGTTTTTCATGAAAACTTTCTCTGTTTATCTCGCTAATTTGTCTTTTTCTTAATTTCAAAGGGCACTCCTGGAGGGACCATTATGGAAACAAGGTCGCATTGACCTTTTAATGCTATCCCTGCCATCTTTAACCATGGGGTGTTTTTTATTAAATTAGATTTTAAATTAGATATGTAACTTTTGCCTGTAATTTTTTCAAACTTGTAAATATTGTAATTAGATCTTTTTTTCTGAATCTGTTATTTTTCATTTTTATTTTGATGGCGAAATTTTACATACATACATACATACATACGCCTAGCTATACTCAGTTTTGGGCATTCTACATGCCCCCAAAAATAGTAGAGTATCCTTGTCAATGGCATATGCTCCCAGAATTCATGTTCAATTCTTTCGCCAGTCTTCGAGTTTAGTTTTTTACAAGTATTTCAATTTAGCTTTGTCTGTCTTCAGTCTTGATTCTTTGGTGGTATTCAAACTCAGTTTTTTCTGCTTTTGTAATTAATTAAAGTATTTTTGCCAGCAGGACTCAATTTAATGCTCTGTCATTTTGATTGCATGAATTTTTCTGTTCTTCAGCTCCTCTTGTTTCAACTGCTACGTGGTTTGTCTTATATCCACAAGAGAAGAATCCTCCATCGGTGAGTTAGATCTTGTTGACATAACACCGTCATTTGTTCGTTGTGCTTTAATTAGTAAACGGCGTTACAGGCCGGTGATCTGAGACAAATACTCCCAAGAGATGCTATACGATCTTGCTGATCAAAGATTGTTTCACCTATTTCAAGATCCGTCCATTTGTAACTGCTCTTCAAGAAAAGTTTGAGTCAAATCGTCACTGCAAGCTTCGTTCTCTGATCTAAGTTTGGCTCTTGAGGAACAAATGAAAATATTCGTCTGTGGCGGCTCGTTAGTATCCGTGGATCAACATAAAATCAATTTGAAATAACGCCATGATCTAGCAGCTCTCCTTCCTATCTTCCAGACAGTTCAACACCAAAGCATCCAAATTTCCCATAGTGCTTGACTTCCATCGTCATTGTACCGTCCAGTTGCTATGTGATGGTACAAAACTGATGGAAGTCTGCGATATAAAAGGGTTAGACCCATTGCATGGTTTGGTGTGGAACTGCCAGTCCTCTTCTTTTCTTTTGACTATTTGTGTTGCT
Source organism: Aurelia coerulea (assembly GCA_039566865.1). Classification (NCBI taxonomy): domain Eukaryota; kingdom Metazoa; phylum Cnidaria; class Scyphozoa; order Semaeostomeae; family Ulmaridae; genus Aurelia; species Aurelia coerulea. The sequence goes on along the minus strand of CM076958.1, from coordinate 14,102,451 downwards.
TTCTTGTTTTGTTTTGTCCTTTGTATTGCTGTATCTCTTTTTTCTTCTTGAAGTTGTATTTGTAAACTGTTAGTACCGTTCTTGGTGTAGGCCAGATGACCTTGTGTCTTCTTACACCAAGAGCGGTACAGTAGTAATTTATTTCGATTAATTAGTTTTAATCTATACTATTGAATTCATGTTTACTTCACAGTGTATTTCATGCAACAACTGATTCATTTATCTTTTTATTTTCAGAGACCTGAAGCCCCAAAACCTTCTGCTAAGTGAGCAGGGTGATCTGAAGCTTGCTGATTTTGGTAAATATTTTAAATATATAATTATTTTAATATTTATGATTTTGATATTTAAATATTTTAATGATATAGTGGGGATGGCTCAGTGATAACACACTTGACTCTTGACTATCAATAGACAAATTCATTTAACATTGTTCATACCCATTGCAGTTCAAGTGACAATACATTCACAGAAATAAGGTGGTTTCCAGAGTACCTTTTTGGTTACTCCAGCCGGGTACATTTAAACTTTGGCACAAACTGAGTTTTGAAGTCAGTGATGGCTGTGGCAAAAATTCAAACTTTCTTGCGTTGCTCTGGATTTTGAAGTTTGACGTCTCGACTTGTCTCGTCTCGTCCTGTGTCGTCTTGTGTCGTATTTGTTTGTTTGTTTGTTTGTTTGTTTGTTTTGTTTTATTAGGCCCTTATGTGCACATTTGGGAAAAGATCTCCTTATTCGTTGATACAGTTACCTACATCTCTTTTTTCATGGTGCGAAGAACTTAGCTTGCATGATTAGAAAATTTCCTAGGTAGAACAATCACGTGATCTGAAATGGGTATAAACAATGTTAGGTGAATTTGTCTATCTGCAAGTTAGTGGCTTGATTTCCCACCCTGTCAAACCTGATACATAGAGTAAGGCAAGTCGCTAACTTCTGCAATTCTTTTCCAGGCAAAGGAATCATATCGTAATATTCAAGGCTATATATTTGATCTATAATCACTATTATCCTGTACTCTAAATTTGAAGGTTCTTGATTGCTAATCTAAGCTCAGTTTTTTTTTCTTAGGACTTGCTAGATCAAAGACGGTCCCGTCAAGGACTTATTCAAATGAAGTCGTTACTTTATGGTGCGTTTGTGTTTTATTCTTTACATTTGAATTTTAAGAATTCCTGCATATAGCATGACGCCACAGCAGCGTTGAAAACACAACACAATCATGTTTGGGTTGATCGTCAGAAAAGTTCTTAGGTTCCTGTAGAAAATTTGAAAAAGTTGCACAAAATTGCTCTTCTCGCGATAGTGAATAGGGAAAGGATAGGTGGTAATTGTCAGTCAGACCAAAACCAATGAAATAATTGCACGAATAAGCTGTTCTTGGAAGCAAATCATGAATCTGGTCCAACAAATCTGTGAGAAACTTGCCTTTGCGACGATAATTTTGTAAACAGTGCCACAAACTCCATCAAATGTAATTTGCTCGTCGCTCCTTTTAAGTCAACCTTCCTTTTCGACTCTCGCCTATTCATCCGGCAACGGCTTTCAAGCTCTTAGAATTGATTTAATGCGACGCTATGTTTCACAATGGCTTTGTTTACCCCGATTTCCGAATGCGAATTGATAAATTCGCGTAACATGTCGTGTGTATGATTGCGAGGTTTGATGATATACAATAATTTTTTGCACCTACAGGCTGATATTATGAAGCATTCATGTCTACTAAATAGTATTGCTACCAATCACATACTATGAGAACGCTCTTTGAAAACGTATTTTTTTTGCAAAAAGATTTGAAAGAGATTATCCCTTTCATTTTACTTTAAGTTTTCACGTTTCATCTTCCTTAACTTCTTGTTCCAGAATCGCTTTTTGTACTTGTTATACCTTCTTAGTTTTATAAGATGTTATTCTGATATACATCTATAGCTGAATCGTTTCTATCCCTCTCAGTCCCTCCAAAGACTGCTCTCTGAGCCTCACTAATTCTTTCTGAAGCTAGTTTCACGGCACCTTTCATTTATCGATTATTAAAAAAGTCATTGTCCAATCCTAATTCGTTTTCCAAATTTTGAAAAAAATCTGCTGCTTACACAAACCTTTTATTGTAGGTAGAAACTCTATGTAGTTTCCCCTTTCTATTAAATCCCTCTCTCTAATATGCCCCTCCCTTGAGAATCGCATGCAAAGGAAGTTGTTCAAATTTCGAGGATTAACTCACGAAAGCAAGCAGTGTCTATTCATCACAAAAATTTACAGTTGCTTGCTACTGAAAATTTTAAAACTAAAAGGAATCTCAATCCAAGTTTTATGAATCAAATCTTTGCAGAGAAAGATACTCCATACACTCTTCGTAGTGGCAGAAATATGTTGGCACCAAAACCAAACACGACATCGTATGGCATTGAAAATGCACGTTTTATTGGATCTACAATTTGGCATGCAATGCCATCTTAGTCCCAGACATTGAATAGAATACATAAATGCAAAATATCTTATCTCTAGTGAAAATGAGCCCCCCTGGGGTCATTAGGTGATTCAGTTAAATGCTAAAAATTTCTTCCATGAAACTTGGGTTTTCGTGATGAATAGTATTGTAAATTTCCATTGCAGGTTTAATTGGGCTTTCGTGCGCTTTTTAAAGTTTTCATTTATCTTGTGGAGTTATAGACTTTTGAATCTGAGAAAATTGGACAAAATATTTTATATAGCTGGTTCAGGTATAGTTGGTGTAACTGTGTCACTGTGAATGGGGTATTAGACTCGTGTGTCTTTAGGTCTCCTATGTATACAGCAAAAGACCCTTTCACCAAAAGACTTGGTTATTAATGTCTGGCAATTTCCTGAAAATTTTGATATATATGGTGTCCGGTTCAACAGTTGATTGCTGTTTAACTCCCTCCTTTGAAATAATATGTTAGATTGACGAGACAAACAGCTGGCAAAGATACTGTAATTAATTATATGATGCCATATCTTTCTTCGAGGCAGTATATTGATTAACTATTCTATATAGTAGTGAACGAAGAACAAGAGCGACAACATCCTCAGAGAGCAGGCATCGAGTTGATCTTTGCGCTTTTTTTTCATTTATTCAGCTATCTTCTAACTAGTTTGGCCCATTTGGGCATCTTCAGAGCAACTGTTGAGATATGAGATCATAGAAAATGGGCATTTGGAATCCATTTTGATTATCAGATACGTTGTAGATTATATTTTTGCTTGCTACTCCTCGGAGCAAAAAAATCTTGAGAGATCTCAGAGAAATATTTTGTGACTTATCTTTGACTGAAAATTTCCTATTGCGTTCCAGGTACCGGCCCCCTGACGTTTTGTGTGGCTCGAAGACATATTCTACTTCGCTGGACGTTTGGTAAGTTTTCTAACTTGTGACACATCGAAATGAATTATGAGATTCTTACAAATACATTTAATCATGACATTACCACACTACCCTCTGTTGAATCCAATCAAAGTTGCAGCTGAGTCAAAAATTGAGAGCAAGTGTTGTGATGATAACAAGTAGAGAATTGGGACACTTCTCCATCATTCCCCTTTTCTCCATACCCGTTGATTTTGTTTGCCCCTTCCATGTCAGTTATTGTTATCATTGGTCCCTTACCCTTTTGCCTTTAATCTTTTCATAGATTCCTGAAAACACGAATTTACCTTTTATGTTGCCTTTCAACTTCTGTTTCGTGAAAGCCACCAACGTCCCCTTAAAGTAAATGTTTCTTTCTTTTTTGTAGCAGTTACGTGTAGTATTATGTGCTATCTTTTTCTTTTTAGTAGTTACGTGTGGTGTTATGTTGGTATTCCCTTTTTTTGTGTTGCCATGAGGTAGAGATAGTTTTTCGCTCCAAATGTTATTGTTCTAATAGTAGGGTATAGTATTTTGTAAGTAGTGTAATATGTAATACGTATTGTAAGTTTTTAAATGGAATGTATAAAAAAAGTTCCTTTTTCATTTGTAGGGGTGTGGGATGCATATTTCTAGAAATGCTGACTGGATTTCCACTGTTTCCGGGGACAAAAGGCGTCGAAGACCAGCTGGACAAAATATGGAAGGTACTTGTGGATATTTTTCAAAATCAAGCCCTCTGCTTTTTGCATACACAATGTTGGATTCGGGAACGAGATGGATGAATGTCCAAAAGCATCTAATATGCTTACCACTGTGGTTAAAATCCAATCCACAGTAATATGCAGGGTTTGGCGAGAAGGAGGTTGCATACCATGGCTGGCTGGATTTATCATTCTGCGTCAATGCGGGCAATCACACTTCAAAGCTTAGGATTTTTGCAAAGAAATCCGATCTTCATTCTAAGTTTTTCTTTTACAGTTTTACAGTTTTTCTTGTAATAGCTTGCCGCATGATTTTAGCGTAGGAAATTTAGTTTAAAGATGATCTCATAGTGCTTATAAAAAGCTAGAAATTAAGCCAAGTAGCTTTAAAATTTTTGTAAGTGGCTCTCAATGTTAAGTTTGTAGTTACATTCCATTGATCTGGTATCAACCTGTGTAATGTTCTTGGTGAAAAAGCTTGACACAAGATCACAGTGCCAGAATTAATGTTTAAAGATGATCTCATAGTGCTCACAAAAGAGCTAAGAATCAAGCCATATATTTTCAAAAATCTTTGTAATCAACTCTCAGTGTTGAGTTTCTAATCACATCACTTTGAAATTGAATCAAAATGTGCAATACTTTTGCGAAAGAGCACAAGACATTGACTTAGAAGATTATCTGCATTGGTCACAAAAGAAGCTAGGAATTAAGCAAAATTCAGTTTGGAGTTGAGCCTCAAAATCATATTGCAAGAAGTGGCTCAGACGATTCTTTGGCAATGGTCATTAAAGAAACTAGAGTTTCAGCAAAGTAGAGTTAAGGGCTTTGTGTAATAGACTCTGGTAGTGTAGTTCCTAACCATATCGTTTTAACATTATATCAAACTGTGTAATATTCTTAATGATAGAAAGTGTTGCAAAATTATGGCACAAGAAGGGACTTTACAGATGATCTTGTTCTTCTCGCAAACTAAGCTATGAATTAAACGAAATACAGTCAAGAGCTGTGTAATAGACTCTGTGTGTTAAGTGGCAAAAATATTATTGTTAAAATTTGCTCGAAGATGTTTGCTTTTGATTCTTTATCAATGTTTATAGGTTTGTGGGTCGCCTGATGACGAATGGTATAATTCGTATAATCTCTTCAAAAATGGTGAGTAGAGTGAGAGTATCACTTTGCGTTTATGGTTCATATATTTTTTTATCAGAAACTTGGTTAAGGGGCTGCTAAAAATTTCTTACATTTTAGCTCATTTTTTTTTAACCAGAAAGTTCTTATGAGCTTCTTAAATTTTCAATTCTCGAAACGCAGAACTAATTCATTTTTGCTAAAATTGGTTTCAAAGTACCTAGTAAGATCTCAAAACAAGTATTAGCAGGATTTGCTTGCACTCAAAATGAATTCAAGCATTTGTCAATACTGTACAATTTCAAAACAGTCTTGAGCAACCGAGCGAAATGAGGGCTTCCAATAAAAAAATATTTTAGTTCTTTTAGTCCATGTAGCTCGGTCTCTTGAGTTTTGAAAGATTGAGCCTACAGTTCGTGATAAGGGGTTATTCATACAGAAATGCGTGTATTCGGAGATTCTGTAATCCTTCAATAGTCTTTTTAGCTGTTAGAGTCTGGGTTGAGAAATATTTTTGACATATTTTTGCTCGAAAGGTTCGTTCTAGTGGCATTATAGAGCTTCTATAACCGATGTTCACATTCGGAAATTCCTTAAATTTCTACAAAATGTATTAAATTATCGTTAGATTTAGACATTTAGACTCTTCTAGAATAGCTAAAAGGTCTGTTGTGGAGAGAGCATAAGGTATTGACCAGTGGTAAAAGAAATGAATATGTTTGTAAGACATGTCAACCATTTTGTTATCTGTTTAAGTTTAAATACTTTGTATATCTTGCATACGTAGTTTCGTCTTCTGATACCCATTGAAGAGAACGACTTATTTGTGTACGTTGTTGTTATGGTGTGAGCATTTGGATGGGAAAGGGTTAAAGGAACAACCAGCAAGGCAGAACGTCTATTTTCGAAGTGAGTTCTTCGCTCCAAATTGGTTTTTAAGTGAATTCGTTGTCTACTTTCACACGCCACATTCCCAGTCAATGACCTTTCCTGCATCTCAGTCCGAGTCGAATGCTAAATTTTAAAGAAATGAATTATTCGAATGCCGACTTTTAAAGAAATGAATGGCATTTTGTTCATTTTCATAGGAGACTTTGGTAGTTATCAGAAACAAGAGGTTGGCTCATACATTCCAAGGTATGCTCAATCAGAAGTGTAACAAGGAATATTATGCTCAGACCAGAATCGAACGTGGAATCCTTGTTCCCATACTAATCCGTTACCAGCATTTTTCTAACTTTTAATTCTAAATGATAAGTGACTTTACCTAACAAAATGTTCACATCTATGTTAACCTTTGATTGATAGATTAACATTTCAGTTTTGAATATCGGCCGCACATTTTCTGTTCCACAGCCCTCCAAACGTGTTAACTTTTTTTTCCTCACCCGTTACATGACAAACTATAGGCTTACAACTCCCCCCCCCTCCCCAACTGTTGCTGTCTCAGAATAATAGGAGATTTCACTACCCGGCTTTTATTTCAATTAATTGCTCCCGCGGTAGGCAAATTGCCTTCATCTTGAAGGTTCGCTTTGGCTTTGACCGTATACCAGCAGTAATCATGCCACAAAGAGATCTACTTTGTGTCATCCAAAGTAGGGACCAGATGACCTTGTGTGCTTTTCTGCTTTGGATGGCACAGTAACGAGTAATCTTATTTTTTTGCGTTTTAATTGTTTTGATGATGATAAAAAACAAAACAAAGAGATCTCTAGCATTATCCTTGAAGTTCTCAAGCTCTATGAACCATTTTTATCAACCTTACTATATTTTCATCATAAGCCAGTTTAACTCTTTTCACAGGCTAAGAGAAGTAGATGGTGCCGAAGAAATCGCTGAAGAGATGATTCAGGTTTGTGATTTAATTGAGTGATTCTTTAGGAAGTTGCGATAAGGCATACTGCATGCCAAACTGCAAAGTTAAAAATCACGTGAGCTATTGTAACTGGCTCAAAATAGAGTGGAACCAATGATTTAATATTTTCCGTGAAACCAAGCTTATCTTCAAATAGAAAAATATTTATCTGTTGATGATAAAATAGTGTTTACGAGAAAGGGCCTATCTAACTTTTGCGATGTTCCTTGTTCAATTTGAGAAAAATATTTTTTCGAAAATGTGCCTTCGAGATATTTTATTATCCGTATTATTTACTCTAATCTGCAACTTCATCCGTTCTATGCCATGTACACATTTTTTCGAACGGAAGATTTTTAGTAAATCGGAGGAAATCGCTTTCGACAGCTCGTTGATCAAAGCTTCGCTGGAAATGGTTTATCAACGGATAGAGTTAAACCAAAGTTTAACCAAAGATCGGCACTGAATTCTTGAATTAAAAGCACTTCAAAAGCAATCTAAGTTAACTTCTCTTCTTAGGAGTGAAGCAAATCGTATGTCAATAAGTTTTAATTTCAGGAATAATTTAACTGGTGTGGTTTCAAGAAAAGATTGAAAAAATTGACAGAACTTTTCACTTTCTCTCTTCTATTATATAGCACCTTTTTGATGTAATTTTTACATGACTTTTGCCATGGCCCGCTGAAAAGCAGTACTGATGAACTGATGGGACTACCGTGTTTGAATAATTAAAAATGGAATAATCAAAAATGGAAATGAAATGGAAAATGGCTTTTGTCACTCAGTAAACTGTGAACAATTCTCAACCAAAACATAAAAACTCTAAGATCGTTCGAATTGTTATCAAGCAGGTTAACAGATTTATACGTTTATAAATGTTTATTTCAGTGTCATCCCGAACGAAGAGTAACCTGCGATGAAGCATTGCGTCACAGCTATTTCTCTGATTTACCCAATGAAGTGCACGTCTTGCCTGATTGTGAGTTTCATTTATCAACTGCACCATTTCCTTTTTATAATCATATTTTAAATTAATTCATTCATGAGAATTCTTTTGTCGAGCGTTTATAGCGTATTAGATGTATAAGATGCTCTTATTTAATGACTGAAAAATATATCCGATATCTCGAAAATTTGCACACAAACAGCCCTATGCTCTTCGTTGTTTTGTATTAGTTTAGTATCGTAGATAATTTCAAAACTATATTCAACTTTTCAAATGTTTCACTTCAGCACAATCACACCTAAAGGATTATCATAGATATTTGCTTCGGATTGATTAGCAGCTCAATGCATTTTTAACTACGATAGTTTAATACTAGTGTATTACCACTTTGATAGCCCCACATAAAACCCAGTCGGATGAAAGCTCGTAGACTCTTTTAATCTCGAGGATGGCTTCAGATTGTAGAAGTTAACGACAAATTCCCTTTTTTGGTCCGACAGAGGAAATGCAATTTCATCTAGCTCTCTTCGGATGTTCAAAATTGTCATGTTCGCTGATTTTGCTTCACTCTTTCAAGGTACCTCAAGTCAGCTTCTTGTAGATTTTCGTCTGCATTGTTTAATGATAACATTTAGAAACAAGAGCTCCTACTAGGCTCATAATGTCTCTATTTTTCTTCAAAAATTCCAATTTTCAGCTTCTGCCTTCTTGGATCTATATGTAAAGTGCAGCCAAAAACTATGAAGAGTAAAACTGATTTTGGCCATAGAACTACGATTATTTTCCAATATAATCCAAACTAGATGCCATTCGAAAGAATTTAGCGAGCAGAACTTGATTCTTGCAAGCGTCGTAAAATTTTGTTTACTTAAGTGGGATGTAGTCCCTTTGGAATTTTAGGAAACTTTTTGCATCACAATTTTTCCCAGCTTCCTATACACTATTCAAAAGCGCAGGTCTTCGCACACAGTAATATGAAGTTAAATTTTGCATAGAGTGACTGGTTTGACCGCACAGGATGCACTGTGGTCGGTTTTTTTCGCTCCTATACTTTCTTAATTAAATTTGACAGAAATAAACTCGATCAGGGGCTATTCCGGCGCTCATTGTTTTTTAAGAAACGACTCTTATCGTATTGTGTTTGCAGATTCCAATTCAGAAGGCATCAAAGTTTCATGACCAAAAAACGTTTTACTCTACTTCGTTTTTGGTTGTACTTTAATGTGCTTTTGGTACCAAGCGCTATTTGACAGTTATTAACTGCTTTTTGTTCCTGTTTCAGCCATATCGATATTCTCAGTAAAGGGAGTTTGTCTTGAGAAAGAAGAAGCGCGGTAAGTACCATAGTACTGTAGACTTACGCACCTCGTCACTCTCATTACTTTTCACAAGAATAGACTTGCTCCGAGTCTATCTCTTTTCTTCGTCAGTGATTCTTTGTTAGTAATTTATGGAGAAATGCGAAGGAGCGAAAATTGAAAACGAGGCGGGAAGGGGGTAGGGGAAAGAAAAGAAGAAGGGAGTAAAGAGCTAAATTGACAATTGAACAAAGAAAAAATTGCATTCCCGTGTGAAAAGTCTATTTTTGCGTTCCAGAAACTGTAACGAAGATGGAACGGAACGATTGCATTCCCGTTCCTCCCCTCGTTTTTCCGCGAGAGAGACTTGTAGCAAGTCCAGTGTGAACAGGGCCTAAAGCCTGATTTTTGCTAAAAGATTGACTTTGACTTTTGTTACAGGTCTCGAGAGAAAAGGAGTAACTCCGATGACTCATCGAGAAGTATCATAATCTAAGCAAGGCATGTGATATCCCCTGAGGTCATAACAAAGTTGATGACGTCACACTCACCACAGCCATCACTACTTCCAAGAAGCTGATGGCATTTCCAAGAAACTGCACCCGCATCACTCGTATCACCCGCACTGAATGCCGATAACTGGATTGCTGGAAAATCCAACCTGCAAGTCAGGTAAAGGAAGATAACGACAAGTCTTTGATGAAGACGTTTTACAGAAATATCTATTATGATGAGAGTGGCAAAAACAGATGAGTCTATTTAGTGTTTAGTGTACCACCATTTTGAGAATCATAGCTTGTGTATCACTGCAGCGAACAAAATAATTGACCAAAATGTCGATACTAGGCTGTTGCAACCTAGATGGTTTAAGATGGTTTTCCGATGATTTGTGACATTTCCTTTTCTGATAAAAAGCAATTAGTGAAAACATTGGATGTGCAACGATCCAAACTTGGTATTGAAATGAAATGAAAAGTTGCCTTTGAAAAGAATTAGCAAATAACTATGGAAAGCAACTGCGATATTTATCGAAGAAATTCCATGTTTCTTCTTTTCACGTGATTTTCTTTTTATATCCTGTGCAGAAGACTCTCTTTGTATTGAATATGAAAGTAAAACCAATTTCACCCTTAGTTTTAGGCCGTTTTATTTAGTTTAATTTTCGGAATTTTACTAATTCTTGATTGGTAGCAAAGCCAACACAGACATATCTAAATTTGATTTGATGCCTGCTCGTTTTGATAGTTCGCTCAATTATTTGGCAAATCTAAATCAAGCCCGCTATGATTTTTCAAACATGTGGTACCTTTTTGATCCAATGTAAAGCTGGTATCTTGTGCTACTTAAGGACGTCAGAGGCGTCAAATCTTCGTGTTGATCTTGTGGATCTGGACCATTCTTTATGATGAACAATTCCCATTAAACTCAAATTATTACGTGCAGCATATTTTATACACAAATTGAAAAAGATGTGATTAGCAATTGTGCTACTTTTGACTTTCAATGTCATTTTTATTCCAAAAGGCTAAGCAAAAATGGAACCAATCTTGTTCTTTTCATCTTGTTGCAGAGGTTGATGAGATGTAGATTTCTTTACTTTTTAGAAGATTCTCTAATTTAATTTGAAAACTGCAGATTGTTGAATTTTCGACAAAATTATGAAAGTTTATAAATCCCTGCAAAAGAACTGCAAGCACATATCTTCACAGTTTGTTTTGTACTGTTCGACGGCAGAAATAATCTCGTTAATCGCTTCTACCTTTTTTTCTATTTCTCTGCCACGATTGCTAGGTAGCCATGGTATCAGTGGCCAACTATTCTACCCCATTAGCCAAGCACGATTGGTTTCAGGAGGCAGTGAAAAAAACAACTACAAAAACATTTCTTGTTACAGATTATAATACATTTGCTCAAATATATTAAATACGCGAGGTCACTAAAATAAGAAACTAAAATAAGAAACTAAATCCTAGATTCTTTTGGTATTTTACAAGATAGATAAATTGCGCGGATCTCATGACACGATAGACTTGACGCCTTTGCTGAGGGTTGCAAAATTATGACGTGCAGATTCTTACAAATTTACTTTGCAAGCTATGCTGCTTAAATGCTGAACGTATGTGTTGATTTGTGAATATATGCAGCTCGGAATCGTTGATAAATCTGTGTCGCTTACGCAAATGATCTGATCAGTAAAGTTGTTGCTTATACCTTTCTACCGGCATGCTACAGGAACGTTGAAGATCAAAGCAATGATTATTGCATAACTTCAATCGGAATGTAATGTCCGGGGGTTTAAAAAAAGTACCCCCTTTTGACTCAACAACGCCACAAAACGTTAAAATTTCGGGACTTTTTTAATTCATGGATACATTTTTTGGTCTTCAACTTAAATGCACATACCTTGCATTTGGAAATCGACTACCAAACACCGGAGATATGAGTTCACAAGGTGAAAATTTGGAGTGCACCTGAAACCAGAGGTTTTGAGAAATGGCCTAGCCATAATTTGACAACAAACAAGCATTTTACAAACGAATTTTCGACTTTGACCTTTACTTTTTATTTTTGAAAAGATTTATACCTTGAATTACTTCAATTGTTCTTGAAGTAATTTTTCCTTTGAGGAAACGGTCCTTGCATTGCATTCGATCCCAAGTGTTTTGTATTAAAGGAGAAGAAAAGGAGCACATGCACGCTTATTTTGGAGATGTGGCACGACTTTATCACTCTTACCACATTTATTTAATCAGCGCCATGTCCATGCATCTTTTATTCTTTTCAAAAGCAAAACACGGAAGCTTAAAGTCTACAGGTACTTTGGAAAATGTCCACGATACAAATCATGACTAGGCCCTTTTTCAAAACCTCTGGCTTTGGGTGCACTGTAAATTTTAACTTTGTGAACCTGTATCTCCGGTATTTGATGGACGATTTCTAAATGCAAGGTACGTACATCTAAGTTGAACATTGATAAATTTAGCTGTGAAGTCGGGGAGCAATGATATCTTATTGCTTGGTTCCTATTTCCAGTCAAAAGGGGGTACTTTTTTCTGAGACACCCGGTATAACTGAAGCGAAGAATATAACTTCGGTTCCTCCAACTTCTAAATTCAATTATCAGCGAATTAACTTTTTAGGACAACGGAAAGCTCTCCAGATGTCACAGTAGGGCACCAAGAGCATTTCAAATTTACATTTGCCAAGCACAGTTTTCAGCTTGAAGTTTTCATTCTTCAGTTTATATCTACAGTAGTTTGTGCCTCAATCCATAACGCTATGAAGTATACTGCAAAGAGTGCTGTTGAATGTGAAGCGTTATGGACTGGGACACAGGCTATTAGTAGCAATGTGCAAAGTGGTGCAAACCCATGGTTATTAATGGTATCCATTTGACCCCTAAAAATGAGATGTTAATCTTACTTAAAAGGTTTACCACAGGTGTCACCATAGCTGTTACCATATGCATTACCATAAGCATTAGTACACTGTATGAGTAAATTGAGTATTCGTTGTTTCTATCTCGTGTTTTCGCCACATGCATGATCAACGTAACAACAACCGATTATGCCACTTGCCAGGTGTCCCAAATGGTTCGATTTTTGTGAGCTCCATTTTAACATAACCCGACCCTTAAGACCTCAAGTTGATTTAGACTATACAGTACAGTCATACAAGTCAGCAGAAAATTCACTGAGCTACGAGCTTTCAGCGTTGAAGTTTTTGCAAAGCTAAAACCAGAGACCCATCAGTTGCGTGATGTGCAAAGAAGCGTACTCCTCGTTTCCGAATAGCATTATTGACATTCGATGAAGAATGCAAGTATCCAAAAATCAATTAATTACCATTTTCAAACTTTGCTTAGCAAGTTCCTCCAAGCATCCATTCTTTCCAAATCACATTTCATTTGCTGTGATTAGAGTGAAAACAAAATGAAAGGCAACACCATGTAACTTGGAACATGAAGCAGTTGAGAAACCTCTGGCTTCGTGTGTCAGACAGACTAGAACTTCAAAATCTCGTAACTCGATGAATTTCAATACGTTAATGTCTAACATTGATTTAAGGTCGCGGGGACAAGGTTCTCTTAGCACTGAGCCTGTTCTTTTTGTCGTTATTTTTTGTTCAATTAAAGACAAATATCGAAGATCCACACTTTGATAACTAAAATTGAACCACACTTAGTCAAGTTATCGTCTGAACTGCACAGTCGACATCTTTCACGCAAGTGGCATCAACTAGAACAGTGCCGTCTCGGGAGAAGGCAACAGGGAGAAACGACAATGTTATATATTCACACAGTTACCTATTGCTCATAGTGTTCATCCACATTGACTAGAGATAAGCGCACGTTAAGTTATTACTGACATTTATGTTTGTATGAGCCAAATGATTAACTTTGTTTTTTTTTGTAGATTTCTAGATCTTTTGATGTATATAGTTGATCAGCTTCTCAGTCGATATCCTGAGGAGTTTTATGCAAAGTTTGTGTTCACAATCGATGTGAAAAAATGTTGTACTTTTATTTATTTACATTATGATGATGATGATGAATGGATTTGATCACATGATAAATATCGTATTCATATTTTGTTTTGTCCAATCTGCCTGTTACAGTGAAATTCTGCTGAATAGGAACTACCATTTTTGAGATTATTAACTGAAATTACCATTTGAGCTACACGGTTTTTCTTTCACAAAAAATTTAGATAAGCCCATAGTGCAAAAAGTTTCTTAATTTCACATGAAAATTTCAGCTTTTTAGTAGTAAAAATGTCTTAATTCGTTTCTTATTTTTGGATGCATGTGGTTTCTACCACTGCCACGTGTTTGTTTATACAGCACAATTTCTAGAAAGGAAGATAATTCTTTTGGGCTCAAAGCATAAAATTATCATGACTATAGCTTTAAAATAAGGGCTCAGGGCTCAATAACAAATGTTCCCATGATTTTCTTGTATTTGGCTTAGGTTAGCATTTCTCACACATATTACCAGGGTTTCTTAATGTTTTGCCGTCCAAGTACTAGTTTCTGATGAACCGGTTTCTTATATAGAAACGTGCACTTGTTGCGATCCTATCCAAATAAGACCACGTTTAACTAAGAAATGGGGACCAGCGCTGATAGTTTCTGAAAATCGCCTCATTTTGAGTGCTGAAAGTTTGCTTCTGTGGAAGATTTCTCAAGTTCACATTGAATCACTCTTGGAGACTAACATTTCAGAAAATAGTAATGAAGGTGAAGAGAAAGCTCGTGCCTCCCCAAGAAGCATGTAAATTGTAGGCTTCAAGCATCTAATTTTTTGTGACGGTGGGTGACGTCTTTTTCTTTACATACTGTTGCACTTGCACAAGAAACTCCACTCTCAGATCATTAAAAAAATAGAGAAACTCTCACGTATTCTACAAAAATATTACAGGAAAAACTTTTGTTTTGTTTGAAACTTCTTACTTCACCTGAAGTATTCTTTCGCTTTGTTAGTTGAACCTCATTGTAAAAAACAGAGATGGTTTCATAAACTGGTCGTGAAATTTTCACGAAGGAAAACGAGATCCCCCACGAATAAAATTTGAAGCACAGCTGCAGAGAAAAGTTGTATAGCCAGTTTCGCAACGTTCAATCATTTTTGATCAATGCAATGTGATTTGCCCAATTTTCGGAATCAGCCAACTAGACTGGCTACACAATCTCTGTATGCTCCTTAGAACTGATTTGTCGCTAATACAGAGACTTGTTGCCAAACAGTGTCTGAAATCGGAATAACTTGATAGCCTCGTTTTCATAAGCGCTACATGCGTAAAACGCGGACCACGGAATTAGTATTTTGGTTGTTGTTGCTGCTGTGATCAGTAATCATCAAAATATGACTCAAGAAAACAACACATTGATACCAAGTTTCATTCATGTGAATTTGAAAGAATTTTAGACAGTTTATGACTCTGACAAAATTGAGCATGGACAGTGAACATAAATTTGAAATTTCAGAGGAGTTTCAGTTTCATATATATATAAATTCACCACGGAGAGAATTATTTAAAGGAGGAGCTCTCTCAATAGGTAAACTAATCGAGGAGAGAGCCCCCCCTATCAAAGTGACCAAAGATAAAGTGACCAAAGTTCAGAGTGACCAAAGATAAAGGAAGGAACCAAAGACTTGACAAGATTAGACATTTCATCATCATTATACATTATCATTAGCAATCAGTTAAGTGGTATCTGAAGGACTGAAGTACAAGGAATTTTCAAGGGAACTGTTCTTTATATTTGCTCCAAGTGATTTGCTGCATCAGATAGACAAACTCTCTCCAAGAAAAGTGCCACCTAAACGCATACTGATGCGAGGTCTGATAATAATGAAGCAGATATCTTGCTTTAAACAAACCCCTATGAATTAAGAACATCAACATCAATGTGATAAAGTAACAAGTACTTGTTAAATCACAAGCAAAAGATTATATCACCCTTTCCTTTTCGTATGTGATCCAAACACGGGGTGGGGGGGGGGGGGTTGGATCACATATGGAACTTATAAAGATTCTAAACTTCTAAAATATCTAGGATTGTTTTATTTGGCCGATCAAATGCATTCAAACCAAAACAACTGTTAAGGTGATAAAGTACAACAGCCCAACATTGCCAAGTAACATGCTTGCAGTTAGATAATATTAGAAATTCAAGGCCCCCGACGAGATCAGAAAAGTGGGGGGGGGGGGCAGGCCAAACTTGATACAAAAAATTACCACAACACGATGATGAGCTGCCTTTCAAAACGGCATGGTTTGCAAACATGTGGGGGGGGCGTGGCCCCCCGGCCCCCTGGTCCCCAAGTCATCGGAGGCCCTGAAATTGAAATACACGAGCCAAATGTAAACGAAAAAATCACTAACCTGAGCTTAGAGTAGGCATACACTACACTGCAGTGCCAGTGTACTGACAGACTGACACTCACTGCTGTCTTGAAAATGCCTCTCAAGTATCACAACAGCATTACATTTTGCCATTTCCTGTTAGAGCACAAACAAATATCTCTTCCCAGTGCCCACTTCATCATGCCAAATGGCTCGCTAAATTCCTTCAGCTTCATTTGCTTCTGCTCTTCAGGTCGATCAAGCTGCGACGACAGCGCCGGTCGCCATTCTTGAAAAACTCAGACCAAACAGGCCTCTACTTCAAAGGGAGGTTTTCGAGTAAAAATAAGTAAAGAGAGGAAAAGTTGATTGGCTACAAAAAAATTTTCTATTGTTTTAGCCGAAATGCTCCAATCAGATTACAATCAGGTTTTTCGTTCTGAAAATTCCGATTTGAGACACTCTCTGGCAACTAGTCCCTCATTGAGCTGGCCATCAGCAACAACAACAACAGCGAAATCGAGGGACTAGTGTAGCTAGTCTATCAGCCAACCAAGATTTGATGTCGGTTTTTTCAAAAAGCCATCGACGCAGCACAGCGTAGGAGAATGCCTCGATGTGATGTGCAAATGTTGACTGTCCTCTTGGAAACTGGGAATCAAAAAATCAAACAAGGAAGAAAATGTCGCTGAAATTTTCCTGCCGAAATTGAAAGATCCTACGCTAGAAAATGGATAACATTGTTGAAAGGAAACTATCAAAGCTTAGCCGTGGTATTGGGACGTTAAGTGGAAGACTTGTAAGAGAAACACCTGTTTACAGCAATGAATCCGCCACAGATTTTGTAAGTACAAATCCTGTTAGGCCTAAACCGCAAAAATGTCGATTTTGACGATTTTCATCTATTCTTGATTAGTTCAAGGCTGTTTTGTGGTCTCAGCGCTGCTCTTGTTTTCTTAAGGTAGTCTTTATTCTGACTATGTGTTTTTAAAGTGTTATCAACAATCTACTTTGTTTGGGCGGAAAAAGCACATTCATATCGATGGCAATGATTGGCTGATGCTGCTCTATCTTTATGGATAGTGTGGGGCTAGACTAGGCCTAATAGTAATCATGCAGTATCGCACACCTATAGGGTTTTGGTAGGCTTCTGGTAGGGTTTTGTTTGGGTTTAGTTAGGATCAGTATTGGCACAGTGTGCGAAACTACATTAGTGCTGAGAGTGTGGAAATTTGCACACTCAAGAAAAACAATAGGCCATGGTATTCAAAATAAACAACTCTTGCACATCGGAGATCTTGGAAAATACTGCCCTACCTACTTTCCATACTACTGGCAGAACAGTAGTATTGTCCTATTTGTGTTGTGGCACACAGTGCCAATGTGGTGTAATTGTCTGACTTTGAACCAGAGCAGGCAGGTAGAATATCACTTGAGCATCATGACAAGGGATCACAGACTCCATTAGATTTTCTCTACTTCTGCGATCCCAGCGCTTGGAGCTAACAGCAACTTCACCTTTCATTAATGTTGTTAAAAGCATAACGGGAATTCAGGAATGAGGGGGCCTCTTGGGTGCCTGCTGTAAATACTTTATGGCAATGGTCAAAGACTCTTGAATTGCCATGTAAGGGCCTTCAACTTTCATTTTTCATATTTTTAATGTGGCATTGGGCCATTAAAATCAAGACACCCACCCCCTTAATGCCCTTGCGCTAAAAACATCAAAACACGCTTCTGTGGATGGCCTTGTTCTTTACTGCAATCACAGTTCTTTGGGGCAAGCTAACTGGGATAGTAATGCAATGCCCTCTTGCAACAGAGTGTATTGCAACACCTTGAGGGATAACATTCTTGAACACATTCTTCTTTTCCATGACACCAGCTAACACATTCATTTTGTGTCGTTCACATTGAATATTGTTTAAATTTATTACATGTTTCTGAAACTTTTTGTTCATATCATTTTCAAACATTGTACAGTGACAAAAAACACTAAAGGACCAGAAATGAATCCAATGAAATCTACGATGAAATCTAATGTAAAGTTTGTAGTTTCAGATTTTTGTTTTGGGTATCTTGATTGGCCAGGAGGAGTTAACTGTTTTAAAAGTCACCTGTTTTACTTTAATAATAAGCAAGTAAATAGAGTAAAATATAGGCACTCTGATGCAAATTGAAATAAGCACTTTAATGTTTATGTTCAGGCAAGCTATTCATGAATGAATTGATAGAAAGCAAAGGCAAAAGAGAACTCAAGGAGATTTTTTTTTCAGTTTTTCAGTTTTCATTCATTTATCAATCAATTTTAAATACAATTCAATACAAAATACTCTACAACTAAACACATCACAACACTAAGAACCAAAATTACAAACATTACTAGAATAAATTAAGAAAAAATATATACTTTACATGATTGTATTTAAAATTGATCGATTAAGGAGGAGCTCTCTAAATAGGTAAACTAATCGAGAGAGCCCCCCCACATAAAGCAAAAACTAAAAGGAAGAACTTTACATTAAAAACAAAGATACCAGATAATATACCTCAATAATAACCAGATGAGCCTATGATGAGGTTTGTCAAGTTTGGTTCACATAACTAGTTAATTTTGAGAGTATGAATCAAGGAAATAAGTTTTCAATTTTGAACAAAAAACCGCAGTAGAGCTAGCAACGCGAAGGAACAGTGGAAGAGTGTTCCAGAGTTTTGAACCAAAATACTGTACTGTTTGTAGACCGTACAAAGTGGTATTTTTAAGAGATTTGAATAGGAGCAATTTATTTTTCTGAACTTTTTCAGGTTAGCAATCTACAGCTCCCCTCCAGCATTTGAGAGGAGCCTAGAGGAGAACGAGAGTGATAATTACTCTCCCCAATCAGATAGGCCTGATCTTTGAAAACTACATAGAGAAGTAGCAAATACTTTTCTCAACAATAATTCTATTCTAAACGATGTCATAAGAAATCTTGGGCTAGAAATCAGTGGTGATTTACACAAGTTCTGCACTGAACGTAAATATTTTTTTGAAGGATTTTCTGAAAGAAAAGAGGTCGGATTCATTGGATGATCTTTTCCTGCTCCGAATAAGAGGCAAAGATGTAACACAACTGAACCATCACCATGCAGAAACTCTTCAATATGAGCAGCCAGCTGAAAGGGGAGATGTGCACAAAACATACTCAACAAGACATGGTAATTTATTTTTGTTTGCTGAAAATTTGTACCTTGCAAAAAAGAAGAAGAGAAAAAAGAGCAAAAAGAAAGAACCAGATGAAACTGAAGAGTTCAAATATGAAGGAACAGTGGAAGATTTAGCTGACAGTATCCTTAGATTTGGAAATGTAAGTTTTTGAGTTGCATACAGTAAAAACCCACATATAAGAACCTAGTATAGTCGATTAAGAACCTACAGGCTGAAATTCTCAAATTTTCAATTGTTTTATAAGAACCCAGGCTGATTTGCAAAATAGTAGGTTCTTATACGCAGGTTTTTTACTGTAATGTCTTTACTCTTGAAGAATTCTTGGTATGTTTCTATTTGAACCTGCTTATCTTGTACACTTTCCTTTTTGAAGGTGTTGTGGCGCAGTGGTGTAATCCTCTGACATTGCAGCCAGAACAGTCTGGTGGATCGGGTTCGATCCAAGGTAGATCCAAGATCAAGCCCAATCACTTCAGCGTCATGGCAAGGGGTCGCAAACTCGATTAGGCCTATTCTACTTCTGCGGTCCCATCGCTTGGCACTAAAAACCCGCAACTTCACATTCACCTTTTTCATCCTAGTTACTGCTGCTACTACCTGAACTACTTCCCCCTTTGAAGGTGTTGTAGCACAGTGGTGTAATCCTCTGACTTTGTAGCCAGAACAGTCCGGCGGACAGGGTTTTATTCCAGGTAGAGCCCCACCACTTGAATGTCTCTTGATCATTCAGTTACATTATTAGGATCCTTAAATGCAGGAGTGTCAGCATCCCTAAAAATTTGGGGTGGGCTTGTATGAAATTAAGTTTTGAAAGGTATGCCAAGCCTTTTTTACATCACATTTGCTTATGAATTAATACCACTTTGAGAAAATATGTAATCTAAGCTCGAGTAAGGCAATATCTAAGCCCGAGAACGTTGAAAAAACAGTCACATCTTTTGTTTAAATGAGCAATGAATTGACTGATAACTTGGATAATTGAGAAAAATAGCGATATGAAGCTTTTTGTCAAAAGCTATTAACTAAGCACCCATAGGGGCTTACTCGAGGAACGGAGGCTTGTTCGAAGGTGGGGGCTTATTAGAGGACTTACGGTAGTTAGAACAAGAGCAGTTGGTTTTTTCCAGAGAGATGCTTTATTCCCTGTACATTTTTAGGGTTCATTTCATTAAAAAACATTCCTAAAGAATTCTTTTACCTTTTATCGTAGGACAATGTCAAAATGAGATGAAAACTTTGCACTTTTAGATATTACCTGTGATAAGAATTTCTCTCTATTTCAGAGTAACTTTCGGTTTGTTGGAAATCGCAAGGGTATACGAGATGATCGCATAATTTCAGTGCGGCCCGGATATTCTCCGATGCGATATGTAGCTAGTGTATCAAAATTATGGGACCCTGAGCAAGTTGGAAAATTATTGGAGGAAAATGCCCTGAAAGAGCGCCACATTGAACGCTACAAGAAAATAAAACTTCCAAAAATTGACATTATACCATCAAGTGACTATGACCCTTTGTTGCGCGAAAGGCCTAAACCATATTCACATGTCTCATTGCCTGATATACTTCTAAAACGAGATCCAGCTCCTAGTAGAATTGATGAACGGGATGAAGACAATTATGGAGGTGAGCCTCATGCAGATAATGCTTCTAGCGGTTACGCAAAGAGTTTTCGATCAGACCGGAAAAAAGTGAACCGGAAAAAACGACTGCACAAAAAGAGTATGCGAGTGAACAAATTGGAGATCCAAATACCTGGTAGGGGGGTTAATGAAATAGGGAACACTGGAATGGATAAATTTGATGAAGAGAGTAATCTTTCTGAAGACAGCGATAGCGTATTAGAATGGCAGAAACGAGTTGAGACGGCTAGGAATGTTGTTGATCGGACTTTTGATGATTTATACGAGAAACATCAAGAGGAATCTCGCAGTTCGAAGAAACGAAATAGCCTAGGCAGTGAACTGGGTGGTAGAGAGAAGAAATCAGAGGGGCAAGGCTGGCCTAAAGATTACAAAAGTTTATCATCTTCTAGGACATCAAATTTTGAAGCAAAAGGTTTTGAATATGCATCATTAGAACTGAAGCAAAAAGAAGAACTCATTTCACATCTTTTACTACAAGGTATCGGAGAGGAGGCAAGCACAATTGAGAGCTTGATTAGTGAAAACAAAGAAGACAAACAGAGTATCGTTTCAGTAGACAAAAGAAGTATTGTTTCAGAATCGAAAATTGACCTATCAGACCACGTATCATTCCCATCAATTGACAAGCCTTTGTCACTCTCTGATTCGTCGAGTGTGCGTGGTTTTAAAGGCAATGCACTCCACAGTAGTATCCCGTCATCGGGTTCAGGTAAATCAAAGCATGGCTCAAAAGAAAGCAGCCTACGAGGTGGTCTTCTGATCTCGTCGGTCAACAAGTTACCCCCGATTCCTGCGACACCTTATGTGAATGAAAATGGTGATGCCAGCGGTGTTCGTCAGGAGGTAAAGTTGCCCGTTTTAGCAAAGAAGATCACTGGATTAGTTAATTCGAAAAGTTCAAAGAAAGCTGAGAGTGATTTGGATGGGTTGTTTATCGGTGGACGTGGAATCGAGGTTGCTGACGTGCAAGTGGATCTTAATGATGACCATGGCGAGGTCGATATTGAAGACAGTATTTCTGATGACGAGGTTGAGGATCTTATTAAGCTCTTGAGACAACGAGAAGATGAAAAGGAGGTCGAAAGAGGAGACATACTTGCGACAATGGAAAATGATCAGCTGAACGTTGACAATACAGGTGAGATTTGTTTCATTTTCGCAACCTAGTCAACTTGCTAGGATTCAATCTCAGAATCCTTCAAAATGGGCCTTAAATCTTTGCTCAAATTTGCTGGCAATTCAGCTTCTTTTTCGTACACAATCTAAAAATGAACAATTTAACACCCCAAATACAGATACAGATAAAGGCTCTACCAAAGTTTCTGTTGGTCTCAATTCAGCTTTTTTTATTTACATTCTACTGTACCTTCCTAATTACCACTACAGGGACGACGCCAAGGGTAGCTAAAGACAAGACTACCCCATGGCCACAGGCCAATAAAAAAAAGGCACTCAACGTAAAACTACTAGGTACACTACGAACGATTAAAACCTGATGAATACTATATTAGATTCTGTCTAACATTAGATGTGAGTTCAGGTATGTAATGAAATTAGAATGTCAGGAGCGCTGCTCATCTTCAGCATCGATTCAGCTTCAGTATGATGATACTGATAAATATATTTGAAAAACGGCTCAGAGACATGCTCAAGTGAAAACAGTAGTTGGCTGGCTCTGTATTTACACAACTGAGTGCCAAGGCAATAAAATTGCCCGATCAAAATTTTCGTCGCTGTGGAGCCTAAATGTTGGCCTTTTTTGAAAGAATCTGAGATGAGAAACACTTCTATAAGAATCGCTTGTAAATCGAGAAAGATATCAATCAATCAATCAATCAATCAATCAATCAGTCTACACTCCAAAAGATATGGCCGATCGTAACCAATTAAACTTTAGTATCTAAGTTGACATGTTACCCACTCAATGAAATCGGTTCTAAAGGGGCTTTACAACCTGTCCTCTCTGCGTGGCTCTGCGTGTCAAAACATCGAATGTGTTTAGGCTAAACACAACATAGCTAATGGCAATTTTGCAGGGAGAATAGGAATCCAAAGTATCTGCGATTTGGTGGAGGATTTGTTCTATTTTTCTAACGCCGAATATTTGAAAGTTTTAATGGATATCGAAAGTTCAATCGCATTTCATAGACATGGACATGGACAAGAAAACACTGCGATAAAACTTACGTAGAAGCTGCGATGAAACTAGCCGCCATTAAAAACCCAAGGCGTTAATCACGTGCGCGGATTGTCCTATATTTTCCGATTGTTTGCAAAAATATTGCACAAATGAGTAGATAACAAACCACATGCTTGGAACAGTTTTGCATTTTTTACTGACCCGGTAGAATATACGTTGAAATCTAAAAAGATTGCTAAAACATGTATATTCACAAACTTATTGCTCAAAACTGACCTAGGAGTGGTTACTTACTTACTTTTCTTGTTATTTTGCTTCAGATGCACTTCATGTAACTAATTTCGTTAACTGCTTATCTTATTAGGAACTTTGGAAAGAGCATGACATCATATTTCGACCAAGGGCCGAATCATTATTAAATGAGCATTCAACTAATTTGCTACTTGCTTTTCTCAGGTAATTTGGAGGCAACAAGACACCAAAGTCCGGACAGTGGTCGAAGCTCAGGAACAGGTCTAACAGCCATCAGTGATGCATTTGTAGTGCAATCTGAGCAGAAAAAAGAACCTATGACGCCAGTTGTAGAAGAATCTTCACAATCATCCAAAACAAGTAAAATGACTAACAGGGAAGATTCTGTAAACCGGACACCTTCAAGCATCAGACAAAGAAATACCAGTTTTATCACGGATAAAAGTAACCTTCAGAGATCGCCATATTCCACTAGCCGAGAAGCTAGTATGGCTGGAAAGATGCTAACGGGTGCTTCCTTGAAAAACAGCGGAGAGGAAAGTTTGTCTGATGAAGAAGCAGGATCTAAAATCTCGTCATTATCAGCGAAAAAAGAAGATAGTTTGTCAGCTCAGCAAAATTCCATCACAAACGATATTGAGGAACAAGAAGGTGAAGAAGGTTTTGGAGCTGATACATCGAATTTAGAAAGTGTAGAAAATGGTAAGGAATTATGTTTTATGTTTTATGAATCCAGTTTATTTAGACAGGTTTCCCCAACCTCGTCCCCAGGGTCTTTTGTCATCTTTGGACGGAGACAAAAGGTCATGGGGACGAGGTTGAGGTTTCCCCAACCGACACTTAATCAACGAAACCTGATATTCATCTGAAGAAGAAAGTGCACTGTACCTGGTGAATGCAAAATAAGTCTCTTAATGCTATAATTTCCATGTTTTAAGACCAAAACATACCAGAGAAATCTTCAAGTACCTGCCGCAGCAACTTCCTTCAAATCTAATCAACTGCGTCAATCGAATTGAAGGTTCGAAACTGATTATTCTTCGCCAAATCTCGCATTCTGATTGGTATGCTAGGAATCCCAGCATATTAGGCCTAAATAGGGTCAATTTTTTAGAGTAATAATATGAGTCTCTGTTGACTGAAGCGCTATCTTGAAGTCAAAGAGCACAGGGAAACAAGATACTCGTCGTCATAAGTCTAGTCTAGGAAGCTCAGGGTTTGGGCCAGGTTTTTCAGGGTAATGATATGAGTCAACCTCGTTCCCAGGGTGTTCTGACGTCATACGCTGGTCACGAAGCCGAAAGAACACCCTGGTACACTTGGCATCAATCTTGCCAATATATGGCAAGATGCGCCCCATTATGGATTTGCAGTTTGCTAGGCAACGATAATCGACGAAAAATGGTCGTTGCTCTAGCGCTAATTCTGAAGTATATAAATTGAGAAATTAAAAACAAACACTTTGAGGACCCTATTTTAGCCCTTTTTAAGGTATTTAATCATTAATCCGGGGTTAGCAAGTGCATTTAGTAGGAAAAGTAGGGCCTAAGTTGAAATTTTCGAGAAGTTCCCCCACAGCTTTGAAAATAGAATGGCTCGTTATTCGGCGAATTTTAGAGATAAATTGGAGATTAAAAGTGTTTTAGTGAAAGAATACAGTTTTCCGTTGATTTTTGACATGCCGCGGCCGTTTACTCCTCGCAAAACGGAGTTACGGTGTAAAATGGGGTAGGCCGAAATTATTCCCCATTTTTGGGGGGCGCGCGCTCCGCTCCTGGGGGCAATATTGAATTCCAAATTACGTTATTAGACTTGCAGACGAATGGTCTCTTGAAAACTTTTTTCTGTTTTGAAATCGGGCTTGTAACCATGGAGCATCGACTCCAAGCGTAACCTCAGGTCGGAAAATCGCAACATTTATTTTTCAACCCCCTGTTATGACGTCATAATGAGCCCAACATTTCCTGAAACTCCGAAATTCGGATGCGCCGTGGTTCATTGCCCCTCTTAAATTCCTCACTTGCCCCATACACCCCATTTATTTTGTAAAATTAGCGATTCAATAGAAGCCATTCTTGAATGGGAGCCAGTAATAATCTGATTTTGCTATCGTTTTCATTTCATTTCATTTCATTTTGATTTATTTTAACAGGGTTAAATACATTCAGTAAATATAAATTAACTGATTTACAATGTGCCCTGCTTAAAAACATAACTAACCTAAATACATGATATTACAAATAAACTTGAAGATCCTACATAAAAGAAAGAAATATATGTAAAAATAAAGGGACTCGGAAGTCAAACGTATGTGCTGAATGTTGAATTAGATTATCAGACTCTTTGATCTTTCAAAAATGCTTTTAGCCTCGTTTTGAAAGTGGCTAGCGAAGGAGCAGTTTTTATTTCATTGCTCAGCTGGTTCCAAACAGTAACTCCTCGATACGAAAAGCTCCGCTGCCCATTTGAGGTCTTACAGAGTGGAATCCTGAGGTCAGTACTGGTATTACGTAAGGTCCGATTGCAAGAATCGGACAATTTGTGAAACATTGACTGCATGTAAGGGGGTGCAAGCCCATTCAAGGCTTTATATACTATACAAGCTGTCTCAAAGTCGATCATTTCTTTGACTGTTAACCACCCTAGTTGTGATATTAATGGCAGCGATGATTGATCGAAGGGACTGTTTGTAACGACACGCGCTGCTCGATTTTGCAGCATTTGCAATTTTCTTAGTGTGGTATCACCTGCACATCCCCAAACAGAGCAACAATATCTAAAATGCGAGTCTACTATGCTAAAATACATCCTTTGGATGGTTTCCAACGAGAGATATTTCTTGGAATACTTCAGCATTCCTATTCCTCGTGAAATCTTACCGATAGCAACGTTGATTTGCTCTTTCCAATTTAGTAATGGATCAATTTGTACCCCAAGATATTTAATTTTTCCCGTGGATTCAATCTTTTCGTCATTTATTTGAAAGGTGGGAAGATTAGTTGAATCATTGTAATCTAGTTTTCTGAGGTTGGGTGCGGTACCAAGGATCATGCTCTGTGTCTTTGCGACATTAAGAGACAGTTTATTTCCCTGTAGCCACGAACAAAGATTCTGAAGATCTGAGTTGATAGCATTGCTCAGGTCGGAGATAGATTTCGAGGAATAGGAAATGCTTGTGTCATCTGCATACATTGTGACCTTAGTTCTTTGTAAGGCAAACGGCAAGTCATTAATATAGATCAAAAATAGGAGTGGACCAAGGCAAGAGCCCTGAGGCACCCCAAATTTGATGTCCTGTATTTCAGATATATTGCCATTTACCTTACAGCATTGCTTGCATTGTCTACCTTTAGAGGCTACATTGTCTTCCCTATTTGAGTAAAGGTCCCAAATTATTGATCACTCTTTTACCACAGACCGTAATACTCTTTTTCTAGAACAACAACAGCCATCCATACAGGATGATGAAGGAGTGTTTGTTGATGAAGAGAATCGAATTGTGGAAGAGGAAAGCATTGGTACGTTTCATTTCATTTTATGTGCATTGCTGTATTCATAATAACCCTCGCATAGGAAAGGATCATGCGCTTTCGAAAGCAAGCATTGAAACTGGACTCTATTAGTTTCATTTTAACCCATGTCTATCGATTCTT
Source organism: Aurelia coerulea (assembly GCA_039566865.1). NCBI lineage: Eukaryota > Metazoa > Cnidaria > Scyphozoa > Semaeostomeae > Ulmaridae > Aurelia > Aurelia coerulea. The sequence continues at coordinate 14,075,406 of CM076958.1, read as the reverse complement.
CTTGAAGCCTCGACATCTTGGAGGCTTCATAATTCGTGAATTGACAACATGGCCGCTAAACCAAATCAGTTGCTACGATTTGTTAAAAAAGATGCTCAGCGAACTTCTTATTTGAAGTAATGAAATGATAAAATTGATTTTGTGATCATGCGATGCTTTTTGCTGAATCGTTTTTCAATTTGCTGCCCTTTTCCAGAATGAAAATATCTCTCTGCTTATCCCGTCCAGTTGCACCACTGAAGACGAATTTGATCTTTAGAGCGAGTAGCATATACCAAAGTGATGCAACCCAGCTTTAACTGAACAATTCCAAAACATGATGTAACGTTCGAATATATGTAATTCGTGCGTCATAAACATGCAAACCTATATATAACCGATTCCGTGATAGAGTAAGCCATCAGAAGATTAGTGAATTATTTGAATATGCTAGTACTTTCCTGCATTTGAAATAGCTAGTCTTTGCTCACTGAAACCCCAATTAAGACGATAAATATTTCCCGTCCTATTTCCCTTTTACCAATTTTTGGGAAGATGCTCGAAAAACTCATGTATGATTCCTTATACTCACATCTGGTCTCGTGTGATTTACTTAACCCCAATCAATCAGGTTTTCGTCCAGGTGACTCAACAGTCAACCAATTACTTTCCATAACGCATACAATCTTAAAAGCATTTGACTGTAACCCTCCTCTTGATGTTCGTTCCGTATATCTTGATATTTCTAAAGCTTTTGACAGGGTATGGCATGATGGGCTTATCTATAAATTAAAACGATGTGGCGTCTCAGGACAACTTCTTTCTGTCATCCAAAATTTTCTTAAGGATCGAAAACAGCGAACAGTTTTGAACGGGCAGTGTTCTAATTGGGGAGATGTTTTGGCAGGAGTGCCACAGGGTTCTATACTAGGACCATTGTTTTTTCTTGTGTATATCAACGATCTTACCGCTGACTTGAAATGTAATGTTAAGCTTTTTGCCGATGATACATCGTTGTTTACGGTTGTTCAAGAATCTAATGCAGCTGCCGAGGATATGAACCATGACCTGGAGTTGATAAGTCAGTGGGCCCATGATTGGAGGATGTCATTTAATCCCGATCCCCAAAAACAAGCTGTCGAATTACTACTTTCAAAGAAAAGACATGAAATAGATCACCCCGTTATCCTCTTTAATGACATACCCGTGAAGAAAGTAGATGAACATAAACATCTAGGTATTATCCTGGACTCGAAGCTTACTTTCTCAGCTCATATTAGATCTGCTATCTCAAAAACGAGAAAAGGCATTGGCCTGCTAAAATATCTCTCCAAATATCTGCCCAGGCATACCCTGAATGAATTATATAAGCTTTATGTGCGACCCCACCTGGACTATGGGGATGTTATCTATCATATTCCATCGAAAGTATGTGAATTCAGTCAGAACATCCTTTTACCAAATCTAATGGAAAAACTAGAGTCTGTTCAGTATTCTGCTGCTCTTGCTGTAACAGGAACATGGAGGGGATCATCTCGTGAAAAGCTGTACGCAGAGCTTGGCTGGGAATCGCTAAGTTCCCGAAGGTGGAGTAGACGCCTGACTTTGTTCTATAAGTTTTTGAATAATCTTACCCCCTTGTATACAAAGGAGCCAATCCCACCACTTCATCAGTCGGACTACTACCTTCGCAATCAGGATGCTATTGGGCGAATAAGGGCAAGAACAGACAAATTTGAATCTAGCTTCTATCCAAACTGCATCTCAGAGTGGAATAAACTTGATCCTGAAATCAGGCTTGCACCGTCTGTTGCTGTTTTTAAGACAAAGCTTCTATCGATGATTCGCCCCTCTGAAAAATCTGTCTTTGGTATTCATAATCCAATAGGCCTATCGTTTCTTTCCCAAATAAGAGTCGGTCTCAGCAAACTAAATTTCCATAAATTCAAGCACAATTTCAGGGACACCGTAAACCCAATGTGCCCAACGAATGACGGTATAGAGGACACGGAGCACTTTCTGTTGTTTTGCCCTTCATTTGTTATTCAACGACGAGATCTTCTCGCTGGAGTTTCGGTAGTATTACGACCATTTGTAGAAATCAATAGCCTTTCTAACGACGTCCTTGTACAACTTTTGTTATATGGTGATAAAGACCTCTCTAATGACGTTAATAAAAGTATACTCGAACTGACTTTAGATTTCATCCACAAAACAGGTCGGTTTGTTTAAGATAAGTCAAAACTTTGTTTCACGCCACACAACCACAAAGTCCTTTTCTTTTTGTTTCTATTTCCGTTTGATTGTATTTATCAGTAACCATCGTTTATATGTAGCTGTTTTTGTAAATGTAGATTTTAGGTGTAACTTTAGTTAAATGTTCTCTGTGTAATGACCCTGGGATAGTCATGGGTTCTTGCTTCCCGGGTTATCATCCTTGTTATGTAGTTAAGTAGTTTGTAAGTATAGTCTTAAGTACCTCATTCTTGTAAATCTTTATATTGAATATAAAAAAAAAAAAAAAAAAAAAAAAAGACGATAAACTATATTGTATCGTATTGATTTACATACCAATCAACGTATACAAATTGCTGATTATTGGCTAGAAAAATAGTTTGTGCCTTTAGCTGGTATGCGTATCTCAATATTCTTATTTTCGAAAAGATTTCGAATAAATTTGGGTTATATTATTTTATATTTACTGTATTTCCGATACAACAGTTTATGTCCTTGGTTACTCAACCCGGGGGGGGGGGGGGTACTTGACTTAAATTTGTACGGGGGTGTGCCCACGAAAAAAATTTTGTTTTACCCTGCTCCAGAATTTTTCGCTCAAAATGATAACCTGTTCTAGAAAAAATTGGTGAAAAGTATACTCAAAAACATGAAATTTGACCGAAAAACGACCCGATCTAGCAGAATATTCCCCTTTGACATGTTTTGACAACCTGCTCTAGAAAAATTGCCTCATTTTGATACCCTGTGCTAGAAAAAATTGGTGAAAACGATACCCTTAAAAACGGCACATCCCCGTCGGACAAATATACTAAGTACCCCCCCCCCGGGTTATTCAAGTAATAAGTCAGTCTTAAATCTTTCTTATAGGTTCAAGCAGAGACGATCTGACGCGTGGAAGAACATACACAGACACAAGGACAATAGCTGATTCAATTGATATTATCCTCGAAGAAAACGAAACCAGAACTGATAAAAAATCAATGTCAGAATCATTGGGAGGTACTTCCAGAAGCAGTTCAGGATTTCTGCAGATTCAAGCAAATTTAGCTGCACATTCAGCGTTAGCAAGGCCGCAGTCTGGTATGAATCTGATTGAAGATATGAAAAACGCAGCAGCTGTGTTTGGGAAAATGTTTGGTGATGATATACAAAGAGGTAAGAAGCTTTGTGATGATCTACAAAAATTAAGTTTCTTTTTTAACTTTTTAACTTTGTGGATTTTTACCTTTTAATGCGGCAAATGAAAACTTAGGCTGCCTTTCCACTTGCCCGAATTGAAACAAAAACGAGTTAAAAGTTATCCGTTTTTGTGTTGCGTTGCGTTCCTACTGACCTCTAGTTGAAAACGGGTATCAGAGTGGATCAGTTTTAACCTGGGTATAGTTTAACCCAGTTGCAACAGCAACAACGTGCTCTTCTTTTAGAACTTCAAATTAGAGTTGCAACGACAAGAAGGGGAATAAAATGACCAAAAATGACCAATGGAAACGACTGAAAACGAATGAACACAGGTTCGAGGTAAAATTAGCGTTTCAATTGACTCATTTTAAAAACGGATTACTCTTGATAAATTTTTTCGCTTTAACCCTGGCTAGTGGAAAGGGAGCCTTATCTACTTATTAACGTATAAGAATCATCCTCAGTATCCTGCTAGGTGCAATCGACATTTGATTTTTCATATCGTAAATCTTAGTAGAAAGCAAGGTCAAGAACACTTAGGCCTTAGCTATCGGGAGCCGGCTAAGTCACGCAATGGTGCCTCAATATACATTGAAGGTGAGAATGATGCTTTTTGAATCGCCAGAATGACAAGGGTATGACCTTCAAATGATTCAGTATAATGATAAACGAAGCTGAATTCCAAAGTAAATATTTCGTCTCAGAGATTTTGTTCCTTTCTTAGCGGCCAACCAATTGCCACTAAGGCCCATTTTATAAGTCGTGCCGTGCCGCGCCGTACCGAGCGAATTTAGACCAATTTTGTCAGGCGCGGTGCGGCGCGGCACGACTCTTACAAAACGAAATTGACACTTGATTCGACTGAGTCGAACCATATGCCAAAAGCATCTCGACTGGGTCGACCAAGTGCGACTTATAAACCAAATTTCAGTCGCACCGTGCCGCAGCATTGTTTGTTTTGGATGTGCAACCCAACCATACCCACTGTGCGTATGCGTCTCTATAGTTTGGTGTGGCACGGCATGGCAAAAACTTGTCGTTATTAAACAGTGGCGCTCCAAGTCGAACCTCAGTCGAACTCAAATTTCTATGGTTCGGTGCGGCGTGGCACGACTGATAAGCCTAAAAGATATGAAAATCGAATGTGGACGACCCTGTAATTGTATTTGTACAAGTTACTAACATTTCATTCTTCTAATCTCTCAGCAGCAAGTAAATCAGGAGTGATAAGAAGAGGTAGGACCCAATCAGAAAGCTTTTTAAAGACACGAAATGGTGATTATGATCCAACTAGATCCAATTCAGCCGTAACAAAATTGGCAGCCAAACGGATGGGTAAGCACATTCCAAATTTTTTTTAACCTTTCAACCGGAAGAGTCAGAAAGAACGCGGGCGTTTGACAGGCTATTGTCCCCTCAAGATCACAGTAATAATGGTTGTTATTGTCTTGTGACAGCCGATATGTTGAATTGATTTTAGGAATTTTCCTTGCTGAAATCGGTCATTTTCTTCCGAAAATATGACGGATTTTCTCGAGAAGGCCCCCCCCCCAAAAAACCCTTGAGAAGTGGTCTAAAATGGCTATAAATTTCCCCAAAATTCTGCCGTATAGCATTGACTCACCTGTGCATTAGGACGTGTTTTCCTTTTGGGAGGATCAACAAGTCCTCCCCATTAGTACAAGAAAATTAGTTACGTAGATTCCATAGTTAATACTTGCATATGTGCTATTAGGAAGGAAAATCGATGAAATTTTGATGATTCTTTTCACTTATTTTTGCAGCTTTTTGGAGGAAGCTATACCTATTAAAGCTGCTAAATTTCTAAATCTAATTGAACAAGGCAAGACAAGACTATGAAACAAGATATTTTCAGTATTATTGCTTTGATATTCAGGGAGCAGTATTTTCCTCCGCCGTGTGTCTTGTTTGATTCACCCAATATTATTAAATACTTTATGATTTTATGTTTGGGGCAATAAAACCAGCATCTTACGACAATAATTTTCGTACCTCAACCTTAAAAAGATCTTACTTCAAGGGCCTAAGATTTTAGAACAGTAGAACGAAGAAATGTAGTTCCGGAGTTCTACTCAAAAGCGACGCAGCTGGCATGATTTGAACTTTTACTCTTTGCAACATGAGTTACACGAAATTTGAAATGTTTTCCTTCAAATTTTAAGCTGGTTTTTGCCTAAAGATCCTGAAAACATTTTTCTTGGGTAAATACTGATGAAAACAATGGGCGATTGCACTTTCCTACTTGAAAGCCAACTTAGCATATATATTTCTTTTGTAAATAAATATAAAAACATTGTAAATAGGATTTTAGATTGTATATTATAGTTTTTGTATTAATTTTGTAAATAAAGTTTACTTTTATTTTACGGGAGGGCACCATGAAAATCAGCAATTGCGTTGAAGGGCTACCCTCCCGGTAGTTGAATATATGAAATATGAAATATGAAACATAACTGTGTGAGTTGAAATGACATCATGACTAAAATGACTAAGGAACCTCATCAGTCATCATGAATGACAGTTCCTTTAATTCTGCCATGATTTTAGTTCTTCAGTTTGGTTTATCAATTTTTTGAATATAATTCTGTTCTGTATTACAGGCACTGTTGATGTTGATATGCTAACAGCAAATGTAACAAGTCTTGGCAGCCTTATCGATAAGAAAATTGAGCAAGGCAGTATCGGTCAAGGAGCAAATTTTGAAAATGAATACATTAGTAAAGGTTCGTATTGAGAGAACACCCTTTATCTAACATCTAGTTTATGATCCTTTTTTAAATATTTATTAGTACTCGTATTTTACCTCCCTTTGGTTGCGATGGTTATATGATCCATTCCATTAGATATGTGGACAGTTTAAAAGCTTTTATTCAGCCAGCATGCCTTCCACGTGCTACCTCTTAGTAAGGCATGATGGTTGAATAGGAGCCTATAAAAGCTCGCTCATGGGTAACCGGCATGCATTACGATCGTTTTGTTTTGTTTTTGTGGATTTCATGGATTTTATTCAATTCAAGTCCAATGCTTACACACAAGGAGGAATATGGCCGCATCTGGAGCTTCAGCGACGTGCTGCTAATTTCAGCGACATCAACAAGGACAGATTTGGTAAGACAATGGCACGAGTTTGTTTTGATTGACACCGCAATTCAAAGCGATTAGCAATAGCAAACGAAAGAAATTCTCTCAACGAGTAATTCAAAACAAGCAAAACCGCAAAAATGTCTCTGAAACTCAGGTAGCTAGCTCGCTCGTTGTGTATTCCAGATATTGTTTTTAAGACTAAACATGAGCATAGATCGATATAAGAAGGGTATCTACACATCTGCTCAGGCATTTGATTTGTTTAGTTCAAAAGCCGATTGGGAGGCGATTCAATTTTTCATCTTTTTGGGTGTAATGAAAACACTTACTGCTCGGCTTCTGAACCAAAGAAATAAAAGGTCTGCGGTAGATGTGTAGATATATCTTTCTTCTTTCGATATATGCTGATATTTGCTCTTGAAAACAATTTTTAGAATGCACAATGAGCGCGCTAGCTACTTGGATTTCAGAGAAACTTTTGCGGCTTTGTTTGTTTTGAATTATTGGTTGAGAGAATTTCCTTTGTCTGCGATTGCTAATCGCTTTGAATTCAGGTGTCAATAAAAGCAGCTCATGCTATTGTCTTACAAAATCTGTCGTTGTTACTGACATCACAACTTTATTAGTTTCATGCCGTATGAAATGAGGCCATCTTTACAACTAGGGCTGCAATGCATGGCGGTTGTCTGATTGCCTTTAAATGACCCTAAACAGGTTCAGAGCAATAGCGGTAACCTTAGCCTGATAACTTTGAAGTTGGGTCTGGTCGACAGGCTATACCCCCAGGGGCTACTTAAGTTTTAATAGTGCGGAGTTATGCCATTCAGGACTCAAAAGTGTCACCCATGATTCCGCAAAAAATCTGAAAGCATGCCCGTAAAATTGGGAAAAGCCGAAAAAGCATACCCATAAATCCGGACAAAGTGAAAACAGTATATCCATAAATCCAGAGAAAGTGAGAAATTGAGAAAGTACACACTTGAAAAGTATAAATAGAAAGTATCCGGTCATGCCCACTGGGTTCTATCGTAAAAAAAGGTAACCTGAAAAATGGCACAACCCCGTACCATAGAGTACTTAAGTAAGCTCCTACCCCGCCCCATTCCCCGAGGCTATATCATATCCTCGACTGCTTGCGTTCTTCCAATGCTTGATCCCGTGTCTTACGAGAAGAAAAGCTTACGAGATGAAACAGGTCAACACTCGAAATTTCAAAGAATTCGTAGCAAATCAGGTCAGGCTGCTTATTTTCCTGGCTATCAATTGTTGTGAACCATTATGCTATTGTAACAAGACTTGGGAATAAGCAACGTGCTTTGTCCTCAGATTCTTTGGCAATCTCAAGGTAGCTTCACTACATAAGGACCCTCTAGTTACGCTCATCTTATTGAGTTGAATTGTTGTTGTTGTCGCTCCTCTGACTCTGTTGACCGAAGCGCCATCATCAAGTCTAAGAGCACAGGGAAACGAGAGACTCCAGGTAATAAGTCTAGTCTCAAGGTCGGTTTCTTGCATCCTGAGAAGCTGATCGGCCTAACAATCTGAATGGTTTTAACTGTCGAGACTGTGGTTACTTTCGCATCTGTTTTTGATAATTTAATGGAGGACATTGCAAACTGCAGCATTATAGTATTATTCTCATAAATTTGAAGGAACGTTTTGATGAATTTCAACAAACTTTTGGAACTTTTGATATCAAACTGCTAGAGAATAGGTGAGTCAAACTCTGATGTTGCAGTCAGGCTGATGAGGAACTACACTCGACTCGGTGCTCGCTCGGTGCAATCGTCATATTTCGTTATTTCAATGAACTCGAGTGATAACAACAACATCAATTCAATTCATCGAGTGGAATATGAGGGGCTTGTAGTGTAAGGCCAAAGTTGAAGGGCTTACGGACCCTTCCTTCTCACCTGTGATCGTTCCTTCTCGACTATGCTCATTGTACTTATTGTACATAGTGCATAACGTAGACCCGTGATTTACTTTTTCATTATCTTTTTAGGATTGGATGTCAGTTCAAACAAAGACCAAGGAACAACAGAGTCCTTCCCTGCCGTGTCTTTGAAATCAAACAGTGCCAAAGGCCAGGACATCCAAATGGATATAATAAGTTACGTCCATCCTGAACGAGAAAATCAAAAAAATGAACCTCTGATTCAGAAGGAGGTCGATAATTCACAAGGAAGCGATGTAGTTGTGGGTGAAGTTGCAGCTGAAGAGAAGCCAGCAGACACTGATGAGGAGCAATTTCAGTTAGCACTTAAAGCGATTGTTGATGAAGTAAAGGACCTAAAAGAGAAGAAACCCGCGAAAGCTAAGAAAGCTCGCAAAACACGAACAGGACTCGAAGAAAAGAGCACCATAGTACGGGAGATTGCATCTGTGTCACCGCCGTTTCGTGCGGGAAGGGCCAAAGAAAGTAAGCCCCCTAAAGGTCTTGATCGAATTGAAGAAACCAAGAAAAAGGTGGTGAAGAAAGAAGGCAAGGTACCGAAGGATCAAGATAAGAAAGTGAAAGTTGGTAAAGCGAAAACTGGGAAGAAAAAGGTGACATTTGTGGAAAAGAAAGGGGAAAACAAGAATGAGATTGATGGTGATCAGGTAAAGGAAAGGAAGAAGACCGAGATTGAGGATTTAGGAAAGGGTAGTAAACAAGAGGAAGTAGCAAGTGATAAAGACAATATATCAGACCCTCAAGAAAAATATGATGTCCCAATCACTTTCACATCAGTTCGAGCAGAATCTGGACTCAGCTCGGGAAATGAAAAGAAGGATTCGCCACGCATTGAAACTGATTCAAGAAAGGATTTAACAAGCAACGCAAAAAGCAAGGCCCAAGAAACGCCGCAATTTGAGCCAAATGTGAATTTAAACATCTTGAGTTCAAATGAAACTGAAACAGATGGATCGGTGGTGCATTCAGGTAATGAGGACGGTGCAGATCAAAAAATTGTTGATGCTAGGACACGGAAACGAAAGATGGAAGCTGAAAGACGGCGATTGAAGGTTGAGCAAAGGCGAAGAGAGAAAGAAGAGGCAAAGCGGCGAGCGATTGAGCAAGCAGAGCGGGAAGAACAGTTGAAGCAAGAAGCAGAGATGGAAATGCGTCGAAGAATAGAAGAGGTAAAGAATCGCAAGAGTCAAGAGGAAGACGAGAATCGTAAACAGGAAGAAGCGGAAAAGGCACGACTAAGAAAGCTAGAACGCGAACGTGAACGGGAGAAACGGGAAAAGGAAGAAATGAAGAGAAAAATGGATGCAATAGCCGCGCGGTTGAAACTGGAAGAAGAGATGCGCCGCGAGCGGGAAAGAGTTGCTCGAGAAATTGAAGAAGAAATGAAGCTTCAAGAAGAAGAGAAAATGAAAGAGATGGAAGAAACTGAAAGGATAGAATATGAAAGACAAAAACGAGAAGAAGAAGAGCAAAGGTTAAGACTTGAAGAAGAGCAGAAACGAATCGAACGAGAGAAACGCTTAATTGCAGAGGAAGAACATAGAATAAAGATGCAGAAATTGAAAGAATTCCATCAAATGTTATTAGAACGTGCAAAATTCTGGGAAGGAATGAGAAACAGTAAATGGTTTATAGAACTAAATCAACGATTAACACGTGCCTTCACATTTTCGTATTATGATTTGCTGCCGGCCATGTTGTTTGAGTTCACAAGTCTTAGGCCATTTACACCGAAGGAAGAAAGACACGGGAAGTTACCTCCAATTGAGGAAGAGAAAAGGGACACTTGAATGAAGGGCAAGTATATCCAAGAAGTTGGAAACATGTGCATTCACATTTTTACTGCCGGCCATGTTGTTTGAGTTCACAAGTCTTAGGCCATTTACGCCGAAGGAAGAAAGACACGGGAAGTTACCTCCAATTGAGGAAGAGAAAAGGGACACTTGAATGAAGGGCAAGTATATCCAAGAAGTTGGAAACATGTGCATTCACATTTTTACTGCGGGCCATGTTGTTTGAGTTCACAAGTCTTAGGCCATTTACGCCGAAGGAAGAAAGACACGGGAAGTTACCTCCAATTGAGGAAGAGAAAAGGGACACTTGAATGAAGGGCAAGTATATCCAAGAAGTTGGAAACATGTGCATTCACATTTTTACTGCCGGCCATGCTGTTTGAGTTCACAAGTCTTAGGCTATTTACACCGAAGGAAGAAAGACACGGGAAGCTACCGCCAATCGAGGAAGAGAAAAGGGACACTTGAATAAAGGGCAAGTATATCCAAGAAGTTGGAAACATGTGCATTCACATTTTTACTGCCGGCCATGCTGTTTGAGTTCACAAGTCTTAGGCCATTTACACCGAAGGAAGAAAGACACGGGAAGCTACCGCCAATCGAGGAAGAGAAAAGGGACACTTGAATAAAGGGCAAGTATATCCAAGAAGTTGGAAACATGTGCATTCACATTTTTACTGCCGGCCATGCTGTTTGAGTTCACAAGTCTTAGGCCATTTACACCGAAGGAAGAAAGACACGGGAAGCTACCGCCAATCGAGGAAGAGAAAAGGGACACTTGAGTAAAGGGCAAGTATATCCAAGAAGTTGGAAACATGTGCATTCACATTTTTACTGCCGGCCATGTTGTTTGAGTTCACAAGTCTTAGGCCATTTACACCGAAGGAAGAGAGACACGGGAAGTTACCTCCAATCGAGGAAGAGAAAAGGGACACTTGAATGAAGGGTAAGTATATCCAAGAACTTGGGAAATGTGGTACTTGAAAAGGAAAATGCAAAGAAGCGTCTTACTGCCGAAGAAACTTAATCTTTATTCTTGATTTAATTTACAAAGTAAAATAATCAGTGGACAAGTTACGAAATGTTGGTTTACCCAAAACAGAAGTTCGGACACATTTCAATCGGATTTCGAATATAGATTCCAGGAAATCAGGAGCGTTTAGCTGACTTCCGCAATCTGACCTTTAAATGCCAAAGTTTCATGCGGAAAGGCTTGCATAATTGCATTCGAGATTGGTTAGACATATATCTATTGTGGTGTGCAACTTAGTATTTTGATGTTAGAAGCTATGCGATTGTACCGAGAGAGGCCATAAGTGCCCATAAACAAGACTTTCTTTACTAATAAAATCCACGTCAAGAAACTAAAGGTAACAAGATGTTCTTGTTTGACCATCAGGGTACCAACTTGTCTTTTGCTATGGAGCTTTCACTGAAGAATGTCTACAGTTTTCATTGGTCAAACAGGTGACTGTTATTCCATGAAATAGTAATTTTTCCCCAAACCTTTGATCTGCATTTTCTTCACAATAATCGTCCTTAGATATTTTTCCGACAGCCAGGCGTTTAAACAGGCAGTTGAGGATTTATCAATTATTTCTAAATTTGCTCCGAAAAATCTGGTTTTTCCCTGACAAAAAATTTGGAAAGTTGCTACGATATTTACAATTTACCCCTGACTGGCAGAGTCATTTTTCAGCGCCGACTTCTGTCCTTTGCAATGTAATTAAAGGCAGTCTGTCGCACATCTGATTGGCTGCAATAAAATCAGAGCTCAATGCAGCGAGTGTCATTGTGAATCTTTGTATTTAGAACAATGAGGGCTGATCTTTATCATTTTCTACGGTCGTAGAAAGTCAGTAGAATCAGCTGTCATTCAATTCTCCTTTTCTTTACATCACCCAGTTATTATCATTTAGTCATTATCACCGAATTAGATGCGTGACAGACTGCCTTTAAAAGATAGTCGACAGGTCTGTCAAACTTTTTTGCAGTAAGTCAATTGTTGAGTAAGTTTTTAAGACCTCACTTCAGACAATTAGCCGGCCTAAGACCTTATTATTTTTGTTGCAAAAATACTTACTTGTATCTAATACTGTTAAAAACAGGTCTGTCAAACTTTTTTGCAGTAAGTCAGTTGTTGAGTAAATTTTAAAACCTCACTTCAGACAATTAGCCGGCCTAAGACCTTATTATTTTTGTTGCAAAAATACTTACTTGTATCTAATACTGGTAAAAACCAAATTTTAATTAATCTGTTCAATTCTCTTGAAAGAACCTCTGTTTAGAGGTGAGGATATTTTGAGTTGCCAGCTTTCCAAGTTCAATTCAATATTAATAGTTTTACAAGGATTTTGGACATATATACTTCCAACATATTTGATTCTTGACCCTTGATTGACGTAAGACGATGTTATTTCGAGCAGATCATAGGTTTCAGGGAGAGCAACTGATTTGTGAGTGTGAGAGTTGCTGGATGTGCCAAAAGATATCAATTTTTGACAAGACATTGTAACTGGTACACTTCCCAATCAGTTTGAATAATAGATAACAATAATAAAATCACTTATGTTGCGCTGTATATCGTCAGGGCTCATTACCTTTCTACGGATCTTTAGGAAGGATCTTTAACTTTTTCACGTTGAGCTTGTGTTTCGATAACTTAATCGCCCGTTCTGCACGTATGTTTTGTAAGAAACTGAAGATTCACCCAGGGCTGAAAATTTCTCTAAAAATTTATCAACTTTCGGTGCTAAAAGTTTCTTATGAGTTTCTCTGAAGGTTCTTGCGATTGTCATTGTTTTTATGAGCGAGGATAGAGGAGCCTGCCTCTTGGACATTCCACAGTCAATTTTTTGGCACCATGCCTCTGCCTAGAGACATATCTCCGATGGGAGTGGTATGCTTTACATTCCTAGAAGAAACCGTCCTTAAATGATACTTTTCCATTATTCGTATTTCTTAAGTTTTGATGATCTGAAAGTCTGTTTCTTATCACGACTTTAGTTTCTCATATAAAAATACGTGTATTTCATGCATCTATTCAGTTTCAGTTTCACATATATTGTAATTTGTAAGTATTTGATTTTACCTTAGATTATATCAATTTGGGACGGGTAGGTTAGAAGCATTTATGGTTTTCTTACCAATGTAAAGTATTCGAATTGATTATAAATGATTTCATCAAAATATGATAGGAACTAGTCAATGATTTTTATATCTTATATCTGTATGTATACTAAATGTTTTTAGGTAATTGATCTCGTTAATTGAGTTCGTAGTGTTTTTTTGAGTGTCCTGCAAATACATATTCTTATACCTATGCTGCGATTGGTCTGATTATGATGATGTGATGTGACATCATTTCTGACACAGGGCATTGCAAGCCAATAGAGGGAATTGATGCTGTTGGACGGGGGGTATGGGGGGCAATTGCCCCCCCCCCCACTTTTGTGAAAGATGGTCCTCGAGATTCCTCTAAAACCGAGGAGAAAATAACTTATAGGTTGGGTAAGAATTTTCCAAGAAATGTCAAATCTTCCATTTTAGCACTGGCAAGCATGATATTGGGAGATGCATTCTAAGCCAAAGTAAAGGATCTTTCTTCAAAAATTTTCCTCGTGCTCTAATTCATAGGATAAATGTTACAAAACGATCAAGGTTTTCTCGTCGCTAAAGGCAAGCATGATATTGGGAGAGGCATTCTAAGCCAAAGTAAAGGGCGTGGCCCCAAAAATTTTCCTAGGAGCTTCGCCCCCAGACCCCCTTGCACGCCGCTGCCATCAGTAAATTTTCACTGGCCACACTGCTGGGCGAGGTTCGAGAAAGGGTTGCTCAACAGTTTGTGAAACGAAAACATTATACATCATCTGCCCCACAATACTCTTCTGTCTACGTAAAGATTTTAATCATGCCATAATAAGGTATAAGCCTCATTTTCAAAGAAAGTGAGTTTAGCTTTGCTATTGGTAAGAAATCGAGGAATTGCAAGGGCCCCCATAACTCATCCATGGCCGGTGTCAATAGATCAATTGGTATTTGTTTCCCCTCTCATATTGTCAATTCTCATCTTTGGCCATGGACGGGAGAACCAACTTTTTGCTTCTCGTTTTAAAGTTTTAACGGGCGTTTTGGGAAAGTGCAGAGCTGTTCTAACTTATTTCTTCTCACCACGAAAGAATTATAGAAATTTTCGAAAGAGATTATTTAAAATTAAATTTTCTTAATTAAGAAACTAAGAATTTGGGCCATTATTGACAGTTTCTTAAAATTATCAGATCTGTGCCCCCTGAACATTCAAAACAAGGGGCCAGATCGGAAACTCAGGCGGCTCGGGCAACTCGGGTGAATATTTTTCACCGCAAAAACAATGTTGGATAGTATTATTTCGACTCTCCTTGGGCACAGAAGACACAAGTATAGTTCTTATAAGCGGTTTCTTATAAAAAAATACGTGTACTTCATTTTATTTTCTAAAAATTTCGCACACATTGGACGGAATCCTCATGTCTTCAAGAGAAATTCATGAATGAAGACTTGCAGAAGTTATTTTGTTTTTATGGCGAAGTCGTAGGCTTTTCAAAGGAGTGATAGATGCCCCTCGGAAAAGGTGACTTGTCTTGGCTGATTTTGATTTAGCTGAACATTATGTTGCCAGTTGCGATTGTTTGCAGCATTGTTATTAGTCAAACATTATTAGGCCATTGTCACGTACAACTTCAGTATCGCGTTTGGGTAGGAATAACATCCCTAATCTAATATTTTGTGGAAGTCCATCAAATGAACCTCTTCGTCAGTTCTGTTTAAAGTCACACTCTGATGACGGCATAAGTCACAAAGGCCTCAGTGTGCTAAATCTTCTCGTTTTTTGCATCCGAATCTTTTTACAATTTTTTTATCGAAGGAAATATAGCGCGGGAAATATTTGCTGACGTCAGAATTTTCCAGATTTGTCCCTCATGTTGCAGCTGTGTGTGAGGCTGTGAGACGCTTTGTTCGTCAGAGTAAAAAATAAAGTACTATTTTCATAAGATGATGATGATATGCATTGAAAGCAGATGAAAGTTTGAAGTTTCACCCTCAGGCAAAGCTCTCTGATTGGATCTTGGAAATTGTAGAAGTTGTGTATCATCAGAGCGCTTGAATTCTTGCTAGGGTGTTTGCTGTACTCCAAATTTGTGTAATAATTTCACGGTGAATTGAAATCTGGGGAGAAATTTTGCGAAATTTTACACGATTTGTCTTCAAACAACATGAACGAACCCGTGGATTTAATTCGCTGAAAACTATCGAATGCTATCAAATTCGTTGCAAAATGGCGAGTTTAGTTTTAGACATCGTAAGCACGGATTTCTCAAAATTTGACGCCACTTGATTTAATTGCCTTTATTGTTTTGTTTTCAAAATGTACTAATCCGTTGTGACTTAGTTGATGACCGACACGATGTAATGCCAATGCCTACGCAGCCAAGCCTTTTGAGTGTGCGAAGTACCTGCCCTCCTCGCTCACAAGACGAGGGATGTAAACACAAGACGAAAGACGACCTCGAGAAGAAGCAGGATTGTTTGAAATATCAGCTAAATCCCAAATGATTCAACGTATCAATCCTTTGACATTATGAAACAAAAAGGATCGTTAAACTATTGATCAATTTGAATAATTCGAAGTGGATTAAAATCAAGTGGGAAATGGCTTCACTGTCAGACATTGAAAGCAGCGGAAACAGTCAAGGAAATACTGGAAGTTTCTTGAGCATCACACGCCGAGCTTCAAAGAAAAATTCAAAGAAAAGAAGCAAATCAACTTCCGATATGCGAAGGATGCCTTCCCCAAGAAGTGAGATATTTTTGAAATGGGTTATTTGTGAAAATGAACGCTGTTAAGACTTTTGTTTTGTGATGGTGACGAGAAAAGGGGCCTAATAACCTGCTACTAGAGTGCTTCGGCATGTTTGTTTTGAGATCTGTTCGTGATCTAATAATCATTTAGTTGACATCAGAATTATCATTGATTTTATCATGGATTTTATACAGCAGATTTAATAAAGCTACAATTTTAGTAGATCGATTAGACGCCCAAAATGATGACGAAATTGAGATGAGGTTTGATGTCTGATTTTATTGTTGTTTATTAATTTATTATTGACAGGTTAACCCTTGAGCAAGTCCAGGTTAACCCTTGCTTTTCATGGACTGTGCATCCTGACAGTGTTTATTCAGGATAATTGGGAGCACATTTTTCGATATCGTTATTAGATTGTGCCCTACTTTTGTCTGCAGATGCAATTTGGGGACCTTGTGCGCCGCTCGTGCGACCTTTGGCTTCTGCCCCGACGTCAAAAGCATGTTTCATGGGATATCGAAAAATAAGATATTGTTGGTTGTTCAGGGGCTTTCTCGTTTTCTGGATAGTTCTCAGGATTTGCAGTCATATTCCTTCATAAGATTACACACAACACAAAAACAGACACAACTTGGCCTTTGTTTTCGAAACACGCGCTTTTCGAAAGGGAAGGTATTTGCAGACTTTTGCAACGTGTTATAGTGTCAAGAAAAATCGGAGAAATCCGAGGTAGTTGAACCCTGGTTGAAAACTGTATGTATTTGGCTGCTCATTGTCAGCATGTAAATGCCCTTCCCCATCACTCCATAAAGAAATTCAAATATCGCTCAGCATGTAAGCAAATAGAAACTTCAACTACTTTTGTTTGCATAAAGGAAGCAGGTCTGAGATAATCAAGTGGGCTTAGAGGAAATAGTAGCATGTCTTTGCAGGATTATCCGCTGAGATTGATGTGAAATTTGTTTACGTTCTAAACAAAAACCAATTAATTGCACAAGGGCAATAAAAGAACCCCGAATGAGATTCTTAAAGCTGGGTTTACGTTTTGTATGGTTTGTTTCGATTTGCAATCAGTGAGACCACCAATGAATGAATTTGTGGATTTGAAACAAAATGGATTCGGTCATTTGCTGCCAAGGAATTGAAGAGGAGGATAATGAAAAGTTAATTTCTGAAACAGGTTTATTTTGATAATATCCTTTACAAATTGTGTTGTTGTGATAATGATTGTTTATTATTGCAGCAAATGTTATTCTATCGCATTCAATAATCAATAATATCAAACTTTTCCTGGACTATATCGCCCATGTCGCCCACAAAGTTGACTGTAAATTATTTTTTTGTGATGTAACAGCGTTGCTGAAAATATTTACTTTCGAGCATTCGAGCAATGCCTTCGTCTGCAAGATAGGCCCAAGATAGCCCGTGTTGCAATTTTTGCGAGTCAATGACAAGGTCTTGAAAGACATCACTCAGCAAGCCTCCAGGAAACATTGAGCAGAAGATGTAGTCTAGAATGCAGATTCTCTTTCCCAGTTCATGTTTAGTCCTCCTCGTGTTATGAACCGAAAATTCACACACGTATTTTTTTAAGAAACTAAGAATTTAGTCCAGTGCATTGAAAATTTCTGAAATATATCAGAATTTGAGAACTCAGAGTTTCTTACAAGTTTCTACAAGTTTCATGACAATTTTCATGTTCACTACATGTGCGTCCTTTTGGTTGACTTTGATTGATTTATTGATCGATCGATCGATTGATTGATTGATTTATTGATACATGTGCCCTGGTAAATTTGGTACCCTCCGAGTATCAAAATAAATAGTTTCTTAAATTATATTTTCCCAGTATGGAGTTTCTTAATTTTTGGCGATCTGAGACTTGAGTTTGTTATAAGATTACACGTTTTTTTTTTTATAAGAAACTTGGATCAGCACTTAGTACTAAAAGTTTCTTAATTTCGCATGAAAATTTCGGTGTTTTAGTAGTAAAAATTTCTTAATTAGTTTCTTATTTTTTGGGCCTAAAATTGCGGTATTGTTCGAAGCTGAGCCTTCTTCTCGAGAAAGGGCTTCCATTTTGCATTGACATTGTCATCAAGAAGAAGCCATGCACATCAAGGCAAAAATTTACCAATTTTGCAGTTAAAAATCAAGAAAAGACGAATGTACCTTTGTTAGAGAGACATAGAATAAGAGAGACATAAAGAAATAAATTTTTAGAGTTTCTTAACTGTTCTTGAGCGTAGTACTAGAGTTTCTTAAATTTTTGGTCATCGTAGTACTAGTTTCTTATAAACCAGTTTCTTATAAAAAAAAAAACGTGTATAGAAAAATACATGCACCTAAAGATATTTGAAAATGATGTATTGGTTTGGTTTCTTTATATGGTACACGTATTTTTTTATAAGAAACTAAGAATTTGGGCCAGCACTGGAAGTTTCTTAAAATTATCAGATTTTGAGTACTCAGAGTTTCTTACGAGTTTCTTCATGTTCACTACCTGTGCCCTCGTGAACATTTCAAAGCAAGGTTTTTTAAGCCTTTCCAATGTTTATACATTACTCAAGTACCTTACGAGTAATATGATACAGGAAACAAGTGAAAGTAAAGTAAAAACATGTCGAGGATTTCCTTTATCAAAATAAATAGTTTCTTAGCTTATATTTCCCAGTACTGGAGTTTCTTAATTTTTTGGAGATCTGAGAGTTGAGTTTCTTATAAGCAGTTTCTTATGAGAAAAAATACGTGTAACCCAACTGGCCATGTGAGTTTCAAAAGGCCCTCAACGCAACGTTGCAATCAAACGCTTACTTCAAACACATCTTGTTTGTGGCTTTTCTGGTTGACCTTCAAATAGCCTGTTTGATTTGATTCTTAACTGCAACAGGTGTTTCTCAATTATGTGCTTTTAATTCATTCAAATAATCTTTTTGTCATTTCAGAAACCCTCTCCGCAAATGACCTGAAAGCATCTGCAATCCTCCAGATTTTGAACTTGAAACTTGCGTATCTGTCAGGTGAGAAAAACAGCTTTTTTACTGCTAAAGGCAGCCTTTGCGCATAGCTTTCTATTGAGGCAGCCATCTTCGTAGACCACAGAGATGGTCGTTTTATAGAATAGAGCACGCACAAAGGACGGCCATTTTCATCAGAGACTTCCATACACATGCTTAGTCGATTTCCTCTTTGTTTTATTTGCACTGCGAACAAAGAGAACAGAAAAGGCGCATCCAACGTCTTTAAAGGGTTTTGGGTAACCGGCATGCATTTAAGCCCTGTTTATAAAGTTGGCCTAATTTCATGCTTTATGAAATAATTTGCCTATCGTAGCCCAAAGCATGAGCCTTTGCCGTTGAGTCTAAACATTGAGTCACAAGGTACCAGGGGGGGGGGGGCCCAAATTTTGGGTAGGGGTTTGCCGCGAGCATATTCAAAATGGTACCTCATGGCTAGACTAATTTTTACGAAAATGGTGCCCTTGGCTAGACCAATTTTGACGATTTCCTCGACCAATATTGTCAAATTTGTACCAAATATGATATCATGACCGTTCGCTAGACCAATATTGTCAAAAATGATACCCTTGGCTAGACCGTTGTAGGCAAAAATTGCAAAAAAGTATACCCTTAGCTAGAAGTCCGAAAAAGTATACTTTTGCTCGCGGCACATCCCCAGGTACCTTTACTATGTATGGAAGAACCCCCCCCCCCCCGTGCAAGGTACCTGGTACCCGCATAATTTAAAAACAGCAGAAAATTTGACGGTTCCAAAATCTTTGGAACAAAAACCTGGATTTTATGCGCCAAAGAAATTTATTCAGGCGTAGAGAATCAATCTGCCTCGTTTCGAACGCATCGAAATATGTTCTGTTTTCAAGTTTTCGTCGTTTTTGAGTGTCTGCATGGTGCCACTTTCAAATTATCTCGGTTAGAGTTCCGCTGTCAAATTCTGCCGTTTTCAAATCATGCTGGCAAAAAAATGCGCCGTTTTGCGTCAACGGAAGGCCCACGCCTATCTGTTTTGTACCGTTTTCAAATTGTGTCAGTATCGGGGAAAATTGAAAGAATTTATGATTGGAGGGGCTTCCATTCTCCAAACAAAAGAAAACAGTGCCTACAAATTGGGGGGCTGGAACAAGATGCGAGTGAAGCGAGTTAAAGGTGGGGTCCGGGGGATTGCCCCCGGGAAAATTGTTGCAACCACGCCCTTTTTACGACTAATGGAATGTTTTCCTCGGAAGTTTTGAAAATCGTACTTAAAAATGACTTTGAAATTAATTGGTATTTTGTTGTATGAACTTGGTATCTAAGTTTGAATTTTACTATTGATTTTTGAAGACGGAAATTTTTGAGAAAAGGACCATATGTGCAATTGTCTAAAAACGGTCACAAAGAGGAAAATATTTGAACATGCTTGACATTTCCTTGAAGCACACATTTATCAAAGGATCAAAATAAGACGAAAATGAAAAAGATCGGCGA
This sequence comes from Aurelia coerulea, assembly GCA_039566865.1. NCBI lineage: Eukaryota > Metazoa > Cnidaria > Scyphozoa > Semaeostomeae > Ulmaridae > Aurelia > Aurelia coerulea. Next base: position 14,054,829 of record CM076958.1, on the reverse strand, counting down.
AATCTGAGCCTAGAAACAAGGAGATGTAAACTGCGATCAAAAGAGTGCCATACCTCTACCGAGACCTCTGCAGGTCATGCAAACAAGGGTCTGATTTAGGCCCAACTTTAAAAATCAATATCTCCACTTTATGTTGACTGATCTTGAAAATTGTTGCAGCACATAAATCCCTAGGTTATGGTGCATGTCGCAAGCTTCAAATTTTAGTCTAAATTCGATTTCCCGCCTTCACGCCTTCAAAAACATGCCAGATTTCGTGGGAACAAAATGATATCTACAGGATTTCAGGAATTTTTGGAGACAACAAATTTTTCGATGTGGATAGTAAAGACACGGAAACAAAATCCAATTTTACCCTGCTTTTATTCCGCAGGCTACATTGAAGTAAACTTTCATCAATTAAGTATTTCACGAGTTAAGCTTATTTTCATCGAGAGTAACTGCGCTGCGCCATGGGAGAAACGAATATCATTCCACGAGTAAATTGGAAAAACGATTATTTAACAACGTATAATGCAAGGATTTCCTGGTCGCAAATTGCGGTGAGGACTACCACTAAGATTCAATTTTCCTTCTATTAAATGTAATATCTTTTTCGTCAAAATATCGTTGGGCTGGATTTATTTCTCGTTAGGAGCTTGACCGCATTCGAAATATTGAGTTTGTGGCTTGCTGACATGCTTGTCGGATTAAAAACCCAGCCAATATTGGATAGCACGCAGGCTAATATTGGAAGTTGGAACCCAGGCTTGTCGAAGTCCATCAAGCTCATTTCGATAGATATAGGATGAAAAAATCCATTTAGCCCCCCTGTCAGTTAAGCCCCGTCTCCAATAAGACCCTTCCAAGACAAACTGTTAAACATTTCCTCTTCCTATTAAGCCCCCCTCTGGTATCCAAATGCAACAGGTTACCAAAGATTTGTATTTGATTTGCTGAAACAATTTAGATGTTAATTTTCATATGTTTTCGGATTAGAACTGGGTTCTATTTGTGTACCGTAAAAGCTCTATTAAGCCCCCCACTCTATTAAACCCCCTCTCTAATAAGCCCCTCCCCTCTGAGCTATAATGTTAAATAAGCCCCCTCTCTATTAAGCCCCCCCCATTTATATCAAATTCCAGAGGTTACTAAAGATTTTCCATTTATTGAGCTAGATAAGTTTGCATGGTAATTTTGTCATGGTTTGAGATAAAACTGTGTTGCATTTATTTATTTGACTCTTAAAATGTGTATGTTGAATCCGCAAAATATGGTGTAAAAGAACTAAAACGCTATCATATATATCTTTGTCATTTGATTTTGTGAATAAGCCCCCCTCTTTAATAAGGCCCCTCCTATAATAAGCCCCCTCTGGAGTGTCCGAAATTAAATAAGCCCCTGGGGGCTTAATAGAGCTCTTACGGTATTTGACTCAGAAAATTATGATCTTGATTCTGCAAAATATGAGCTAAAATACTCGAAGAGCTACCATTTATCGCCTTGTATTTTTGCTTTATCCCTTTATGAATATGCCTTCCTCTCTAACAAGGCACCCTCTCTTTTAAGCCCCCTCTTTAGAGTCTCCAAAATTAAATAGGCCCTCTTGATAGAGCTTTTGCGGTATCATCATGGGTATTACTGACATGATTTGGATGGGCCTAGATTGATAAAAGTGTTGTTTCTCCTTATCACCATAAGAAATTTTCGTGATTTATTCTCCGCTGTAACCTGTTTCTCTTTATCGTTTGTTTTTACCTCAATTTCAAATGGTTCCCTCTTTTGATTTTGATGGTCTGGGAGCTAGTTTCCAGGATGACGCGAACATCTAGGCCCAACCACACCACAAAGTGCTATTTCAGTGTGTTTGTATGATTCTGGGCATAGAGGTTGGGTAGCAAAGATTTTCAACGGTGGGGGCAAGTATGAAATCTGTTGCAGTAGGAGAAGCCTGTGGTATTTACCAAATGTTTTTCCGTCGAAAGGGGGAACATGAACTCCCTACTTGTCATCTGGCTACCTTTATGAATCCAGATACAAACTCGACAGGGACTGTTTGCAAGTAATGGTCTGGTTGCGAGGAGGTCCTTTTATAAGGATTCATTTGTTAAGGGTGGCTTCATTGTGACCGTTTTGAGAACTGAATTTTTTCTGGGTATCTGGAAATAAACTGTAAGAATTTTTGTTTTATCTCAGTTGTTCTTAAGGGCTGCCAACAGTCATGTTATTTTGTACTCTGTACGTTCTCTCTGCAAGATCTCTCCTTGAAAACAGTTCAACAAAAACATTTCACCCAGTGGAGAACAGTCGAAAACAACGGTTCCTTGCGTATAATATTATGTCAGGAACACATCTTTTCTTTTCCCTCAACAAACACAACAAGGCATTTGTTGATCAAATCTTGCACGTGAGTTGAAGGGAATAGGCAATGGGTAACTATCCTGAGATCAGGCTCACTTGGAAAAAAAACTGAAAATTTTTTTTTTTCCGAAGAGTCTCAGGCTAAGGGTTAACAGATTTTCCTATGAATAGAACAAAAAACACACCCAGATGCTTTGGCCATGCTTTGTTCATGGCACATGGCCAGCTTCAAGTTCAGCGCCCCCTCTCTATTGAGCCCTCCTCTCTAATAAGCCCCCCTCTTAGCCAAAATTTTAAATAAGCCCCTCTCTCTATTGGCCCCCCCCCCCACTTAAATCAAATTCCAGAATTTACCAAAGATTTTCCAATTATTTAACTAAACAAGTTTGCATGTTAATATTGATATGGTTTAGGATAAAAGTGTGTCGAATTTAGGTATTTGGCTCGTAAAGTTGTATATTGAGTCCGCAAAAAATGAGGTAAAAGAAATAAAAAGCTATCATATGTATCCTTGTCATTTGATTTTGTGAATAAGCCCTCCTCTCTAATAAGCCCCCTCCCTTCCCCTTCTGGAGTGTCCGACATTAAATAAGCCCACCCGGAGGCTTAATGGAGCGTTTACGGTAATGTACACATCCTGCGTAGAATCGCCCTGGGTACTGGGGCCAAATGGTAACAAAGATAAAATGAAAGGAAGGAATTATGGGGAGGGAGAGGGAAAGTTAACCCCTACCCATTTTTCCATTTCTCAGTTTTTCCTTCTTCATAACATTAGGCTCTAGCACCAACAGGGTTAGGTAGGACAAAGAGAGGCAAAATTTATTTCTCTGAGAGCGGCTTAAAGAAATTCCAGAATGGAAGTTGACAGAAGAGTTGTTACATGAAAATAAATGCTATGTGGAAAGAAAATAAGGTGCGAGGCCTTACTCATATGCTTTAGTGATAAGGAAATTGGAAAATATAACAAAATAGGCTGTTAACCAAATGTCCTAAAAGTTTTGATTGATCTGTTTATATAGCGATAAGAAATATAAGAAATATGATGTAAGCCATTGAGAGATATTTCTTACATCAGGGCTAAACTACTAGTCCTTGAAAGGAATTATTTAAAACGTGCACCATTTTCATCGACCACACAAAACTGTAAAATTTTGATGTGCGACAGACCTTGAAGAATCTTAGAAAATAGTCAAATTCATCGACCAGTATTTTGTTGTTACAGGAGGCCTTGACAAGAATGGACGGTGTATTATCACTATACCATCGAACAAGGAGCAGAAGGCCACTGCAGAAGCTACCTCAAGATATGAAGAACTTTCAACTACATTACAGTATTTGGACAAGATCCCAAGGTATTGAATTTTGCAATTTTATATAAGTTTCCTTTCCTCTTCATGTTTTGTGTCTTCGTTTATCGTATACTTAAGCTTCAGTTTTTAATTTTTCATCATTCCTATAACTGTATCATAACTTTGTGCCATTAATTTTCATCTACAAATTGAAAATTTCAGAACTGAGCATTGCCTTTTTGAAGCAACCTCGTCCCCAGGACCTTTTGTCATATTTGGACGGAGATAAAAAGTCGTCTTCATCCAAATACAACAAAAGGCCCTACGGGACGATGTTAGTCCTGAAGTAAATGGAGTTGTATTTTTCTAATTGATTTCACAGTTTCATAGTTTGCACAATATGGTTTTTCAAACAGGGGATACATATGCTTATTGTTTCTAAGGAGCTCTCTACCACCACAGGTTTATAGTCACCATCAGATTCATCTTCCTGACTATTTACCCACATTATGTGCCAACGCTCTTTTTGGCTGTTTTGGAGCCCACAGAAAATTAACTTCTCTGCCTACTACCCGGTGATTCAAAAGAGTTTCGGCGTTGAAAACCTATATCTTTTCATCCGTTTGACTCCCTGCTAGCTTTATTTTCAAAGCATAGGTTCCAAACCTTTGAAAAGGTTAATGTAAAGCATAGGTTCCAAATCTTTAACTCGGCGAAAAAAGGTGGGTGTAAAATTAAATGACCTATTTCTTCTGATTGAATGGCTTGAAAGAAACTTTAGATACTTATCTATAATTCTACCGTTGGACTTTTCAAAAAATTTTGAATATTTTTGGAAATTACGGTGTATCTTACAATTCAACTCATTTGAGGGTGTGACGTCATCAAATTTCTAAATCATAAACCAGATGAGTGACAGACTTTTGCTTGATACCATATTGTAGGCATTCATAAACTATGGTTTTCTTCGAAATTATTTCATGTTACGTCAACAGTTTAGAAATTACGATGGTTTTAAGTTTTTTTTGAAAATTTTTCTTGAATTCTTGAAAAAGAAGAAAACACTCTAATTCTGAAAATATCGAAGATTTCAGAAAATTCCAACGGCAGAATTATAGAGAATTAGCAAAAGTTTCTTTGAAGTAATTCAGTTCAAAGAAATAGGTCACTCAATTTTACACCAGCCTTTTTAAAGATTTGGAACCTAATGTAAATTCTATGACCTATTTCTTTGATTGAATGGCTCGGAGGAAACTTTAGCTACTTTTCTACAATTCTACCGTTGGACTTTTTAGAAACCTTCAATTCAGCTTTCTTCTCTTTTAAAAATTCAAGATAAATTTTGATAAAAACTTAAAACCATCTCAATTTATACAATTTTTGAGGACAAATATAATATTTTTCAAGAAAATAACGATTTAGAATTTCAATGACGTCACATCGGAGCCAATCGACCCCCCCGAGACCCAGGAACGAACGCTCCACGGAGCCCGAAAGACCAACCGACCCAAGCGCAGCCAACAGTAGCCTGCGTGCAGACTTTAGGATAGTTGAGTCTGCACGCAGGCTAAGCCAACAGCCACCCAGAGAAGAGGAACGAAAGCCGGCCCACCGCGCCCATTAGACCGGAAAGCAGAGTCAGGGCTGGAAAATATTTATTAGTGCCTCCGACCATAAAAAAGCATTGTCAAAAAGGCCACCAGAAGAATCGAAAATTGGTTCGAAAGTAATTGAATTTGAAAATAATTGAACTGAAATTCGAAAATCCCCAAAATCTACACAATGTCCTGTTTGAGGTGTAATGTCAAAGATAAAATTGATTTATCAATGTTGACATCATTGGCTTTAAAGTGGCAGTGAACTACCATGTTTGGATGCATACAATGAAGCCACATAGAATTGTTAGCAGTTTACCCAATTCTCGTCTGTTCAAATTTTCTGAAATGGTTGAAAATGTCGAATAATGATGCTATATGAATAGGAAATTGATGTGAAATCGTAGATTAAGATTCTCGTTTAGTTTTACAATATTTTGTTACGATATATGACTTGAAATAAGGCTATCCCACCTGTGACTGACTGAATAAGTGAAAGAGAACTTTTTCAACTTTAGAAATTAGTTTTGCAGACTTTTTCCAACGTTTAAACTTTCTATGATTCACCCGTAATGCTACTAAATGTTATTGAATAGTTGTTGATTAAATTTCAACAATTTCTTGCAGCACTCAAGTTAAGAGCTTCTTATGAAAATACTTTTAAATCGTAAGAAAAGTCTGAAGTCTTCCCGTAGATTGTTTCAAATGTCTGTGAGTTGTCATGGCAAAAACGAAGCGAAGATCTGTAGTTATGATGGACTACCTAATTTTAGAAAACCAATACAATGTTGTCATATAAGGCTTTTTTCTTTCAAGAAATCTCACATGATGCATTTTATTGAAGTACTTAAGAGTGGAAAATATTCAGTAAAAAGTCCTGTCTGTGAAGTTTAAAAAATCCTCCATTGTTTTTCAGATCTCAAAATATGCCTCCGACCGGCGGTCGCGCGGTCGAGCACTTTTCCCAGCCCTGAGCAGAGCCACCCCAATCTATCTGATACAGAAGGCAATGACGAAGTTATCTAAACACGTTTTGTAAGCTTGACGAATTTGACAGTGGATTTCAATATAATTTAATTCGCTTTCTCATTATAAGCTTTACTACCAAAAGGAGCAGATTACATAAATGGTCATCAGGTAATTTGGAAATATCATTGCCAACTATATCAGATACTTCATCAAGCAAGTTACTTCTCTGAGCTGTATGGAGATGGCAGTGCAGGAAAAAGTGGAATGTTGATTCGACCCCAAAATTACATTTACACGTAGGGCTTTCACAAGCAAAATTACGATCAAATCTGTGTTCGTTTAAGTCAGAAAAGTGCACACGAAGTCTTGTCAGGAGTGCTGACTCATAGCTGTCGGTTATACCATGCAATGACTTCTTGATTGGTCGAATGATAGAATTTAGCAACTTTTTAAACGAGGATATGGCCGTAGCACTTCGTATGTCGGGGGTCAGGTTGTTCCATGCGTTAGTGCAGAATGGGGAAGAAGGTTTTTGAGAATCTAAGCGTATGTGATATGCTTTCTCTAAGCAAAGGAGGATGCCGTAGATTGTATTGGATGACATTTTCTTCTGGAATATAATCGTGCAAATAGCGAGGAGCTTGATCGTTAACAATCTTATAAAATAGACATAATCTACGGTACCTTTTTGCGGGTTCTTGCATGGGTAGTTAGACACTGCTGGTGTTCCTCTATGGAGGAGCGCTGGATAATATGTATCTGCGGGGGAAATTTTTTATAGTACTGCGGAGGAGATATCGAAAGAACGAATTCTCGTTCTTTTGATGTCTCCTCCGCAGTACTATAAACAATTTCCCCCGCAGATACATATCATCCAGCGCTCCTCCATAGAAGCACACCAGCAGTGTCTAACTACCCATGGTTCTTACTATAATTTCAATAAATATCAAAGATTTCTAAAAAATCGAACGCTACAATAATAGCAAATAGCTAATGTTTCATCCAAGACTTTCAATTCAAAGAAATAGTTCATAGAATTTTACATCAAACCGTTTAAAGATTTGGAGCCTATGCTCTCGCAAAGTACTGATTTAGACGTAAATTGTTGTAGACTGCCGAGTAGGCAAAGCTTTTTTCGACACATCCAATCATGAGACCGCTGTCTAGCCAATTCTCTGGCGACAAAGTTTTTATCTGTTGCCATCATTTGATTTGCCTATGAAAAATTTAGATCCTCGCAAATCAATTTCACAATCCAATTTCAATAATTTCCGCTCAATCGTAAAGTAATGTTGATCAAATCATCCAATTCATGTTTCAGCCAAGATCATAAAGAAAGAGGATTCATGGTCATTCTTGACCTGAGAGGCAATGCGTGGAAAGAAACCAAAAATCTCCTCAGCATAATTGCGGTAAATATAGGTTTTTGTTCAGTTATTGGGAGTCAAAGGCTTTTTCTCTTAGTGAATTGAATTTTGTCGAGAATTAACTGTAAAACAATCTGTAAACATTGCACGTGTTCATTATTTTCTGCATCAAAAAGTGACCGTTTAAAATCTACTTATCTCGTAGCAATCGTAAAAGATATAAACGTTTGGTTTGTTCCTCTGTGAAGTACAAGGATTTCTCTTCAAAATAACGGTTTCTTTTTGAAAAGATGAACAGTCTGTGTGATAAAATCATCTTTTCGTACGAAGTTTGGAGACGGAGCCCCTTTAAAACCGGATTGCCTTTCTGGAGAGGATAAATGAAGTTAGGCCCTGCTCACACTACTCCGTTTTGGCGTGAATGTGGATTGATTTTGCTCCTTTTTTGGTCTTGCATTCACACTAATCCGCATTACCTGTACTTGTAACTGTACGTGTAAAATCCTCAGCTCGGCGAACTCATGTTTTCTTTGCTTACGGAGACATTTGAAAATTGAGACATTGAAAGCGAAGGTAAAAATGGAATAGTGAACACTGGCTTAAACAAGCTTCGTTTTCATTTGCAAAAGCAGATCAAAATGAAACCAAAGTAGTTTGCACGAGGCCTGAGAGGTCTGAGAGCGGATTGCCACTGGACGCCGCCTGTAGCTGATAGGAAAAATTTTTCAGCGTTTGAAATAATCAAATGTAGATTTTCCAGCACCGAAAGAAAGGCTGAAAAGGAAACCAATTGCAAGTATACTCAACCTGCACATAAATCTGTATTTAGCATGGATAACTGTTTGAATAAATCCTAAAAACAGCTCTAATGCTGTGATTTATGCAGTAGCAGTCCTCGCCACAGCTTGCCCAGCTCAATGTTTACATTCACTTCAACGGCCCACTACACGGCAGCCATTTACCAGAACTGCATCCGCCATTTACCAGAACGAACCGCCCTCCCCAGTCACCGATTTCAATTGTCGAAATGGTCTATTCACTGAAATTTCTTTGTGCTCAATTACGCAATTAAGCAATGTTTTCATCAATAAGAACAGTTTTGCTCCTGCAGCCAAGTTTTGCTCCTGCAGTTTTGTTTTCCAGATGATTAATATAACTTTGACTTATTTTGTGTTTGATTTAACTATACAAAAATTGAATTGACAACATCATGGATTCCTGATTCTAAGAGGGATAAAAATGTGACGTTTTCTAGCGTTTTCTTTTTTAGGAGCCAAAAAAGTGCCACCAGTTTGTAAGAAAAGGATAAACCTTCCCTTATTGCAATGATTTTACCGGCAATAAGGGAAGCAGTTGCACTCTGTCTCGGGCCATGAGATTTCATGCCCCAAAGGTTGTTTCATGTCACAGTTGTAAACAGAGTGATCTTCTTTCTTTCAGGATTCACTCAGCTGCGTAAAACAGGTTTTGATAATCAAACCAGACGATTTTTGGGAAAAGAGAAGATCAAGTTTTGGCTACAAGATTCAGCGATCTGGACTCGGATTTGACGTAAGTTTGAGCTCTGCAAACGTATGTCTTTCAGATATCATATTGGATAAATGCCAAATTTGGTTTCCAAAAATGACCAGTAAAGTTGATCATTCGTTTGTTCGAACCAAAGAGAACCAACTTTTGCCTATTGAAACAAAGCATAGGATCTACAGAGATAGCCAACTTTTTCTTAAAGACAGCGTGTAGTTTGTTTTGTTTTTGAATCTTGTTTAAGGTTTCAAATGAGAATCTAGTAGCAAGAGATGACGATATTGAAAGGAGCAAGCTCAAAATGTGTAGCAAGCAGTAAATGCATTTTTAACAACTTTATGACGTGGTCTCGTCGTCAATAGACATTATCCCTGTAAATTTCTGCAACTAATTGATAAAAATCTTTTGCGTATACTCTGTCTCTAGACAGGAACGCCGGAGAGGGGGGGCGCGGGGGGGGGGCAAGTGCCCCTCCTGCCCTTTCCTAACGGGGGCAAGGGGGGCAAAAGTGCCCCTTCAATGAAAAACAATAATTTACTTTGAAACTTGATAGAAAAGCCGCCATAGCTTCATTCCCTTCTCAGAAACACACCAGTAACGAAAAATGACTGGCAATTGCAACTTCAAAATAAGCACTATGCGATTTTATGCGATTCGGAGTGAGAAATAGCCGAAAAATTTCGTGAAAGGACATGATTAATGTTCGTTAAAACATTTTTAATAGCATTTTAAGCCAATCTAAAGGGCGTGGCCACAAAAATTTTCCCGGGGGAGTACCCCCGGACCCCCAATTTTTAGGCTCGCTTCGCTCGCCTTCGGTCTCGATGGCCCTTACGTTCCTAGTCGCCCCCCTTGCCCTACCATCGCTCCCGCATCCCTGTCTCTAGATGCACATGATTTTTTGCTGAAGTTGTTTTTGGTTATCTTGAAGCTGCAACAGGCATTCTTTAGAGCCGATCAAGTTGCCAAGCAGTAGTTTTCAGGGTTATATAAATTGAGAAAAAGGTCTTTCGATTGGCACGTTCAGCATTTCCCTATCTGACCAACTCGGGACCAACTAAAGGGAAAATGTTTGGTAGCTCTTTTCTGGGTTACTTTCTCGTAGAAAAAGCAAGAGTTGTACCACACACATTTTCAATCATGATATGGCCGATATAGCTTGGAAGTTCAATGAATTAAAGTCTTTGAATTTTACAGAGCCCCATTGACTTCGATTAAGCCTGCAGTTGATCTGTTCGTATGATATGAAAATGAGTCTCTTCTCATATAAAACTCGCAAAGCATGATGGTTGAAAATCTTTCTTTAATTTGGTCCTTGAAAGAGATTCACACACACAAATTTCGTGATCGGTAACGTAATCCAGCAATGATTCCTTTTTGAAAAAGTTTCACCTTTTTGGGTCTGCACGCAGGCTTTTCACCCAATATTTTCAACACAGAATTGTTCCAGGATCAATCTTTTATCGTCGAACTTATTTGATCTTTTTACCCTCTGCTAGCTTTCTCATTAAGGAGGTTCAATACTGAGACGGCCTTTTCTTTTAAAGGAAACATTTGCTTTACTTTAAATATTTATTTGGGATCTCACCCATCATTTTCATCAACTTTATTGTCATTTTTAGACTGTTCTACTGTCAACCCCAGCGAAGATATTCCAATATTGTGAGCAAACTGAAATAGTGAGCGATTTTGGCGGCTTCCTACAATATGATCACAGTGCTTGGATTAAACTAAGGATGGTAAGCATCTGTTTTTGGCCTTTTTAAATTGTGTTCGCTGTTAGATCTCCCAGTTGTGCGTGTTCGAAAGTTCATATGTTGTAGTTTGATCAGTGAGAACATCAGTTTTCTGTCCTATGATATTTGCCGCCTTTTGTTATGGTCCTCAAGGGGTTGAAAATGGAACAGAGATTACTTGAAATCGTGCAGTGAGACAACATAGGGCTCAAATCTTTAAAAAGGTCGGTGTAAAATTTTATTACAGTTTTCTTTGAATTAAATGGCGTGGAAGGAACTTGGGCGTTTTTTCTGTAAATCTGCCGTGGAAATTTATTGATATCTTGATTAGTTTCAAAATGGCGGCATTTATTAAATTTGAGGCTATGATGTCATCAAATTTCTAAATCTTAAACCAGAAAAGCGACTGATTTCTGCTTGCCACCATATTGTAGACCTTAATAAACTATGTTTTTTGTAGTTTATATCATTTTTTCTCATTGGTTTAGGATTTACAATAGTTTAATTTTTTTCCAAATTTTCCATGAATTTTTTCAAAAACAATTAAATTGCCGCCAATTTGAAAATTTAAGATATAGAAAAATGTTCACGGCAGATTTAGAGCAAAGTACCAAAAGTTCCTTTCAAGGCATTCAGTTCAAAGAAAAATATCATAGAATTTTACACCCATTCCTTTTTAAGATTGGAAAGAGTTGAGCCCTATGCTCAGTGAGACTGGGATTTCATATACCGGGTTGGTGTCCCAGAGAAAAGTATACAGATTTGGTTGGGTCCAGCGATGAGAAGTTAGCTTTAATCAATGGTTAGGAAACTTCAAAACATTCCTCGATAGTTAACTTGAATACAGATACCTCATTTGTTGATATTAGTGATTTGAGAGCTAGGATATTAACCTTGAAAGTTCAAATTTGCCTCCACGTCCAAACCAGAGCTTTGGCCTTTTGGCCTTTTGAAACTAAAAGCTTTGAATTGAGAAATATGCAAGGAAAGCTGATCTGCATCGAAAAACTATAATCTTTCTTTTTCAAGTTTAGTTATTCAATGTGAAAGTTGTCAATAGGTTTATATCTTGAAAAATGTTTTGGTTTATTATCTATTTTTCATCTTCCTTTTGCTGGAACAATTGGAAAGCAGTTATTTAACTTCTTACCAAACTGAATTTTTTCCCTGGGTGAACATGTTTTAGAATAAAAATAAATAGTTGAAAGACGAATGAATTGTTAAAAGTTCAAACCCATCTCGGTAAGATGTTTTTATTGACGCCTTGCTGTAATAGTTAGACGAATAAAACAAAATTAACGTCTAAAGAGTTATTTACCCTTCGCTATTTCGACACAGCTTTTGTTCTAGTCTAGTATATTGAAATATAAATAACTAAATAAATAAATGAATAAATAAATAAATAACTAAATATTTAAATGAATATCGAAGCTAACTCTCCATTTCGGAGCAGTTACTCTACAACTGGGTGTCACAAGCTATGTGTCAGCCAACCACCATTTTTCTATTTCATCCCTGGGTGTCAGAAATTTTTGTAGGGTTTTACTATTCTAAATGCTGTTCGAAATAAGTTGCCACATGAAATGGTCAACCGCCTTCCTAGCAAACGTTGTGTAGACAGATTCATGTCAAAAGTAGACCCGTAGACCGAACAGCTATGATTTGTACAAAAGAGTTGTGACCTGGAGAGAAAGCCTCACTTTTTCTTGCAAGCACCGAGGGGATTTATTTGCTAAAAGCTATTCTAGATATCACTGCAAGAACTTAGTGCATTTGCCTGATGTGTACTCTATGCATTTTTGCTACTATTTGCCTCATGCGTGAATGTATAATCCCCTACTTTTCCTCTAAAATGCGCAGATGATTTTCAAACATTTAGACTTATTGCCGATAGCCTGTTGCGCATACTGAGCTTTGCAGGGGCTTAGCGCTCGCACAATGATGAAATGTGTTGCAGTTGCCTTGGAAACCAGCTTTGTCGCATGATTACACCGGGTGTGTCAAAAAGTCTTCCGAAATGAATTTTCATGATAGATGCACTGAATTCAATGAATAGACCTCTTAAATGCTTTAAGGGAAGAAAATTTCGCGAGTTGGAAAGGACGCAAAATTTTTGGAATTGAATTTCGCGAATCGATCAAAATGGGAAATTTCGCGAGAATGAACTTGTGTTTGCGAGAATAGCATGATTTTCTGGGAATGGAAATGCACGAACTTCATATCTTAGAACACTTTGCGGGAATAAACTTTAACAAATTATATACTTTACGAAATTTCGTGGGGATAAACTTTCGGGAATGTCACTTTTTCGGAAATTTCGCGGAATGAACTTTCGTGAAGTTCGGGCAAAAGCGCAATAAACGCGAAAGTTTCTTCCCTCCCTTCAAAGTATTCTGCAAGAGAGTTTGGATCGAGCGATATTTTTGTACATTTTTATACTGTATGAAAGGTGTGATTGAGTGGCGTTAGAGGTTTTATCATTCTTGTTCATATTTGAATATTCTTCGATATATTTGAAATTTCATCTGATTCGGATCCTTTTTTAGAAAAGCTAAAATGTCTATTATTAATCGTTTTTGTAGCTGAAAGCTAATTTAGATTGGAAAATTCGTTTCTCTTCCATGCAAACAAAGATCACTACTTTGTACTGGTGTGAAAATATGGAATGAAATCCCATCTGACAGACGAACTGTAAAATTAAAGAAATATTTTCTACAAAAACTAAAAAATACAATTGCAATAGCTACGATTAAAACTCTGACAATCCAAACTCCCCACCTCATTGACAGTCCACCCTGTCGGTATTTGAATTTTTATTTCAGTTAGTTTTCCTTAATCCTCTCATCAAAATTAAGGTAGATAATTATTGTCCTAGTTTTTTATGTAACCTGCAGCAATGCATTACTTTCATACCGGGTGTCCCAAAAAGGTGCTCCTGTTTAAAAAATCACCAAAAATTGATTATCAAACCTTTGATAACATTTTCTTTTTGACTTGTTTTGTCAAAGATTCAAAAATATTCATAGATGCTAAAATTTTTGCTTTTGAGGCAACGAGGTAGAAAAATTACACGTTGAAAAACCTTATTTTGAGCTATACTTTTTAAGCAAAATGCTCAATCTATCGTTACAGTAAGATATTCAGATTTTTCATCGTCATCGAAATCTCCAATGATAGTGTGCATTTCTTTCTATCATTTATGACCAAACTAGAAGCTTATATGCACAAAGAAACTGATCTGGCAAGCATAAATGCTGTTTTGCAGTATGATTAAAAACCAAAAAGAGCTATTTGCTATTTTGCTAATTTTAATACAATTACAAGATCAGCTATGTCTGGGAAAATAATTTGGTCCTTGATCTACTTGGCTAAAAAAGAAAATTGAAGATCGGTCCCGTAATCAAATTTTGGTAATTTTTCAAACGGGAGTACTTTTTTGGGACACCCAGTAGTATATTCAATAACTGCTGTTCTTGATCAAAATTATCGTAATTTATCATGTTTGTGAAAAATTTTCAAACTATGATGCTTGCCAAAAGTCCTTGGAACACTTGGGCCATTTTTTTATAAAGACACACATTTCTTGACAGTAGTTGAAGCTCCCTTTTATCCTAGCATTCCATCAGAGTCTCAAATTGTCCTGGAATCCTCATTTCATCATCACAGAACGAAATTGTTCCAAGGGGAGAGGGGGGGGGGATATCACAAAGCAACAAAAAACTTGCTATGGTGCTCAAAGACTTCTGGCAGGTATTATAGCTTTAAAGTAAACTTGCTCACAACTGTAGAGCGAACGAGAAGGAAGTCACACAATATAAAATTTGTATCTCTTTCTTTGTAGAATTTTGAAAAGTTTATCGAGAAACATGCTGTCATGATGCGACAATTGAACGAAGTACAATTCATCCTTGACGAGAAAACCATACCCGAAGATGCTGAAATTTGTCGAGACTTTATCATAGAACACGACTTGCTTCAAAGCAAAATATTTGAACTAATTGAAAACATTGTACCTTTGGGTGAAAGTGTGTTATCAGAGCTAAACGTACCGGGAGAGCCGTTACCTGGTGACCCTGTGGCCGCATATAGCATGGACAGTGCACTTATAGATGTTGAAATCGCAATGGATGGTCTTCGAGTTCGAGAAAAGGCTTTGATGGAAGCATGGCAGACAAAAGATATGATGTTAAAACAATGTTTGAATTTTCATGAATATGAAGAAGGCTACTACAAGGTATTTAATCATTTGCAAAATTTTGTAATAAAATTCTATTCATACCTGGTGAAGGTTAAAACGTTTGCAAGCCGTTCATTAGACTGATTACGAGGAGTCCCTTGTACCCTTGTGATAAACCTTGCTCAACAGGGGTTCATATTGAAACTACGAGAAAACTGGCCCTGCAATATGCATTCATCAATTGAATATGATTGAATCACAGCCTCGAATCTCGAATCACGTCCGCATGTTATTTGTTGTTCAATCGAGTCGAAAGTTCCATCATGATGGCTATCCCCATAGTAATCCACAAAGCTGGCAATTCGAGCTATAGTTCGTTTCAAGGTTCTCGTCACACAAAAGCTTTTGCGCATAATTTAGTCATGAATTTAAGACCAGTCTACTCATTTTGCTTAGCAGGCATAATTTGCAACTTACTGATGTAAAGGTCTTGTTTTCAGCTGTTTGATGTCAGGTAACAAAATTGACTCGAAAGTTATCAATGCCTTCCTTGTTTGGTTGATTGATTGATTGCTTGATTTATTGATTAATTAATTCATTGAACAGGTTCTCGATTGGGTCACTGGTCCTGGATTCGATCAAGTTAGCAACAATTGGGAAATAGGAGATTCAATCACTTCTGCTGAAGCATATCGAAAAGAACTTGAGGATCTTGAAAAAATGACGAAGGTAATTTATTGAGCCTGCTCATTTCGATAACCTTGCGTTCCTTGGGCAATAAAAAACGGCTTTGTGCTCCAAGTTTCTTTGTGCTCCAAAAATGTAAAAATGACGTAATTTTGAAAGAAAGGCTTCCAGCGTTGTATTTGCATTTTTTCTACATATGAAAATGGCTCAGTGTTATTGTGTTATCAGTAGACAATACAATGAACCCTTTTCAACCTGTAGAACACATCCCAACACAGCAATAGAACCCTTTCTTGCAGTATTTACTTCATTTTGGCATTTTTGGAGAACGAAGAAAGTGCAGAAAGTGCTAATTTTCAATAGATGCGCAGTTCTATTGTGGGTACGTTTCTGCCCTCGTTGTGATCAGCAATAGACGAAAGTGTCAGGAAAGTGATTCTCTGATTCAAGATGACTTTTAGAATCAAATAGATGATATATTTCTATCCTTCATTTTAGCCATTCATTGATTTATTTGGTGAATTGAGAGAAAAATGCCGCGTGATGCTGCATGAAAACCATTATGCCTCGAAAGAACTGAAGCATCGAAAGAAATACTTGGATATGATTTGCAAAAGTTTTGCTGATTATATGGAAAAGAAACGAAAGATGATTATAACATCTGTTAAATTTCACAGGAATTCTGCTGAGGTATGACTTATTGTGCATTTGATCAAATATGATGTTAACATTACATTAAGGCCCAGTTTAAACATCGGTTTTTGCCTTGTGGAATGTAATGGATGCTGCGAAAAACTTCTAAATGTCAATTAAATTCGACATAAAAACGATGCTTAAATCACCTGCCGTTTTAGATAGATAAAACGGCAGGAGTTCACCAGCTCTGTCGTATCAAACGGCAGAAAAACGACTTGATTTAAACATGGTATTTCTGCCGTGTTTAATCAATCAATTCTAGGCCATGGTCCGCGATTTCTACGTGTGATCAGCCACTGCGCTTGTGCATTTTGAAAAATGGCCAATTCAGTCGGACACGGCACAAATACGATGTTTAAAGCAGATTTTTAGACACAGCAGTTTTTAATACAGTTCGATTCGACGCATCAAACACGATGTTTAAACTAGGCCTAACTCAAAACGAATTGGTGCAAACTAATTCAATGAATTTGATTTAGGATGATTTGATTTTGGTAGAATTTTCAAAAATTTCTGTATAAATTAATACCTACCAACAATAAATCAACTCAAAACCAACGAGAACAAACGAGAAAAGAAGTTTGTCCCAGGTGTGCCAAAAAAGTTTAGATGTTTGAGAGATTGTGTGTAGTACCTAAAGAACTGGATAGATATAAATGAATCGAAAGTATTTTTGTGATCTTTGTTGCGTTTTTATGAGAAAGGAAATCATAGGTACATTCAACTTTATGAAAATTCATATGTAGCAAAATGGCTGAAAAAGGGCCTAAATCGCTCGATAAAATTGTGAGGAATCTCCCACATAGATCAATACGTGATGTCATTTAATCTCTCTCAAAAGGTATAGGAAATGAATTTTCAATAGATACTGAAATTTTTCGGTCTCATGGCAGCTGACACTCGATACCCTTGACAAAATGTACATCTGTGCTGTTCTGTGTAAGAAATTTCTGTACGATTTAATCGAGATTTTCAGAATGTTTTTCAGGCATTTCTCAAGCAAGGGACTTTTGTAAAGTCGAATTTCTTACATTTTCAGTTCTCATAAAAGCACGATAAAAAGCACAAAACTTCTTCACAGTCTTTCGGCTATCAGACAGAAGTTATTTCACTCCAATCCATCCTAGTACTGCGAATTTTTTCAGATGTGTACATCTTTTTCTGGCCCACTCAGCATGAAATTCCAGTTGGATTTAAGGAATGAGCTCATCAAATACAAAGTTTTGAAACAATAGTGGAATTGTTACCAGTCTCTCTCTTGTCAGCACAAGATGCAAAAGATAGACGCAGAGCAGAAAGAGGAAGAAAAGGCAGGTGGAGAGATAGAGAGGCTTGTAGGGTTAGGAAATTGAAAACGAGACTCGTTTGTCCACAAACAGACGGTGGACTAAATTTTGTCCACTGGAAAATCCTTTGATGTAGGCAGAAAGCCAATCAAATGGGCGGTACATGTCGCTGCATAATGGTGATTAAATTGATGAGGGTGTTCCAAATTCACCGGTGTTCCAAATTAACTTTGTCCCTAATTACCCCGGTTTGCCCTTCCCTCAACTTGAAAATATTTAAACTTGAACAACCAGTGTTTTTTTTATTGACTTTAGGCCTATGTATGGTCTGATCATTTTGAATTGAACTTAAATATCAATTTACTAAATTATTTACTTTTTCTAGTTTGCTCGAAGACAAGACGATCTTTTGGACTTCTTATGCACTGAGTCAGATGTCCTTGCAGAAAATGTAGTTAAAGCTGAAGCAATGCTTGGAGAACTCCGACAAAAGATTGAAGGTATGGTTCATGCTGAAATACTTTTTGAACTTTGAGTTCATTTGTAAAGATCGTAACAATTGAAACAAATTTGGTATATTTCTTAATTCTTTTGTGGATTAATTAAAGAAAGCCATCGCTAAATTTTAGCCAAATACTTCGCGATCAAGATGAATCGAATGTAATTGTGGTAAACTCGCGTTTTGAGAAGAATCACGTACAGTAAATCCCCGCATATAAGAACCTAAAAAAATAAGAACCAAGAGCCTGATTTTCTTAAATCATGCACCTTGTAATTAAGAACCTGTGTCAGTCTGATGAAAAATATGTTCTGACTGCCGGGATAGCCACGTTGATTTTGGATTGTCGTTATTAAGTTTATTTTTGTCAAAGTTAGCTGTTAAAGTTTAAATCTCTTCCCCTGTTGTTTGCAAGCTTAGAATCAGTTCTTAGCTACATAATAACATTGCCAAAACAAACAACAGGTCTGACCATCTTTGATGAAGATTCTAAAATGGCCTACATAAGGTACCTTTACAATAAGAACCTATTTCAGCTTGGCTCTCAAAAAAGTAGGTTCTTATATGCGGGGATTTACTGTATTGTAATATTGTAAATTTTTCATAACTTTCTAAAATGAAATCAGGCAGTTTTAGGCAAAAATCAGGCAATGGTGTTTGCACTCTTCGAATTGATTTCATCATGCATTCCAACCTCGTACCCAGAGACAATGAAGGTTTTTTACTCACCTGGTGTCTCGTCTTATTGTTGTCAGGAGTGAATGATGTTGCCAGCCAAACATACCGGGAAGGCAATAAAATCGTATCAATGGCAAAAGAGCCTCTTTTCAGTGCCACAGGAACAAACATCACGCCAGATTTCACGAAAGTCGTACAACATTGTCAAACAGTATTGGATGAACTCGATGAAAGAAAACAAAGATCCGATGAATTATCAGAAGTACGAAAATTAAGGCTCCAACAATGTTTGCAACTGAAAACTTGTGAAAGGGATGCTGAACAGGTAAAGTGTATTACACACCTATTCGATTGATTTATTGATACAGAAAGGCCTTGCATAGCTTCACTACACAATGACCCTCAACTTACGCTCATCTCATTGAAGTGAATTGATGTTGTTGTTGCCGCTCCATTGTAAGGATAAATTGGGAGATCTTTTGCGTCCATAAACAAGCAGAGTATCACTTGTAGGGGCAGGAGTTTTTTGCTTTAATTGCTCGAAGAAACATTCATCAAAGTACTGATAGCTTGTTTTGCAGTGTAGCACTCCCGGACAACCCCTTTTTGTGGTCTTTTAGGGTCGGTGGTTTGCGAAAAATTGTAGCAGGTGATTTAGGCCATGTCAGTTTTTGGAAGTGTATGGCCATGAGTCGTAGTTATAGCGTCAATCAGTCTATCAATAGCAATAACCAATAACTACGAACGTGTAATCAGTCTAGGCCCTGCATTTAAGGAACCACGTTAAAGGAACTTATAGGATACTGAACAATAATTGGCCCCCATACTTATAAGAAACGCTTGAGGCTCAAGACCGATATATGTTCCTCGTATTTTGATGGAAAATAAAAATGAACTAAAGTCTTAAGAGATCTTTGAAATCAAACCGTTGAAAAATTTTACGGTTCTATATAATAGTTCTTTCCAAAAATGTTCCTATATTGTAACTGATTTTCATGAAAATCATTGATGACATGCACATTTGTCTAATATATTCAATAACGATCCTATTCTGTTTGAACCTCTTTTTCTACGACTTTCCAGAAAAGAAATTAGAAACTTAGAAAACTTTCAGCCTAAAACATGAAAAAGTACCACAAAGGACAAATTTTAGTCTACGGTGTGAAAACTTTGTTTCTTCAATACGGGACGTGTGTCATCTTATTCTATTTCGAAAAAATGCATAATACAAATACAAGAGAAGCTAATCAATTTCGAAAAAGATTCGGGTTTAAGATCAACATTTATCCTAGATACACAATGCACGCTAATAGTACTCTGGATGTTGATTCCATGACAAAAAAAACTTATAGCTTTATATAAAATTCCCTAAGAATGCAAAAGTGTGTGATACATTAAGGTCTCCAGCTCTCCCTGCACGGCCTTTCCAGAAAGTGCTATGTTTGGTCGTTCTTGGTGCTCTCACTAGGTTATGGGGTTGAACGAGAAACTTTAACATGTAATAGAGTTAAAAAACTGATGTCCTTTCTCTTTTTATTCTTCTTCAGGCTGTTGTGTGGATGAAAGAGCTATGTGACGTCATGATAAACACACAGACGGATTTGGGTCGTAATGAAGAGGAAACACAACATTTGCTAGATGAGCATCAGAAATTTGAGAAAACAGCCAATGTTAGTGATTACTTTTACTCTTATATGAAATAATTGATGAAGATAGGTAGGCCATCATGAATATCCCTGGAGGTTTCTGATTTATTTGCTTAAATTTCAAGAATAACTTTATCTAACAGTAGATTCACTTTTTTCTTTCATCATTTGGAGTAGCTAGATAGGTTTTCGTATAAGCATTTAGATTTTTATGTATTCATTTTTAGCAGCTTTGTTTTGATCAAGAATGCTAACCTCCAAAGTCTCTTTCTCTCCTTTTATTCGTTAGTCCCGGTCTAAAAGTCTGTTTCACATTGGATGTGAGGTTCGACAATTTATCTACATAAATTCAAACATCTAAATATCTACGTTATTGTGATCAATAAACCCAGACAACATACAGGCGCTATGTCTTGGGCAGTAGGGACTCTGGAGGGGGTCAGTAACAACAGCAATTGTTGCTGTTGTTGGTTGTTCTCTCAGCCGGGGATTCTATTGTTCAGCATCAGGCGCCTCCGTCACTGACCTGACAACCAATGTGAAACAGACTCCAGTATATATCAGTATCTTATCGTATGTATATCATTTTGTAGGTGTTTATGTAGTTACTTAGTTGTATGTTTTTATGTGTTGGCCATGGGGTAGACATCGTCTTTTGCTCCTCATGGTATCGTCCTTGTAGTGTTGCATAGTAGTTAAAGTATAGTAGAATGTAGCATATCTTGTAATATTTTATATTGATTAAAAAAAAAAAAAAAAAAAAAAAAAACCTCCTTAAGCGTCGCCACTATTGAGGATGTTTTTCGATAGACTGCATCTTACCCAAAAGCGTTTATAAAGAACCAAGCTTCATATTTTTCTGAACCAAAAACAGAATTATTCTTTGATCGAGAAATGCATGGTTTAATTAAGCCCATTGGAATATTTTAGTACGATGATGGTAACATTGAGAATCGAATCGTCCTCTCTATTGTACGTAGTAGGTATCGTATCCCCTAAGTAAGAAACGCTGTTTGTAATTCTAGCCTATTGTCTAATAGCAACAAACCATTGTTTCGCAATAGACGATTACGTGAAAGATGGCGGTAAGGAAATTTTTACTAAGATGCACTGCGTTCTTGACTCGAATTCCTATAGAATTGTTAAAGAATCGTAATTAGAACGCAATGCATCTTGGTAGAAAGTTCCTCGCCGCCATCTTTAGCGTAATCATCTATTGCTTTTTAACTACCATCGAACGAAAGCTATTGATGTTGACAAATGGAAACATTGCTCAGCATGAATTTCAAAGTACCAGGTGTCCCAAAAAATGTATACAGATTTGGTTGACTCCAGCGATGTGAATTTAGCTTTAATTAATAGCTAATCACTCTCAAAATGTTCCTCGAACGATAGTTACCTTGAACATAGATACCTCGTTTGTTCGTATTGGAACTTTGAGAGCAGAAATATCAATCTTGAAAGCTCAAATTTGTGTCCACTTGCAAGCCAGAGCTTTGGCCTTTTGGCCTAAGCAAATTCCTGAAGCACATCGAAATTAAGAACTGAAATTAATGAAAAATTAAGAAACTTCCCAATGGTTGACTGGGGGGGGGGGGTGACTTCTGGAAAACGGAATAACACAATCTAATGTTGTTCAAATTTTATCAAGGCTATCGTTGATTTATACGCTGTGCCTTAAGAAATTGCTTGGGCCAAAAGGCTAAAGCTCTGGTTTGCAAGAAGAGGCAGATTTGAGCTTTCAAGACTAACATGTCTGCTCTCAAATTACCAACATCAACAAACGAGGTATCTATGTTCAAGTTAACCGATCGAGGAACATTTTCAGAGTGATTAGACATTAATTGAAGCTAAATTCACAGCGCTGGAGTCAACCAAATCCGCATACATTTTTTTGGGACACCCGGTATATAATTAATTGATTCCTTCCTTAATTTGATCTCTATAGGGAACCTATGATTATGGCAAACAGTTGTTATCTGCTGCCCTGGTTCTTCGAAGATCTTGTCGATTTGATACAATAACCAACGAAGAAATGACAGAGGAAATGGAAGACATTTGGGAAAAATTCGAAGTTGGTTTGAAAGAACGTCGTCAGAGGCTTGCACTAGCTGGAAGGTTCCACAACTCAGTTACCAAGGTATTTGGACTTTTTAGCTTGCTCTCGTATTATTTTCTCTTCTGCCTTTAACGACGAGCACAGCATAGGCTCGAAATCTAAGACATCACAAATCTAGGACAAATCTAGGAAATAGAAGGACATCACTCTCATTATGAAGTCAATGCAAGTAGCATAGGCTCCAAATCTTAAAAAGGCTGGTGTAAAATTCAGTTACTTATTTCTTTGAACTGAATGACTTCTAAGAAACTTCAGCTATTTTTCAATAATTCTGCCGTTGGACTTTTCTGAAATCTTCAATATTTTAAAAATTAGAGTGTTTTTCTACTTTTTCAAGAATTCAAGAAAAATTTTCAAAAAACTTAAAACCATCGTAATTTCTAAACTGTTTGAAACAGCATGGAAT
This sequence comes from Aurelia coerulea, assembly GCA_039566865.1. Classification (NCBI taxonomy): domain Eukaryota; kingdom Metazoa; phylum Cnidaria; class Scyphozoa; order Semaeostomeae; family Ulmaridae; genus Aurelia; species Aurelia coerulea. Next base: position 14,031,815 of record CM076958.1, on the reverse strand, counting down.
AATTTCGAAGAAAACCATAGTTTATGGATATGTACAATATGGTATCAAACAAAAGTCTGTCACTTTTCTGGTTTATGATTTAGAAATTTGATGACGTCCCACCCTCAAATGAGTTGAAATGTAACATACGTTGAAATTTCAAAAAATATTCAGAACTTCTGAAATGTCCAACGGTAGAATTAAAGACATGTAACTAAAGTTTGTTTCAAGCCACTTGAACAGAAGAAATAGATCACAGAATTGTACACCCACCTTTTTGCGTGGAGTTAAAGATTTGGAAGCTATGCTGACGAGCACACGAACTGCTGATAAAATATGCAAAATCTTAATGTTGCGGAAAATTTTAAAAGTGCCATAAATCATGAAATTATAATAAACACATTTTTCTACCCGGCTACCCAAAGTCATTTGTCACAGGTTGAAAAATTACTATTTTACGATCATGCTTGAAATAGAGGCATTTAGTGTACCAGACCGAGGGGTGTATCCCTCTTCCGAAAAGGCGTGCGAGATTTTTTAAAACAACAGGGATTTTTAGGGATTATTACCGACTTTCCTTGAAAACAAAAGGAGTTTTGCCAAAGGTATACGAGATTTTTACAGAATGATACGCCTCTCGTACCAGATGAGATTTGAATTTCATAACAATTAGGTATTTCAAGCTATAATTCCTTGTTCTCTCACGCCATCGAAGAAACAGTTATACAGCAGCCCGCACTCTGTACAATCACCCTGCACAATAAAGCAACCTGGACAATAAATACAAGAAGGAAGGGTTATCAGTACTAACTCAACTGCAAGGACGGAACATGAGAGAAAATATTTTGCAGGCTAATTTGAGAATAAAACGGTGCACTGAAATTTCTTTTCCTTTCCCCCAAAGCAAGGTAGGAATGCAACGGTTCTAAAATAACCATCCCTGCCAAATGAACGCGAGTTGCTGTTTAGAGGCAGTTGCATGCTTGCAGATGCATAAACCACAACGCTTTGTTCACAGTTTATCACTGTTCTTCTTGAGTATTTATTGCAATCCTCTGTGTACGATTTCACTGTAACTATCATGATTTTCATAGGCCATGCAAGAATTCGAAGAAGTCGCAAATGGCAATCTGTCAGATTATTCATATCAAACAGAGGAACCAGACGAGATCCTTGAGGACATCCGCGAATCTTTACGTGAAGGCTTTGCAGAAGTCTTAGCGTTGGGTAAAGTTTTGATTGACCGACTGCGCTATCCAATGTTATCCAATGATATGTCACAAGAAACTATTGAGCCTCAGATTGCTATCAGTGAATTTGAAGGAATCTTGCATGAAATACGAGCAAGGCAGTTGGACATCGACCAAATTGTACAAAGTTTTCACCAAGGAGATGAACATTATAATGTATTTGATGAAGTGGACAGTGGAAACCGGAGATATGTTGTGAATGAGACACCGGTGATGCTTGAAGTGCAAGTTTTCGAAGAACAGATGCCCGTGGAAGCACTTCAGAAGGACCTTGAAATTGAAAAGCGGATAGAGGAGGTGAGCCTAAAGCTTTTTAAAAAACGACGAGCATTATTCGAGGAAATGAGAGATCGGAGCCGAGATCGGGCAGATTTATGTTTCAATATTTCCCAGCTTTATGAAAACTGCCCACTCTGTAAATTGCTTGGGTTTATTGGGGTAGAATGGGTAGAGTTGATTTAAAATGGGTAAGGCCAAATGTGTGGATAAATTTCACAAGATCTTGATCACAGATTTTCTCTTGCTACGCCTTTTTTACCCTTCTTGATATTGTGAAGTTTGAAGGTGAAGGGGAAGGTGAAGTTGCGGTAATTAGTGCCAAGCGCTGGAATCGCAGAGGTAGAATAGGCCAAAGGCCTAATCGAGTCCGCAACCCCTTATCATGACGCTCAAGTGGTGGGGCTCTACATGGGATCGAACTCTGTTCATCTGACTGTTCTGGCTGCAATTTCAGAGGATTACACTAACACTACTGCGCCACAACACTTTGATTTAACAATTCATATCTACTGGGTGACCAAGAAAAAGTGACTCAACGCAATCTGTTATAGAAAAAAAGGTAACTGGCCGATTGAAATTCTTCAAACGTTGTTCTGTCGCTAAAAGACTAGCCTATATCATGAGAATTTTTCGCAATTTTTTTGAGCGCGGTAAATTTCCTGAATTAAAATTTCGAGGAAAAGGGCATGCTTGAAATTCTCAAAAAGTCGTCAAAAACAGGGGATCGATTTAAAGCCATTTCAGATCTTCAAAACAATGAGGAGCCTGTTTTATTTCAGCATGAGAATATCTTTAGGTACCTACAGATTATAAAACTTGCTCTGCAAACTTCCGACTGAGTTGCCTATTCCCAGGCTGAAATGAAACACGCTCGTCATTGTTTGAAGATCTGAAATGGCTACAAATCGATCCCCTGTTTTTTGACGACTTTTGAGGGTTTCAGGCATGCCTTTTTCCTCGAAAACCTTAATTCGGGAAACTTACCGCCGAAAAAGATTACGAAAATACTCATGACGTATTCTAGTCTTTTAGTGACAGAACAACATTTGAAACATTTCAATCGGCCATTAAGTTAATTTTCTGTAACAGATTGCGTTGGGTCACTTTTTTCTGGGTCACCCGGTACCGTTTTGGTTACTGTCAACACTATTACCCATATTACCCCCACTCCAACCATTTTACCCCTGCAGACCTTATCAAATCTTTTAGCTTCCAAAGGTCTTGGCGTTTGTAAATTCACAGTGCCCAGAATGATGGACACTTGCAGTACAACATTACTCTAAAGATGTTGGCGAGGAACTTTTTACGTTGGAGATGGCATATAGTGTCAGGAAATTTGTTACGATGATCTTTTTCGTCTCAGTGAATTTAATTGATTTTATTTGACGATTCACCATCACGGGTCAGTCATTTATAATGCTGGTTACCGGGGCGGGTTAGAATTTCTAAACTTGTTAAAAGTTCTCATACCTCTGCCAATTTTCCTTGAAAATTTTTATACTCCATTGAAAAACTAAAAAAAAATTCATACCTGCTAGTGGCCTTCTATCAAGCTGTTTTTAGACAATCATATCAAAACTTGTTTGTGACAGAGGTAAAAGACAGGGGAGCAAAGCTTTTTCAACCAGATGGAGTAATACAATGGACGGCCAATGAGGTGGAATTTTACACAAATGTACTGGAAGATTCGAAGAATGTCATTCAGAAATTAGCTAGCTTTGCAGGTGTGCGAAAATATGGTATTCCATGGGCCTTTCTTTGCATCTCATTGAACAAATCTATCAAGAATTTACCTTGTTAATTTCATACTCCGTTAAAAATTATTAAGAATGATTCACACCCTCAATTTTACTCTGAATAGTTTTCATACCCTAACCAGTTCTAATCCGCCCCGGTACCCTTAGGCGCAAAGGAAACATAATCGTCAGGTAGAACGCAATGCATCTTGGTACAAACGCAGTGCATCTTGGTACAAGTTCCTCACCGTCATCGTTACCATCATGTTACAATGATCATCTTTTTGCTAATGAGTTTGACAAGTTACAAAAGAAAGAAGAGTACCAAGAGAAGGTAATGCTTCTTTTGCAGGGCTTATCGAATCTCGATGAATTGGTTCAACAATCGATGAATGGAAATTTGTCATTTGGTGAGACATTTGAAGCAGCTTGTGCACTGAGTGATGATCACCAAAAAGTTGAAAGACAACTTCAGGTAAATACCTTTTCAAAATATTTTCTTGAGCAGAAGGTATTGCAATTCTGTGTAAACTTCAAGAACGTAATGCTCAGGTTTTTAATTAGATGAATAACTTAAGTAACTAATCTAATGAGTAACTTAAGTCCTTCATGGTACGGGGTTAGGCCATTGATAGAGTCAGGATTTGTGATATGGTTTTCAACGATTTTTTATATTTTCCGGATTTATGGGTATGATTTTTTTAAACCTTCATTTCTGGGTTACCTTTTTCGGCTTTTCCAGATTTATGGGTATACTTTTCAGGAAGTTTCCGGTAGTTTTGCGCTTGGTAGTTTTACTCTTTCAATGGCACAACGCCGTGTCATGGAAACCTAAGTTAACCCCCCCCCCACCGGGGACGGCAATTTCATATCTGTCCTACAAAATAATGAAGTAACAATCATGGATTAAAATTACGTGATCTTTGATACAAATATACGAAAAGAAACTTCAACGATCATCAGTGACATTATCAAATCTTGGGGATTTTTTAAAAAGTTTCACTTTGATTGGGTCACCAGGTATACACGTATTTTTTCCATAAGAAACTAAGAATTTCGGCCAATACTGGAAGTTTCTTAAAATTATCAAAATTTTAGTACTCGGAGTTTCTTTCGAGTTTCTTAAAGGTGACCTGAAGCGAAAATTTTTATTAATGCAAATGGACGGCACAGTCGAATGCTGAAGAATCCTGTTTATATTTCTTTGATATCTCATTTCGTTTTTAAGTTATCCACTGATATTAAGTTGCAACTGATGACGTCATTTTGTTTGCAAATTACTAGGATAACATATGAAAATATAGCTGTATCTGATCTTTGAAAGGTTACAGTTGTAAGAAATATTTCAGCTGAGCTGAATAGATGTTATATAAATTGCCTCATGACTTAATATGATGTTTAGAAAGGCATGTTGATTGTGCAAAGTTTTTTAATTAGGTTTCTCTTTGGAAACATGGCCAACCTTGTATACTTTCTTTACATTTTGCAAACAAAATGACGTCATCAGCCAAGTGAATAACTCAAAAGTGAAAGAAGGTATCAAAATATTTAAAACGACATTCTTTATCATTCAACTGTGCTATTCATTTGCATCAATAAAAATCTTCGCTTCACACCACCTTTAAGAGTTCCATAACAACCCTAATGTTCACTACCTGTGCCCCCCCCCCCTGAGCGTTTCAGAACAGAATGTTTCCAATCTTTAGAGTTTACTCAATTACCTTCCGAGTAGTATGAAACAGGAAACGAGTGAAAATAAAATAAAAGATGTTAGGGATTCCCTTTGTCAAAATAAATAGTTTCTTAAGTTATAGTCTCCCAGTACTGGAGTTTTTTAATTTTTTGGCGATCTGAGAGTTGAGTTTCTTTTGGGCAGTTTCTTTTAAAAAAATACGTGTATTTGGCTTACTCATTGTCTATCAGTAGTCCCAAAGGTTACTGTTCATTGCCTCACCGAAATTTTAACAATATTTATTCTGTGAATTCTTGTTAGTGATTTCACATTTGAAGCGTTATTCTTGACGCAGTCTGAAGAACAATGACGTATGACGACGCATTGCTAATGTGACAACGTTGGATCAAGTTAACTTTATTGTGCCGCGCCGCATCACACCACAAAATCGCCTCATGTGCGAATCCAGCCTGTGTTCCAGACCACTTGGAAAGGAAAGTGGTCTGGAATACAGGCTAGCCTTACAGTCATTTTACACGTATTTTTTTCACAAGTAATTGCCCATAAGAAACTCAACTCTCAGATCGCCAAAAATTAAAAAAACTCCACTGCTGGGAAAATCTAAGTTAAGAAGCTATTTATTTTGATAAAGGAAATCCTTGACATATTTTTACTTTACTTTCACTTGTTTCCTGTATGTACCTGTATCATATTACTCGTAAGGTACTTGAGTAATGTGTAAAAATTGGAAAGGATAAAAAACGTTGTTTGAAGTGTTCATGAGGGCACAGGTAGTGCACAAGAAGATTTTAATATGGAACCTCTAAAGAAACTCGTAACAAACTCTTGAGTACTCAAAATCTGATAATTTTAAGAAACTTTCAGTACTGGCCCAATTTCTTAGTTTCTCATAAAAAAGATACGTGTATTGCAACTTGTTAGAATTGCTTCTCAATGCAACTTTGCGCAAGACAATGTGCGATGTCTTTTTTGAGAATTTCATTTCTTTGCTACGATCAAAGGTCGGTACATACAGTAAGCTTTAATGGTGTTCAGTGAAGTTATTATTTTTGCTTAAAAAATTACGGTAAATGTGGTAAATATTAGGATATCTGTAGTTGTCAAGCTTGTTCCTGTTACACTTGCGTGATCTTATGAAAAAGTGACATGTCGTCACAATAATTGAATATAATATTGCTGAATTGTCAGTATAAGCATCTTAAATATTGCCACAAGAGTTTGTCCATCGAAAAGGCAATTATGGTAGTGAAGCACACACAATAAGTAATTGGATATTTAAAACTCAGCTGACATCCTAATTCTGAAGCGTAATTTTGACATGTTTAAGACTGTTAATGTATTTCTTGTCGATGCTGTCCTTCGAACTTCCAATTCTCGCAGTAGACGTTTCTTCTAAAGTTTCTTGATTTTTCATAACATTGAATTTCACAATTTATCAAAATTCCTTGAGGGCTGCTGATATAAATTTTTGGACCTAAGAATTAATGGAAAGAATCATAGCAGATGCGAACATCATACCTATTAGCATTATTTGTTTCCCTTGTTATGTTGTTCATGTTTAACTTTCTGTCCAACAGGGAAGTTAGGAATTGCAAAAAAATGGCACCTTGCAATCCTAACTGCAATCCAAACTGGCGCCTTGCAATGCTACAGAAAACAAGCGACATGCGTGCGAAATTGTTTGTTCCATCGACGGAGGTTGAGCGATTCCCACCCCAGTTCATCGTAGAGTTTCTCACGTGATGTGCCCTTTCCATGCTCCACTTACCCCCCCCCCCCCTTATTTACCGCTGACGCGGCGGAGCATTGAACGGATTCGAGGTTTCCTTGTTATTAGTCAATATACTTTGACTGCAATCGCAAATTTTATGTGGAATGTGATAAATAACATCACTATCATCCAGATGTGGTCGAAGGTATAGTTTGTACAATTATATGAGAGTTTGCTGGGGCAGGTTCTTGGAGAGGAAGCGTAGGATTCTGATTGCTTTTCTTGATTTGGCAATTGCTTTTCTGGATCTGGTTTAGTTCGTGGTTTAATTTAAGCTGGTTTAACTTACAAGTGTGAATGGGGTATAAGAGGCAGCAAATTGGCTAGTGTTGTTGTTGTTTATTAGTAGCCTGATACACAGTATCAAGCTAGTTTTTCAGTGTTTTCATGAAACTTTCGACATCATGGAAAAATTACCGTTGTTGACATACTTGTCCTGGAACCAAGGTGCGAATGATATACTCCTGTCCTGGATTTTTTCGCTAAAATTGATACCATATCGGCCGGCACATCTCAGCATAGGTTCCAAATCTTTATCTCGGCGTAAATAGGCGGGTGTAAAATTCAATGACCTATTGCTTTTGGTTGAATGGCGTGACAGAAACTTCAGATTCTTATCTATAATTCTACCGTTGGACTTTTCAGAAATTTTGAACATTTTTGGAAATTACAGCGTATCTTACATTTAAACTCATTTGAGGATGTGACGTCATCAAATTTCTAAATCATAAATCAGATGAGTGACAGACTTTTGCTTGATACCATATTGTAGGCATTGATAAACTATGCTTTTCTTCGAAATTATTTCATCTTACGTCAAACAGTTTAGAAATTATGATGGTTTTAAGTTTTTTTGAAAATTTTTCTTGAATTCTTAAAAAAGAAGAAAAACACTCTAATTCTGAAAATATTGAAGATTTCAGAAAAATCCAACGGTAGAATTATAGAGAATTAGCTAAAGTTTCTTTCAAGTCATTCAGTTGAAAGAAATAGGTCACTCAATTTTACACGAGCCTTTTTAAAGATTTAGAACCTATGCTGCACATCTCCTGTGCAAATCTAAAGGCTGAATTCCACTCAGTAGAATTTTCCGAGCGGACTGGATTGTGTAAAATTCCGTCCGCTCGGAAAATTGTACTGAACGAGGATTCGGTTTTGAACCAATAATGAAAGATGTCGCATTCTACACACCGTGATGACCCTTCTAAGCTGCAATCTTTTTTAGGCTTGTCCAAAGCGTTTCAGAGCAGCAAGGGCGAATTTCGTAAAACGAATGACTAAGACACGGCGAAGTAGCAGCCTCAAGAATATAGATTTCACACCTTTTATGCAGCCAACCATACCCGGGGGGGTTACTTGACTTAAATTTGTACGGGGGTGTGCCCACGAAAAATTTTTTTTTTGACCCTGCTCCAGAATTTTTCGCTCAAAATGATAACCTGTTCTAGAAAAAATTGATGAAAAGTATACTCAAAAACATGAAATTTGACCGAAAAACGACCCGATCTAGCAGTTGACAACCTGCTCTAGAAAAATTGCCTCATTTTGATACCCTGTGCTAGAAAAAATTGGTGAAAACGATACCCTTAAAAACGGCACATCCCCGTCGGACAAATATACTAAGTACCCCCCCCCGGGCAACCATAATGCTTTACGTTCTTCGTTTATATCAATTTTATCGTGTTTTCTTGTGACTATGGTTTCATTGAGGGCACTTAGAGGTGTGCAGTCTTAGTGGTCTGGTGCTCAACTATTGGACGTTCCAAATTCGTTTTCTAATGAATAAAAATCATGTTGAGCAAAATTCTTAGATACACCACAACACTTTGACCTCATTTCCACAGTTTGAGCTTAGAAAACGTTGTCCTTGGTTGAAGCACTGTCAAATGGAAAACTGTAGTTAAATTCGAAAGATCTACGGCAGGATCAAATCGGTTCCTTTATTCGATTTGAGGTAACCGTGTTCAGGATTAATTGATTTATTATTCGTTTGGGCCTATTTTGATGCTATGACCACTGACCACATTCTTAATATTATCAATTTTTTGAGTTGTTATCAGATGAAGTCTCTTTGAAACAGTTATTATGAAAACCACATTACCCTCCACAGAGAGGAACAAGGCTCCGTTATTTATTACAAGATGCTTTTTGACCCCCTCTTGACCCATGTTCTTGACCCTTTATTGACCCATTTTCTTGCATTGCATACAATTCCTGCAGTTTTGAAGAGACTTCAGATTTTACTCAAAATATGTGGATGTTATGCATTCTTCAGATCGTTTAGACCGTTATGTTTTTAGAGAGTCTGGTACCCAGGGTAGCATGGATGTGGAAAATTCTTGGACAAAGTCTGTCTTGGCTTCATAATGTGATGGGTGCTAAAATGCTAAACATCGTCTACAAAACCCAAAGAGTGGGCATGCACTGGTATTTTCATTGTCCTGTGTATGTCCATTAGAAATAAGTAAATCTACACGTATTTTTTATAAGAAACTCCCCATAAGAAACTCAACACTCAGATCACCAATAAATTAAGAAACTCTAGTACTGGGAAAATATTAGTTAAGAAACTATTTATTTTGATAAAAGGAAACCCTTAACATATTTTTAATTTATTTTTACTTGTTTCCTGTATCATGCTACTCGTAAGGTACTTGAGTAATGTTTAAATATTGGGAATGCGCATGCCCATAAAATATGGCCGGCCTCGTGTGAACGCGAAGCCATACTGACCAAATATTTGCACTATTCGGCCGGCCAAGTACTCGAGCGGCCCCGTGTAAACGCAGCCTAAGCATACAAAAATGGCTCAAGCCACTTGCAGTCAAATTCTAGCCTATCAGATATCAGAATTTCCTGTTGACGTAGATCAGGTACCCAAATATGGTGCGGCACGTGTGACGGCCTATTGTCTTTGTAAGGTTATTTTTATCAAAGGCTTATATATGCTTAGATTCCCTTTGAAAAAGCTTGTTTTAAAATGTTCACAAGGGCACAGGTGCAGGTTGTGAACATGAAGATTGTAATGGAACCTCCAAGAAATTCGTAAGAAACTCTGAGTACTCAAATATCAAGAAACTTTCAGTACATACCGGCCCAAACTCTTAGTTTCTTGTAAAAAATAACGTGTATCCAATTTCTACAAAATCAGTTCTGTCCACTTTTTTAAAAGGATTGGTTTGGGAACGGAAATCTTCTATAGAACCGGTTCCACCTTTGTGTCAATAGATACTTATAATCCATCCTTTTTTACGGTTACGCCCTTTCATCGTTTCTACCTATATCCAAAGTATTCCGAAAAAGAGTACACCAGTTTTCCTGGATCTGTCTTTGAATTGTCTGCAAAATACAAGAAATAGTCTGGACCGAGGGGGATTTCACTCCAAAAAATCTCGTACACCTTTGGCAAAAATCCTTTTGTTTTCAAGAAAAATCCATCCAAAATCCATAAAAATCCTTTTATTCTGAAAAATCTCGTACGCTTTTTCGAATGAGTGAAATGCCCCTCGGTCTGGAGACTACAATGCTACAATACACCGTTTTTGTCCCCAGGTTTCGAGTTTTGTCCAGGATTACGCAGAAAATGGACCATTATTCCAATGAACTGACACACATAAGGCTTGTCCATCAAATTCTTGAAAAGTCCGGATTTTACAAATAGATCAGTGTGTCAATTCGGTTTGCATTCATCTGTATTTTCCAGCAAACGTTTCAAATTTATATGGCTGGTCTTCAACATTGGACACAAAACAAGCCATTTTGGGGAAAAAGATCACAAAAATGAGTAGTCATACTCGCCGTGAAGAATAAACTGCTTGGAAAGGCCTTAAAACATCTGGTTTTGGGAACAAAAATTGTGGAAATAACCCAGTCTGCAAAATGTGGCAGCTGCACGGACGAGATGTTTTTCAAAAACTTTATGTGCACGCCGATTTTGAACGAGATCTTTTGTTCATTACTTTGAAAACAAAGGAATCAAAGACCTTGCACGCGAGCACGCCACTGCTTCCTTGGTCTGCACGCGCAAGATCTCGTCGAGTAGTGCCATACTCTGCAGACTGGGAAATAACGACGAACAAAAGCGATATCTGGGACCACTGTTTCCATCGTTTCCATCCCTTCCCAACATTCGCACGAAAATGATGTTTTAATTTGCTGCAGTTTTTCACAGATGATATGATAATGTTATTGGGTAAGCCAATGTGCCAATAGCCTGTGTCCCAGACCCTGTATTGTGGATAGTATTGTGATTTACATTTTGAAGAGAGAGGCTGCGGCTGCAATTTTAATGTCAAAGCGGCTGTGGGCCTGAGGTTATGGCCGCTGTGAGGCCAAAGGTTCTTCGATGGAAAGGGAAAAGGCAACATTGGATGGACAAACAGCCTATTGATAAATTGAAGTTCTGTGGTCACCAGGGACATGTTGCTTTCAAGTAGTTATCAACCAAAATCATGACCATGTACAGGTGCTAATGTTTGTGAAATTGGATAGATCCCATCGAGAAAAAAGAAGGAAGAAAGATCGACTCCCAGAAGACCAAGAAACTTTGCAAGACCAAAGAAATTTCTATCATTGTTTTGGTGTTGTAAAATTTTGACAAAGGTTGTGAAACCATTGCATAGCTGTGAAATTCGTGAAGCCCTTGCAAAGCTGTCGTCACAATCAAGGTTGAGCTTTTGGAAATTATGAAGTCAAAGGATGGTTAGCTGATCCTTATTAGCTGGTTCGCTGTGGGCAGGTTTTGAAATAAGGTATTTGTGTGTTTTCGTGGAGTTTTACTCGATTTATCCCGGCCTGGGAGATAATCTTAGCATTGGAATGTTACGGTTACAACATGTCAACACAGCTGTTTGTCATTTCAAGCCTAAGAAAATATAGTATTTGTTCTCCAGCTATCCAGATGTATTCAAAAATAAACAACCGTTGATTTAAGCACAGAAATTGAGCCTAATATCTGCAAATGAATTACGCAAATTAAATTTGGTGCGATATTCACTTAGCTTGAAGCAGGACCTTTGATCAAGGATCAATGATATACTCCAGTCAAAGCTGATTCTAATAGAGATTCTTCCCTGTTGTAGGTTTGTCTAGCCTACCTATTAGCAGAACTGTTTGTGTGTTTGTTTTGTTGACAAGGTGCTTTTTAGAGTTGTGAGTTCATTGACAACTGATAGTGAAGACTGTCAAGCATTTTCGGATCAAATATCATAACGGAAACTTGATGCATCCCATCTTCAAAATGTCTGTAGGCCCATCCACTCCCACGTCCCACCAAAGTCAAAAAGAAGAGAAGAGTAACCTTTGCCGACGAGTAAAATGGCGAGTTCGGTTCCAGACTGTTTGAATTTGCATAACAGGGTTGGGAAAGTTTTTATCCTACCTACCTACTTTTCACAAATTTTTTCTAGAACAGGTTATCATTTTGAGCGAAAAATTCTGGAGCAGGGTAAAAAAAATTTTTTCGTTGGCACACCCCCATACAAATTTAAGTCAAGTACCCCCCCCCCCCCCCGGGATGGAAGTAAGATTTTTACCAGATCGGCACCCCTTGGAAAAGAGCCGTCGGTTAGGAGCCACACCCCGGAGAAATGGTAGTTAGAATAGATGATCCCCTTAGAAATGACAAACAGCAAGCATGCTTAGAGGAGATAGTTTTTACATCCTCCTGGAAATCTTTGTGAAGGTGGGTTAGCCCCTGGAAAATGTTTGTTCAGATATTTTTACCCCCCAGAAATGAATCATTAAAAGTTTTTGACCCCCAGAAATTGTTTTTTGAAGAACCCCCTGGAATTTTGCTTCCATCCCCCTGTGCGGAGTAAAAATGAATAGCCCAATGCCATCATGTATCACTATAGTTTATAAAGTACAGTGATAGACGACGGTGTCCTTTACCCTGTTGTTCCCTCCCCAGCCCCAGACAGTCATCATGGAATGGTCTTGAATTCAAATTCATTTCCACAAGTTTTGTTGCAAAATCTTTTTGTTGAACATGTTCTCTCTGTCTGGCTTCAGAAAACCCACAAGGAGTCAAAATAGGAGATTAAAGAGCAAAATATTTACATTGTTGTCAAATTGGAACAATTCAGTCTGTAGCCTTCTGTAGCAACTTCTTTAGGTAGAGACTTAACTGTCAAAACATCTTTTTATAAATTGGGAAAACCTAAGATGAGATCAAGTTATTCCCCAAGCTTAAAACAAAATTGTTGTCTTCAAGTATATAATGTGATGATATTTCATGGACCATATTGTTCAACACCTGAATGAATCCCTATCAGCAATTTTTCACAAACAGCTACACACAGCAACAACAACCTTTAAGAACTACTGTATGGCTGCTCTTTTTGAGATCATTTAAAAAGGAACTCTGTCAGCTTTTGGACAGAAAGAGTTGTTTTGATTGGTGTTCCTCTATCAAGGAACCATTACAGGTTTTGCGACATTTTTTGAATTAGTGCATTGATCAATCCTTGCAATGAAATTGCCAATAAAGTAACAAGAAAAGTTGTTCATTTGTGTAGCCTGCATGCAATGTCATGCAATGCAATGCAGCTACTGCAGCAGCTCTTGGGATACTAAAGAGTTCTTTAATTGAATTCCTATAGAATCCCTAAAGATTTGTAATTTGAATGCAATGCATCTTGGTAAATCACCATCTTTAGCGCAATTATCTGTAATGGAACCTAGTAGCTAAGACTAGAGGAGATCTCCTCTTCTTTAAATAGACATTGACAGATTAATGGCTCAGTGTGTTGCAGTATGTAATGGGAAATTCCTAATCCTGAGTAAACATACTTATCCCAGCAATACAGTTTGTAATTTATTTTCCCCACATGACCATGGATTCAAAGTAGAGACATGTAGAGTTTTATTATCAAATATTTCTGTTTTTGTCTGGTTAATAACAAAGTGTAAATGCTAGGAAATTATTTTAACTGCAAGAGTGCCATAATGGCCATAAGGGCCTAGGGAAATTGACTGAAGTGTACATGCCACCCAAGTTAACCCCATACAAAGTCCAACTTTTTACTTGTAAAGTTATTTTATTTCCACCAAAACAACATGCCTATTCTTAGCTTCTCTTTGGTTGATTAGATCAAAGTTTGACTTTTTGAAGTGAAGCAAGGTTTGAAACAACACAATTTTTCTTTTTGACGTTTGAAGGATAGAAGATCAGAGGCAGACACTACCAAATATTTGGGGGGCAAAGCTGTTGTTTCAGTAAAAATGCATTGTTTATTTCTATTGTTTTCAAACAAAAGATGTTTGTTCTAACTGGGCAATCACACTCCCTTACCCCCCCCCCCCCAGTGTCCACCACTGTAGAAGAGAGGTGTGGTTTTGATGTGTCTTTGATTTTGAATCCCTATTTCGATTTCCCATTCTGTGTTTAGGGATAAATTGCACAATGAAGTTATCTCTGAGATCAAATCGATGGGGGCCTATCATTCTTGTAAAAGTCCCATCTGCTATGAGGAGTGACCAATGAGGATGATGGGGAAATGGTATCACAACAGGGCGCAGCCAGGGGGTCATTGTGAGTGAAGCGAGCAAAAATAGGAGTCCGGGGGCTTGCCCCTGGGAAAAATTTTGGAGGCCATGCTCTCAAGGATGCTGGAGACGCCCTCTTTTTAGAACAAACAACCCAGAATCAAAGAATAGAGGGCCAAATTCAATGAACTTGCTGATAAAAATTTAGACAGTTGCACTTGCTTATGATACATTTATAGGAGTGCGAGTGACGTGAGCTGACAATTTTGGGCATCTTTGTATGTAAGCACAAAATCATGGCAAGATGTCATAAGTTCAAGAATGGGATTCTTTTTTCTTTTGATATTCGCAAACAATGTTGCTGTAAGCGTTGGAGGAAAAAATCCAGCTTAGGTCCCCCCCTGTCAACGGTTTATGACAAATCACAAAAAGCCAAAGCCCCCATCCCCTCGCTACGCTACTGCATCACAATGGCTTTCAGGGGTTTCAAGTAAAGTTTCGAGCATTGACTAACTGAGAATCTTGTTGCACTGGAGGTCGTCTTTTGTACAACAATTTCAAACATGTCATGCTTCATTTGCATTTCCTCAGCTTGATACGGTTGTCTCCTAATAAGTATGATGTAATTAACCATTCTTGACACACCTTTATGCAGCTAAGGAGCATTCAATAAACTTTCCTGTGCTTTATCTTCTTCTTTGAGCAGTTAATGCGTATTGCGACTTTAGATTAATCCTTTACTTCGCAAATAATCATTTATTGCGAGTATTGTCAGGCCTTGTCAGTTATTGTCCGTATCCATTCTTGCAATCAGTTGGTATTGCCGGCTCGTAGCCGCTAGTCCGGCATTTTGCGTCCTGTCAATGCCTCGTTCATTAATTTGCTTCCGAGCATCAATATCGACAAAATTGGCAGGCCCTTATGGATGATAATGAAGTTTCATTCGAAATATGAATGGACAAAGCAGAAGGAAGGGTAAAATCAAATCAACCTCTGAAAATCACAGAAACACTCGCCGGAGGTCCTTATATCATGTTTATACCAAGAAAAGTGCCTGGAAGTTCTCCAGAAATCCTTTTTCTTCCATAAATTCAACAATAACTGCAGATCTTGTTGATGCCTTAAAACGTCTGTCTGGACATTAGTGAAATCAGTCTTGCCCCATAGGCCTTTTAGCGCCCTAACATCGAGACCTTGTCAGACCTTTACGATACGTTTGGGAAAATTCATAATGGTAATGAAACATGTTTGGCATGTTTCAAATTTTGTCTGTCTAAAGCCCTGCCCAAATTTTTGATTTTCAAGCTCCACTTAGTTTTCTTCACTGGTTCCCAGAGAAGTCTGTCCTTTCGAACAAAGGTCTGTTGTCAGTGTTCTGAAACTTCTTCGAGGAACGCAGATAGATATCGCTGCTCTAAAGCAAAGGTTCAAAATTGCGGCGTAAAAAGTTGGGTGTAAAATTCTAGGACCTATTTCTTCTGATTGAATGTCTTGAAAGAAACTTTTGCTACTTACCTATAGTTCTACCATTGGACTTTTCAGAAATTTGGAATATTTTCGAAATTACAGCGTATCTTACATTTCAACTCATTTGAGGATGTGACGCCATCAAGTTTCTAAATCATAAGCCAGAAGAGTGACAGACTTTCGCTTGATACCTGATTGTAGACATCCATAAACTATGGTTTTTTTTGGAAATTATTTCATGTTGCGTCAAACTTAAGTTTTTTTGAAAATATTTCTTGAAAAAGAATAAAAGCACTCTAATTCTGAAGATATTGAAAACTTTAGAAAAATCCAATGGTAGAATTATAGATAAATAGCGAAAGTTTCTTTGAAATCATTCAGTTCAAAGAAATAAGTCATTGAACTTAACACCAACCTTTTTAAGAATGTGGAGCCTATGCTCTGTTCGAAACTTCAAATTGAGCCCGTTGTTCTTCATTTAAATATTTACCTTCTGAAAGGAAAGATTGTGTTTAAAGTAATTGCCTCTGAAAATAAGATTGATTGGGTTTGATCTTTGAAAAATTTCTTTTTACAGTTAAAATCAGGGGCCATGTCACTCAAAAAAATCGCGTACATTTTTGGACTAAACCCTTCAAGAAAAATCAGGGAGAAGTCCTCGAAAACTCCCTAAGAATCCCATTGTTTTCAAGACTGTTGTACGCTTTTTGAAGTGATGAAACACCCCTTGGTTAGAATGCCAATGCCATATAATGTCGTTTAGTTCTAGATACTTTAAGTCTCTCTAATCATTTTGCTGGCTAATGGTTGGTTGAAGAGCGACCCCCTTGGCAGCAGAGAAGAAAAGGAGGAATGTTTATACTGGGAATGATCTTTGGAAGTTAATCTCTTGGCAGGATGTTTTTGAACAGTTTTTGAACAGATTTGTACTACTCTCTTTGCAGGAAACAGGGGAGCTTGTGGAAGAACTGTGCAGAAATCGTAAACTATCTGACCAAGAACTGAGAAATGAGACTGGGCAGGGATCACAAAATATAAAAACAATCAAGGAGAAATTATCAAAATCATCGAAGCAAATACGAAAACGCAGAGATCTCTTGGATTCATCCGTTGACTTTCATGAAAAGGCGAAAACGGTAAGTTTAAGTGTAGCATACATTGATAAATGTCGTATAATTCAAATAAACTAACTGAACGAATTGCTCGATATCTCGAATAATCAATTGATATTTTTCCTCGCTTAGCTGAAATTTGGAAACATTATGGGTATTTCTAGCAACTTTGACAAATTTCTGCCTCCTTGGCGATAGAATTATCAAGGTTCAACGGTATATTCTCCCTTTCGACCCGCTGTTGCTTCAGAGATGTTTTCGGCCAATTTGATTGCAACTTGCGATTTTGAGATTTAACGAAGGCTGAAAATCGACTAGAGTCCTAGCGTCACTTTGGGGGAACTCCTTTCCAACAAAATTTCTGATGCTTATGACAATTATCTAGCGTTACACATCCTTCATTGGATTCCGATAAATTAGACTTTCATATCTGTTCACATTCGCTAGTTTTTAGTTATTCGTGCACCACTGGTAGCCTTTTAAAGGGTTTGTTCAAGGTTAAAAGCTCGCATTTGCAAAGAGCAAAAACTCTAAAATAGCCTATTCAAATCGAAGTCCCACACGTGCCCTGAAAAATAGATGGCCAAAAACAATGCTGTATCTGAGTTTCTTCTTTGTTCTATTTATAGAGAAGGCTATTTACTATTGCAGACTCCCTTTAACCAGACCCTAACCTACTGAGTGACCGAACCAAATCAATTCAATTCAATTTCATGATGATAACTTGCTACACTTTACAGGAGCGTCGTTATACTTTAGAATAACAGAAATTAATTATAACAGCAACAACAACAACAGCAACGAAAGAACTAATCTAAGTATGTAATAACAGAAATATAGCATTAAACTAAATATAAAATATAAAATGAATAAAACTAATTTCGACTGTACATGGTGCTAACTCTCTTCAGTCATTGACGTAGGAATGGGAAAGGGGTAGTACTTATGTGTAATTGGCATCATCATCTGAACGTAATTCAATAGACTTTTTTTTATGAAACATGCTACCCATTTATTTATCTGCAGATTCTCACATGGCATCATGTAAATAGATTTTTGTTCGGGTGTGAGAAGCTTGAAGTTTATGACAGAATTGTCGAACCATTATAACCAAGATTTGAGTTTAAAACAAATAGATCAGATGTTTTTCGTACAACATTGTCTGGCTGGGACCAAGTAAATTCCTAGGTTTGTTGCATGTTATAGTATGTACTGTGTAAGCTGTGCAAAAATGAATTTTAATATTACTGGTTACAACCAGATTGCAGAGAATAGTTATCAACCCAAGTTTGCCCTATCCAAGCGGTTACATATGTCTAAGCTGAAACGTAGTTTTTTCCCATGAAACGATTGTTACGTTTGCAAATGGTCAATTGGGTTTGATGTTCTACTGTAGATCAGGGCCGTAGGAAGTTGCTTCTGATTGGGGGGCAATTGTTCTTGAAACAATAGAGAACTATACATCTAACTAATGCTTGTGACGTAGCACCATTGTTTTCAAAATTATTGGGGGGCTTGAGCGCCCCTTCCCCACCCCCTTCGTACGGGCCTGCTGTAGATAGAAACACCACAAACATGAAACGCAGATACATCATTTGCCATTGAAAATTGTTCTTGAATTGAATTTTGTTGATTTTCCAATAGTTTCAACGTTTTGTTATATCTGCGTTTAAGAAATATTCGCATTTTTTATCATTTCTGGACCAGATTATTTTTAGCAATGATAAAATTGTGAAAACTTGTACGAAAGACTTAATAGCTTGAAAGCCCCATCTTTTGAGCCATAGGAAGACATCGCAAGTCTTGCCTAGGATTCTTAATTTTACGATTCGCTTTGACTTTCGATTTGTACATAATCACAAGATTAATTTCTTGCCCAATCAAGCATGTTAAAGAAAGGAACTGCAAGACAGATCTGCTCAAAATTCTGTACATTTTCACTGCATGCTTGAAACCCAGGTAGCAAGTAAAACCTCAGAATGTCGCTCATTGGAAGCCGTTGACAGGGTAATCACCTCGAAAAAGATAATTCAAAAATAATTGAATTTTTGAATATTGGTAATTTTCAAATTCTTATACAGTAGTGTCCCACATATAAGAAACGCAAATTTAAGAAGCACAGACCCTGATTTTCAAAATAATACTCCATTTTATAAGAAACTGGTTCAGGTCTGAAAAAAGCTTGTTTCTTATTTAAAAACTATGTATAAAAACAATTTAAGTGAGGGTTTAAATCATTGGCCATAAGAACTGTGTGTTTTCAGCTTTTTCAGCTTACCAGTCGAATTGAACTGTTCTATTAATATGAAAACAAAAATTTGCAAGAAGCACCTTCCTGGAAAAATTGTAGCATTTCCTGGAAGTGGACATTTACAAATACAAATCGAAATCATATTCAAAGCTTTTATGTCGCTATATAAAGATAATGGCAGACATTTAATCATTTGTTACGAGAGAGCGTAGCGTGCGGAGCTCATGAACGCACGGTTTCTTTTGATGTCTCCTCCATTTCCAGCCACAACACCACTAGTTCGTGCCTTGGTTCAGCCGTTCACAAAGCCGGTGATTGTCGAATGAGCAAAACGAGGCTGCTCGTCTTTAATAGCGACATAAAAGCTTTAACATGTTTTCTATCACAATCATAGAACTCGTGCCTGAGCAGTTGATCAATTGTACATGATTTCTCTAACAAGAAACTTTACCCTGATTTGAAATTTGTTTCTCATTTTATTTCTGAGTTTATTTCTCAAGAAAAGCGTCAGACTTGAAATTGAAAAATCCCAAAATGATGCACTACTGTATATTATTTTGGGACACCCGTTATATTTTGACAAAGGATATTGTTACTACCTCTGTATGGTGAACCGGCGAAAGTATCTTAACATCTTGCTATTTATCAATCAGTTTAATGCTAATTTCAGTTTGAAGATTTGATCGATGAAGCAATGGAAAATCTTACATCAAACAAAGAATTACCAAGTGACTTTGCAACTGCAAGGAGCAATCTTGGTGAGCACCAAGAACTTAGAAAGAGCATTCTAGAATTATCGATGGAGACATTAAACAAGGGGCAACTGCTGCTTGAGAAATTACGCGAGGCAACAAACAGAGCTGATATCAACAGCAGGCATGCAGCAAAATCGGCATGTTATGGCATCGAAAGAACGTTAGAAGCATTGCAAGGGAGACGGCGCAAATTGGAAGAAGTTTGGAAACATCGGAAGAAATTGCTGGAGCAATGCGTTAGATCTTGCAAGCTTGATGAAGAAATTAAAAAGGTTTGTTGTGATTGTTTGGCATAGTGAAATTCACAGAGAAAGGGTGTTGTGTGTGATTTGGGTACAGGAAAATCTCCCCCATTCTGGGGTAAATTACTGAATACTAAATTGATAAGTCTTGATATCGAATTGATTATTTTGATATTGAATCTGTATTGAATTGTTTTGATATTGAATCATATTGAATTGATAATTCTTAAAGTTAGTTGACGGAGATGAATAGCTAGCCCAAGAGCTGCATATGCAGATCTAAAATTAGCCTATTGTCTTTGATTGTATTGACACATGCTTGCACATCTTTTCACTATTGGAGCAATTACGTGCGTAGGCGTTTCTTTGTCCTATTTATAGATTGCCTCTACTTTGCTCCGTCAACTAACTTTTACTTTTATATTTGAAACAAAATGTTTACATAAAAGCATGAAGAGTAAGAAGATACAGGCCTGAAAGAAGACTGTCAGCTAAACTTCGCTGTGGTCCTCGTATACTAGACATACTAAAGAAGGATTTAGGAATTCCATTCACTTCTCATGTAAATAGTTTCTGTCTGGTCTTCCTTTGATTCTGTTTGCTTAAGAAGGAGAACTGCCATTTTCTAATCAAATTCACATCATTTTATCAATATCTGTTCAGCTGACAAATTGGCCTTTATATTCTTTTAAAATTTGACAGCTGTCAGTCTTCCAGGAAAACAAACAGATTTTGAATCAATGATTGACATGAAATATATGAATTTAATGTGGTTGAAGACCCTTAAAAGCCTCAGTCGATTAGCTCAATATAAGAACCAGTCTTTCATTTGGTATGAGTTTAAGCTATTTCCAAAGAAAAGCCTCCACCCAAGATCTGTATTACATTTTCGATATACTGATACTTCAATATGCCCCACACAATTTTTAATGTACAATAGTGTTATTTTGTTAAAAATAATGACAATTTTCTGTCAAAAACGTTTAACTGTAATTTCGTGTTTCTGGGTGAATAAACATGTTGGAAAATTGTAGAAATTAATGTAATGAACTGATTTCAGCAATTTTTGCTTTAATCTGATAAAATGTAGGGTATCTTTGTTTGTATTTTGGTATCATTAAGGTGATTATGACATGATGTCAGCTTGAAAACTTTTGTTCGGCCTGTACAAAAGCTGGTCAGTGTTTTACCTACCACATAGCATGTAATTACTTTTTAATTACGAATAAATAAATCAGGAAATTAATGAATCAATGCTCGTTTAGCAAGGTTGCATGTTATCCAGTATCCTCATTAAAAATATGACAACAAAATCGTGCAAAGGCTGCTGAGAAGGTAAAAAGAACCGAGATGATATACTGGTCGCTATTTCGAAAACTGAATGTTGACATTGACTTTAACATAAGTCTCCACATTGAATTTGAACTTTTAGCAATAGGATCAAGGGGGACAAGGGGACCCTATCAGGGAACGTAAATTGTCACCATAGAACAGAGAATGCGAAATGGCTGATTTTTACTTCAAAACACTTGAAGGTATTCAGATTATTAATCAGGATACTGGATAACATGCAACTTTGCTAAACGAGCATTGATTCATTAATTTCCTGATTTATTTATAAGATGGTTGCCTCTTGGGTTTTTATTTGACTGATTTTTTCCGTTATGTTTTCAAGCCAAAGTCGATATTTTGCAGGTTACTGATTGGCTGAGAACAGAAGGCGAAAATTATCTCGAAACTCATGTGAAGTTCGGTGACAATGCAATGCGGACAGAATCGCTCATGGAAAGTCACAGCAAATTCGAAAGGAATTTCAAGGTAAAGATAAGAGTATTAAACTTTCATAGAATAATTTGAAATCATATCAAGCTAGACCATTTATTGCTCCTTGTTCATCCAAAAACTTTCTACGTGCTACTTTCCGTCAAACAAATGACATTTTCTTCATATCATTAAAGACTGAAATGGGAGTGGAAGAATGATGTTTCGTCATTTTGCTTGATTGAAAAGACCTCTCTGTAGCTACCTATCAGTCAACTGTGGGTTTAACTGATTTACATGAAACATCCATATACCTAATGGTTTCATGTCGTCGTGTGTTTACTATGGCTTAGCAGGAAAACGGTAAAATTAGAATGGATAGATTTTGACTCCTTGAAAGCTTGAATAAGGTTTATCTTGGTGTTGAAGTCTTCTGTTCTGACCTATTGGAAATCTTGTCTCTCCAAAAAGTAGTCGTTGGTCTTTGTCGATTTAGTGGAAGTTATTATTAGGGATGCACTTTCAGAGGGTCAGGCACCGGGTAGATCTGTTACCCTGGTAGCGTTGGTTAACCCTATTTTAACCGGGGGGGGGGCGTTTTTCGCCCCCCTATCGGATTTTTTTTAATAGCTCCCAAACGATGCTACCTACAATGCTGAAACGCCTTGAATTTCCCTAAAATTTAGTTGGCAATCAGAAAATAGAACTTTCAAGACCTATTGTTCGACCACGTGACCACCACATGCCCATATTTGGAGAGTGGTCACAAAGAAATTCTCTAAAACGGCCCTAATTTCTTTCTTTGTTACTAAATCTCAACAATAAATATACCATTCGATTCGTCCCAATAAGTGCTGTCATTTGATATATAATTTATTCATATTTGCTGACATCAGCAGTTTATTATTTCTATGACGTCATCAATCTTTATGAGGTCATATTCCTAATGAATGAGTAATTTTTGCATGCAAAACTGATGGAATTACCTCAAATATCGATGAAGGTACTTGATTTCATCAATAATATGCGAAATTAATGGTTTTAAATCATAATTATTGAGCAAACAATTTTGCTTTGAATCAAATTTTCATTATTTAGTTAGTTAATTTATTAGAAACCAAAAATATCCGCATGAAATCATATGAAACTACAAATTAATGGTGTCAAGCAGGTATTTGGATGGTTTTTTGCCGATTTTATCAAGCTATTTGCTAATAATGGGCCCTTTTTTGCAAATAGCTCAATTTTCGCAAAATTTGCATTGTTTTTGGTTGCCTAGCAACCAATCACGTGACTACTGATTGATTGATGCTATTTTTTGATTCTCCTTTGTTCAATTATGACACAGTGCAAGTTTCATTGTCATAGCTGTTATACTTGCGGAGAAAAACAGGGGGGGCGAAAAACGCCCCCCCCGGTAGAAAATCACTTTTTTTTACCCGGTTAAAATAGGGTTAATTGTACTGATCTTAAAATGACTGCTCGTAAGAATGTGTCGATGACACAGGTCCAGAAAGTGTGGGAGCACGGAAGCACCACTTACAGAAACTTTTCGCAATTGTTAGGCTATACGAAATTTTTCTTGCTGTTAAAAGTTTTACTTTTTATCTCTCATACCATTTGACAAAGTAATTACAGACGAAAGTGCTGATCTGATCTCGCTGTATTTATGGCGCTGTAGCCCATTGAATAAACTTGTTAAAATTTGATACATTGCTCCACTGTAAGGTTGAAAACCTGAACGGAATAGGTTTTCCTTCCAACGATCAAGGTAAGATTTATGTTGTTATATGGTACCTGGCCGCCATGATGAGAGCAGAATAGGTGGGACAGGGCTTGAAAAATATGAGGTCTTTATCTTTCGGCTGACAAGATGGCAAAGGGGATGATCCTCTCGAGGGCTCGATGACAGCAAAGCAATCGGTGACGTCGATACAAATGCAACGAATCAATTGTTTGTGTGAATGGTTTCTTTTAACTGTAATCTTTTAATGAAAGAAATTATTGTTATCACTTGAACATATGATGAACATATGATGTGCAGTTAAGCCTACTTATTTTGAGCAATTTTTATCACAAGAAATTTTACCTTGAAATTTGCCCTCCCATTTTGTCAAATATGCCCTCCAAGTAAAGGTCTGGTAAATTTCGGCTTTAAACATGTTCCAAGAATATGGAATTGATTTCATTTCAGTTTTCATTATTTAGTTTGTTTTTGTTTACATCTAAAATTAACCAAGAATTTCTGATAGTTTCCCACGTTTTGAATCCCCTTTGCATGTTGTTGTTGAAGTAAATAACCTTAATCTGATTGTACTTGTGCAAAGTTTGTGCTGTTACTATTGTATCCTATGCAGCAACTAAAGAAAACCTTTCGAGAGCTATTGTTGGGATTATAATGGAAATTTCAATGGAATGGAATATTCTATTGTTGCTGGTTTTATGACCGGATGTTCTTCTGCTGGGCTGCGTAATGCACAGCACCCATGACATGGTAGCCCAACAAACAAACCACTTGCCTCATACGGTCGTTGCTAATGAGGGCATCCAGCCTCTGACTTTGCTGACTGAAAAGGCCAGCAACCCTTGGCCGCATCTTGTAGCATTCCGACTTATTATTTAGGGCCTGATTACATGAGTAGGGCTGGCCCTGTTATCCGTTGTGGATGCTTTTAGGTGAGATCCCTTTGTCTAGAGGAGACCTATTATAGATCTGAAACGCGATTATATGGTAAGCGGGCCAAGCCTGGTAGCTGGGATCCTATTTCTGCATAACAGAACTGGCACTGTTTGAAGAGAGGAAATAATGACGTGTTTGTCATGTAATCGCTTGGCAAGGCTTGATCACAATGCTTTTAACTGCGCATGCACCAAGCTGCCATAGCTCTAATGATTTGATTCTCCCACCAAAATTATTTCCCTGCCCTGGGGTGACTTACTCTTAATCGCACCCAACATTCCATCACTGATTACCGAGGCAGCCCTTCTCGTGCATTCAAGCCCTTAGCGTTAAAAACAATTATAGGTTTTTCTTTGAAAAATGGTATTTCCGGGAATTTCCAAAGAAACTTTTTTAAATGCTACTTCTTTCATTTAATTATATAGAATTTCCCCAAATGTCAGCTTGTTTTGAGAGCCTGAAGTGAGAGCTGACTTTGAAATTGAATTAATATTTTATGGTGTCACGTGAAAAAGCTCGCGAATAACAACAATTTAAGTGTTTTGCATATCAGTAATTTTGTGTTATCGCAGATTACATTTGACATCTATTTTGAAACAGACTTTAGATTGGATTCGTTAACAACGTCATTCTTTATCTCTTCCGTGCAGACTGGGAGACTTCTGTCCCCAAGAAACTGAACCTGCTAGAATAGACGATTAGGGAAAAGATGACGTCGAGGGGCATTTGACCAAGATGCATTGCCTTTGATATTCGAATTTCTATGGAATCACTGCTGATTCCATACTAGAACGCAATGCATCTTGGTCAAATGGCCCCCGACGCCATCTTTTCCGTAATCGTATATTCCGTCCCTGATAGTCATAGAGATTACATAAAGACAAACGTAGTATTTTGTTGAAAAGTGAAAATCCTTAACTAACAAGGGCGTTTTGAACTTCTTTCATTGTATACAAAGGCTCTGGGCTGTAGTTTTGAGGCTCAAGGTGGTAACCGTCGAAACGAATTCATAGAAACTGCATGGTTACATCTGTGTGTAATTGATCGCATACTGTTCTTTTTCTCCTAGGAAAAATGTGATATCGTTCAGAAATTACAGAGAGATGGCCAGAAACTCATTCATGCTGGACATTTTGACGCTGCTACTATTAAATACAAAGTCAATAAACTCGATGAAATGTTCAAAGGATTTTCGTTTCAACTTGAGCAACGTCGAAGAATATTAAATCAAACGCATGGCTTCTACAGGAGCAGTCAACCGGTATGTTTATTACGTCATTGTGTTATTTATATAACTTAATTCATTCATCAATACAATATAGTCCGAGAAATCTCGGAGGCGACAGAAACGAATCGGGTAAGATACGTTATTTTGCATAGCTGGTTGAATAGACCTTTTAGCTATTCTCTCCTTGAGCCTGTTTTTAAACATTTTTATACGAGAGGCTCGACTGAGTGGCGTTAGAGCTTCTATCACTATTGTGCACAATCGAAAATTCTACAAACTGTATTAAAATATCTTTCGATTCAGATTCTTTTTAGAATAGCTAAAAGACCTACTGTGGACATCAGCTAAGCAAGGAATGGTCTTATTATGCTAGGCCAGATCTGTCAAACGGGCTACACTTCTCAGTTTTGTTTAGCCAAAGAAAATTACCTGGCCCTATTTTCCCAATTGTGTTTACTTCACCATGCTTGTTCATTATCGCTATATCAGCGGTATACAATTGCTGAAATGTTTTCAGCCATATTCCACTGCAGGGGAGCCTAATTATCAGAACAATGCCCTTTAATCATCTTCTGTTTTCATGTTGATTGAATGGTTGGAGATTTTTTCCTAAGCTGCTTGTAATTTCCTCTGATTGAGTTTAATCTGCCGTGCATCAAAGAGCCTTTTCAGTAGTACTCCGTTTTTCATGTTGCGTTGGTGCCATCTTGAAAAGCAGTCATACTTTTCAGGATGTTCTATAAGCTTTGATTAAACATGGCAAAAACAGGAGAGCTATCTGCCTCCTAATTGCTGAAAACTTTCTTAAGAGCGCACTTTTTAAGTTTGCCTAATGAATACTTTTTTGAGATCTACAGTATATTTGTCAAGAAGAGACGTCTTTCATTGTTGTGACCACTTTCAATTCAACTCTGTTACTTTTTTGTTGAGTAACGAAGGAACAAACAGCCATCAAAGTGTAATCATATGTGGAGCATGTCCACCGCTTGAAAGTTATATTTTAAAATATTAAGATTTAAAATAAAAATTCTGAAATAAAAAAGAAATATTTTGGTTCCAGGCCTTGCTTCTAGGAGGCCTCGGTTTAGCTGCAGCAGCTTGAAAACAGTCTCCGATAATGTCTACCACTGTATTAAAAGCATTTTGCTCCTAGGAGGCCTCAGTTTAGCTGCAGCAGCTTGAAAACAGTCTCCGATAATGTCTACCATTGTATTAAATGCATTTTTACTTCTAAGATAATACTATCTCTAGTAGTAGTTCCATGGACACAGTTATGCAGAAGTGAAATTGAAGCAACTTTCCTATGCACCATGTTTAAAAAAATGCTAATATTAAACATTTGAAGTAATATCAATATCATGTGTAATTTCGTATCCCCTTGTCGTTAATATAATGATAAAGTGATATATTATTGTGAAGTGATATTTTCTCTTTTAGCTTCTTACTATGGTTTGATCTATGGAACTTAAACAAATCTGAAAGTTTGGCTCAACTTAAACGTAAAGTATTGTAAAATTATTAAATGCATCTTTTAAGATAATTAAAACGAATCGTTGATTTCGCGTAATTGTATTTAAATTTAGTTGAATCCTAAGACAGTAGCACTATGGAAAGCGTAAATTTTGATACTAATGCAAATAAATAATAATGTAATTGATAATTCATTTGATAATTGTTTAAAATAGATTTTATATATCTGCTGTTTATCCGTTTTTAAACATTTCATGCCTTCATTCTTACTAGTTGTAGCTGATTTTAAGTCCTTTGCTGTTTTTAGATTTTTACTTTTGACGAGGATGATAAACTTTCAGAAAAGTATGTAAAGATTATTTGACGATTTAGTCTCTGCTAGAAAATAGACTGCTAGAAATATAGTTATAATATGACCAATCTGTAAGTGCTATAAGATAGCTAGTATTGTATGTAATCTTTTGTCGCTTCATTTTTAATGGTATCTTAAAAGTAACGTTTAATATTTGTATGTATGTTAAACTTTGAGTGACTAGCTTCACTTGTCTGTAGTCATCAAAAGTAACTGATTATATGCAACGATTTTATCGTCATATGCTCTTAGACATTAGCTAAAAACAGGCAATTTGGTTCACAATGCACAAGGCTTCAAATCCAAGTCACACAACTGAGTTTAAACAATCGGTAAATTTATACTTGGAATCCATTCGAACGACCTTTTGAAGAATCAATGGGACTCGATTTTGTTTGCAAATTTAAGACCTTCATTTTGGGCAATCATCTCAATGACCAAGTTAATATTAAAGTCATCTTTTTATGGAAATGATAGGGGGGGGGGGTACATAACATGTTCAAGGTACGGGTATGTGCCGCCCATATGGGTGGGTTTTTGGGCCCAAAATACTCTAAACAAGGGTCCTTTTTCGGCAGATTTTTCATAAACATGGGTGGGGTTTCGCTGAAATTCGCAAAAAATAGCAGAAATGGGCAGTTTTCCGCCAAAATTCATCATAAAAGTGGGTACCAAGGGAAGTTTCGGTATTTAGAAGAGGGTAGCTTCCTGAAGACCGGGCGGCAGACCCCCGTCTATCCATAAGTCATGTACCCCCCCGGGAGTGATAGCTTTGAAGGAGTATATACAACAATGTAGGTTTTTGAATACAGTTCACCTTCTTTGACTACAAACATTCTACCAGGCAAATCAGAAAAATGTGTGCAATCTGTGAAACACGGTAATGCAAAAACTATAATACCAATTTGAATAATTACAACTCCGTTGTCAATCTGATAGTGTAACTTAGTTTGAACATTTATTCACAGTTTAAAATGTATTATCTTAGGCCTAGTTCAAACATCGTATTTTTGCTGTGTCGCATGTAATAGATGCTGCTAAAAACTTCCAACTGTCAATTAAATTCGACGTGAAAAGGATGTTTAAATCACCAACCGTTTTAAATTGTTAAAACTAAACGGCAGGAGTTTACTAGCTCTGTCGCGTTAAACGGCAGAAACACGACTTGATTCAAACATCGTATTTCTGCTGCGTTTGGTTAATCAATTCTAGGCCATGGTCGCCGGTTTCTATGTGTGATCAGCCACTGCGCTTGCGCATTTTGAAAAAATGCCCATTTTAACCATTTTAGTTAGAATCCGATACGGCAAAAAGACGATGTTTCAATCAGATTTTTAAACACGGCAGATACTGCCGTTTTGAATACTGTTCGATTCAAAATAAAATCAATGAAGAATTCCCGAAAACTGGTATCCATTAGCTTTTTTTAAAACTATAATTGATTGGCTCAACTTGATAAATGTTTCAGCAATTAGAAATAAAGTTTTTCTTAGTTCATGCATGGCTTTCTGTTTAATGATACGGAAACTCTTTGAAATATTGTTATGCTTTTCCATCATTGCTGGGCATCAAAAAGTCTATATCTACATGATTGTAAGCGAGTTATTTTTAGTTTTTTGGGCATATCAAGAAATAGGACTTTCGGCTAATTCCTGATTTCAGAAGGAAATGATGCACCTAAAATTATGAGAAAAATTAAGTTGAAGACTCAGTAAGATTGTGGGATTAAAGTTATACAAATTAGTTGCACAGGTAGTCCTGTACGATTTTCCAAACAGTGCATACATTTCTGACTCACCTGGAATTAAAGGGAATAGACATAGCTATATCGATAAGCTGCTATAAATAGGCTGAAGAAACGCCCATAAACCCATTGTTTCCTTCGCCACACAATGAAACGGCAGGCGTCAAAGTTGTTGAATACAATAGATTATATTTCTAACTTGGCCCGGGCCAGCTTTTAACTATGTCGATTCCCTTTAAACTTAACTTTGTCCGCTTCTGATAAATCTTTAAAATTGATGCACAGAAAGAGAAGTTAATGATCAGTAGAAAAATTGATATTTGATGTTTCTGCAACGAACTAAAAACTTTTTGGTCGCCCTGCAGAAGCGTCTTCTGGTCAAGATAGCTTTCCGAAGAAAATAATCACAAATTTGGTGGAGATTGTTCGTGCTCTGTGTCCCTGGTTAGGAATAGACATGGCTATATCGGGTAGCCGCTGCCCACACACACATAGTTTCTTTCGCTCCGCAATGAAATGGCATATGTCAAAGTTGTCGAATACAATAGGTTGTATTTTGAACTTGGCCCAGGCCAGCTTTTAACGATGTCGATTCTCTTTAGCATTAACTTATGTAGGGCTGTTTTCCTTTTGCTCCAAAATGTAACTGTTACATCATTGTAAATGAAAATATAGTACATTGAGAATCCATTAAGATTCACCGTAAACAACCGATTTAAGATACTTAACATAGCGATGGGCATACATCCGAGATACATCCTTTAATACTTTAAACTGAATAATTGGCTAAGTAACCAAGATCTAACATCATTTTGAAATAATGTAATTCTCAGCCAAAACAACCAGCTAAAGAGGATTTCATTATCATTATTAATGTACTAAAGGACTCTAGTTAGACAAAGAAGCATTATTTTAGATCGTCGCTGTTGTTCACAATGATATAGAAGCAGTTGTACACAAAGGCTTGTATCGTGGCAGATTGTTAAAAAGGTACCATAGGTGTCCCTATATGCTATAAGTTTGATTAATCATATTGATGCACTGTAGAAAGAAATGGCGAAAAACGAAGGTTTATGAACCAAATTCATCTCTCTTTATCAAGCACCAAATGCACCACAAAAATTCGCCAGATCTGTCAAAAGTCAACGGGAACATTGATTTTTTAAGTTTGCCCGTATTTTGTTGTTTGTTTAAAATACTGGTTCTGGATTGGGTGATATTTGTCATTCTTGCTTAATTCATTAATGATGAAAAAACTTGTAAAACTGACATTAAAACGTTTTTGAAAGATGTCTGCTTTGAGTTCATTGACCATTATGGAATCACCAATATTCAGCAAAGCTAGGATTTTGTCAGGTATTTGGTGTCTGGCTACCAGTTTAGAAGAGTATCACATTCTCACGAAGTTCAGAGCCATTACTTTGTTTTGTTTTGAAACTAAGGACGATAGCTTGCTTTCGTGCAGAATTTGAAAATACAGCTTAGCGAACGCATAACATCAGTTTATCAGTGAAGCTGTACTGTATCGGAATTACAGTGACACAGGCTTACAATGATACAATGTTTCGTGGCTATGGCTGAAGATAGCTAGATTCGTTACTTGCTAAGCCTGTTGCAAGCTTTTATTTGAGCACAAGTGAAAGACATGAGTGTGAAATTTCATATAGTTTCAGATGATCTCATACAGTGGTGCAGTGGGTTGAGGCTGCAAATACTGTATATCACAGCTGAAATTTGCAAGATCTGTTACATTCTAAGCCCAGTTCAGACTTGATTTAAGCACAAGTGAAAGATTCCAGGAAGCTGCTTGAAAGCACATTTACTTTAGAGTCATAAAATAGAAAATAGTTCCAAATATTCTCACAGTGGTGTAGTGGGTTGGGGCTTCAAAAGTTTCGTGGTGAAGGCTGCTAGATGTTGTTCAGTCTAAGCCTGTAAAATAGTCTTTATTTAAGCACAAGGGAAAGATTCCAGGAAGTAGCTTAAACGCATATTTATTATTCGGTTGTGAAATATCAAATAGCTTTCAATATTCTCACAATACTGTAGTAGTGGGTGGAGGCTCGTTCTCAAAATAAATTGATTCCAAATACCCTTGGTGGTTTACCGCGTTTCATCATCTTCGTGTTGTGATTGTATGTAATCGGTTTCAAAGCTCTCGTCATGGATAAGTTATTGGTTTCGTCTTCTTTGAGAAAATTCTGGATTAGACCTTGCTTCAGTCTTATGAATGATAGTGACAGATAGCTTCTGGTTAAGATTATATAATACATGTGGCAACTTGTTTGTCTGGACATTGTGTAACAGCACAGTTATCGTGGTGGATTTGGTATTTCTTAGTAGACTTCAAGAGCGTTGGTTTGTTGTATTGTCTTGGCATCTTTTCATGCAAGTATAACTTTTTTTAATGCATTCGTTACAGATGCCTTTTTTTATCATTGTCAGCTCCAGTTGCAGTGACAAGGCAAACACCCTCAGGCTTGGTTGGACCTGTTTTGGTATATTGAACCCATTAAAAAGTGTGTTTGCCGTTATTGATATTGCTTGGTCCCCGCCCCATCCATCACCTAATCTTGCCACTTTCGATTTTTCTTTCTATATTTTTATTTTGGATAGTAACAATGGGATTTGCCATTTTCCAGTCTTCCAACTAGTCGTTGTGCCAACTTTGGCACTCGGAATCTTATTGTTGTCGCAATTTTTCTTGGCTGTGAAAATGACCATTCGCTAAGGATGCCGGTTGAAAATGCCCCTTTAAGAAAAGATGAAAACAGTTTCTGTATGCCTGTATGGGACATATTTTTGCTGTATGTCTTGGAAGTTAAATTTCCCATTGTTAAGGTGGATTTCCAGTCATTGGATTGGTGTAAACTTGTTAGTTAAAAAGATTTCGCTAAATGAAGAAAGCAAGAACGGACGAAAAAAGTAGAACTTTTCTTCTTCTTTGTTCCTGTCTGCTTGATGAATTCCTATGTTATAGTCCCTCTCGTAGTTATGAAGCAAGGATCATAATTCCCTTTGGATGCAAATGTTTTGTCTGATCTATCGAAGATTGATATTTATGAATAGTGTACTGAAACTAGAACAGCGAAACACCTTTCGACTCCATGCTAATCAGCTTAGTAATCAGTCTCGGTGGTTTTCATTAATTGTTATGTCGACAGTATGTTGAACATATCACTTACATATCTTATTGCAAGTGACACTGTCGCGAGGCTGCTTGGCTCCCTTTCACCTGTATACATTCTATTGTTATGAACATCTTCTGGCGTTTAACTTCAAACAGACATTTTACAAAAGGAGTTTAAAAAGGTGAGCAAGTTTTGAGTAGCTTACTTTTTGTGTGTGTTTCTTCATCTCTACTTTGTTAAGCTTCAGCTTGACCGTGTGAAGAAATTTCAAACTGTTTCATTCATGGGGGATATTTCCCAGTGCAAGAGCCTATAACTGTACAGACTTAGAAATGGTTCATGGAAAGCTTTATGTTTTGTAGCAGATGATTAACATGAAATGTTTCAAATGTAGGTTCAGTATTGTCCTGTATTGTTTAGTGGATATTGTTCTGTTGCTGTTTGAAGGAATATTCGCGTAAGGTAAACAGCATGCAAACGTTATCTCATTTTGCTGAGGGTACAGTCGAAAGGCCTGTGCCTTGTAATAGATTTAAAATGGATTACGATAAAAGTTTTCTGTAATTTGATAGTTAATATTGATTGTAAAAAAGTGTTGCAAAACATGCAAGATGTTACGGTTTGAACGAACAGGATCCTGCGAAGGAACAATTCTTTAACTGTGTTAGTATCTGGGCAATTCATTAAATAGTTGATAATAATCTTGAAGTTATGCTGGCCACCCTGCTTAAAACTGATCATCCTTCATAGAATAATAAATTAAAGCTTAACTGATACCACTAAAATTGGTAATGAGGTTCCCTGTATCTGGTTACCACATTGTGATCGTTTCACACACCCAAAATTAAAATCAATCAACTCTTTTACGAAAATTGATACGATGTTGCGAATTATGGTCAGCTTCAAATTCGATGATTATTATTGGCCATTATTTTTGCAATCTTTTTAAACAATTATGTTTTGAAACCTTACTGAATGGGCTTGCTTTGATTGTTGGAAAATAAGGGCAATAGGATTGTGTTTTTGTGTCTGATTCCTTACCACAGCTTGGGTTTGTCCTAATGCACTTTGGTTAACGCATTAATTGTTGCAAGTTGTGGGAATTTTGTTTGTGTATGCTTGCGTAGGTTGGTGTTTGCAGTAGGGTAGTTTGTAAGGGGTGAAAAGCAAAGGCGAAGGCAATCAAGAGGCTGACTTCGTTTTATGTCCTGTGGTAAGTTAGTTGGAAGGTAACCAGGAGTGATCACACCACACAGACCTGAGGTAAGGAGTAGTCACTAGTTAGGTTTTGTTGTATGAATTTAAAAGCACCTTTGTGTGTGAAACATTGTTTTCTCCCCTTTCTCTGATGTGTTTAAGTTTTTTAGTTGAAGGTTTTAGTCGTATGAGTGTCTTCTATGAGGCAATATTTAGTCGCATCCTTCAAGATAAGATCCCGCTTTGCTGGAAAAGGAGTATGAATGGAGCTATCCTGGATTGGAATGTAGAGCACCAGTTTTCCGTTCCTTGGCAATTTTGTGGAAGGTGAGCTTTTTGGTAAGATAACAGAGAAACACAGAGCATTGACAGGAGCCAGGTCGAATTCTGTAAAGCAGAGTATACCTATCTGATCAAGACAAAGCGATGTGGCAACCTCAAGAATAGATTTCACACCTTCTGTGCAGCCAGCCATAATGCTTTGCCTTCTCTGTTTATTTTGATTTGATTGAGCCAGCAGAGGTGTGATCTCTATTATTCTGAAATGCAAGTCGCTTCGTCTTCTCGGAAGCTTAATTTGTTTGCTTTATAAAAAGGGTCTTTGCTGCTTCAATATTGCGCAGAGAATCTTTGAATTAAAAACAGTAGGATTTTTTTGGGATTTCATAGGGATTTTCCTTGAAACAAAGGGATTTTTGCCAAGGGCGTGGGAAATCTTTAGGGAATGATATGCCCCTCATCTCAGCTGGCTTAGTCTGGTATAGTCTGGTACTTCTTAATAGAAAGGATGATGAAAGCACCACAAATGTTCGTGTTAATATGTTTTAATGAAATAAGACAACTGATCCTTTTACACATTTAATAAGCTTCATCAGAGCTCACTTGTAATAGTTTCTCATACCGCAAAAGACTTGTTTGGGCAGCATGCCGTTACAGGTTTTTATGAAAAACCTGCATCATGCTAGACTGATTACAAGTTCGTAGTTATTGCTATTGATAGGCTGATGGACGCTATAACTACGATTCATGAACTTTCACATTGAAAATTGGGACGAAATTGTTTCCCTCGACGTCACATCCGATACGGAAACCATAGCAACACTGTACGAAAAGCCGAGTGCTCCAGGCAATGGCGGATGGGCCTAACTTGTCGGCTCAATCTTCAGATAATAAAATGCCTCAAAATTCAACTTTTGAGTGACGTTAGCAATGAACAAAAGCCACAATTATCCAGATGAATGTTTCCTCAACCCAAGAATCAACAAACCTTTCAATTTCAACCAGAATTTCCTCATTTTGAAGGCCACTTGGCGTCCTTCAGCTCACAATAGTGCACGCCACAGCTACGAAATTTTCGAACTGCCAAAAAGTTGCCATGACTACGAGTTAACCTCGTTTCAACGTGAATAGAAAAATAAGTGCCCCCATTGTTTATTTTCGTCCCACTTTTTGACGTGAAAGTCAATAAGTCCCAATTTGAGCAAAGTGATATGTTGTTGTTGTTGTTGTTGTTGTCATTGTTGTTGTTGTTGTGATAACTGGGACTATTTCGTGAGCCTAGCATCATGCACTCACGAAGTAAAGCATAGTTTATCAAGCTTCTAAAATGTTACAAGAAAATAAGAGATTGATGTACATTAACAATATTACAGTAGTGTCAAAATAGAGATAAACAGATAGAAAATTAATTTAACAACAAATATGACAAGGTGTAGGTTGGATTGTTAATTATAGACAAGCCTGGTTGAGTGTGTTAGTAAAAATCTTTTTGATAGCGACATCCAAATCATCTTGAAGTTTGTCAGGTTGCTGTAAGGGTGCTCGTAAGTCATATTTTGCGTGGCAGGTTCTATGGTTCTTGCATATGGTGAGAATATTTTGTAGGTTATCAATGAATTGATTTGCGTGAGATACTGTGATAACGTTGTTTTCGTGAGATACCGGGCCGCTATCAAAACAAATCTTATGGATCATTGTTTTATAAATGGATTTAGAATGTAGTGTGCCCACTGCCCAATCTGGACTGCATAAACACTAGTTTCATATCATTGTTCATATTTTAATTTATTAAGGAGGGTGACCCTTTTCAAGGGGCCCGCCGGCGGTAAGATAAAGTTGTGCTCATACCCTTTGTCATCTTACATCTTCAGGTTTAGACATAACTACGATACAAGCCATGTATAAGTACAAGCTATTAAAATGCTACATTTCGCAGCTCATAAGAAATTTACAACTTTAGCACAGGCATAGCGAGAATATTACAAATCTTGCGAATTTACTAATTAGACATTACTCACATAGGCCCCACGTATGCTAAGAATCTGAGTTTCTTTACTCTGAAATTACCATAACGGTACATTGGGTAGGTCTAGAAGGCGTTCTGAACCTTTTTGCACCTTCTGCTCCAAAAAACGAATGACGAATTTTATTTTCACCATGGTGAATCCGAAATCTGCTGTTTTCAAAACTTTCGTGTTTGATCGGGAATTGTTACTGTTCGTCTCTGCGAAGTGTAGTCTAATGTTTTTCGAATTTAGTAGGTTTTCAATCAAACACATCCTAAGTTACCGATAATTTAACTAAACTATCAGGGTTCTATTTTCTTATTTGGAAACTAAAATGTCTTAAGTACGAGATCTTTAGCTAAACATGTAATATATGTCTGCAAGTCTTTCTAAAGAGCTTCATCAGCACGGATGATATTCGGTAACGCCACATTGTGACGGACTAGTTGCCTTTGCTTTCATGTGGCTTAGCACTATCTCTGCACATTTCCTATTCATGTTACACACTTTTAATTATTTCATTCGACCTTGCAACCTTCTGACGTTGTACCGCTGGGTAATAACATCGAAGATGGCATCAAGAAACGACACCGTTTTCAATGGTAACAAGTTTACTAAAATTCGATTTCACCTCTGAATGAAAGATTGTGAACACTACTAACCATATGCACATTGACGTAGATTTAAATCTTCATCTGATACATATGTAGAGTGCGATTTGATATGACCTGAAGTTTTGATGAACCGAGGCGTTGTAAACGATTAAACAGTCTTACTCTTGCATACGGTAAGTTTCATCTTGTTCCTGTCTTCGGTGTAAGGATTACCAAATCACGTATGCCTGCCATATGCTTGTACTGTCAGAAGGAAATTCCTGATGAACTTTGCCAATGCCAAAAACACCGTCAGAAATAGTCGAACGCTTAAACTCGCAAGATCTGCCATTGAAATGATTCCCAAGTCGTCTGAGTTCCAGTGGGCACGGCACTCAATAGAACAATTTTCAGAACGTCAGTTGAACTTTTTAACTTGTCAAAAAAGCTGAGAGAAGGGCACTTCGATGTCGGACATCAACACTTTTCGAAAAACTTGGAGGGAAAGGGTGCCCCCGTCTCTTACATTTTATAGGAAATGTTGCTGGAAGCAAACTGAACACTGAAAGATAAGCCTAAAAGAATATTAAATGTTTTATAGCATTTCGGCAAATTTTTTTCATGTCACTGCAATTATAATCCAAGATGCGTTAACTTTCTCTGATTATTGACAGGTCGATAAGTAGCTAGAGCTAGGATGGTTCTTTTAGACTTTTTGTGTATTGTCAGTCCTGACTTTTCGTGTATTGTCAGTCATCATACATCATTCATAACAGTATTATCTTGTATTTTATTATCAATCATACCAACCCCGGACTTGTCCTTTAAGAAATCTCGTACGCCTTTTCGGAAGAGTGATACACCCCTCTAGTCCTGCAATGCACGGAAGATATGACAACTGTAACATTTCATCAGTTATCTTTGAGAAATTCGCCCCGGTATCTTATGTTAACGAAAAGTTTCATTCAAAAAGTTAAAACGATCTCAAAGCAATGCGTAACTATTCCTCTACCTGGTGGTGAAATCTACACCGAAGTTTTTTGGTAAATCACCTTCCATTAGGTAATTATTTGAGGACCTTTTAGCAGCAAAATTCCGCGATATTATATTTCCGAAAGTTTCGTGAGCAACTGCTTCAAATTCCATTATCGTTTGGCAGTCTTTCACTTCAACCTTGCCCTTGTCTGATACTTTAGGCTTGCCTTGTTCGTGACTAGAGCACCTTGGGGAATTAAAACGTTCAAAATTTATGATAATTTTTAAGACAAGAAACAGCTGCAAAACGAAACACGAGCAATTATTCACCGCACTTCAATGTTTTTGCGACGGGCCTATCAGAGAAAGTGCTGATTTTTCAAGGCCAATATTTACGAGTCTTTCAAAAGTTGTTACAAATCTTTCAATGTAAATTTTTTCTGCACTCTCAAAATGGTTGTCTCCCCTTTTCTTGTGGATCACAACATTGTAAGCTGAAACAGAAGCGGCAATATCCAGTGACAGCAGGAACCCCATACCACGTAAGCCGCTCTTGAACTTGAAGTTACCACGCTGCATCTCTCTCATGTAAATATTGCACACAACTTAACTCAGACGAAGGATTTTGGTCTTTGTTATTAATATAAGATCTTTAGTCTATCTTTGATTCTCGGATCGGAAATGGAGGATTTATTCATAAATAAACATGCATGATTCTAAATACGGTGATTAGGCAAATGCTATGAGATTTGCCCTCGTTAAAACCGGTTACTCTTATGACGTTGTAAAGAATGAGTGAAGACGTGTAGAGGTGAGTGTAAGAGGTAAAACTCTTCTCTTCTCGTAATTTCCTTTGTTTTAGATTAACGAACAACTCGTCATGTGTTATACTTATAAAGTCAACTTGCTTAATAGTCTTGTGTCATTCAAGAGGTTCAGTCATATTTTGTCGTCAATCCCTATCTTTGGATTGGAAAGAACAGATCAAGGCAGTTTCTGCCAAGGTCTCCAGGGCAGTTGGATTTTTAAAACATGCCAAGTCTTTTCTTCCGAGAGAAACTTAGCAAACTCTCTATACAGGTAGTGTGGGGCCCCATTTTCGATACTGCTGTCTGTTTGGGGCTGCGCTGGTTCAACCGAAATTAATCAGTTGCAAAAGCTTCAAAAGCGGGCTGCTAGAATAATAACGAATAGCAGTTTCCATGCTCCAGGCAGACCTCTTATTGAAGGGGTGGGATGGAAGACCGTTGACGAACTGGTTACTAGTGAATCAAAGACAATGGTCTTCAAGTCCCTAAATGAGCTGGCTCCACAATACCCGTAGTGACATCTTCACCGAAATTCGCTCTGCTCATCATATAGCCTTCGTAATACGGGGACTGACTTGAGGTTACCGATGAAAAGGTCAACAAATGGCCAGAAATGTTTTTTTCATAGAGGTGCTAAACTATGAAATAGCCTGTCAGCCGAGTCAAAGCAGGCAACCTCTCTGTATAGTTTCAAGGAAATTATTTGGAAACAGAGATTTTTTTCTTTCGTTTTGATTGTAAATCTTGAAAATTATTGTACATGGATTTTGAATATTGTAAACAAGGGTTTTATGGTTGAATCTAATTTAATTAGTAGCTTTTTATTTTGTTTCACAGTTTTCCTTAGATTGTAATTAATGTTAAAAGAATTGATACGATGATATTATATTAAAATGGCAGATACAAGAAACGAAAAAAGTCTCTGGCATACTAAATCCTTCGAGCATATGTTATTATCACACTCTGATGATAACATAGGTTTGTAAGGCCTCAGAGTGCCAGTTACGTAAGACTTTTTTCATTCTTTTATAGTAGATATACAGTCAATAGATTGCCCTATTCCCTGTCTACTTTTTACAATAGATTGTCCTAGCCCCACTTTATAAAAGCCCAGTCCCAGCACCAAAGTAACATCTTAAACTCATTCTTATCGTGCTACTGAGTTTCAGACTGATTACAAGTTCGTAGTTATTGCTTGTTGTTGTTGTTGACACTGTTGTTGTTGTTGTTGTTGCGATAACTGGGACTATTTCGTGAAGCTAACTGAGTTTAGTATCGTAACTGTTTCTTTTCCTTCGAGTTCACGCTGAAAGATTCTTATCCATTCAGTTTTCACAGAATAGGATTTTTTGGTAGAAATTGTCCACACAGCATCGCTCTTATTTGTTTCTTTATAAGGAGTAGGTGCTATCGTAGATACGTGAGTGCTGCCTTTTCAGTTCTCGGGAGATAAAGAAACTTATGTGTTTTCGATCCTCCAGTATACACGATGCATCTGCCTTACGATTATGGCGTCTCCCAAGGAGGAAAAAATCAACATTTCATCGTGTAGAAACCCCTTCACATTTCTTTTGCATCTATGTATTTCCATGTATTTCTTGTGCATCTTTGTGTGCTTTATTGCCATTAAATGGCACTGGTACCGGATTCTTCTCAGTAGAAATAACGAATGTTTCTTTCATTTCCTAACAGGCCCTAGACGTGCTTGACAAGCTTCTAGCCCGACTAGATGTAATAAAAGACGAAGCAGAACGTGCAAGGACTCGCTCCCAAGCCGCAGAAGCCGCCCAACCGGAGATCAGAGAAGGAAAGCTGTTGTTATCAAGGGTCGACATGGCTGGTGTCAAAGCTGTGCTAAGAGAAATTGAGCAAAAGTATTTCAGAGTGATGAAAATGACTGAAGACCATGTTAGTTCAGATGACGAAGAAATTGTTCATGTCAACAGAGAAGTCGAAAAGGTATGGGAAGGTTTGGTT
Organism: Aurelia coerulea; assembly: GCA_039566865.1. NCBI lineage: Eukaryota > Metazoa > Cnidaria > Scyphozoa > Semaeostomeae > Ulmaridae > Aurelia > Aurelia coerulea. Next base: position 13,991,590 of record CM076958.1, on the reverse strand, counting down.
CTTTTTGTGCTTTTGAATTTGGCAAGACTTCCTGGAAGATATCAAGTTTGCAGTGTTTGATTTGTCATGAAGATTTGCAAGAATCGTTTCCAGGATCATTCATAATAAGAACGGTAAACTCGAGTATTACCTGCTCTTGGGTTCTGTTGTAAAAAGCACTGTTCAGTGATGACAAGAAAGTCTGGAAGGGTGCACTGTATATGTGCTATTTCCTTGCAGTTACTTTGTAGTTAAAAACGAACACCAGATATTCAGAGTTATGTTCAATTGAAGATAACTCAGACAGGTTTGCTGTTGATTAAAGCCTAGCTAAATGAATGTAAGAGTTTTAGTAAGCCTTGAGTATTTTAAACAAATAATTTGTGGAGCCACAGGTGCACGGCTCTCAGGAAATTTTTCAAAATGTATTAGAAGAAAGGAAAATGTTCTCTCTACTGAAAAGCATACTTTATCACTCGTATAAAGTTATATTTAATAGGAAAATAAAACCAAACAAATTCTCGGCCACTGATTTGAAATGAGTTGCAAACTAGGATGAGACAAATATTAGATACGTTAAAGTCAGATATAAGGTGTTTGTTTTTACGTGCGGCTACACTAAACGATTAATACGTAAGATATTTTGAATTGCAGTTTATATCCTAGAGCTTGGCAGACTAAACGTTTCGGACTTAACCCTTCATCAGTAGTAACGAAAAAAGGTACGTCAGAGCTTACGAAGCAGAGAAAGGACGATTAAAAAGGGAATTACCCATTTTTTGGTTTTAAAACCATCACCTCTTTTCTTTGGACACTGTTTTAGAATAGTGTATCGGTCGTTACTTGTGCATAGATTCTTGTAGCAATTCTCAAAATATTTCGTACTCTGTCAAACAATATTTCAACTTCAATATATTCCCATGGTATATTTAGTTTCTATATTATTTGCATTTCCTGAGGTGCGTCTTTCAAAATAGTTTTGATATTTTTCATCCACAAGTGACGTCCTTAAGTGCTCCGTAGCAAAATTTGATATTCAAGTACGAAGCTTTATATAATCTACTTGAAACAGCATTCAGATATAATTAACACATAAAAACCTTCGGCAAAACTAGCGCTGTTTCTTGGTTTGCAAGCCAGGCAGTGTTAGAACTCTCGGATGTTTAGAAAATTGTTTTAAGAGGGAATTGGAAAAATGGTTATGCTGTCTTATTGTTTGTAAATGCATGTTTCTCTTCACGCGTAGTATGACGGAACAAATCTTTTTTGCAGGGTGGCCAAAACTGTTTGGTTGTTTGATAAGTTTTGCATATGTTTTCAGAGGGGTTGTCAGAGAATTGATCAGTCTCTGGAATGATGTCAGTGCCCAAAATCATATTAAAGGGGCTCCGTCGCCAAACTGTAAACAAATAACACTGACACGTGTCCATTGTTCTCCATTATTTGCTGCATTTTGTTTGATGACTTCACCCAAGCCACCAAAAAGTGCTCGTTAAAAATCCACTGATATCCAAGCAATCGTAAAAGATATGAGTGTTCGATTTTTTCCTCTGTAAAGTACAAAGATTTATCTTCAAAATGGTGCTTTCATGTTCGAAAAAACAGGTAAACATCTGTGCGATAGTGCCCATCAAAAAGCTCCAAAATCACCGTTTCGATCGAAATTTAGAGACGGGGCCCCTTTAAAGGGAATACTCGAAACACCCGCATAAAATATCCTGGTGGATTAAGAACCTACCGGCTGAGATTGTCTAATTTTCAATTGTTTCATAGGAACCAATCAATTGTATTCATTGTGCAAGAACCCAGGCTGACTTGCAAAATTGTCTGTTCTTATACGCGGTCGTTTGCTGTAGGGATGTAGGCATAGGTAAATAGGTGTTCTATAAAAAGTTAAAGATAATGCCACACTCCCATTGTTTCCTTAGTTACACAATGAAACTGCACGGCCCAACACAACTAAATGCAATAGGATATTTCTTAATTGCCCATACCCCTTTGGTCCACACTTGTTTTAGCTGTGCCTATTCGCTTTAAAGAGATTTGTAAGAGTGTAAAATTAAAGCTCTTGTGCCTTTTTAGGTGACCCTCAATTTATGGATCCGTGGCTGATGTCCCTATTCTTTCAAGACATCTTGAATTCCTTGAACACAAGGGTGCACAAAGAGAAGTGTCCCATGCCATTTGTGAACCTGTCAGTCCGTTATTTGAATCCATCAATTTTTTATATGACCCATTCAGCAGAATGTCCGAACTTTTCAACACAAAGTGTGACGTACTTCATAATACTTGACTCTGATCACTGATTATCTTGTGTTCAATCATTTTAGGTTTCAAGTTGGGTCACAAATATCGGTGAAGAATTCTTAACGGTCCATACAAATCTAGGAACATCATCAACAGCTGCCAAGGAATTTTGTGAAGACCATGGACAGTTAATGGACGAGTTGAAGGTAAGGTTAATACTTAAAAGAAGGGGAGGGACCCAGCATTTTAAGTACAATTTTTCCACGTAGTGTGATGAAATGGCTTTGTATTCAGTTATTCATACATGAGCATTGTTGATACCAGGGTTATATGTATTTCCAAATAGCAACGTGCACCTAAAAGGGAAACTAAGCATATGAAAGTGGCTCAAACCACTAAACTTGCGGTCAAATTCTAGCCTATCAGATGAGATGTCGGTATTTCCTGATTATGTCAATCAATTACCCAAATATGGCTTGGTACATGTCACCACCTACTATCTGTGCATGTCTATTTGAATTATAGGATTATATATTCTTAGGTTCCCCTCAAGAGTGTTGGGAGAATTTTGCAGAATTTTACAGCCTTAGGATGTTGTTCATCTGATATTTTGAAAGTGTCAATGTAAAACTTTAAAGGATAAGTCCAGGGTTGGTATGATTGATGATAAAATGCAAGATTATACTGTCATGAATGGTGTGTCGTACTCTTTCTTACCATTTTTCGTCTTTTCCCTGCGAATATGCGTTTTCAAATAAGCGACCTGCGCGAAATAACGTCATAAGAGTGCAAAGATTCTTTGTTTTCTGGCATCACTTTCAATAAAAATGAGGCTTTCCTATCGTGTTCTCACCTCTTAATCGTTGCCAGCCTCTTTATCGTGTTATCAAGCAAGAAAATGACGACACAGCGAACAGATTTCGCCTAAATTATCAGAATATTTATTGAATTTGAAGCCGTTACGATTGTCAAAAAGTTGAGGAAAGTTGAGAATTTGCGGCAGCAGTTGGTAAGCTTGTTTTCTGGCATTGATCATACCAACCCCGGATTTGTCTTTTAAACGAGACACACATAAAGGGGAATGCAATTGTCAATAGTTGTTTTGGAGTTCCAGAGAGTTGGAGCTGAAATCTGTTTTATTTGCAGTAGAGCGATGTTCAAGACTTTCACATGCAAAGCTTGACAAGTTCTAAGCAAGTGCTAATTTTTAGATTTTGTCGACATATTGCTATTACTGAGCGTCTGTTCAATAGTGAATTGAGCACAGACTTTAAAGCCCTGTTTGGGCCCGTTTACATTGTGCCGGTACAACATTGGATCCGTCGCATAAGGGTAACGGATCAGCCTTTCATTTACACTGTTCTTGCTGATCCGTAGCATTTTTATTCCTGCTGTCTTTTGAAAAATTTTGTTCTGGAGCAGTGTAAATGCAACATAGCTTCCAAATCTTTAACTCGACTTAAAAAGGTGGGTGTAAAATTCTGTGATCTATTTCTTCTGTTTGAGTGGCTTGAAACAAACTTTAGTTACTTATCTTTAATTCTGCCGTTGGACTTTTCAGAAATTTTCAATATTTTTCGAAATTTCAGCGTATGTTACATTTTAATGCTATTGAAGGTGTGACGTCATCAAATTTCGAAATAAAAAACCAGAAAAGTGACAGAGTTTTGCTTGATACCATATTGTAGACATCCATAAACTATGGTTTTCTTTAAAATTATTTCATGTTGCTTCAAACAGTTTAGAAATTACGATGGTTTTAAGTTTTTTTGAAAATTTTTCTTGAATTCTTGAAAAAGAAGAAAAGCACTCTAATTCTGAAAATATTGAAGATTTCAGAAAAGTCCAACGGTAGAATTACAGAGAAATAGCTGAAGTTTCTTTGAAATCATTCAGTTCAAAGAAATAAGTAACTGAATTTTACACCAGCCTTTTTAAAGATTTGGAACCTATGCTTGTAAACGCCCTTGAACTGTAACAACTTTGAAACGCATCAAAAGTGCGAGCAATAGATTTCCCTGCCATTGTAAGACATGGTTGTCAAACTTTAGGAGGTGGTAATAAAGCAAAAAATAACTCACAGGAAAGTAGTCATTCAGCTACACGATGAGGAACTTCGAGATTTCACCAGTGTCAAATGAATCATTTGGCAAAAATTTACGCTGTCGGCAAATTTAGTGTTTTGAGATGTAGCGCCATATTGATAACGAGTACAACAGGGTACAGACATTTATCCACATTTATCATGAACTGTATTTGTTTTACACCACTAAAGCTGGTCCTGATGTACTTTAGCAAAGGAACTTGACAGTCGGCTTCTGTCACTTTTACACTGTAAACGTAGTATAAGTTCTTCTTTCTTTTCAGAGCACTGTTGCGAAAGTAAAGGAAATCAAGTCATCCCTGTCTAAAATGAGTGATCATAAACGACGAAGTGCAAACAATCCAAGGACAAAATTAGAAAGAATGGAGGCAAGATGTGTTGGTTTACAAGAAAGACTCGAATACAGATTGCAGCTCGTTCGAACATATCTCAACTTTCTCGAGCATTCTGCTGAGGTATGAGCTCATTTATGAACTTAAAATCTTCATCAATGGTTATTTTTTAGTGAAGTACATTATCTTCTGGCCATGGAGGGCTTCTTTCTGTGTGTGAATAATTTCAGGCAAATCAGAGCATATTTCTTCCAACATTACTGGGTATCACAAAATTATATATTGGTGTTTGCCAAAATGTACTTTCCTATTTTAACAACTGATTTGAATGAAATACCAATCACTTTGTAGCAGAAAGCCTAACGTAGACGCTGACATTTAATTCACCACAATCGGTCATATTTTCATAGAGTTCCGGGTTATTTTGTTTGGAAGTTATTTTTGATGATACCTCAAGGGGAACTAAATATTTCGATCGTGTTTTCCCAAGGTATTAGCTTCAAGAAATGAGTGCCAGCATGGTAGTCCTGCAGGGAGCAAAATCATATGAAAAAATTTGCATGTTACATTTGAATATACAGAAGCTGCTTTTTCTACTTCCTAAGAAGACAATCGAGCAATTTTCATCTTATCAACGACGAAAATGACGCGAAACTTGGTTGTGATGTTTAACTTCTCTCAAGACATTTTCAAATATTGCCTCCAAGTATAATTGTCCTTAACTCCAGAAGGAGATGACCAAGTCTAAAGAAATATATTTCTCTACCTAAGTGAACTGTTTTGCTTCAAAATGATAGGTATTTTATTCAAATTGAAGCAAAGTGCATGACTGTACGGCTCTGCAAACGCTGCCCTCATACATCTTTTTGGAACATCCGGCATTCGTTTTTATTTTCTACATGGCTATGCTACCATGGATTTTTTCCAAACTATAAGGTAGATCCAGCGAGTAGATAGGAACTTTGTGAACAATTTTTCCCTCTCTTTGCCATTGTGATTTCAGTAGAGGACCCTAATATCAAAAGAAAACCACGAGTCTATCACCCGTGCGCTATAGTGCATCAAAATGCGTAATGATAACTTTCATTTTCATATTCAGCTATTGAAAAAGCTTCGCCATCTTCAAGACGAATTGACGAGTGACGAGCCATTTGAGAACACAGAAGCAAGTCCAGAAATGGTTATGAGGCAGAGACAAGAGAGGGAAAACATCAAATCAAAGATACGGGCTGTTGAAAGGAATGGATCTGCTGTCCTAGAAGACCTCAAAAGGGTTTGTTGATACCTTGCATCGTTTTTGTCTCATTCTAAGAATAGGTAAGGAAGGGCTCAACTCGTTAACAACAACCATGCATGAAATCCTAACATTAAAGAAAGTATCTTACAAGCTTTTACAGAACTTATTCTTCAACTAGAATGCGATATTTTTGAGGTGAGCTGTTTAACAGAGAACGTGCTTAGTTAATATTTGGCAGTCAGACAACACGTACCTTTCATCTCCAACAATTTTCAACTTTATAGTTTGAGTCGAACGATATTTTTTAGCCTAGGTCACTAAAATTAGTAACTGCAGATTTAATGTACAAGTTCCGCAGTTAATATTTTGCTTTGTTTCGTGCTAATATATTATTTCTACCATTCACAGTGCCCTCAAGAAGAAAGTCTTGACAGAGATCTCCCAGCTCAACATGTGTTAAATCATCTTGGAAACATCGCAGATCATGCAATGCATTTGGACGAGTTATGGGAACAGAGAGAAGTTAAATTGAAATCTCATAAACGATTCAGCAGTCAGTTCCTTGATTTTGAGAAAGAAATTAGAAAGGTAAGCCTGCTTTTTATTCAGTTAGATAGTAGATAATTCTATCTACTATCGTAGATAGTGGGCTTTCTTTAAAGTTTTTCGGTTTTATCTGTGTGACCGTCGCGCTATGCAGTCTCGACCAAAAATCAGCGTCATTTCATTTGAGAAGATCATTATTTTGACATGCAGGATTTGATTTAAAGATGATAAGCAAAACCTCGTCACAAAGTGTGATAGATACTTTTACTGACAAATACTATACACTGTAGTGAATGATTTGTGCCGAAGGTAGAAACAAGACAAAAACACCTAAACATGTCATTTTTTGTATGGCTTTGTGCTGTGGATGCACATGCCGAAAGTATCAAATGCAGTAGGCTGTTTATAAGACCTGTGAGCTATTATCTTTTGTATTAGATCATTTTAAATACTTGGGATACAAAGTATCTCTCGCTGTCCAAAACTGTTCATGGCAAGACTTTATAGAGGTGCACTTTAGCTACAAAGCAACGATGAATACTTGGTTTCAGAAGTGTCATCCTTTGAGTTAGTACTGTCAAGTTGATTAATATGACTCTGTTATTTATGTACTAGGTAATAACCTGGATTCACGAACAAGGCGAACAACTGTTTCCCATTGGTGTCGAATTTGAAGGACTGATTTCAACGCAGAAGGCATTGCAAACTACACTTACGGAATTTGAAGAATCTGCAGCAGTATGTTTCCTTTTGTACACTTAAGATAGAAGGCTAGCCCAGTAGTTAGTGGGCTCGCCTTGGTTGGGATGGTTAAGGGTTGCAGTTCCGGTCTGTCCGCCTATAGGAGTACCGCTATCATCCTAAAAAAGTCTGTATGCTCCTTTCCTCGGAGAAAGCCTAAAGTTCCTGGAATGAGTTGCTAGTAGTAGTGGTCTGCTCGGCTTCGGAAATGGACCTTGTTGACGCTTCGAGCAGACGATACGCTCAAAAGCCCTGAAGAATGAAACAATTTACTTGGCATTAGATAGGGCATTTTAGATTAGTGTTTAATGTCTAGAGTTGGGTATAAAAGAAGCTAATCGAATTTCTAGCTTCTTAATGATGTTAACAAATTGGAACTTCCGCGAATTTCATTGATTTTACACAATTAATTTTCCGTCAAAAGCTGTCAATATCTTGACAGGAAAAATTTACAGTATTAGTTGCTACTAGATTATAAGATTTGTCAAATGTGTTCAGCGTATGATGTTCAAAGTTTGAAATAAACATGCCACACGACATGATCTACTTTCTTGATCAATTAGGCAACAAAAATTTGTTCAGAATCTAAGCAAGACTGCTACAGTAGAAATGAGTTTTTATACAGGTCATTATTATGACTTTGATGACCTTATTTGGAACGTACTGCTCTCGACTTTGGCATTCGACTGGTACCTTGTATTAAAATCTTAAGATCCAAATTAAGATCCTTAATTCCAATTCTTTTGATTTTCCTACTGGAGTGGAAAGAATATAAAGAAACTTGTGCTAATACTGTTCTGAATTTTGGACGATGAATTTTGAGAAAGTTGTGAAGTTACAGACTTATAAAGTCGTTAATTTGTATGACAATTTTCTAAAATCGTTTTGATTTTATTTAGCGTGCATGCAAAGAAGTCGAAGATCATCTCACAGTGGCTGAAGGTCTCGCTTTGATGAGCAGTGATGATAAGGAGGCTGTACAAATCGTCACAAATGAATTACGAATCGCCCATGAAAGGTTCAAGAGCAAGCTGTCGAAGCATCAAGTGTTCTTGTCGTTGTGTCTTACGTTTTACTCAAGTGCCGAAAAGGTATTTCTGGTAATCGTTAACTTATCCTTTTGGGGTGGTTTTATGATGCCGGCAGATGTTTAGGTAGTTAACGTTATTACCTGACTGACGTTTTAAAAATGAGGCAATACAAGAATCCAGACGATCCCATAGATTAATCGCACATTTCCCGCGCTTTTCCCGTAGCCTTGTATAATACGATACAAGGAAGCGTTCTTGTCACCACAGCAACTGATTTAGGCCTGTGAGATTTACAATAAACTCAAGCGATATAACAGTAACAAAATGTGTTTGACTAAATTATGCAAAGTCAAAATTGGAAGCTGTCAGGTTATGAAACTCGTACTAACCGGTTTTGTAGTTGTACAGGGAAATATAAAGCCCTCAGTCTTATTGCACAGACCTCGCAAGCTTTATCTGTTGTTACTCTGTTTCTCTGAAGATGACTAGTGGGCGAAACTAGTCAGCACTGAAATAGAAAATAAAAAGTGCAAATGACCAAATTGATGCCTGTTTTCTTCGAGTGGTTAGGCCCTCTTCAACGGTACACTATACAGGGTGTCCCAAAAAATTGTTCGACGTTTGATTAAATATAAAAAAAATAACGAAATATTGAATGGAATCCCTGTTAGCATAACCATATTGCTGAGATCTTAAATTAATTTTAGACACCAGAAACTAGCAAATCGGCTAAATATTCACGGAATTACGAGCGTTCGAAGTTCAAGTTTGTGCGAAAACTGAAACCAGATGCCCCTAAATTGCATATTTAGTGAAAGTAGAATCTCGTTTATTCAAAGCAAATCAAATGGAATTTGAAAATCACTTTCGATCAACTAGCTTTCTATATTATTGAATCGAGGTTATGGATGCTTGGAGGAATCCTGTTCAGCACAATTTAGAATTGCCCCATCTCTCATTGACTAAGGCTTCATTCCGTGTTTTTTGATACTTGCAGTCTTAAGTAAATTTTGGCAACGATTACAAGAATTAGATAACTTTGGAAGTCTTTTGTGGTTTGCTGTGATATCGACGAGAGGTAAAAGATTGGACAGCCTTCTTTTACCTCGATTTTAGAGCGTCTTTAAGGAAAACAAGTCAGTTAGGGGCGTCTGGTTTCAGCTTTCACACATATTTGAACTTCAAAAGCTTGTAACTCCGTGAATTCTTAGCGGATTCGCAAGATTTTGGCGTCTAAACTTAATTCAAAATCTGAGGAACAGGGATATCTAACCAGGAGCCTGTACCTTTTATTGTTATATTTCAACATTTAATCAAACGTCGAACAATTTTTCTGAGACACCCTGTATGTAAATTTGTTTTTTGTTTTTGATGTGAAGTTTTTAAGTCTTATAGGACTCGAACTTTAATTTTAGATCGCAATTTATAGATTTCTGGTTAAAAATACCATGTTTTGTAGAATATTATTGCTCAAGAAAAGGATTTTCTGGCCGTAGCCTCGCCGTCTCTCTGCCAGAAGAATAAAAGGACGAGCACGTGTTGAATTTATTCAGTCCTTAAAAGGTCTGTTTTATCCAGCATGCCTTGCACGTGCCATCTCTTGGTTGGCCTTTGTTGCCGCCATTTTCATGGCAAGCAATCCGTTTGTTTTTGTAGCTCACTTCTCAAATCAACAAAACGATGCGTGATTTCACGAGTGAAAACCTCCCACATGATTCGATTTCTGCAAAACATCTCCTACAAGAACATGTAGCTGCTTACAAAAATGTTGAAGACTTGTATGCGTACACTGTTGAGTATGGAAAGGATGCTATCAAAGCCGCTGGCCAAGAGGACAATTTTGGAAGCCCGAAAGAGGAGATTGAAAGACTAATATCAGTTTCCCAAGAAAGACATGAAGAATGGTCGAATCTTTGGGAAGCACACAAGAGGAAACTGCAAGAGAGTGTGAATGTTTGTCAGTTTGAACAAGACATTAACCAGGTAGGTTTCGAATAGAAGCAAAGATAACATAAAGAGACCTCCTTGGACCTTGAGAACCAAGAGTCTTGTTACAAGTTCTTTTATCATTGGCCAGCAGAAAGGGCGGACACACCTACTTTCTCCTGTCTCACATTGAATATCGTTTAATATTTGCGATAACGCAAATTACTCATCCAAAACTTTTTAGTTTTTTTAGTCGCGGAAATTTTCGCCTCATACCTAATGTAAGATTGTCTTTAGGAATCTACTGTCTCCCGGTCCTTAGCTAAATTATGTTGAAGCTGCCAGATTTTTTCACCATGATTCGGAATCAGCGCCTGGAAGTTGACTATGGTCAAGAGTGACTCGTAAATTTCGCTTTTAGGGGATGATACCCCCTCCCCTTTCACCGTCTGGTTTAAAGTTAATTTTTGATGCATCGCTAACAGGCTCCTCGCGTTTCAGCTGTCTATTAGCATTGATTATTTGTTTCCATCGCGTGAATTAATGGTACTTCTAGTTAGGTTTTTAAGTTGCAGGCAAGAATGCATGTTTTCATTTGATTAGATAATATTCAAGGGCATCTGTGAGCCTGTAATCGACCTATTTGACCTTCTGTCCGTAGCTGTTCATTCTTGATTAATACCCCGTTTACACGGAGCAAAAATACGGGATCGCGATCCAGGTGGCAATCCCGATCCTGATAAAATGTGCCGTGTAAACACTCGATCGCGATTGCGATCCCCTAAAATTCGATCCCACTTGAGAGGTGGATCGCGATCCGGATCGCAATCCATATCCTGGAAAGTATGCCGTGTAAACGCTTCTTGGGATCGCGATCCCGTTTGAAATCCTTTAAGCATGCGCAGTGGATACAACCGCCATTTTGTCTATTGTTGTTGTAGTGTTTCTAGGCTCCGTAACTATGCGCAATACGCATTTGCGAATGGATCGCGATCCTGATCCGTTTTCGTTTGACGCCCGTGTAAACGCAACTCGAACGCGATCTCGATCCTTGTGGATCACGATCTGGATCGCGATCCCCTATTTTTGCGCCGTGTAAACGGGGTATAAGAAAGGAATGCTTCCTTGCATGTAGGTAGATATTTATTAAATAGTTACGAATTCAGTTGTGTCGCGTTTATGATCGACCTGTTTAACCTTTTGGGAGAATTACTTCAATACGCCGTACTGTAGATTGCCGTTGTTTGATAGTAAAGCAACGTGTTGATTGAATATTTTTAAAAGGCCACTGTATATGGTTATTATTGTTTTCTTTGAATTGAATGGCTTCAACGGAAGTCTGTATAATTTACCATAGTTCTAGAAAGTTTATTTTTGATATAATGATTATTTTCAGATTCACAGCGCTTTTACGGTTGCTAAACGTTTGTATATTTTTTCTCATTCTATTTTCACTCCAGTACGTGTTGACGTTCTATTTCCATTGCAGGTAAAAATGCTGATGGAGCAACAGACGAGGCATCTGTTAGATGTCAATAAAAGATTTGGAAATTCACTATTGTCCGCAGTCACTTTATCTCAGCAATCTGATGCATTTGTTGAAGAATTTAAGGTAAACGTACTTAAATGTTGTCGTTGAGTGCTTCAGGGATGGCATTTTGTGACATTTAAGTATATATATACATATACATATACATATACATATACATATACATATATACATATATACATATATACATATATACATATATACATACTTACAACTAATCTAAATCGAATCTAACAGTAAAATGAAAAAGGAAATAACTAAGGAAATTAATACGTAAATACATAAGCTAAAATATCAGAACTATGTGGACATAAATGGACAAATCTACAGGATATTATTAAATTTACAAGCATTGCATTTACAGGTAGGGCCATTCCCTTGTTTTATCATACTCTTGAAACTGTTAAGATTTTCAAATGATTTTAGTTCATTTGGCAAACAGTTCCAGATCTGAGGTCCCATAGCTTTAAGGCTCTTGGAACCGAAAGTTACCTGATTTGGTCGAAAATGATTTAAATTGTTGGGATTCCGAGATGGATGCTTTGAACTTCTTGAACTAAAAATGTTATGCATAAAAGATGGATTCAAGTTGTTTATTGTCTTAAAGATTTCGACACAGATTAGGATATCAAGTCGAAAATCCGTATCTTTTACAGCATGAAGTCAATTCGGTTTCACTCTCCTTTGTGAAGTTTTAGTTGAAGCTCCCTACTTTGATAGCACAAAAGGAGACTGCTTGTTTTGCGTTCCTTCCTGGGTATATAACGTTTTATACTGCTAATTCAGTCTAGTTAACCAAATGTAAATACTGTTGCAGATACCCTTTTAGTAAATTGGAGGATCTATAACGCGATTCGACGGCATTACTGAGATAATTTATACAACTTTACTTTCTTTGCATGCCATTTTGATATAGAGTGCATTCGAAAAAGGGATTTCCAAAGTGTTTTGTTGCTTTCTGTTTTGCTCTTTTGAAGACGATTAAAGAATCTACAGGGGGGGGGGGGGGCTACGGGTTGTTCTGAAAAGGCATCTGCTTTTGACAGGCCATGATAAATCGCACACTGGACCAATTTTGAAGAAGGATTGTTTACTTGCCAGCCAAAATCTCAAATTATATTTGGCAATTCTTTGTCTGGAAACAGTCTAAATCGATCGAAAAACATCGATTAATTTTTTGAAGAGTAAGCTAGGGAGGACAACGAGGAAACTCTTGGAAACGATTTGGAAATTATGATTTGAGCTGGAGCTTGTTATGATCAGTTACTTGAGGTAGACATAGTTTTTCGCTCCAAATTGTATTGTTCTAGTAGTAGGGTATAGTATTTTGTAAGTAGTGTAATAAGTAATACGTATTGTAAGTTTTCAAATGGAATGTATAGACAAACTTGAGTGGTCGCTGGACCCTGAATATCTTTTAGTATTGCTTTTATAAATTCAAAAGCTTTTCTTTTGATTTCGGAGCTTTTCGGAGTTAATCAAGCATGAATTCCGAGTCTACCAAGTCTACCGTTTTCAAAGTTGGTACGAATATAACACTCTCATTTTCATTGCTTCATATCGACAGTTGACCGAAAGACGTGTCCAAGATCTAAGAGGCCATCTTGATCAACTAATGGGAAGAAGTCATCAAAATAGCGAAAGACTGCAGCAAGATGTCAGTGCTTTAGAACATCGATGGCATAGACTGCAAGAACTTCTGAAAGATCATAGAAGACTCCTTGAATTGGCAGTTGAATTTTATCAGTTGTGTGAACAGGTATGTACAGACTGATTTTACCATGATCAAAATAATAGACTTTTTAGCTCTTCTACAAAAGAGCCTGGATCGAGCGACATTTTTATATGTTTTTATACGAGAGTTTCGATTAAGTTGTGTTAGGGCTTCTATCACTAACGTGCACATTCGAATATTCTTCAAAATGTATAAAATTATCTTTCGATTCAGATTCTTTTTCAAGATAGAAAAAAATGCTAAGTATTCTAGATATATTCATATATATATATATATTTATTCATCATTTTCGCAAGGGTATCAATGATGACTAGACCAACTTTTTCTCAGAAAAGGTAACCCCTCCCTCGGTAAATTTTTGCAAAATTTTAACAGTCAAAGGACCCCAAAATATGGAGAAACGATAATTCTGGCTGGACTAAACTTGCAGAAAGTACACAGTAGGCTGGACTAAATCGAAAAAGGTATACCCTTGGCAAGACTGGAACCTCGCAAAGGTATACCCTTTATGGCTGCGCATACCGTAAAGCTCTATTTAGCCCCCATTCTATTAAGCCCCCTCTCTTGTAAGCCTCTCCCATAGGAGCCAAAAATTTTAAATACACCCCCATCTCTGTTAACCCCCCCCCTACTTATATCAAATTCCAGAATTTACCAAAGATTTTCCATTTATTTAGCTAAACAAGATTGCATGTAAATTTTGATATGGTTTGGGATAAGACAGTATCAAATTTATGTATTTGACTCGTAAAATTGTATGTTGAATCCGCAAAATATGGGGAAAAGAACTGAAAAGCTATCATATATATCCTTGTCATTTGATTTTGTGAATAAGCTCCCATTTCTGTTAAGCCCCCCTCTGGAGTATCCGAAATTAAATAAGGCCCCATAGAATTTTTGTGGTACCCCCCCCTGTGCATCCGTCCCCAACCTAGCGAAACCTATGCTTCACTTACGCTTTCTTATCACTACATAGGCAGTCTCTGCTCTCATTTTCGTTCATTTTCTCATTGCTGTGCCGAAGCTTTTCAAGTCAGAGCTGTATTAAACAATATGTGATTTATGGAGTTCACATTTCCAGAATATTTTCAATTTTGCATTCATAAACAATTAAATCTAAGATATTACAGACAGGAGGAAATTGAGTAGTTAACTTACACCTGATAAGCAGAAGATTTTCGAGAATGAGTATTTGCTAGAGACAATCTTCTCAGTCACGAAAAACTAAAAACAAATTTTCGTCTATGTCTAGGCTTAAGCTGAGCTGCTAATAAGTTACAAAGCCTCAGTCTTACTTGTGCTGACGTCACAGGAATGTTTTCAAAGCACGAGAAGGTTTTGTCATTGTCATTGAAAGGTTCACTGTCAGTTGTGTTGATTTTTTTGCCTTATTTATACCGGGTGAGTCAATAAAAAGGCCCGGCATTTGAAAAAATGCTGCTCCCTCAATATCAAAGCAATGATATCGAAAACTGCCTTGTTTTATTCCCGATATGTCCAATTAGGTTCAGTAATTTACCCGACTTTAATCGGCCATTCCTTCCCCTCGATATGAGAGATTTTCTACCGAAAGCCCCTTTCGAAAATCTGCACAAACGAAGGAAAACGACAAACAAAATTTTTCTTTGTTTTCCTCCCCAGTATTAATGACACTCACGTATAATGACATTCATGCATTTGTCCTCTTGGGAGAATGGAATCCTCCTGAATAAGTTATTCATATTAGGGGGAAGACTTTTTCATTCCCCCCAAGAGAATAGCACATGCTATAGCGTTCTCAAGCCATTGCTGTAAAGTAAACACATTAGGGAAACTTGCTCAGGATTTTAGCACGTTTTTTAAGGTTTCTCGAAGGGACATTTTTTAGAAAATCCAGTGTAAAATTTTAACGGAGCAACCGATTTCAATCAGGAAAATTCTAAAAGTCATTAAACATGTTAGCTATTCTACTGGATATTGTAAAATGTCATTGCTTATATATTCAAGGAGCCTTTGAAATTCCGGGCCTTCTTTTATTCACTCGGTACCTTTTTACGATTTAGACTGCGGGTTCACACGATGCCGGCACATTTTTAAAACGGTGAAAAACGTGACGAACAGGCAGATTCACGTTCACACGAAAACGGCACATTTTTTGCCGGCATATTTTGAAAGCGGTAGATTTCGAAAACGGAACTCTAACCGACACATTTGCAAATGGCATTTTGCCGGTATCGTGTGAGCGCTAGCTCAAATTTTGCTACCGTCACATGCAACATTTTTGACAGGGCGTTATTCTCTTTGTTTCAAGCTAAATTTAGTTTCTAAATTCTGTTCAATTCGATATAAATGGCAAAAGCTTTCAAGTTTAGTTTTCGGAGCGTTGCTGTGTCACTCTTACAGGCAGAGAAACGTAAAATAGATTGTTAATTTTCTGAAATGAACAAAATTGGTATTAAAAAAGTACATTGAATTTCCATGCTGTTGCAAGTTCTTTATGGTACGAATAAACATCTAACTGGAGTATCTTAAATTGTGTTTTTAGATTACAACGTCGTTGTAGCTGTTCATAGCATAGCGTGCCCCCAAAGGAAGGAGCATTTTAAGGTTTTGGATGAAGTTAATTGAAGATGACAAATATTGATATTTTGGGTTTACTGAGGAATAATGGGGCAACTCCTATAGGGTGTTTAGTATGTATGTGCTTTTGAGTATTCAGAGTTGGGACCCATAACCAGGGCAATATTTTGAAAATATGAAATCCACCTTTTCAGGGCCCCCCGCGACGCAATCACGTGTCTCTCTAATCTTGGAATCTGATTGGTTGAATACTTAGCGCGGCAAAAGTTTGGACAAACATTAGGCCACAGCCATACTGCAAAGCGACGTACAGTGAAAACATTCTCGATTGAATTCTGAAGTACAGAGAATAAAGTCATGTCTTTTGCTGACAAAATTTCGGAAGACTTCCAGAAGATGAATGTTTATAATTTGCGGAATTTTCTGATGTCTAGAGGGATCGCTGTTAGTGACTCGAACAAGACTAATCTTGTCAAACTCGCGCAAGCTGCTTCGACGATGGGCCTTCCTTCCAATGTCGAATTTCACGACGATGTATTAGATTTGTCTGAAAGGCTCACAATTAAAGGAATAAAGTTACCAGACCCGTTCATGATTCCTGAGCAAGAGCTATCGAGCAAGATGGATAATGTTCCCCCTTTCGGCATTGAAGATATTTTCAACTTTTTGATTTTTAAATCGAGCGACTACGACCGCCAAAAAGTTGCCTCTTACAAAGCATTTGAGGAATATGGCTTGTTTGAAGACGGATATGTGCATGATTTGAAGGTGAAAGAGATATCAGAACATTTTGTCTTTGTTGGTAAAGTTAGGCCTACAATGAAACCTAAAACCAAAGAGGGTGAAAAACATTACAAGCTGTGGTTTGTTATTGATGGTGACAGGGTGAAAACAGACGAAGGAAACATTAGATGGAAGCCAACCGCTGGCAGTGTATTTTCCGCCTACTGTTACTGCCCTGGTGGTCAAGATGGTGCTTGCAAACATATTGCTGCAACTCTATATTCGCTTCATGACTGTTTGCACCCCATGTCCGGACCAACAGATAAGCTTTGCTACTGGCGTAGAAAATTTGAAAGGGGTACTGATCCATCACCCATTTCAGAGGTAATAGTAAAGAAGGCATCTACACTCATGAAGATTCATGGATTCAAAGGCAGGGAGCGTAAGAGGAAGGGGAATTTACCGTCTGAACCATGCAATATTCCCAAGAAAAGGAAAATGAAAGACAGCATAGAGTTCGACCCAAGGGCTCCTGCTGACCAAAGGTGTCATTCCCAAGATGAGTTGAAGGAAATCAAAAGAAAGCTCAAAGAGTTTGGTTGTACTGCAGCAGGATTTCTATTAAGTGACAGTGAAAGTGATGAAAATGAAGAGGAAATTCACAGCAGTCATATTGAAAAAGCCAAGCCAATCTTGTATGAAAAGGTTAATCTTTATGTGAAGGATGGCTTTAAAGATCCCAAGGAGTTTCTTGAAAATTTTACAATCTCTCCACATGAAGTAGATGAGATTGAGAGCCTTACGAAGTCCCAAAGCCACAGTGAAAATTGGAAAATACACAGGAAGGGGCTGATAACATCTACTAAATTACAGGATGTTGTTAGCAGACAAACAAATATAGATAAAGATCCTATGAAGAGTGGAGACTCACTTGCAAGGCAAATTTTAGAGGGAGGAAATTTGAATAAGTATTCAAAGTTACCTGTGCAGATTGAACATGGCAGAGTGCATGAAAATGCAGCAAGAAAGGAATATACCAAGTTGATGGTGACAACGCATGAAAACTGTCACATTGAATCATCTGGTCTTGTTATAAACAAAACAAATCCATTCCTAGCAGCAAGTCCAGATAACATCAGAACATGCAAGTGCTGTGGAACATCAGTAGTTGAATATAAATGCCCATTTAAAAACAAAGAGAAACATCCTAGAGAGGCATTTTTGGAAGGAAACATAGGTGGGATTCAAAATGCTGATGGAACATACTCACTGAAACAAAGTCACAAGTACTACTACCAAATTCAAGGGGCAATGGCAGCTACAAATATAAAAGTATGTGACTTTGTTGTGTACACATTGAATACAGAAATGGGGTCTGCTGGCAGCATATTTATCGTTGAAATTGCATTCAACCCTACTTTTTGGGTTGCAGTGGTGGAAAAGGTATCCCGATTTTTCTTGAATTGGGTACTTCCTCTTGTTTTTGACTGCGCCGATGTGCCTCATGCCACAAACGAAGATTATGATGCCGAATTGGAAGGGTCTCAATCAGGTGACCTCAAATCTGATGAAAACACAAAAGCAACATCTTCAAATCAGAATCTTGAGACAGTTCCAGATGTAATAAACTTAGATGAATATAATGACACTGGGGAAACCTATGTTATTGCTACCATAAAGGGTGTACCACTTTTTCAAGAAGACCTTGATTGTCTCTTGGAAGGAAATGAAATTACAGACAATATAGTTGGAGTCTTCCTGCGACTCATAAATGAACAATTTAGGGGGACACAAAATTTAACAATTGCTGAATCACTCTTTTACATGTCATTAACCCAAAATGTTGCTCTTAGTGGATCAGTTGAGCAAAATTTCCAGAGAGCATCTTCCTATCTCAAAAAGATATCTCCAGAAGATATTCTTGTTGTGCCAATATGTGCCCATGGCCACTGGTTTGTCATCATTTTTGCCAGAAATCATGCCTTAGTTATGGACTCACTGAGCCATAGATACGACACCATCACCCGGGACAATGAGATAAACACAATTTCTAATTATTTGAAATGGAAGAATCCAAAGATGAATGTCAACTATCAAAGACACGTCATGAAAACACCACAGCAAAACAACAATACAGACTGTGGGGTGTATTTGCTATTAAATGTGGCATCATTTCTTTCTCACTGGAATAGTTTTGTCAATTTTGAGGCATGGTTTTGTACCCAAGACTTTAGAAACTGGTTTGGTGAAAAGCATGTAAAGCAGGAAAGAAAAAACATGAAGGATTTCATTGTAAATCACGCTTCTTTTAAGGCATTAAGAATGTTGAGAGAATAGATCGCTAAATGCTTACATAATACAAATATACTTGAAACAGTTTTCAGTCAGTGGAATTTCCAGATGTGGAATTTTACCCAATAAAAGCCATAAGCCCTTAAATTTGTAAAAGTACAAAAATCTCACTCAGGAATTCCATTGACTGAAACTAGCCCTTAGAATTTCTGGACATATACACATATTTTTTTTGAGAAACTGCTACAAAACTCAACTGTCACATCATTTAAAAGTAATGTGTAAACTAGGACAGGCTTGAAAAAACCTAGGGTTAGGGAACAGGAAGTAAGATGACAATTGTTATGGAAACTTTGTAAGAAACTTTGAGTACTCAAAATCTGATAATTCTTAAAAAAAATTAAGTAAAGGCCCAAGTTCTTCCTTTCATATAAAAATGATATGTGTAGCATGATCCATGTGACTGATTTGGAAATCCATAAACACTAATTTTTTCAAAAGAAACCACTTGTAAGGAAATGTATAATAGCTACTTCCAGAATAACTCTACTTAAAAAATCAGAAGACGTCAATTCAAGCTTAACTGAAACTTTTACAATATTAGTTGAACTGCAAAATGTTTTATACACTAGGAAATGTTTATCAACCCAAATTCGATAATACTACAGAGTATGAAATTGTTTATGATTGGTTTATTTTGGACTTGAATGTGGTATTAATGGTCATCAATTAATTCTGATAAATTTTGAAATTCAACTTGATGAAATTTAAGAATTCTCGAAGACATTTTTTCATAAAAATTACAGTAGGGCAAACCTTCCTTCAAATCCCAGAGCCAAGTTCCTTGTGAAAAAATGAGTGTCACATCTTTCACGGTTTTGATAAGGGTCTTAAACAACAGTGCCTTCCCACATGCATGTGGAGTTTTGTTTTTTGTTACAAAGGTTTCTTGCATTTTTGCTATTGAGAAATTCCCCATTTCACCGAAAGGCACCATGTTCAGGACTCTTTGCAGGCTTGATCTAAAGGGAAAATGAATATTTATGTAACAAGATCATTACCTAAATTTGCCAATGACACACACACTTTCAAAATACTGTTCATGTAGTTTTTTTGAGTAAGTTTTAGCTGTCTTGATAGAATCCTGAATGTCTTTATGCGTCTGATTGCTCTTTCTATATGTATTCTTGCATTGGAAACTTTCCTGGCCATTGTAGAACCCCTTGGCTTAAGCTTGCCTCCTTTGAGAGCTGGTGGTGCTACCAATTTACATTGCTTCAAAGTAAGCAGCCCCCTAATTCTGAAACCTTTGTCAGCCATGACTTTATCGCCAGGTACTAAATGATCCAAAAAGCCAGATTTTTCCACAATCACCTTATCTGAAACATTTCCAGACCACAAATCAGAAGTGTAATTAATGTATCCATTTGGTGTGCACCCAATTAACAACTTGTATGTATTATCATTGTAATATGCACTGTAAAGTTTTTTCTGAGCAGCAGGTAGGGTTGGGGCTTCACATCGAAATTCAACAGCATCAATTATGCTCCTTACACCCTTGACAAACACTTTTGGCTCACCGTACTCGTCCCTTAAAGACTTTGGAATATGCTTTTCATTGCATTTAACAGATGCAAATCTCCTCAGATATACTAATTCTTTCTCCAGAAACAAGGTCCAAGTTATGAAAATATTGCTAGCCAAGCCAACAGATATACCAAACAGATGAGCAGTCATCTCAATTTCTGTCCCCCTTCGAATTCGAAAAATTGTAAGCAAGAATTCTTCCCATGTTGACAACTTCCTTGACTGGGTGCTCTTACATTTTGGTGCAGTCTCGAAGCCTCGCCAAAGAGTCATCTTTTCTGCCTTGTCCTTCACCAATCCAAAAACAAGCTCCAATAACTCTTTGGATTTCAACCCAGTGTAGAACATTGGATGATTCAAAATGGTGTCAATCCAGTGATTCCTTGCTACCTGTTCAAAATCCTCGGCATCTGTACCTTGGTCGGTTTTCTTGAGGTCATCACGAAAACAAGTATTCACCTCAGTTTCCACAATTTCAGGTTGTGGGTCCACCATATTTTCCCTGGATATTTCTAGAAGCATATGAGCAGCTTCAATATTGGGCTCATTTTTCACAGCTGCATTTGACAAATCAAGAAGGATTTGAGCTACCTCTTCGTTCATTTTTGACTCGTCATTGGGAACTTCAGGTTGTGGAATTTCACTTTTCAAATCTTCTCCGCCGCCATTGGTGTCCTTGTCTAGACTTACGTCTACTTTTATGTTGCCCTGTGGAGGGCGAACTGTTTTATTTCTTCTTTGAAATGCAAGCTCTTGTTTCAGCTTTGCATTTCCAGTAAGATTTGCTGGAATGGGATAAGGCTCTCTCTCAGAAGGCCCATCTTCACCTACCCAATGCAAAGAACAAATATAATGGTGGTAGGTTAAGCTCTCGAATGATAGCTGATCCGTGGGCCTACGACAGGCATTGATCCACCTTCTTGCAGCAGTTTCGTGTCGTTTTTTGCCAGGGAAATGAATAAATCTGACTGGTTCTCCATAACGATTGGTCATAGATGGTCTTTCTGGGTACCTTGAATCGTTCTTGCAAGTGCCATGCGAGCAGCGTTTTACCATGTTTCAGCTAGACGAACCTTGTCGCAGTTGGGTTCATATCAACAAGGCCTAATGTTTGTCCAAACTTTTGCCGCGCTAAGTATTCAACCAATCAGATTCCAAGATTAGAGAGACACGTGATTACGTCGCGGGGGGCCCTGAAAAGGTGGATTGAAAATTTATAGAGCTAAATCCCTTTTCATGGAAGTTTTTTGTTATAAAAGCCAATAATAGCAATAAACCGCTAACGTTTACCCATAACTACGGCAAATCTCCGTAAAGCAGACCCATAACCTGGATACAATGCACGAAACAGTCGAAACATGACCCATAACCAGGGCAAAATATCGCAAATCAACCCATCGGGCAGGCACATGTTTACCAGGCCCCCTATAGGAGTTACCCCCCTTGGAAAGGACACCCAGTTATTTATCCCAGAGCCATGAGAGATTTACTTTTGATCTTTGTTCCAGGTTGAAACATGGTTTAAGGATGCTGTTAACATCATAAAGAGCGTGAAGATCGAAGCAAAGAAATCTCACTCCAAGCAAGAAGCTGAGAACCTCATCAAACAGTTGAATAGTTTCAAAGAGAGCAGTCTGTCCAGTCAAGAAGACAGAATAGCGAATGTAAGTGAATTGGCCTCAAAGCTGCAAAACTCAGATGCGAAGAACAGAGCAGGAGATCTCATTTTCAAACAGGAAAGTGTAACAAGGAGGCTCGCAAGCTTGTGTGACAGCCTTGCTGCAAAGGCTGTAAAAATGGAAGGAAATCAGCCAAATGGTTCTTATGATGTAAGTTATTATTGTTATATGTTGTCGTTGAGTGTTTGGAAATAAATTTAGGATACTTGTGTAACAGTTTGATTTATCGTAAGTTTATGGTGTTTGTTTATAACAAGAAAGATGTAAGTTGTGCCTGTATTTGCAAACAGGACGTTGAAAAATAAGGAATGGATATTATCTTACTTAACTAGATCATTCTTGTGCTAAGTTCATGCTAGTTTTGTAGAATGAACCGAAATCCATAGTAAGGTATTTGTAGGTGAGAATAGGGCAACCTTATTTTCGTGACAATTTAAAATGGGCCTAAACTTGGAACATAACGTAGCTACTTAAGGAAGATGTCAATAAAGATGCCAAACGACTGCAGAGCAAGCAGATAAACAACTGGCAAGGTTATGAAGGTTTTAATTGACTCTTTGATCGTTTTTATTCACATTGCACACAATTTATTTGCACCGTATTTAGGCATGTGTCATGAGCTCTCTATACTCTACACAAGCAGCGTTGACGCGAAAATGAATTGGACGCTTACAGCGAAGATTCTTTGAGCAGCTCTGAGAAATGAGTTGTGTGCTCCTCTGCAAGCCTTCACACTTCCATTGAAGACACCCTTCGGATCTAAATAGAGAAAGCGGGATACGCGATATTGCGTCGATCATATGACGTGAATCCAAGCTTCGTTGAACATATCAGTGTTAAAAGGGTTAACATTTCGAAGTGTTAAATCGTTGTGATTTGATACTGCCATAGATGAGTGTCCGACTTAAAGTTGAATTTGTCAAAGTATGGTTCACAAATTGTTGTTTAGTGCAATCTTCGAAATGATTAGAAAGTGTGAACCTGCAGCCTTGATATTTTGAACCTTACCCTTGCGCTCCAAGAGGGCGTACGAGTTCAAGTACTCTTTCAAGCTTCCATTAGAGTATTTCCGCGTAAATTCAAAAGAGAAGCAGTTTAAGGGGTGGGGTGCAGATTGAAACATTTTTGCTATTATCAGGACTGTTACAAACTTGACGCAATATCCCTAGGAAATTTATGAGAAGAGTTAAATTGAGGTTGAGATGGTAATCTATTTTAATCATTCATCTACGTCGAAGATTAGCAGATCAATCCAGGACAAAACAAATCCGTAACCTTTGATTTTCGACTGTGCTCGAAGACAAGGGACTTTTATGTCAATGTAACAGAGTAATGGTTGTATCAACAACACGGATGTTCAACCAAACCAGTATAAACAAACCATTTCTTTGTATTTGTTTTACAATATTTGCCTGTGAGATATTTTGTAACTCACGCTCCAACCACGCACTGTTCACACGAGCCTAATGCTCAGAACTTTACAGAATGTTGTTCAAAAGGCAGTGAAATATTGTGTACATCAAGTCGAGATCATGAAAATATGGAGTCGATTAAAGTTAGAATTTTCTTTGGCAACAAGGTATATCAGTCAATCTTCAATATCAATCTTCTAGTTTCAGTATATTTATTTACTGATTCAGTCCGACAGCGAAGTTATCCGTCTTCTTCTCATTTTGTGTAGTTTGTTAAGAAGTAGACGATTGTCTCTTCTGAGATCTGGTGCAGAAATTATCAAAAAATTTCTGCATGCAGCAAAACTTGAAGGGCTATAGTATGAATCCGCGTTTAAGAATCAATTCACTATCGGCGTAGCCTAACTAATGTTTTCTTATTCTAAAATGGAACTAAAGTTTCTAACTTGTGCCACGAAGAGGCTTCGTAAAATGGAATATTTAAACACTAACATCGCGATTTGTCATTTGTGCCATTTCACTGTCATTCTATTAGGCACAAATGAAAAAGTCGATGGCCTAGTCATAACAATGCAATGGAGAACAAGGAGACAAGGAAGACAAGTTTGTTCATTTTTCCAAATCATTCCTTGAGGAAGGAAATTCCAAGAAGAAACTATTTAGAAATTTGCTGTCATCTTAGGCTAATAAGTGAGAGTAGCTTATCTAGGCCATTCAAATCACCCAATCTGCATGTATCCTATTGCTCATGCTTTTTGTTGAAATTAGCAACTTGTCAAGTGCTTTAGGAAGATCTGCTCTTTCCAATGTGCAATATCATTCTGGTAAAAATGTTGGTAATCACTTACTTAGTAAAGTAATGATTAAGCAAATGATAAGCTATCATCAAAGGTTCATTCAGGCAACATGTGCAAATTTTGATGCTTATGTAGCAGTATTACTTTAGGATTTGGGTATTCGTTCAAATGTCCTGAATGTTTTAATGTATGTCTGAAACCTTTTTTCACAATATTTGTATTCAACAATTCATTGCATAGGCCTGTTTTCTATTATTTCCCGCAGTTGAATAGATTCACACACACAATGTTGCATGTGTGTGTGAATTGCACATATCCCACCAACCACCAACATTGTTTTGTAAGCAGAGCATCATTTTGATTAGAACGTTTATGCAAACGCAAACAAATTTAGGAGCTTTACAGCTACCATGACAGAGCAAAATTGCAGAAGCTGCAAGGGGTAATTTGAAACAAGGTCGAACATGAAACATCTTTTTCCTCAGAAAAATGGCCCGTGTCCGTTTTCAATTATAATAACGTTTTTGCTTGAAGTTAAACGGGCATTAAAGGCTGGGTCACATAACCGTAAAAGTCCATCTTCAAAATAACACCTTCGTTGTGAAAATATTACTGGAAAATCTGTGCGATATGGCCTATCAAACACTGCAAAATCGTCTTTAGTGGACCTTTAAAATGGCGACAACAAGGAGACCACAAATAGTTGCATTCACAAAGCTTGCCAGTTGCAAAGGCCCCCTTCGAAAGCCTCTCACGTCCTCCACCACGCCCATACCATTCCTAGTTCCGCAGTTTTCCATTTAGCAGGTACCCTTCCCCAATAGGATGTTTTTGCTTCACTTGCTTTAGGCTGATTGATATCTCTTTCCGCAAAGCAGGAATATGAATCCGTGTGACTTTTGTTAGGAGACTTTCATGAGAGGTATAGAGCAGATCCTCAGCTTCAGAAAGTTTCTTAATTGTTCATAAACATTTCCACAATTAGGTTTAGCTTCTTTGATTTGTTTCTTTTTTTGCTTGTGCATGAATTTTGATGCAGCTTCTGTCTGCTACCGACATGTTCCTTGACATAAAAAGCAACACATGGCAAAAAGTAAGTTCACTTTGGATCAAGCAAGATAGAATTGCAGTGAATTTTACTCAAAAACAAGTTACTTGAATTTAGCCTTTGGATAGTTCCTTGCGCTTGTCAAACGTCGAATTTAGTACTCCCCGTAATACTAGATTTTTATAAGAAAGACACTGTAGAACGCTGCCATGGCAAAGCAATCACACTCTACTCTACACAACAAAAGAGCACAGTTACAGCAGTGATTTTATGATCAGTGCACTGCTATTTTAAGCTGTCACTATTTTAAGCTCTCATTATGATTATGATTATAATTATAATTATGATGCGTTATGATTCAAGGGAATCTAAGCATATATAAGCCTTTGATAAAAATAACCTTACCAAGACAATTGGCCGTAACACGTGCTGCACCATATTTGGGTAACTGATCTATGTCCACAGAAAATACTGATCTTTGATAGGCTAGAATATCACTGCAAGTGGCTAGAGCCACTTTTATATGCTTACATTCCCTTTACGGAGGCCCATCCCAAAACTTACTGAAATACAGGGTCATATCATATTTGATCAACTGAGTGGTCTTTTCAGTCATCAGGATGAGAAGAGATGACATGCTGCTGACGTACGTTTTAAATCCAGTGTTTTAGGTATCGTTTCATACAACTTTCCCATGCAGTTTCAGATCTACTTTGTTCGTTGTTTTTACTTCCTTATTCACCAGCTTCTTGGGTAATTCAGTGATTTTATGGGGAGATCCGGGGAAATCACTTAATCACTTCTCCAAAACCGAGTCCAAAACAGCATACGAGATTTTTCTGAACTTGGGTTTTTGGGATTTTTGGACAAATTTATCCAATTTTGAAGGGTGTTACTGAAAATGCAGGAGATGTTATTTTCAGAAAGGGATTTATCCTCCATTGCTCTACAGGGTCCGTGGTTTGGAACGAAATGGGATTAGAGCAAATTTTGAAAGCTCAGGTTCTTTCCCTGCCAAATATTAGATCAAATAGCCCTGAGTATTGTTTAAAATGATAACATTTCCAGTTTTGAAGCCTTGCTCAGTAGAGATTGTAAAAGTTCGCCTGACACAAAGAAATGGTCTGACCGATCCCTTTGCCACTTTTCCCGGATCCGCCATTCCAACATTCCGTAACGGAACGAAATATTGGAATGGCGGATCCAGGAAACACCGAAAAGGGAACCGTAAGACGGACTGAAGAAATAGACTTGGGGCAAGTCTATGCTCATTAAAGATTATTGCAAAACTATCCATGAACACGATTTGCATTTCATGGTATAAGAAATACACACGACCAAGCATGACACAAGTCTTGCATTCATGGGCGAGATTTTCAGATTTGATACAACGATTGTGATCTTAGAACAGAGAAATTTTCAAGCTTTGTATATTGAGAACCAGCGTATGGATATTGAGCGAGAGAAAGAAAAGATCTCTTTTCTTCCTTCAAACTTGGATAGCTCCTCCGCAGAAACAAATATATTTCCTCCGCATCAACATATATGCTGAAACATAGCTGCGGTGGGTTTTGAAATATTCAACTCGTAAGAAATTCAGACTACTTAGAATCTGATAATTTTAAGAAACTTCCAGTTCTGGCCCAAATCCTTAGTTTCTTATGAAAAGATACGTGTATGTACAGACATTATTGCCACGAAAACACTGCACGTTTGCCGAAACTTTAGAACTCCTAAAATCCAGACTTGGCAGTCCAGTCGCAAAAGTGTGGCTGTTATTTTGTAACTGGTGGGTTTGATTGATGTGCGATGTCAGTTTTGCCACCAGAAAGCATTCGATCTTGATAATTTCGTAACCTGCGTGCAGACGTTACTTTCCACTGCGAAGGAGAGCTTATGGGATCTTCAACGGCTCTCCTTCGCAGTAGAAAGGTAAAGTCTGCACGCAGGCTGATAATTTCGTTGCTGGAGGGCCTCAAATTTTTCTCCGCTGCGAGTTTATTCTGTTCAAATTGATTATTGAAAACATTCCTTGCGTAACTGAACGTCTGGCATTTTGTTCGGCAGAAGGTCATTATATCATTACAAAGAGCTTTCAAAGCGTTCCCATTAGAAGCAAATTTGATCGGATGTTTGGGATTCTTCATCATCAGGATTACAAAACCCCCACACGCATAACATAAAGGTCAATCTCGTCCGAGGTACTGCCTATTGAATTCAGTATCTCTGTCTCGATCAGTCTGTTTTTGTGTTGATGTAATGACGTTGGTGGGACACTATTGTCTTTTGATAAAGTACTGTTTTCAATGCCATCATCAGCTGAGTTGGGTCAAGGATTATTTGTTTGTTTGTTTACAACAAATTATTCTCATTTCTAGACTGCAAGCGATGTAGAGAGTTCAAACTCGGATGATGAATTCGCCTTAATTTCGAGCACACATACAGAAGAAGGAGTTCATGATCGTCAGTTAGAACCTCAAGCAGTAGCGAATGTCGATTACCCCGTGGAAGGAGGACAAGTGATATCTTGGGATGATGATTTAGAGCACGGATCAGTGAAGCGACCTCGATTATCAGTGTCTGTTAAAAGTGGCTCGGAAATCTCGCAAGATGCTCAATTACGAATCACTCCTGTTATTCATGATGAAATGGCAAAATTCCTGCAAAGTGGTACAGCCACATTTGTAACTCAAGGTCCTGAACCCGTCACCTTGAAGATCAATAACATTGCTGGACAGACATTAGTCCCCCTGACTCTCTTCAATCAATCTACGGCAATTGCGACTAACCAGGGGGATAACTCAGTGTTGGGACCTTATGTGAAAAGAGAAGTGACAGTGGAGACTGACTACAATATTGAAACATCGCAACCGGAACCGTTGCCAGTGAAAGATCCAGACGGTGGAATGATTGTAACGAAAAAGAAAACTTTGAAGACAACGACAAAGGAAGTTACGACAACAGTCAAACAGGTTAGTTGGGAAGGATATGTAATCAATTTTAATGATCTTTCTGCAAGGGCGTGTTGTCTTTGTTTTGATAGAGGAACGTGAAGGGTCGGTCCACCAGTGTACACACAGGGGCTTTTTCAGTTTATGACAGGATTCTGGAAAGAGAAAACAATGTAATGATGTTTTGTTTTCAGAGGAATCTATCTGCTTGGAGGAGGGGTTAATTTTGTTCTTGATTCTTATCAAATTTTGTTTTCAACACTATTGCCACAGTAATCTGATGTCGTAAAGTTTTATGATTGCGAAATTAGGAGTTACTTGTAGAGAGCAATATGAAGAAGTTTCATTCCCCCTTCTACCTATATTTATTACATTGTGTTTTCAATAGCAATTAAAAAGTTTGGTTGTGTTTGCAATGAGTCATTTTCATCCGTTTATTGTCCTGCCAATTATTTACAATTATGTATTGTTTAATTTACAATGGACAAGAAAAGAAGAAAGACACGACAAATATCCCTTTTTCAAGAAAGATCCAAAAAGGAATCTAAAAGTCCTTTTCAAAGTCTTGAATGCTATTCTGAACCACTGAAATGCTCTTCCGTAATGTGCGTAAGAGTTAGTTTTTAAAGTTGTTGCATCGAGGAGAGAATTGGTTCGAAATGATTCGAGTTAAAAATTCATTTTGTGAATGCACCCCGAACAAAGCAGGGTACACAGATCAACCCTTGCAAGTTTGCCTTTTCTCATGTTGCATTTTGTGTAGAAAATCTGAGCAAACCTAATTCTTTGCCTATTCTTTCTTCAGTCTGGTTGTTGTATCAAACCCTTTCAATAAACCGTTATACGACCTTTCTATTCATATCTTGTGTCTAGACGGATCTGTGAAATTATGCTAGATAAATCCATTTTGATGAAAAGTTAAAGCGGCCCTCTTTATGATGAAAAGATCTTCTCCGTATCAAGCTTTCCAGCCATAGTCCAACATTGGACCACGTGTCAAATCACGTGACAATTTTCACACATTCCCACACGTTATGACGTCAACTATTAACAAATGTTGGAAAAGTGTTGCAACTTACATACAAAGCCCTTTAAATCCACTATTGTACCATTGTTGTAAGATTTATCTTACAAATCAGTTGCGAAAAGGAAGTACAAAGATGTTCAATATTCTAAATCCAAGATTAGGCCAATGACTTTTTAACGCCGAGACAATCAACGGACTGACATTTATTTTGCATGCATATACCGTTTGGTCATCAAAAGGTCAGTTGAAGTCATCAAAATGAGAACTTGGACTGTAATGTTTATATCCTCAGGTGAATCCCGTTCGTCAAGCCAGGAAGGAGCTTCTCCGCGTCCACAGACTTTTTCAGCAAAATTGGAGTCGTATTACCCAAAGTTTAAGCAGGGAGATTGGCCTTGAATACGTCATTGATGAATACCATTTTGAGCTAACGTCGGCCCTTTTTGTTTAACTACAGTACTACTGCATAGAAGTGAAGATAATGTAGTACTGCCTATATTACCTTTAAATATCTGAAGTTATATATTTACAATGTGTTTTGTCAAAATATTAAATTGAAAAAGAAAATCAAATGTAAACCAGGTTTCATTGAGCATTTTTAATTATGAGCTTTGAGTTCAATTTTATTGACAGTCAGTCGACTGGAGTGTAAACAAGTTAAAATTGTTTCTGCAGGCATTTTTTAGTTTCAGCCGTTTCTTGATATTATTGTTGTTGCTATTTTTAGGAAATCAAGACGGAGATGGAATTCGTTCACATTGAATCAGACAGTGACTTACCACCAAGACTTGGCCTAACTGACCAGGAAACTGATAAGGTTGGGATTACAGTTGCTTCGAAGTACAATATCGAAGATCAAAAGTATCAGAAGAGTCAAGACAAGAAGGCATTGGTCAAATGTTTGGAGCAAGATATGCAAGAAACCAATGAGAATATTTGCAGGAACATTGAAGATGTGCTTTATGAAGACCGGTAAGCTCGTTCATTTGATTGATTGATTGATTGATTGATTGGTTGATTGATTGATTGATTGATTGATTGGTGAGTTAGGTTGGTTGATTTCATGCACAGCAATTTGTCATATCGTTTAACCAGTTTGTATCAAAGACAGATATTCAGGAGCATCGAGAAGGCGAACTTTTAGGACACGCAGGCTGCGATTCGACACTTGCGGATTGATTTGTCAATTATTTCGTGTGTCAGCTCGTTTCACTCAATTAGAAATTGTCATACCAAGATTATTTCTGGAGGTTTCATCCACCCAACGGGATAACACGTGTTGCACAATGTAAATATCATTACTGAAAGACAGGATTACCAACGGAATTTAATAACCATGTTCCACCATTTTGATCTTTTTTTGAAGGGGCATTCATTTCCAAAAACTCCCTCTTAACCTCAGTATGGGGTGGCCAATTTAAGCCAGGTAAATTATAGGATGTGGTTGAACATGTTGGTTGTTGAACAGTGCATTTGCAAATATCATTGCTCTGACAGACATGAACAATGGCCATTCGAACGAGGACCTTTTTTTCTATTCCATTAAGATTTTACAACAAGATTACTAATTACAATATTTATAAGCTACGCTACAATACCACAGAGACGATGTCACAGGGAGCGAAATACTATGTCTACCCTGTGGCAATTCTAAAAATAATTAATGATCTACATAAAACTACACGTAACTGCTACTACAAATAAAAGGAATGCTTAAATACAAACGGAAAACTAAGGTACAAGCGAAGGTAGCTTTCAATGCAAGCTGCCGTAAGACTATTTTTCATTGCTTACCCGACAAATGTTCTTGGAAGAATTGCTTGGTTATTTTTCGGAGTGGAGTTAGATCTTGATTTGACAAAATGAACAAGAAATAATGAATTTGATAACATTCTCATTTCAAAATTGATCTGTGGTTGCTTAGGTGTCTTAGAGAAAAAGAGTAGGCATGCCAATGCCTAATAGCAAGTTGGACGGAAAACTTGAAATTTCTCATGTCATCTGCATGCAGTAAGTAGTAAGGTTAAAATTCTGTTTATCTGAATGCATAGACATGAATAAAATCTTAAAGGAGATTTATGGTCAGTGAAAGAATCTAAACGCGAAAAAAGTCAATGCCACAATTGAAGAATTCAAGATTATTTTAATCGAAAGACAAATTACATTTATTTACTCTTTTGTTTATTGTTACATTTATTTATTAGAAAGCATCACGTACATGGAGTTACTTGTCTTGACATTGTTTTGCAAATTTACGAAACAAATTGAATCTTGCCATAGAGATTGTGGCTAGGGCATGCAGTAAAAACCAGACCGCGACACCCTAGGACCATGGGACCCCCGGGGGCGAAGCTACCCAAAACCGGGGACGGGGACTTGAGTAGGCCATCTTAAATGGGACCCTTAAATACCAATGCGAGATACGACTCTTGATACCGGAGGGTCGTCATCCTTCAAGGAAATCTAATGCGAATTTGACCTTGCTTTGTCACTACCATTGCTACGATTTTTGTCATTATTATAAGATATTCATTGTCTTGATCAAGAGTTTTTAGACATATTTTTGCCTTTGGTAACTTGAAGTTGAAGCACCACTTTTCAAAATATAGCTTCCACCGCAATTTTCATGTGGTCTGAACAATAAATATGAAAGTAACTGGCATTCTATTTTGTGTGTAATGACCCTTTAGGTATCATATACAGTTTGTTGGCGTGAATTGTAGTTATATAAGTTGCCAACGTTAAATAAATTGATAATAATAACAATAAGGGTCCTATCTCACGTTGGTACGTAAGAGTCCCTGGGTCGTAGGGTCACAGGATCCGCTTTTTACTGTATGCCGGCGGTTAGGCCATGCTGCCGCAATCTGCATTGCATTCTGAATGAAAAAACAGATATTCAGAATCGGATATTAAACATCCAATTAGGGTCAAATGTCTATTTCCTAATTAAATTTAGAGAACATAGATTGTATCAAAATATGTAGAAAAAGAACAAGGTGCAATCTGATGTTATGGTAGGAAGGAGGGGCGAAGGGAACCAACTTTGGTATACACATTGCAAGTTCATAACTTGTTTTTTTGTTCTATCCGTAATAAATTAAAACTAACTAATCTAAATACATAAATACTGTACTGCTCTTGGCTTAGGAAGACAGAAGCTCTTGTAAAACCCAACAGAGATAAAGATACCTAAGTTGTTGTAACGGGGGTTGGGTTCAATTTGATCCCTAAATTCTGCAACTTCTCCATTGATTTGTGGATCTTGTGACAAGCTGGGCTGTGGCCAATCGGGCAAACGTTGCTGGAAAGGCATGCGAGTCTTACTGGAAAGCATTGATTTTCAGTTTGCCCATGTTGCTTGCAAAGCAAAAGTTAACAGACTTTGCGGGAGAATGTTTTTGATAACGCAAAGACAACTGTTTTTTTAGATTGAATATTGATTATGTATATACGAGCTGATATTTCGCGAAGGCTTCTTCTGAGCTAAGCAAGATCCAACCCGCAGCCTGCCATCATGGTTTTTTCTCTTCACATTTCATGACACACAATATGTGCTCGTTTGACCATTACTTTGAAAGGTTGCCTAGAAACCGTCTTTGTGCCAAATTCTGGAACACTTTGCCGTCAAAGATTATATGTAGCTTTTCTACAACATCTACAACATCACTCCTTTAACGTTAAGCAAGGCTTAGTGCCTTTGGGGAACGGTCCATCAGGTGGTAGTTGTCAGAACGTTTTCTTTTTGCAATATGTTATTTTCATAAACTTTCATAAAACTTGTTATTCCGTCCCTAAATTTGATCGTATCTTTCCATCCTCATTGTACCATGTAAACGTTTTGTAGGAGATAGATCAAATGAAGATATGTTTGAGATATTCTATATTTAAGACCCTGAAAGGCTGCCAAAGCATTTCTACTTAGGTAACTTCAAGTCAATGAAGTTATGCAATGTTGAAACCATTTTGGTTGAAATAATGTTGTTTCTTATTTTGAGGCTAAAAATAGAGTTGATCCTTCTTATTATCACATTTCAGTCCATGGTTTCAGAGATAATTCGCAAGAATTTTTTTGTTTTGGTTCTTCCACAGATCAAAGCAATCGAACCTTGATAGGATGATGAGATATTTAAGCTTCTGGTATGTCGTGAAATGAAATCAAATCCTTTTAATATTTAAACGAAATAAAAAAGCCACTACAGCTTTGGAATAATCCTATTTCCCATTTTGACCAAGAAACCATGGGCGTAATCGATTCTTTGTCACATAAAAACTTGATTTCATGCTTCTTTAAGCCAAGATTAGATTCTGAAAGTAGTTCCCAGGTCAGCTTCTCACAGAGCTACTATTCTTGCATACCGTTACGCGGAGAAAGCCTGAATAGAGGCTACACGCAACAGAGGTTTGCAGCATAGGGATCAAATCTTTCAAATCTTTACAAAGGTGGGTGTAAAATCCTATGATATTTTTCTTTGAATTGAATGGCTTGAAAGGAACTTATTGTACTTTGCTGTAAATCTGCCGTGGAAATTTTTTGATATCTTGATTCTTTTCAAAATGGCCGCAATTTAATTATTTTTGAAAAAGTTTATGGAAAATTTTGAAAAAGTTTAAATAATCGTAAATCCTCAACCACTAGAGGAAAAGTGATAGAGCCTTAAAGAAAACCATAGTTTATGAAGGTCTACAATATGGTGGCAAACAGAAATCTGTATCTTTTCTGGTTTAGGATTTAGAAATTTGATGACGTCAAATTTAATAAATGCCACCATTTTTAAACTAATGAAGATATCAGTAAATTTCCATGGCAGATTTACAGCAAAATACACTAAGTTTCTTCCAAGCCATTTATTTCAAAGAAAATTCCAACAGGATTTTACACTGACCTAGCCTTATGTTGAGGTTTGCTAAATGCGTTATTGATTTCTATAACGCGCGTCAACGAGCAGTTCGTGTTTGTTGACGCGAGAATCCTAGATTGAATAGATTTCAAAATTCTTTCCAAATCATTTCTGTAGAAATCACATTGCTATGGCTTCAAATGTTTGGGAAGTTCTTGTGGAAAGCAAATGAGCTGACGACGGAGCATTTTGTCAAGGACATTGTGTGTGATGTCGGAACATGCTAAATGCTGTTATGCACTAAACAGATCCGTTATACTAAACGCAATTCCAAGAAATGTTTTTCCTGGAGAAGACAATTTTGGTATTTGAAAAGCTCTTTCAAAATAGGACATGAAATAAAGTGTGGCGCGGTGGATATCATCGAAAATTTTGTTGCATGTACAACAGACCAGTCGAGAACACACACGTTTTTGTGCTATGTCTAAGCCTGGGAAAGATATTGTTTGACCGACCTTTAATGAGTCTTTCCGCACGTATCTAGGTCAGATAGATTCCAACATCAAGCGAGCAGTCAATTCTTCCGTAAAGAATTATCACACACAGACACCGCTAGGTTGATACTCTTAGAGCTTCATGAATATTCTAACCAAATCATGTGATTTTAATTTCTTTATGAGAGGCTTCTTTGACTTGTGATTTCCTCAGAAGATGATGATCCAATAAACCATCTCGCGCAAGCGCAAGAAAGAGGATCCTTCCGTCTTGTCCTCTTGGTTTGACGTTATATCACTAGTAAATTGCTGATACTACTACTGTCAGAGAAAGGAAATTTAGAGTCAATGGTTACATTACAGGGTACCAGAACGGTCTGTTTCAAGCAGCATGCCTTGCACTTGGTTGGCCTTGGTTGCCGCCATTTTCAAACCTAGAGATGGCACCTGCAAGGCACGCTGCTCGAAACAGACCCTTGAAGACTAAGTCTAGCATGCAGTAGAATAACAAGAACCCTGTATTGTAACCATTAACCCAACCTCGATCCCGCCTATCCTGAATCCCTGATTCCTTGGTGGATGAGCTTTTCTCACCTACATCGTGAGGTGCATATTGGCACACTGTAAAAGTTGAATTAAAGAGGTTTTTTTTATTTGTGATTCAGATATTCTTTTTCTCGGAAACAGAAAAATGGACTACGACATCGCTGACTCAGGCCAACCAAGATTGAGAGCAATTGAACCTTCTGGTGGTCAAGAAAATCGAGAAAAATTGGAAGGGAAGAGAAAATTCCGAGTGAATGCAAGAGATGCAAATAACAGAGACCTCATGACAAGACAGGTATTTATTGCAATGATTCTATTTCACTTTACTGTCCACGTTGACAATCTTTTCATTGCCAGGATAATTCTATTTCTGTGAAATTTCCCAGCAGTATTTGGCAAGTCTAAAACCATGCTTTCAGAGTTTTTATGAAAATTATACGTGGTTTGAGATTGTCAGTATGGGGACGAGAATTCAATGTTTGATTCTGGTCCATGATTTACTTGCCATTGAAACTTAAATCATATTTGACTGATAAATTAACATTTTGGTTATGAATATCGGTTGCAAACTTTTTATTCCATAGCCCGCTAAACGTGTTAACTTTTTTCCGAGTCACCTGATTAATTCACAGGTTGTCCAAGAGTGTCAGTAAAGACCGTAGTTTCGGTTTCTTTGGTTCCCTGTGATCCGGATTATGAAAAGCAACAGCGGTTTAATTTGATACAGGGTACATCATGATTTCGGTCGGCCTGCTATTGTTATAGTAGAAATATAGTACAGCATAGATAAAATAATTTGAAAAAGGAAAGGCCACGATACCAGCGTTGATTGTTGGGTCCGAAGATGCTTGCGGTGACGAATAAATGAATAAGCTTAAAGGTAGGAACACCGCAATGCGACAAAAAACAACAGCAAATATGATAGAATTTATTTTGTGCCAATATTTCGTCCTGCCATGCAGGGCATCTTCAGGGCTGTAATGAGATAATGTAATAACAGCATAGATACTCATTTTCTTTCTCTTCATGCCGTTACGAGGCGCAGGATTGAAGAAAAACTGGGAATTCAAACCGCAGCCAATGAGATACGAGCTCTCACAGCAACAGATTTTTTTATTGTAACAATAGCTGGCCGACCGCAACGATGACGTAACCTGCACCTGTATCAAATTACGCAGGCATTGCTTTTCATAATCCGAATCACATACTTGCTCGGGATACTGCGAACTCCCCCTTTTGTAAATCACAATGGAAAAGACGATAACTCTGATTAGTTCGCTGATCAATGGAATGGGTGAAGCGTTTTGGGGCATGCGCGAATTCACAAAGGAAAAATTAAGGATGATGACCCTGCAATCGCTAGTGCGCATATTCCAAAGCGCTTAAACGGGGGTCTAGCTCATCTGGAGAAAATCCGTAAGACTTTCATTGATAGTATCCTGAACAAATACAGGGAACCAAATAACGCAAAACTACGGTCTTTACTGACACTCCTGGACTCCCTGTGGTGAACTGTGCAGAATAGAGTTGTTGATTCGAAATTTCAAACGATTTTGTGTTGAATACTCCTTTGGGTCTATCCTTGTTCAGTAAAATGAGTTTGAATGCTCTCTTCATTATTGATTACAAAGTCCACTTTGTAATCTAAGAAGGGGCTTCGACGTCAGTCAGTGAGAAAGAAAGAAAGAAAGAAAGTAAGTAAGTAAGTAACCCACTTCCGTCACGCTCGTTAAAGCGATTGATTAACGTTTTATCTCAGCTAATTGGCACTGAAATAAAGAAAGCGCACATAAAGCGCATACTAGACAGAAGTTTCCCGCGATCCTATAGCAACATTTGACGTCGGCTTATTTCATGTTAGACAGATTTGACACCTTAAGATGGATAAATCACCAAGATGTTTACCCTGATGCAACAACAAATTTACCCAGAATTGGCACGTTCTTGATTTCATTAGCAGCTCAATTATGTCAAAACAATCGTTTTCTAGAACGAACGAATCATTAGCCTTATTGATAGTACTCATTATGCAAATAAGTCAACTTTAGAGGATGATGTAACCGGCGGCCTGCACAGAGGCTAGCATTCGCAGTATCACCGAAGGAAGAAGGATCCCCCTCCTACACAGCTACAGAAAGTTGCAGAATCCCAGCAAACAATGGCGCCATTGACAGGGGGAAGGCACGAGATCACACTGAACCAAACCATCTTCATGCATATCATTCTGCACAGAGGTTATCTTCGTGACTGCTTGTCTCAAATTAGATGCCCGCGAATAGCAACAATTGAAACGTTCTGTTGGGTTCTGCATAAGTAATTTTGCGTTATCGTAAATCTCACATGACATCTCATTTGACACAAATGCACCAATAGTTTTGTGCACGAAACTTTTGATTTTTGCGTATCATTCTCGTTTGACATAAAGACCAAAATGTTGCCTTTGATGCGGTTCTTTTTCTTATACAAGGCGCTTGATTTTCCATTGAAGGCGACTTTAGCAGCAACACTCATCTCTCTGACTGTAGCTAAAAACAGCATCTACGGGAATTTGGGGTTATTGGGGTTACGCTCTCAACATTGCACTGAACATCGCTCTACATTTGTAGAGGACAAATGTTGAGAGCATTTTAACACCCTGTTCAGTGATGTTGTGTGGTGTTCAGCGATGTTGAGTGGAGTTTGAAAGAAGTCAAAAATGTTCAGTGGGTCGACTCGACATTTCTATTGTTCTAGGTGTTGTTGAGCGATGTTGAGAGCATTTTAACACTCCGTCCAACAATGTTCAGTCGGCGCAAGCGCACTAACCATTACTTTTTGCGCCAAAGAAAGAAAGAAACAAATAAACTTCCAGAACATATCGAGAGCGTGATCGAATAGTGACGAGGGAGGAGTTTAATTTCATTTAAAAATTCCTACCGCCATTTTGAACACAAACTAACACAAACTACTGTATATGGCGCCAAAACGATTGTACCCAAATAGAGGTTTGCCTCGTCTTGGCTCTCCGAAAGTGAGAAGTTACGTCGCTCAACAAATGTTCAGTCAAATTGTTGAGAGCGTTTTAACACCCCCACTAAACACCACTCAACATCGCTGAACATCGCTCTACAAATGTAGAGCGATGTTCAGTGCAATGTTGAAAGCGTTTTAACGGGGCTTTAGCTTGTTTAGCTCAGGACAGACTTTGTAATCATCCAAAAGGATCTTATGTTTCATTTTTATTCACAGATACCGAAGAAGAAGTCTCGTCCTGAAGACGAGACCCTGGTCGAGGTTACTTTCAGGCTGGAGGATCTAGACGCTGACGTCATTTACGCGCAAGATGATGAAATCGAGACCCAGATTAAGACAATCCTTGATGAGCTGAAAACTGAAGAAAAGCGCTATGTAGATATTCTAGAATGCGTCTCCAAGGTAAACTTCATTTAATTTCACGAAATCACGAAATCGTTTTCTGAAATTTCAGACTTTGCCACAGTTGACAAACGTCCCAAGGGATATGTTCTTTGTTCTCAAGCTTGAATATGGGAATGATCACAAAGTTGAATTCCTCTTTTTCAGAGCTTTCAGTTGAACTTTTGCCGTACAAATTGCATTTATGTTAAAGCAAAAACTTTTGATACATAATATTACCGGGGGTGCGCCAAAAACCCAAACCACCTTGAGTGAATGAAAGCTGTTTGTGTATTTCACACTTTTCAAGACCTTTTGTTGTAATATTTTCAACCGAATTTCTTTCAATTTTAGCATTTCATTGAACAAGTTGCAATTGCTCCACTCAAACTGCAGAAACAGAGAGACGCCATCTTCAGGAATATCAAAGAAATTCACATCGTACATAAAAAGTATGTCATTTGCAGTAACTGTTCATAAATTTGTTATATGTTACTTGAAATCTGTTGTGGCTCAAAAGTTTTGTTTCAGTTGTAACATATCACTTTTGTGCCATGTTGGGTACCTTTGGTTTACATGAAATTCCATGATCACGAACATTCCACGACTTAGATATCAAGAAGATCCAAGTCAAATTTGTAATGCATTAATTTTTTTTCATTCATATTAAAATCTTACAATAAATCTTAAATTCTACTATACTTTTCTAATTACTATACAACACTACTGGGACGATATCATGGAGAGCGAAAGACAATGATTACCCCATGGCCAATATGAAAAGACACGCAACGTTAAACTAAATACAACTACACTACGAACGATTTAAAAACCACTGGATACTATAATAGATTCCGTCCCACATCAGATGTCAGGTCAGGGTTGCGATCAATGCGAGCGCAACTCGTTCAAGTTATTTAAAGTAAATCAAATGCCTGTCATCTGTGTGAAACAGAATTTACAAAGAAAAAGAAACATTTACGTTAAGAGACTTACATTAATTGAACTGCGAATAGTTCTTCCATGCCTTCTAGACGTCCTTTTGATTAATTTAAGTCTTACTGTTGCAGGACGTTTTGCTCCAGCTCCTTTGGCTGCGTAAAATGATGTATTATCATGCGTTAGGGCAAATTTCGAAGTTATTGGCCTATCGAAACACCTCTTATTTATACAGAGTGTTTCAGAAAAAACGAAACTCAGCTATAATTGAAAATCTTTAAAAAGTAATAAGATTTTAGTCGGTGTAATGTATACCGCCTGAATGCTCTTTCTTCTTTTTGATGATATGCAGTTTGGATGCATTGATGGAATTATTGGTCGTTTGATTGATATTTTAGTAAATATGACTGATTTCAAATGAAGGATACTGCAAAAGCAAAATCAACGCATTTTTTGCCATAAAAAATTACGAAAAAAACTGTGTGAAAACATTCAGACCTAGAAGCACGTCAGGTGGTGCTCTTTGGTATGAACCATTCATTCCCATGAGGTACACTTAATAAAACATGATAAAGGCTCTCACAAAGATGAATTTTTGCGTCTGTAAATGTCCTACCACTAAAATAGACCATACTTTCTCAAACGTCAATTGAATGATAAACACTTCAATTAATGAGCCTATTCTGGATATCGTTTGAAAGTAGATAGATTATGCTTTCAGATGGTAGAAATTACATTTTATCAAAGCTTATCATTTTGGAAAAGTTTCAGTTGTAGTTTGGTTGCTTTTTTTCTGAAACACCTTATGTAACGGTGTTCCCGAGGCAATCGTTAAACTTTTCTCTGTTTTGAATGAAACGCAATCAATATGGACAACCTTGACTCTCAGTTTGAAAGAGCGATTCCCATTCCTTGTGTCTATACTAATACTATACTTGTGACTATGACAGAGTGACATTTTCAAACTTATTAAGCATATGTTGAAGCTGGGTAACAAGATATAATAACATCAATTCCGATTTCTTTTTCACTTCTAGTCACGTATTACCGGAAATGATGGCAATTTCTGAAGCTGATGATGTCGCCAAAATATTAATGAAGATGGTTAGTACTACTGATATTTATTTTTGCATTATACAGCCTATGATCAAAGCTCATGTGGCAAATTTTTTCAAGCCAGTAGGTGAAATCATTTCATGTTTGCATGGAAATACATTAAGATTGTGAATGCTGTCATTGATAAGATTTCAGTGACAATAATTGTCCGAAGTCGTTGAGAAAGATTAACAAGTGTTTCACCGTTCTGATAAGCTAAATACTTGTTAAGGTGAAAGTAATAAGGCTGACATTGTCACATTTATGTCATGCTTTCGTTGCAGGAACCAAAACTTAAAAAGTATTCAAGCTACGTTGCCAAGGCGAAAGAAGCAGAGCAACTTCTCGATTCTGTCCTGTTTTTCAAAGTAAGTTTTTGCAAGTAATTTGCTCACAAATTTGCATGTTCTCATGTTCTACAATAGATTCGTAACTTTCAGTTAGCAGACTTAAGTTTAGATCCACCAGCCTAAGATATAACGAGTGCTCTTCTTTAGGATGAATTGCAAGGTAAGTGAGCTTTCCTTTTTTAGCATATTTTGAAATGGCAGTTCTAAGAACTAAATTATTACCTGAGTATTCATAGTTGTCACTGCTTCGACTTGGGTGAGATATAGCCTGCGTGCAGACTCTACAGTGCGGAGGAGGGAAAGGGAGAAGGAAGCTTTCTTCTCCTTTTCCCTCCTCCGCACTCACTGACTGGAGAGTCTGCACGCAGGTTAGTGAGATAGCCCGGACAAAAATATTGGAAATTGAGCTCATTTTGGAAACCTCGTTTTAAGTAAAGTTTTTAGGCGGAACATAGGAACAAAGGCTATTTTTACAAAGCAAGGTGTTTTTCTTAAATTATGGAAACTTAACTTTACAAAATGTTTGAATAAGGTGTTTGAATAAGGTGCCATAAAAACTGTAGGTTACTTCATAAGTTGATATCTCTTTTGTAAATGTGATATTGCCATTTTTAGTTCTACAATTTGGTAAATTTTTTTCCATTTTTCCATTTGTTAAAATATTTACCAAATTATATGTTATAACTTCTACCAAAAAAATTTTGTTCTACATTGGTGCTACACGCGCTATTACACCTGCAGTTAGTAGCACTTGTACACCTGCAATTAATAGCTGCCGTTGAATTTTGAACATCATTTAGATTGTATGCGCAAAGTTTTTCTTGCATTCATTAACAAATTCTGATTCTTGCGTCGTCATTTTGCAGGATTGCAGCAAACACAAATTGAACATCAAAGATCATTTGGCAAGTCCTCAGAGACATCTGCTATGCTATGCAGTTACACTTCAAGATATTATCAAACACAAAGAAGCAAAGGGAGAAGACAGTGATCAGCTGAAGGTATTGTATTTCATCATATTGAAAACAACATAGGAAAAAGTGTTTTGTCCGTGACCCATGGCCCAATACCTCCCAAGCGTCCACGGACCAATCAGACGACGAATGAGCAAAGAAGACACAAGAAACCCATGAAGATTTTGCTAAATTTTACTTACCTTCGTGAACGCAACAAGGACAAAAGACTGCTTGAAATTTCCCGAATTTTTGAAGAAATCTTCTCTCCAAATGTTGGGGTATACCTGTTTAAATCCCCTTTAAAACATTTTATATATATTCATCTGAAATGTTACAATACCTGTTACAACCAACCTACTATACTTTCTAATTACTATACAACTATACAACACTACAGGGACGGTAGCCACAGGGGGCAACAGACAATGACTACCCCATGGTCATGACATAAAGAAACATCCACCTTAATTACAACTAAATATATTATTGCAAGAAGCTACACAAAATATTACTACTGGTAAATACTGAGGCCTGTTTCACGTTGGATGCCAGGCTAGCTAGGTGCATGATGCCGAGCAACAGCGACCCCGGCCGGGAGAACAACATCGCGCAATGCCCTACGCCTGTGCTATAGGATTGGGGTACCTTGATCACAATATGTAGATTTGAATGTACAGATTTAGTGTGGATGAATTGCCATTCATACTATAAATGCCTTGCATCAAGCGAGAAACAAACGTATTAACAAACGAGAAAGAAAAAGACAAAAGGACTTCGTGACTTTGTGGCGCAAACAAAATTTTAAAATCGTCTTAACCACACCGACCATGTTTGTGAATGAAATCCACCGTCAAATTGCAGTATGATTTATTAACGTCATCCGAGAAGTCTTTATCATCATACAATGAAAGTTTTTGCAGAACGTTGAAA
This sequence comes from Aurelia coerulea, assembly GCA_039566865.1. NCBI lineage: Eukaryota > Metazoa > Cnidaria > Scyphozoa > Semaeostomeae > Ulmaridae > Aurelia > Aurelia coerulea. The sequence continues at coordinate 13,948,544 of CM076958.1, read as the reverse complement.
TATTTCACTGTTTCGAGTAGTTATGGCGTCTTCAATTCCCATACAAACCGTTGAGGAAAGTATGCAAAAGGAGAGCTGCTGATGCGAGTGCTTATAGCAAGAAGTAATGAAAATCAGTGCTGATAATATTACATTATCGCTCACTTTTTGTTTATTTTCTCAAAACGGAATCGTGTGTAAGGGCACTGCCGTTATATCTGCATCTTTTGCCTTAAATGAACGACATTTGTGTACAGATTTCTGTTCACATTTCGTAAAGAATGGACGTTGAATTCAGAATATAAAATTATAGAGTTTTTACTTTATTTGGTGCTAAGCTACCATAAGTTATACTTTCGTTTGTTTGTTAAAGTGTTAAAATTTGTAAGTGTCATTCACAGTGGGGACCAGATGACCTCGTGTCTTTCCTGTTGTGTACAGTGGCGTTGCGCAGTAGAGTGATATTTTTTGTGTTTAATTGTTGTAATTGTTTTAATCTTTATGTAAAAAGAGTTATACAACTAGATCAGGCGGAGAATGCGGGAATGGTCCCCCGACGGGGAAATATAAAAGAACAAGTGGAATTGGTCAATTTTGGGGTGCTAAGTTCGATAATCGTTGGTATACAGGCAATGTGCAGGGCCTTCAGCCTCGTTTTCGTGATTGAAGTCTTGTTTTGGTGAAAAACGATCGATGCCTGATTGAAGCGAAAAACAAGGGAAACTTTGACAAATAAGGATGGCTTACGCTATGTTGTACCAACTGCTGAGTGAGAAAATTAATGGTATACTGTCAATGGGCGTGGCATGCAACCAAATTGATATCAAGGATTACAAACAATATCAAATCCATGAAAATGTCTGCGTGCAAATGAAATTCTGAAGTCAAGTAACATGGTCGAAAAAATAAAGGTCATATTACAGACGCATTTCATTAATCCATTCAAGCCTAATCTTGATAAAGATGCATTGCTCAATATGGTCTCAGGCTACCCAGCTCAGGAGAATGTGCAGAACTGCTTACTCGAGCTTGAATCAAGAGGAAAGGAGCTAATGGCTGAATTTCAAGACAGAATCTCAATGGAATAATCCGAAACAGGTTTGTTCAGCCCAATCAAGAGAGGGTCCGTCAAGACCTTCAAGAACTTAGCTGTCCACACGAAGTTAAAGGACCATTGAATTTGAAAGACAAAGGAACTGACATTTCAAAGAGATATTTTGGTAATTTTAAATTTTAGTTGCATCTTCTAACAAGCACGGGACAGGACTCGATCTTGAGAGTAAATTGTACGAAGCTGCCATGCTTGACCTGAAGATTGTAAGACATGATGAACTGCCATCCGCTGGAAAAATGAGGACATACTTGCTAGATCTTGAAGCTTCTATACGCAGTTTAGTTGGCATTGAATCAACAATAAGAGAATTAGCATATAGAATAATGTCCACTGTTCCTTCTCAGTATACTGCCATCTTCATAGTTCGTAATAAATACCGAGATAAATACCCATAAATACTAGGACAATAGGATCAAGGGTGGAGAATGCCAGGCGAGAGGTGTAAGTGAGCGCTATATCTTAACCAGTCCTGAAATGAAGGTGCCTTTTGGCTAGACTAAATTTTTCGAAAATGGTACCCTTGGCTAGACCAATGTCTACAAAAATTACCCCCTTGGCTAGACTAAATATCGAAAAACAATACCCCTGGCTAGATTTGTATCAAAGCCATTCGAGTCAGCAGATTTGAGATATCTCAAACTCGTTGGTTTGAACAAATAGCTTCCCTTTTGTACGTGCTGGAAAATTTGTGCTTGATGTCTTACAGATTCATTTCCAATTTACGATTTAACTGCACATACACACAAGAAACGATGTACCAGAATTCATACGTGTCTCATTTCCTTTGTTAGAAAAACGAATTTTCATTCAATAATTTTTGCATTTTCTTAACAAATTTACAGGAAACCTTTTGGACCTAAAATCTAGCCATTCGCCTTCCTATTGAGAAAAATCATTAAAACCTAATAGTTTGCAATTTCCGATCATATAGAAAGTTAGAAAATTTGCTCCTAAAATCTTGGGCATTCGTTTCCCATTTAGGGCAAGTAATTTGCATTTGGTAATTTGCAATTTGCGAACAGATGTGAACTGCAAACTCAGGTTCTAGAATCTTACGAAAGCGTTTCCCTTTTCAAACAAAATAGTTAGCACCTTATAATTAGTAACTTCCAAACATTTGTACACAACAAACTTTGTGCCTCAACTCCTACGTGTTTCATTTCCTCCTATTTTCCTATTAAGAAAATTTCATTTACTGGTGTGTAGTTTTCCTATTCCAACAAATACAAGAAGGAAATTTTGTACGTAAAGCCAAGCCTTACAGAATCATTTCTCATAAGAAGAAATTAACTCATTAGTATCTTATTATATCCCCCAGCTTGCAGGTAATACTTGGGTAAATTTGGAAGTTTTCTGAGATCATGGGCAATAGTATTTCTCATGCAGTAATGGTAACGGTACACCGTTCCTGTTACTTTGTGAGTGAGATTTCAACCCAAAAAGCACAGAATTTCTCGAATTCGAAAATTCCAGATCGAATTACAAAGTTCGCGCTGTTTCAGTCACATGACTCATATGCGTCCTAATTATTATTATTATTATTATTATTATTATCATTATCATTATTATCCATTTATTTAAAGTAGGCATTACATATAAAAATAGCTATAAAATAAGAGCTAATTCAAGCCTACTATCTAAGTAAAATTTGTGAAAAAGAAATAGAATACGAATAATTAGCTACAAATACATTATTTACAGATTTTTTACAATGTTTTCATTATTTACAACGCTTTCTTTTTCCAGAAAAATAATATCAGTTCAAGAACCCAACCTGAGCCACGAAAGGTCTACATAGTCTACAACTGCATTGTTCTCCTCTCCAGATTTTGATTTTCCGTTTAAAGCTGGAGAGGGTTTCTGACTGCTTTATATCTTTTTACCTAATATTGCTAAGAATAATTTATTTATATTTCCTTATCCATAGTCTGCAGTAAACATGGTGAGGGGT